>JBBPCY010000156.1:11912767-11932840 GCA_037974405.1 Brachyalestes nurse | reverse complement strand
AGGTGTCTCCAAACAAAATGGCACCTCAGAATTTCTCCTCTCCTTCACCGCAAATGAATCGTGATACGAACCGAATTCGTGGATTTGGTGTGTCGTTACAGCCCTAGTGTCAAAGTATAACATTCCACCATCACATCATTTTTGCCATTTATTTTATTCAAGTTTGAAAAAGTTTTGCTTTTACCTGCTTTCATGCAGTCTTTATTCCCTCTACACCCAAGGAATCATCTAACAACACACACCTCAGCTAATGCAGTCAGTTCACCCACATTACTCAGAGGTCCCATTGCTCCAGTTTAAGCTGGCTGCCAACTTGCTAGTTTCAGTGTTTTTTCAACTGCAACAACATGTTCAGTCATCATTTCTACACGGTATTAAAAAAAAAAAAAGGAAACTGAAAATATCCTGTTTTCATTAGTTGTGCAACCCTTAAGATGACATCCGAGGCTCCTCACAGAAGAACTGACAGTATTAAAATGGAGGGTCAGATGTATTGATATTCCACACTGTCAGTTTTTTGTTCATTAATTCTTTTCAGAGGTTCAAAGGGCCCATATCCTACATTTTCTCCTATTGTTCCCACTGAGGTCAAGTATTTACATGCCAAAAACAATTTCTTCTGGGTCGTTTTCCAACTTTTCTTTATCCCTTTATGTACTGTGCATTTTAAGACTGATATATAAACATTTGTTCTGATTGGCTGCCCTCTGTTGGTCCTCATTCAAAAAGCAGCTGGTCTGGAACACTCCCTATAACTTCAGTGTGTTTGAGGCTAAAGTTGTAAATTTAATCATCATTTTTTCTGACATCAAACCCTTATAAAGACCTTTACATCCTTTTAATTAGAGTAGATACCATGCTAGTTATTAAGCTATCTGAAATAGAAAAACAAAAGCATTAATGCCAGAACACTTTTCCATGATGAAAGATACAAATTGCCCATTTTTACGACAGACTAAATCAGTTCACTTTTAATACTCAGGACAAAAAGGACTCAGGAAAAACAGTCCATTCCTTAAACAAGATTAAGAATGTGAAATTCCTTAGCAAGATTAAGTTTCACATCCAAAAAAGGAAAGTACTAATTCAAGAAAAATGAGACTAAGCATAATTAAACCAGTAGGTGGATGTGAGAGGCACCTATTCCACACCGCTTTACTGATTATAGATCAGTGAAATCTGCCTGGGCAGAAATAGGGAAACAGCCTACTTGTAGACAGATGGCAACAAAAAAAGAATAAACTAAAAGAGAACTGCTTGGCAAAGCAGGAATGAAGGTGGCAAAGTCCAAATTAACACCTCAGACTTGGTCTGCAGCAGTGTGGCCAGGATTAGAAAGAGAGAAAGAGCTTGACAGCATGACACTATTTCTGAGTCTCAAATGCACTCAAAGTACTAATAAAATAATAATGAATGCAAGTTCATCAGATGCCTTGCATTTTTGGGTTTGTGTCCTCTAAAGGGCTACAAGTAAAACAACCCATTTTGATACCTTATAAAAGGTCATTTTTTTCTAGAAAAACTTTTATATTTTCTTAAATAATGTATTTTGTGTGTCAAAGAATGTGCTATTGTTCAGAGACAACCAATATTGGAAACTGTATATGTTTATTCAAATGAATAAGTTAATTCAAGTACAAACATAATGCAACGCACAACAGACAGAACATTATTAACACGTCTGGATGTTCGGAGCAGTGGGTGTAACACTGACAGACCTGACTATGACCGGCATCCCAGTTTTGTTTGAACATGTTCACAGTCGGTTCAGTTAAAACCTAGTATCTCTAAAAAGAACATTTCATATGAGAAACTGCAATTTGGAAAACATCACATGCTACACTTATTTAATGTTAAATAAAATGGCTTTGTGTACAAAAGTATTATAAATTAAATATAATATTCACATTTAAAACACAACAAACAGAATTCATTTGCTTTAAGATATAAAGAAAAGTCCTAATTAGATAGACTGTGCTTTTCTATTTGGCTTTGGTGGCATGATTACATTTGTGCCTGTAATTAAATGTCAGTTCACTTTTAGAATCTGAAGCAAGGAAGCCATCTAGAATCTGAGAAAAATGTGTGGTTTTAGTCCAAGTCAGACTGTTTGGGAGTGCCTACCTAAAGGCAAAAGCAAAGTTACGATTTTGGTTTTGCCACTGAGTTCAAGATGAGAGATACACAAAGACAACACTGCACATGGGTACACATGTAACATTCAAGATGACAGGGACTGCCAACTTTCCCTGGAATAACCGCTACCCACGTCCAATTTCCTCAGTTCTTCAAGCCCTGTTTTTCCTCTAATCCTTAAAGCTCACACTTCTGAAATAAAACAGAAGAAAGAAAAGGTGTAATGAGGTGTAAAGAGAATGTATGAAGGCAGTAAATGGGTCAATTATTACATAACCTGACACTTGCCTTGTCGGTGGTAACAGATCAAATCAAAAACCTTTTTTTTATTGTGACTTAGTTTAGTCATGACTGAATATTAACTCTTGAACCAAATAAGCAATTCCTTGCCAAAGAAGAGAAACATCCTAATTTCCAAAAGGTATGAGGAAAAGCAGTGAATTAAACATTTTTGAAAGGACATAAACTACTGCTAGCTAATTTTCCCCAAATGGTAAACAGTTGTGTTTCATTTAACCTTTTAACCTTTACCTTTGCTTACACACAGTCCATGCTCACAAGGACTTCAATATATCCATCAAAAGGAGATATCCATTGTTATTGATTTCATTGAAAATGAGGAGTTGGCATACAAGACACCCACACACAGTGGTGCCTAAAAATGATGATTGTTGAAACAATGTTTCACAGAGACTTCGGGTGTCATGCGAGAGTCAATTGAAGATGGTATTGGCCATCCCTCAGTCAAGCTGATTTTGAACAAAATAGAGGAGAAACTAATTTTCTTTGTTAATTCGATCTGTTTCATTAATATGCAAATGCATTTATTTTGAAAAAGTTTTGTAGCCAAATAAAAATGAGAGTAGAATTTGTGTGGTGTAAAATTAAGTGCACATATAAAAACTCACTTTTCTGATGATTTGTCTGCTAAACGTTCTGGCGTACGCAGGATAGATCGCTCAGGAGAGAGTGGGCGGGGACTGAGAGAAGTACTGAGAGGCGAAGAGCTACGTAACGAGGAGAATGATATGCCTTGTCTACGCATCTCCTGGACTGCCCGCTCCCTGAAAGAGAGAGAGAGAGAGAGAGAGAGAGAGGGATGGGTGAAATAATGGCCGTTAAGGGGAATTTTACTGGTGAGTGGTTTCATGTGAAATGCTCTGTTCTTATGGAGTCATAGTTATTCACAGAATTAAAGGGAACCAGATGTGAAGTGTTTAATTCCCCCAAAAACTTCCTCACACATAATTGCATGAAATGGTGACTAATACACTGACTGATGCCTGAGAAATTGTTTTAACATTAGTTTTAATGTAAGATTGAGTTAAAATTGTTTTTAAAGCATTTGTGGCAGAGATGTACATGCAGGGCAGAGTACGGCAAATAATTGCTGGGAGAAAACTTATTTTTTTCAGATTTACTACTTTACCATTAACAACAGTCCAGATACAATCTCAAAAGATGTGTGTTGGTTCACTGGTGGTTTTGGATAGTAAACAAAATTGCTATACATGATGTAGACATCTCAACCACAGTAATATAATGCCATTGTATAGAAATCTAGGTCAGTCAGTTTC
This sequence comes from Brachyalestes nurse, assembly GCA_037974405.1. Lineage (NCBI taxonomy): Eukaryota > Metazoa > Chordata > Actinopteri > Characiformes > Alestidae > Brachyalestes > Brachyalestes nurse. The sequence continues at coordinate 11,929,127 of JBBPCY010000156.1, read as the reverse complement.
TCTACAATGCACCATTTTACATTCAACCACTTTAAATAACTTTGTTAAAATGTCAATGATTGTATTATGCAGGCATTTTGAATTGCCCTTGAAGCTACAAACACATTTCATGCTTGAACGGCTGATCTTAATGTCTCACCTCTCAAAGCGCTCAGTTGTTAGCTGCCTCTTTAGAACATCCATCTCTGTCTGGAGCTGAGAGACTTTGCCACGGAGCTGAGATACTTCTCTAGCATGACCCACTCTAAATAAACAGAAATAAACACACAACTAATTCCGATCACTTTTAACAAGGTACAAGTTCACATGTACTCATTACTGTGAAACCCCCATCTCTCCCACTCTGTCTCTCCCTCCCTGCTTCTTACGTTTTGCTGTCTGCAAGAGCCAGGCGGTCTTTGAGCACTTTCAGCTCTGACTCCTTCTCACTGGCACTCAGATGGCTCTGGAACTCTTTCTGCCTGTTAGTTGACAGCAATGTTTCCAGGTTTCGCACAGTCACCTTCTCGCTGGACAGCTGCTTTTTCAAAAGATCTGTCTCTGAGCGCACGTCCTCCAACTCTCCAGTCACCTGAAGTTAAGGGTGACAGTACACAGAGGAGTCAATTTCTGCTAGATGTTGCAGAGTTTCATACTATGGAACAATTTTGCTTTAGATGTGTGTCCAATAAAAGTGCTTGTTTGATTCCTGCTATGGAATATTCTATCGTTGATGTGTCATGCTTGCTATTTTTTGCAAGCTCTATAGTAAATAGACACACTGAAATATGTGCATGTGCGTGTATCTACTGCTTCTTCCTCACCCTCTCTAGCTCCATGCTCTTGGCGGTTAGCTGCCGTGAAATCAGCTCTTTGCTGGAGTCCAGTTTGACACAGAGTTCTCGCACAGAGGCAAGATCAGCCAACACTGAGGCTTTCTCTGCCCGAGCTGTCTGAAGTTCCTCCTCCAGTCGAGACATTGCCCGTGCCAGTGAGGACACCTGAGCCTCATATGCCTGCAGCGCATTCATGTGCTGTACAAAAAACAAAGACAGAGCCATGAGAACTTCAATAGTGAAAGGAATATTTGACAACACAATACAAAAGATTTTCTGAAGATTTCATTGTCTTGTATTGTTCTCACTTTGTCCCACATCTAGGACTGCATAGTATAGTGTGGCTATAATGCATTTCTTGTATGATACTGAATGCAGCATATCGATGGTGATCGCATATTGATGGTGAGAATACAAAATTACCATTTTAACCCTGGGATATATGATTTGTACAGATCTAAAAAATGGGTATATCCATTGTGATGCGCTGAGCCTACCAGCCACTTAGTAAGGCTTTCATGAATTGAACTTGGTTTAATATAAACTTGCTTTCATATTAAATAATGTGCAAGCATTTTATTTAAATATCTATATACACTCTCTCTAACCATACCTCCTGTATTTCTCTGTCCTGCAGCGAAACTCTTTCTCTGAGGTGTCTGCGCTCAGTGTCGGAGGAGAGCAGCTCTAGTTTAATAGAGTTGTTGAGGCCCTCAGCCTGTTGCAGTTTCACCTCTCGCGCCTCTGCATCAGAGTGTGCCATGCGGAAGCGTTCCAACATCTCCCTGTTCTCCTGTTCCTGTAGCACAACCAGCACAAACATTTGTTTCTAAACCAGCCTGTTCAATAATGATATCAGTGTTTTTGATTATGGTATTGTCACTTTGTTCTTTATGACAGAATTAAAAACAAGCCCTAGTTTCTTAGAAGCATACTAGCATAAATAATAAATGCTAAACTTGTAAAGCTTGAATCAACAACCTTGGTCATTCACATGAAAAAGACCTGACACATTACTCCTTCATGGGCAAAAAATTGAGACTCACTACACCAACTGCATATCAAATCCATACATCAAAGTGCAACATTCAAAAAATTCAATATTTCATTTTTGTACCTTAGCGGACATCATTTTTTCTATCTTGGCCACCTCAGAGATGTAGGAGTGAACTCTCATCTTCAGCTCGTCTCTCTCTCGCAAAGCATCTTCCATCTCTGCATGGACTGCCTGTACACAGCAGCGGAGATATACAGATGAGTCTGTATACCAAACTGGTCATAGACATAATTAGATCATCTGCACACATGAATTCCTTGTTCATGTGTGTACCTGGTTCTCTCTGGTCATGGTGGCCAAGTCGTCCTGTAGTCGTCGGTTTTCTCTCAGTGCTATCTCTCTGTCACGGCTAACTGCTGAGAGCTCCTCTTGTGACTGGTCTAGCTGTCTGCGCAGACTAGCAATCTCCCGCTCACGACTGCTTAGCACCCCCTTCAGCTCGCTACAACACACACACAAACACCAAGCTTTGGGCAAATTTTAGATACATTTTGCCAATTGTCATATACACAAAGGACTACAAAAACTGTGAGACGTACAAAACACCTAATGATTATAAAGTTACAACAGACAGATTCAGACTTACTCTAAAGAGTTCTCCATTTCTGTTATGGTAAATCGGACTTCTGTCAGCATTTTCTCCTGCAGAGGGTGTAACAGTCAAAAAGAAAATTACAAGACAGGACCAAAAAACCCCAAGCCACTCTTCTTCAGTCACGTAGGCTGCAGGTAAGTATATTTCAAATAGGTTGTCACCGCCTTGGAATTTGAACTGGCAAAAAAAGGCAACCACCTCTACATTTTTGGGAGAACAAATGGCAGTGTTTGAAATGCAGACACAGGAAGTCACTTTGCAGCAGGATTAACTGATCTTGGCTACCTTACTGTGTAGTTGCTCCTGCAGCAGGACCATGCTCTCGGTCTTTTGGTCCACTGCATCCTGCAGAGCATCCTTCTCACGATCCAGAGACACTATAGCATTCTGCAGCATTGCTACCTCATCACTCTGAGAGGAGCCATGTCTACTCAGCTCAGCTAAACACAAAAACACACACACACCCAAATCACCCAAGCTTCCACCAGCTTTAAATACAGTTGTCCGCTGATAATATTTGTCAATCACATCATTTCTATATGAATGATGCCAGAGCTGTAGTAAGATCAACTTATCAATTTATCAACAGAATAGTAGTATATATAGTAGTACGCTTAGAGAAATTAAAGGGGAAGGAAGTGCATACAGATAGTGAGAGAAAGTGACCTACTGATTTTGTCCTCTAGCTTCTCTATTTGTTGGTGAGCTGCCTGTAATTCATTGGCCTTCACAGACAATCTGTGCTGAATGTCAGAGAGAGACTTTTCCATCTGCTCCTGAAGCAGCCTAAACACAGACACAGACAAGCACAGATCCGGAGAATTCTGAACATTTGCACAGTAAAATCTCTGGCAACTTTGAAAACATAAAAGGAAATAAAAAGAACCCCCACATCCACGCGCACATACCCTCACACAACACAATGCCTCACAGTACCTAAGTGCGCTGTTTTCAGCCCTCTGCTGCGCCTTCTCCTCCGCATTCTGAAGTAGAGCCGCTGAGCGAGCCTTCAGCTCCTCTTCAACAGCCACACGGCTTTCCTTCAACACAGTCACCTGAGTGCGCAAGTCTACTCGCTCTCTCTCCAGCTACAGTCAACATACATAGAAAACAAACACACATAGATAATATGCATAATTGTAGTTTTTATCATGCATATACATTCAACTTCAAGGCGCTAGGGATGTCATGATTAACCGCGATTTAAAACGTCGAGGTTAATTAATCGTAAAGGCTCCTCAACACCGTGTTTCTGTTGGAGCTCTTAAAAATGTACATAATCAACAGATTGGCAGGACTCGCCTGGAACGAAAACGTTTCACCAGAGGTGCACAGTACAGTCAGTGACTGACGGCTCACTTGACCGCACCAAACGACGGCAGAGGAAAAAACTGAATACGCTTTATTTACACCAAAGAAATTATCTAAGCCATATGGGAGTTTTTTGGATACCCCAAAAATACAGAGGGACGTATTCAAGACAGACAATGGGTTTTTTCATAAAAAAGTTAAAAACCTCTAAAGAAAGTGATTGTCTACACTGTGAAATTAATACATGTAAAATAACCCTTATAATCATGAAATTTCCTAGATGATAATCGTGCCATCCCTACAAGGCGCATGATACAGAAATCTGAGTTTGCACAATTGACCGCACGCAGACAAGGGTGGTGGTACTATCAGCCGTTTGTTTGATGCAAGAATAGTACCATCTGAACAGAGTTCTCTAGCTCCAGTATTTTCATCTCTTCCTGCCCTCTGTCCGTTAGGGCTGAGGTCTGAGCCACCTGCACAAATTACACACGAAAACACACAGTGGTTAACTAGAGGTCAATTTCTAAAAGGGAACTTAAACCTCAGGCATATGAACAGATACTATCCATATTCATTTAAAAGTTTTGTATGATTCAGTCAGTTTCAATTTTTACAACAAAAATGCACAAAAACATACCTTCAGTCTTTCACGGAGAACATCTCTTTCTGTGGTCACTTTCTGGAGTTCAACATCTGTCTTTTCTCTTTCCTCTCTCATTCTTTGCTGTAGCTCAGGAGAAAATGCTGCCTCCCTACGAACACCTTTCAGCTCCTCCTGGGCCTACAAAAACCACACAAACACAGAGATACAGAGAAAGAATCTGATTAGGAAAGCATGTAGACATGCACTGTGTGTATGTGTTTGCTACACTGTAAATCATGGTCTGTTACCTGCTGATATTGAGCGCCAAGCTGGTCTCTCTCTGTGGTAAGTAGTTTTACTTTAGTCTGGATGTCCTCCATGTTTTTCTCAAAGCCCAGAAGCATTGCTTGCAGCTCATCTCTCTCCCTGACGGCACGTGACAGCTCAGTATCTGTGCTGTCTTTCTGCACATAAACAGTCGGTAAAGAGAGGCTAGATTTCTGTTCACAATGTATAGAGTGTTTGTGAATGTAATTGTATTGTAATACCTGGGTATTCCTGATGTATCTTAAATATCATTACTAGTCAGTGGTGTGACAAACTGGTCTGACAACACTACATGGTCAAGAGTATGCGGTCACCTTTCTAGTTTTTGAATTCAGATGTTTCAGTTACACCCATTGCTAATAGGTATATACAATCAAGTACATGTGCAATGTACATATACAAACTTCTGCAGCAGAGTGGGGCACACTGAAGATCTCAGTAGCACTGTCATAGTATTACAAAAGCACCTCTTTAATTTATAAGAGGAGCACAACATCTGACTACAACATTTTTCAACTGTTATATTTTTCATTGAGGAAAAGAAATAATGATCAAATAGCTAAAATATGCCAAAAGCAGTATTTACTTTAATCAAAATTAGTCTCCATAGCTGAGTGGCTTTACACAAATCTAAGGTCATGCAATGCCAGCTTTCAGCTAGAGAACATGCTGCAACTTTGAAACGGTGGAAACATGTTCTCTGGAGTGATGAAACACACTTCACTTTCTGGCAGTCTGAATGACAAATCTGGGTTTGGTGGATGCCAGAAGAACACAAACTACCCTAATGCATAGTGCAAAAAATAAAGTTTGGTGGAGGTCTGGGGCTGTTTTTCAGGTTTTAAACCAGACGCTTTAGTTCCAGTGAAGGGTGTGCTAAATGTTATGCTCAAGCATACAAGAATAAATTTAGACAGTTAAACGCTTCCAAGTTTGTGGCAACAGTTTGAGGAGGGCTCTTTTCTCTTCCATCAAGAAAAGAAGCGAGGTCCACAAAGACATGGTTTGATTCATTTAATGTGGAGGAACTACACTGGCCTGCACAGAGCCCTGACTTCAATCACACTGAACACCTTCAGCAACATCTTGCTCGACTGCAAGCATTTTTTTTCATCAGAACTGGACCTCACAAATGCTCTTTTGATTTTGCGTTAAAAGACATTCTAAAACATTGTGGAAAGTCTTTTCAATAGAGTGGAGACTTTTACAACCACAAAGGGTGTTCATTTTAAAATGAATGACCATGGTTTGGAATTGGGATAGCTAACAAGCCCATATAGGTGTGATGGTTGCACAAAAGTTAAAGCTGTTTTGTGTACAGGTGTGCCAGCACAAGGTCTCACTCTTGCTTGCCAGTTCCCTCTGCCTTTAGGACTCCTGCCCCTGGATGGACTCGGAATGGGACTTCTGTCTGACCCGCCTCTTGTCTTGCGGTATCTTTCCGCCTCCTGCCTGTAGTGATCTCGTTCTTCCTCCAAACTCTTCACAAAAGCATCTAGTCTGGATGGAGAGCGTTCTTTGCCACACATTCCATATCGAACACGCATACGCTCCAACTCCAGAATCATTTCTTTATCTGAGGCAAATATACAGATATATAAGCGGTCACATAGTGTTTAAAATAATTCCAGCTTTTTTGAAAGAAATCTTTAAATTATTTGAATTTTTGCAAATCTATGCACTGGTTTGTTATTGTTCAGTTAAGCCCATTACTACTGTTTATTCTTTTTCTGATTGCTTTACTGGTCATCAAAATAACCAGAAACAGAATCAAGGTTAACAATCCAATCCATAACAATGGTCATAAGTAACAATAATAACAGACAGGCCTTTAATTTGACCATTATTGCTGCAGTTACTCTATATAGCTCTCAAAGAAAGAATTTCATTTTACCAGCTTGTGTCATTTTTTCTACTTTGTCCTGAAGTCTCCTTTTTTCCTCCTCCAAGAAGTTCAACAGTCCCTCCATTTTCTCGTTCTGCTCCTGCATTTGTGCCAGCTGATCCCTAAGACTGTCCTTTTCATGATCCCCTTCTGCCATGTCCTGGAACAGCCAATAAAAGCGTTGTGCTATTCACACAAACCAATCAAGCCAAAGTAATGATCTAGACAGCAAGCTTAAGTAGCAAAGCAAATGATGCCACAGCCAATCAGAAAATAAGGCCCTGCCAGTATCTGCAAACAGACCTTACAGGGGGGTGAGGCCAAGTAAGTCTACATAATGAATGAAGTGCAGTATGGCCAACAGAGGGCAGTGTAAACAAAGATTTGTTCTGAGGTAAGTTTTTCTGCCCTGTGTCAAAAAGAATAAATTAAATGCAGCAAAAACATCTGCTGTACAGAGGCTCTTTGGCCTTATTTTACTCTGTGCAATTTGTAATTTTTTCCTGTGCTTATAATGTAATCCACAAGACATTGATTTTGGGAGTCCTAATCATTTACAATCATGACAACTACATTCTTCACCTATTAAGCCTAAAATAGTGAAAAGGGGGCATTTTCATCTTACATACGAAACTATGCACATTTGAATAGCCACATCCATCCCTGCTACATGTTATAGGGATCAGGAAAATATTCACTGATCAAGCCGAATTTTGCTAAGAACTATATAGCTAGCCTGTAACAAGGCACCAGATGGCTAATTTCACAGCCCGTTTCACATGACACTGTTGTAGACAGCAGAAAGTACACACCTGTCTTAATTTAGAGATAACACCCTCCAGGTCTTCCGTTTGTCTGTGTAGCCGCTGAACCTCTTTCTGAGGGTAGAGACATGAACAGTATGAGCAGTGTAAAGACAACAGTAAGCTCACAATACGCTGCCTTTCAGTTACCACCTCACTTACAGTTTATCATATGATATGATAAACTTGGTTTAACAATCTTGACATTATTGAATTTTTTGGCTTTTTGTGCCACAAAGGCATTATTGAACCTTTGCCTCCATACACTCATACCAAATAGTCAGCACTGTCAACAAGACAAAATCTAGAACACCACTTCATACAGAAACATAGAAATCATGTCGCTCAGTGTTCACTGACGAACTCCATTAGCACAAAGCTTAAAAATAATTCAAAACTCCATGTTTCCTTTTCACTCAAATCACCTTCAAAAACAATGCATTCACTCATCTCTTATCTCTCTTTACCTTGGCCTCCTGGAGCTCCATGTCAGCTGTTTCCAACACCATCTCTTTGTCTCTCTCTAGTTGCTGTGCTAGTTGGTCTATCTGGGTGAGCTCATGGCAAAGTTCCTGGTTCCTGGCACTCAGGTCTGCCACCTCACTTGAAACTGTCTTCTTCCTCTGTTGCAGTCCCTCCACCTTTTGCTCCAGAGCCCTGTTTGTCTCCTGTAGGTACTCAATCTGACAGAAAAGGTTACAGCTGGAGAGATATGAAGATTTGGTGACAATCAATAATGTCCTTCTCATATAGGAGGAAGACAATATCCAGGTCAGTATCTTTTAATAGCAGCTATTCACCTGTAGGTTCAAGTGAGCAATGAGCTTATCATTACTGATGTTCTGAGCCTCCAAAGAGATGACGTCATATGGTCGACCACCATCCAGAGCTCGATTCAGGCGCTCAATTTCTTTGTCCCGCTCCTCCACCTAGAGAATATCAGAGGAAATCTTATAGCACACACTATTAAAAATCTGTTTGGCTTTAAGGCATTCATGTTTGATTTGACATTCCCTGCTGTCAGTCACTGTATAATGTCAAGTGTTTCTTAGATAAAAACAGGAGTCACAATATTTTTTTTCAAGTAAAGGAATATGAAATAAAAAGGCACTGATAACTTGACAAGATGTGAACACAGACAAACACCTGTGTGTTAAGATGTCTGATTCCACCCTGGGCTCTCTCAAGATCCAGCCTTACTGCAGTCACCTCTTGCTGCAACTCCTGGATCCTAAAACAAATAGTACCGGGATGTCCTCACCAACACAAACACAGCTATTTCAGAAAATCATCCAGTAAAAGTTTCTGTAAAAGCACAAATGTGAAAAAGAAAAAGAAGTCAAATTTGCTACAAGTCTATTTTGTCTAATCATACCTGTCATCAGCTACTTGTAGGAGGTCAGCAATATATGGGTCATCTGGCTGTACCACAGCTGGAGGTGTAAAGCCAAGGGAGGTGGGGAGGAGCTCATCTATCTGCATCCTTTGGCGTCTAAAAGGAATTGGCCTCTTCTTTCCTCCTGTTGAATCAAACTGTTAGCATAATGGCATCTGTAACTGTATAATTACAATGGCACAACAGTATTGTACATTAGGCAGTCCGCATGAACAGACAAAAAATATTATAGGTTAAGGCCAGTCATCCTACCCGGTGTCTGCACTACAGCTTGCATGTTCTTCTCTTGGAGCTGTTGGATGCGTTCACTTTTGGCTTTGCTGTCTTTCTCTAGGGCTCGAACTTTATGTACATACTGATTATTAAGGAACTTCAGATCTGACGTCTCATGATCCAGTTTCCTGATGTAAGCCTTCAGCTCTGACAACACAAAATGGATTTTCTTGTGATTTTATATAATATATAAAGAAAAGGGATGAAGTTTCCAGTGCTGCATTGGTCTGTCTTGTAAGACAGGACACAGTTGTTCAGAGTGAAAGGCTGCCTACCTCTGGTGGTACGATCCTTTTCTTCCCTCAGCTTCAGAAGTCCCAAGTGCAGTTCGTTATTCTCTCGGACCAGCCGAGCGTTCTCTGTCTTATATGGCTCCAACAGAGCATCAAGATTCCGACTCTCCTTCTCAGTCTTCCCGGCTGACAGTTTGGCATTCCGAAGACTTTCAGTGGTGTGGACTAGATCACTGGAAACATTTTTTCACAAGACAAGCTGTTACACATATATAGCTAGAACAGCCAAAGGTGTTTATAAAGTTATAAAAGCTGAATGAAATGTTTACTGACCAATATATCACTCAAATAAAAGGGACAATATAAACGACAAAGTATAATTATGAAAACTTACCTAAACAGTTTTTCAACCAGTGGCAACGACTCGATGCCCAACGGCTGTCTGTAACCCAGCTGATCCAAACGCTTCCGCAGATTAATAAATTTCCGCTCGGCACTGGTACTCATGATCGCACTCTGGACAAAGCTCTGCGGAAGGTGATAGATTAGGTGATACATTACTATTAATGACAGTAGGGCTTAGAAGACTACACAACTTGACAGTCGGACCTAAATGCACACATCTAGTTATCTAAAATAGTTTAATCTGTGAATTGACTGAATATTATTGACTGCCTAATCTCATTATCTGCTGCTATTTTATTGCACTTATTTTTATTGTCATTAACACAGTCACTTTCAGAAGCCATTTTGCTCTACTGATATTGTTATTTGTTGCAGTAATGTTCTCGTGTTGCACTATTATTTATTGCCTTTTTATTTTTATTGTCTTATCTTTTAGTCTTCCTTGTTGCACAGAGCATGTTAATGACACAAGTTCTTTCTTATCTTATCTTCTTAGTTATCATTGGTTACATATTGAACATCACCTCAAACTCCTTAGATATATTCAACTTGAAAAATCTGTGTTCCTGTAATTTATCAGTTAGCCCAAGTCAGTAGAACACCATCACCACACTGTCGAGGGCTGTTCAAATACTTGTGGCACTCAACAAGTGGACTACATTAACACGTGCACAGATAAGTTATTCTCAGGCCTGTCTAACTGACCCATTCACCAGTGGGTCAACATCACAGTGTAAACAAACATAGCAACGCATCTTATAAAGCTAACAGCTGAACAGGGAAACAAATACTGACTTATTTATTGAGCTGTTATCTACTTACCCAATAATTTAAATTCGATGTGGTCGAACAGCAACTGGCTGGTTTAACTATCGTAAAATGTCACACACTAAAAGCTGGCTAAAAGGCTAACGTTACTGTAGACTCTGACATTAGCCTCTTAGCACAGCTTTGTTTACAATACACCACCCACAGCAACACGGACAGAAAGACATTCTCTGGGGAAAACATTAACAGGAGTGTCATCAAATGCGAGTTTATAGTGGTCTTCTCAAACACAGCATACTACAGTAAGCTAGAAATACTCCACAGCTTTCTGGACACTTAATCTGTTCTGGGTTTCCCCCTCTCTCTGTAAACTGTCCGTCTTCCGGTCGCGCTAAAGCTGTTTGAAAATGGCGCCGGAGAGAGAACGGAATCTCCATAGAAACACAGTAACGGTGAAACAGCACCACCTCGTGACGACAGAGACATACACTAAATGGACAAATAGATTGGGACCCCTGACCATTACACCAACAGGGACTTTTAATGTCATTGCATTCAAATAGGCTTTGATATGGAGTTGGTCCCCCTTTGTAGCTATAACAGCTTCCACTCTGTTTGGAAGGCTGTCCACAACATTTTGGAGTTTCTGTGGGAAATTTGTGCCCATTCATTCTGTAGAGCATTTATGAGGTCAAGGGTGAGAAGGCGCGCCTCGCAATCTCCGTTCCAGTTCATCCCAAAGGTGTTGGATGGGTTCTTCCACACCGAACTCGTTCAACCATGTCTTTGATGACCTTGCTTTGTGCACTGGGGCACTGTCATGCTGGATTAGAAACGGACCTTCCCCAAACTGTGTCCACAAAGTTGGAAGCATGGTGTTATCCAAACCGTCTTGATATTCTGAAGCATTAAGATTTGCCTTCACTGGAAGTAAGGGGCCTAGCCCAAACCCTAAAAATCAGGTGTGTTCCATTACATTTGGTGTATGTTGTATACACAGAAACTAGGTTGCAAGGCTCTAAATAGCCACTAATTTATAAGTTGAACTGAATGTTATTAAGTAGCCTTCCTAAAATGAACAACTTTACTGACTAAACAGTATCTTGGTGAAGATCCTGTTGAGGGGAAACGTCAGTATGTCCGTCCAATCAGGGGTTAATCAAGCCCTACACAGGATAAAATACTTAGACGCGTTAAGAATGTGACAGTGACATTAAACTCAGCATCCTCTTTCTCTTCCAGGCTTCCCGCCACACCCTCGCGAGAGGTCACGTGCAGCTGTGCGGCACGCGCAGTCCTCGCGCAGCATCAGCAACACACACGCACATGCACGCGCGCTCGCTCGCACGCACACAAAGAGGACGGAGAGCTGCCCGGACAACCGGAGCGGAACGGAGCGGGACACGAGAAAAACACATCTCTGTAACGCGGGCGGCGAGGTAGGAGACATTCATTTTCCTCCTCTTTTCATTCACTGCCATTCTTTCAAAACATCCACGTCTCTCTCTTTGTGTCTGTAATATTGACCTTGCCGCGAGCTCGAGTTTCTTTCTTCAGCTGAGTCGCATTTTTGCTCTGAAATATAAAGCACATTTCATGTTTTGTGCAAAAAAACCCACACCGTCTGTAACGTTGACATCATGCCTACTGGTGCGCGTGCTGGGAGAAAACGCCTCGCGTTGACCCACCACCGCCCCCACCTCCTCCTCCTTCACCACATTACCTTCCATGAGCCCGTTAAGGACCACGTCTGTCCTTTCTCTTTCTATTCCGAGACGGTGAGACGGTAACCTCCCTATAGCAGTCACGATTAGACGATTTTTTTTATTAATCGGTCGATTAGTCCCCTGGTTTGTGCCTTGCCCCCCCACCCCACCCCCGTGGGCTGCACTGATGCAGACAGACAGTCAGACAGCCCGTGCATATGACGGCAATTTCCTTTCTTAAGGTGCAGACTCCTCACCAACACCTGCTATTGTGCCACATCATGGACAGCTCCTCTTCTGTACGCTTATGGCACAGTGTCTGATCTCTTGGTACTGGTGCAGGGGGTGCAGCATAAAAGATCAGGAGCTCCCAGAGTCTGAGACATGGAGTATACAGTAGGGTGTGCTGTACATATCACATGGATGTAGATATAGATCCAGTAACATGTGTCCTTAAGGTGTTTGTATGTAGTCAGTCCCAAACTATTGACCCTGACGTGCTGAGCAGGTGACACGTATGACGTATGTTTAACTGCTTCCTGCGGTTTGAGGTGTGCTCCCTCCGTGATGTGAAAATGGTGGCCTTAAACAATGCAGGTGTGTTCTTTGTTTTGTTATTAGTTTAGTATTTCTATCATAATGCAAATGCAGTTATTGATCAAACCACAAAACAGCTGAAGGGACTGAAGGAAGAATGGACGAATTCATGTACCATGCACTGAAGGATGAAATGATTCAGTGATTGTTGGAAATATGTGCAACACAAGCAAAAGCCCAGTTTTGAGACTGTAGCATAGCTAACTGTGAAAGGCTAATTGTTAAAGTGAACTCTTTCTCGCTGCCAAAACGTGCATGGTAATCTGCCCTGAGGACAAAATCATTGATTTCTTTCTAAAGGAATGGTCTAATTTTACTTGATCTAGCCGATAGACCTTCATCTGTATGTAAAGCAATGCCATGATGTCTCACTACAAAGTCTGAATCTTAGTTTCCTGATTAGGACAAGCAGGGACAGGTCATTCATTTGCTGTATTTATGGGAGGATACAGCCTGTAGCCTAAGAGGCTCCCTCAGCAGACAAAGACAGATAGGGCTGAAAGGAGAAAGGCGTATTCAGTGCACACCCTTTTATGAATGACCGAACTTTGTGTTCAGGTTACTTTTGACACCCACTTTTTCATGCTTGCAGCTTCATCCAAGGCACTGGAGTAGTAATGTAGCTTTCCAACGGTGGTTGGTTCTCCACACTGAGGTGAGGAGTGTTAGTGAGCAGAGGAACAAACAACGAAATGGTTTCTTCCAAGGCTTACTCCCACCATCAAAAATTTATGAAGAGGGTGATTAATATTAATCTGTAAAAAGTGCTGCATCAATGTAAGTTGGCCTGTCGAGGAGGAAGGGCACTGGGCCTATTACCTGAGCAGAGGCTCTTTTGTGCACAGGACAGGTGATCTCCCAATTTAGTGAGACCAAAGATACCATTCATCTTCAGACTGTGGTCCCGACTGGTGAGCCTGAACCGGTCTTGGCGAGGTCCAAGATGTTTAATTTTCCTTACGTTATTAACCTTATTAAATCTACTTTATTAGTGAGCATCACTGGCTTGTGAGTAGGAGAAGGAAAGGTTGTATCAGCCCCATTAAACGCAAATGACAATCTTATTACTAAAACGTAGCAATGGCTTGTTCTTCCCTCAGTCTTGTCTGTGGAAGACAGGCCAAAAATAGAACAAAGCGCTTTTTTGATCCCCAGGAGGGCAATTCTTATTGCCTGTGGCAACAGATTTATATGCATTAGCACAAACACAATCATATATGATCCTAAACCAGCAGACACCCTTTATTTCTCAGCCTACAGGCTGTGCTGCAGCTGGGTCAGCTGAGAGAAGATTGACTTAGTGTATAGACAGATGATGTATAAAAAAAGAAATAATACTGTCATAAATACAGTACAGAACTGCTAAAACAGTAAGGATATGTATCATCACTGTCTTTAAAAACATCATATTTTTCAGTTTTTATTTTTTTTTTGTACATAAAATACCAGAAGCTGTTAACATTGTGTAAACATTTTGTGATGAACGGACCATTTGAAATAAAAGAGTCAAAGGGTAACCGTTATGTTATTGGTTAATATTATTTTTCTAACCCACTGGTGGACAGTGGCATCATCAAGAAGCAGAAGACATTTTAGAAACAGGTAAACATCATTATTTATTAACAACTACAGAAAAAAACAGGAACCCCTTGAACCCTTGACAGACTAATATTTTTAATCTTCAAATGTGACCATAAGTGATCTAAGCGGCCCGATCATCGGGAGATCTTGAGGCCGGTTCTCTGTGTTGACGCAGCTCTCCATGGCTAGGTTTCTGACGGCATGACCAGCCTCTAGGTGGGTAGGATGGTGATTCCTCTCCCCATCCCTCACCTTGCTAATGCAGGTATCTTTCAGCTGATATAGCAGTATTGGCGGTGAGTGTTCTCCTCCAAGCGTGTTGAGCTGTCCAGTGGCAGCAGTTCGAAAAGATGCAGTGGTGCTTCTCCTGACTTGCTAGGCGTCACCCTCACAGTGTTGGTGGCATCAAACTGGGTATAAAATGGAGAGAAAAAACAAACAAAACTAACAACCAGGTCCTTGTGTGGGTCTTTAGGGCTTAGTAACAGGTTAATAACATGCTGAATAGTGTTTAGTATGAACCCAGGATGTGAACTGACAAGGTAAAAAAAGGGTTTGCTCAGTTAAGTGATATTAAAGTTCAGGATTTGTTGTTCTTCTTCCAGCCATGCTCGTGACAGATGTCACACATTTTACTTCCCACATATGACTGGCGGCAAGTTCCCTGTTCTATAGGGAAATAGGCCACGCTACCTAGGGCAGTTGACCACTCTGCCTGTTAGAAAGGCAAATGCTGCCTAGCCAGTACACTAATGTACATTTTGAAGGGCATCAGGGACATGCATGCAGTCATTACTTCATGAGCTGCAAGAACAAATTCTTGTCATTAATTGTGCAGCCCACATTTATGTACGCCCATAACATAACCACATGCACACCCTGCACGACTGCTGTTTGACCTGTAATATTGCACAAAATTATATCTAGAAGGCAATTTATATTTATATTTTGTTAATGGTGCGGAAGAGCATTGGTCTTTTGTGTTCGGTTGCGCTCATCTGAATGGAAGCTGTTCAGAAGAAGTCATGTTATTGTGAGAAACAGTGAGCACAGCAGGACACGCGCACACCCCACACACACACACACACACACACACACACACACATGCTGAGAACAGACAAGACGGAACAGAGCACTTCAGACTGCTGATATGAATCAGAATGAACCAATCATAATCAGAATACCACTGACAACAGTGTGTCTGTTTTATGGACCAGAGCAAGGAAGGAACTGAAAGAGAGAGACAGATGAAGAGTGAGGAAGAGGGGCAGAAAAAGAGCAGTCAATGATATGAAAAGTGGGAAAGGCAAGCTATCAGACAAGAAAGAAGCAGCCACCAGGCGAGTATGTGTGGATATGTCATTTTAATGAGGGCATTCGACTGTATGAGTGTATGTGTGTTAGGGCTATCATGATACCAGAATTCTGACTTTGACAAGTGTTATCTAAATGCTAAGCAATGATGCTATGGCCAAAAATACAACCTATTATATGCCTAATGTTTCCTGGATTGAACACAGTTATGTATTCAGATTGTTGCAGTCTAACAGAGTACAGCATAAAAATTCATCGGCCATCGGTTTTGCAGGCAAGTATCCTACCCACTAGGCTACTACCACCCCCCATACACATGACGTTTGTGTGATTTTTGGTACCAAAAAACCCATTCATAATTTGCTTTTACATCACCATTTCATATCAGATGTTAACAGACTGTCCATGACGAATGTAAATTACCTCTGATCTGGTTTACTGCTCTGTATTTTTCTCGCTTTTTATCCCAAAAAGCAGCCCCAGCTTAAACACTCCTTATAACTTTAGCATTATAATAGGTGGGCCCAACTGCTCTGAGCTGAAAGGAGCAAATGTACGTGTGTACAGTGCATCCGGAAAGTATTCACAGCGCATTACGTTTTCCACATTTTGTTATGTTACAGCCTTATTTCAAAATGGATTAAATTCATTTTTTTCCTCAGAATTCTACACACAACACCCCATAATGACAACGTGAAAAAAGTTTAC
>JBBPCY010000156.1:11892073-11903579 GCA_037974405.1 Brachyalestes nurse | reverse complement strand
AGCTGCAGCTGGTTGTGTGTGTGTGTGTGTGTGTGTGTGTGTGTGTGTGTGTGTGTGTGTCTGACTGTCTGTCTGACTGACTGAGGCAATGTCTCCTACTCCAAAGCACATGCTGCTCCTCGTGCTTCTACCATCAGCCCATCTGCAGCTTCTGCAGTACACACACACACACACACACACACACACGTTCAGTGACAGTAACAGAGCAACACACAGTGGCTGTCACAAACAGACTCATATATTCACACTGATGCTGATGCTGTTACACTCCCTTGACATTTAACCAGAACCAAAATAAAGCTTAGTGGATTTTAAAAGCCATACGGTACTTTAGAATTCACAGGCTGCAGATTAGCATCTCATCTTGTGGTCCCTCATGTTGTGTTTTTTGGTTTCCTCATAGAGACAAGCCTCTTTTCAAGCAAAATGTAGACATGACACAGAAAACCATGTAAATGGACACACAGCAGACAAAAGGTGGCCTTGATTCTGCTTCAACAGAGAACCCAGTCTTCTAGCCCTCAGACACACGAGACATAAAAGGCATGGAAGTGGGCTTTTATTTATTTATTTATTTATCTTGTTTATGCTTTTTCCTCTCTGTCTCTCTCTCTTTCTCTCAATCTCTCTCGCTCTCACCGACACAAACAGCCAGACACCAGACACATTCTAACTCCAATCCCATTTAAATGTGCATGTGTTTCTTTGCAGCCAAACTTAATAAAGTGAGTCTAATTTTTTTGCATGGCACACTCCACACCCACACACACACACACACACACACACACACACACTTCAGAAAACTCACACACATGTTCGATATTACTACAGTGACATTCCATTGATTGGTGTAATACAACAATTGAGTAATATTACATCTACTCCTAAACCCAACCCTAACCTTTTCATCTGCAACCGAAACTGTCCTCACCTCTACCAAATTTCTGTTATTCCTATCATCGTGAAAATGTTTGATCTCTATGAGGAGATAAAAGGCCACACACACACAAAGATGCAGACAAAGGAAAAACACACAGCTTTGAATGTCTCAGACAGCACAACACTTAAAAGAGACTGATGCCATAAGGTGTTCATCTGCTGAGCTATTTGAGAAGAGGTGTGCTTATTTGTGGATAATCACAGTAATTATAGACTGTGCAGTGACAGACTAGTCATCTGGGATTTGTTAGAGGACTGAAACATGTTTGACAAGGCTGTTCTGTTCGGTGTATGTCCAGTTGCAAGCTTACACAAAAGGAGTTTGTGTGTTACTGACATTTGCAGTTTGTTTGTTTGTTTGCGTTTGGTAATTTTTGCATTAATTTAAACTTCTTTAAGTCTCACAAGCTTGCTCAAGCCATTATTAGTCTTATTTTGGATTTAGGGACACTGTCCTTACACAGTGACTGTTCTTGACTGTGTCATAAGATTAATCTTAATTATATATATATATATGAAATAATCTTGATGTTTTTTTTTGACAAAATGCACACTAGTACACAAACAGAACAACACCAAAACAAGCATGTAACCAGAGCTTTTCATTTGTTCATGAGAGCAAACGCTCTCTGTCTTTCTCTGAATCAGTAATTGCTCTTTAGTTGCACACACACTCGTCTCAAGTGACTTGATTACTTGATGATACATTTTTGAGGATATTCTCTATATGTTCCACAAGGTGTGCGAGAGAAGAGTGAAAGAGAGATGTTCTGTGATAGCCAGATAGTGGACAATAGACAGTGACAGAGACATCAATGGAAGAATATAAGGCAGCAGAATAACAGACTGTTAGTCTTTTAAACCACTTGTCATTTGTGTCATTCAGCCGTATTCATCTTAAGGCATCATGGAGTTATTCTGATTTTTAGAGTTTAAGGTGTTTAATAAGAGGTGAAATATGAAATATTGAATCAGTAGAATGCCAGGAGTTGAGGAACAGTGATAAACCTATAAGGGGGTTCATGATACAGTATATGGACAAAGGAATTGGGGCACAATACCGTTACACCAACAAGGACTTGGATGTCATTGCATTCAAATAAATAGACTTTAATATGGAGTCAGTCATCCTTTGCAGCTATAACAGCTTCCACTCTTCTTGGAAGGCTTTACGTAAGTTTTTGGGGTGTTTCTGTTTGTGCCTATTCATTCTGTAGAGCATTTATGAAGTCCAGGCACTGATGTTGAACGAGAAGTCGGTTCACAATCTCCATTCCAGTTCATCCCAAAGGTGTTGGATGGGGTTGAGGTCAGGACTCTGTGTGGGCCAGTCAAGTTTATTCACACCAAACTCATCCAGCCATGTCTTTATGGACCTTGCTTTGTGCACTGGGACACAGTCATGCTGGAATAGAAAAGGTCCTTCCCCAAACTGTTTCTACAAAGTTGGTAGCATGACGTTGTCCAAAATGTCTTGGTATGCTGATATATTAAGATTGCCCTTGACTGAAAGTAAGGGGCCTAGGCCCAGTACCTTTGTCCATATAATGTACATTGGAAACTATGATATATTATTAAGTGAAGTGATGATATAATTATTACTTCTGGGCTGATTTTTTTGTAGCTGGCAAAAATACTGATGCATGTATGCACTTCCATTTCCATTGGTTTGAGTTTTTGCACTTTTTTAATAGGAAAATTCAATAAAGAGACTGGAGACAATCTCTTAAAATTTAACTGAGGAAGTGGTCAAGTATTCAATCTAAAAAAAACACTTCAGTAAATGCATATGATTGTTTTTTAACCTCAATTCCTCAGAATTTAACAGTCCATGTCTGTTAATATATCTTTATAAACGATATAAATATCAGTTATTTATCTTTATGAATATATCTGTAAATCAGCTCTGTCCTGATTTATGTCTTATTCAAAAAGCAGTCCCTGCTAAAACAATTACTTTAACTTCAGCACCAAAAAGGGCCTGAACTGCTGTTGACCGAATTGGCAGATTCATGTAAATGTGTTTATGTGACATTATAAAAATAGTTTCTATAAATGGACTGTATGGCCTGGGGAGTGAGTAGTACTGTTGATACAGGTTACCTACTACATCTTTTATTTAAAGAAAAAAGAAAGTAAACTATTTTTAAAAACTTCCCCCCTAGTTTCCCTGTTGCTATATCCTCAGTAGAATTGAAGAAGGAGGGAACAGACACAGGTGAGCCACTGAAGACTACCTGAGTGTGCTCTGGAACCCCTCTAGGACAAGAGCTCACATTTCCTCTAATCTTCTCCCCTTTTTTCTGCACCACACAAACACTCGCACACTCACACACACATGCGCATGCACAAACACACACACGCGCGCATACACGCTGACTGCGGCCGGAAAATACCTTGTGCTTATTTTTTCCCCCTCTCTACTCAAGCTGCAGAAAAAAGGCTCGCCGTAACCATGGCGACGGACGGTAAGGAGGCTAAGCATGACGCACGTGTAGAGGTAACAGTATCTGATGGCCCAGGTAAACAGAACAGATGGGAAAAGCTTTTAAGAGGCCGCATCTTAAAGAGACAACGCTCCATCCATAGTTACGTCACAGCATGGTGTATGATGCACCTGTAGATCATACTGTGCCTATAAGACAGGTAAAGTCAGTAATTACCACATTGGAGTGCCGTCTCTTTAAGAAGAGTGTGATGTTGATGGAGTTGTAAGGGATGAGAATCACTTACAAAAGCCCATCCAAAACCTGTGTGCCGTGCTTATAGACTTTGTGTGTGTGTGTGTGTGTGTGTGTGTGTGTGTATGTGTGTGTCTTGGGTAATACCATTAAACTGCTGTGATACCTTTAATACCTTTATTAACTATGTGGATTCAAATTTAATTTTAATCCAGATTCTATTTAGAGCTGCACAACATATGGGTGTTTTTTATTGGGCTCAATATTTGAGTAGTGGAGTAGTGATAGCACAGAGCAAAAATTCCTGACCAATCGCAGATGTGAGTCTCTATGGGTGTTTTGATAAATCAAGGCGTTCGTGTGGCTAACAAACGTATTTAGATTACAATAATGTAGGCCTGTTCTGAATGTCAATTATCAGTATGTACAACAGTGTAATACAGTATCACAGTATTCACAGCCTGTCACTCTCTTCCAAGGACCTCATATCTTTCATTAAAACCACTGTCAGTGATCAAAAGTAAGAATTCAGGTGCATTGTTTATAGATCAGTGGCAATGCTTTATATAAAAGCATACTACCAAACTGATTGTACTCAGTTAGAGGCCTGTAAAAACAAGATATTTTTATCACATAATGTTTGTAATCGAATCTCAGTCTTAGACAAGTTTGGATATGTACTGAGCTTGACAGGTACACTGAGTACTGCTTTACAGGCAGTTAGGTAATAGAGGTGATTTCTTAATTTGGACTGAGCTAACTGAGCGTGTGTGTATGCGTCATGTGTGAATACTCAGTTAATGGCTCAAAAGGTGTTGCCTCCCACGTCTCCACGTTTTGGAGGAAGTGTCTGCAGACCTCACCCAGCCAGATTTGTGTTACTGGCATGCTATGCAAAGAGAGGCTTACAAAGACTGTGAGAATTACCGTGTAAAAAGCTAAATAATCATATTGAGATGAGAAACAGGACTCATTGCATCATGTTCTACACTGACACATCCAGGGTAAACTGATGTTACTGTAGCGGGTTCAATAGGACAGGCAGCATTGAGCATATGGTTATAGCTTTGGGCACAACTAAAATAGACGAGCAAGTGAACTGAGGAATGAATTAACTATTGAGTAAAACAGCAGGTCACTCATTAGTTCACAGGCACAGGTTTATCAGGCATTGTAATCCAGTGTCACATTCCTTCCTAATGGAAATGAGCATACCTGTGCATCTAAATAGCACTGTAGTGCTTGTAGAGGACTAGGTGGAGCATAGCCACTATGTTAATGAATTATATTTGTGAAGTGGTTCCAAGTATATTTGGAAAATACCTGTGGTTGGTTTTCAGACAAGTGGTTTGGGTGTGATTGTGGTGCTTTGGTCAAATTCATATTTTTTGTAATACTGAATAATTTCTTATGTATAGTTTGAGTGTGGTATTGAGGAGCATGCTCTGAGTATAGTTACAGTGTGGTCCTAAGAAGAGTGGTCTAAGTGTAGTGTTGTATAAAGGAAATTGGGCTTGAGCAAACTGTTGTCTGAATATATCTGCAGCATACTATTGTGATAAGAGTGTAAGTAACATTGTACTGTGGCACTGAGAGAGGTCTTGAGAAAAGGCTGGCACGAGTACAGCTGTATAGTGTAGACAAGTGATCTGTAGTATTGAGGAGGGGTCTGAGGAACATCATAGCGCAGCATTGAGGAGGGTTGTCTGAGTATGGTTGTAGTCTAGTATTGAGGAGAGTGGCCTGAGAAACACTGTAGCGTGGGCTTGAGGAGAGTAGTACAGACACATTGAGTGGTGCTGAGTGCCGCTCCTCTGGCAGAGTGGTGTCCAGTCCACTTACACGCTTCAGTGACTGAGCACGCCTGCAGCACTGCATTGTGGGCCAGTGAGACAGGACAGCAGTAGGGAATAGGCTACCACACAGACAGAGACCGCGACAGAGAGACACACAGTGATACAGAGAGAGATAGAGAACTGTAGGATTTGTTTTAGCTTCATGAGACCAAGATAGAAACCATAATAAAAAACAATGATAAAATACAAAGAAACTTAAATTGCTCCTACCCCATACCTTTTGGATGAATGTCATTATGATCATCTACTATTGATATTTCATATTTAATTTAAAAAATTTCTCATATTTCTGATTCACACTAGTACTGAGATGTTTATTTACAGCTGCAGACAATAACCCAAATGGGTTCCTAATAGCATGACATTTTTAAAAAAGGGTGTGATTATTGATATGCTGGCTGTCTAATCATAGGTTAAGAGCAGAGGTACTGAGACTTTTCCTGCTGTAATAAAGTTAAGACTCAGTACATATCTACAGGTCATAAGCACCTCACCACTAGCACAGTACAGGCAGTCCTGAGCTCATGATTTCAAATGTCTGCTGTTGTTATTCGTCCACCCTGCTTTTGTGCAGTAACACACTTAATGTGTAACCTTAGACTGCTTTCCACTTTTAGTCTGTAACAGATCCACCCTAACTGCATGTATTCAGCCTGAGGTGTAGAGTGGCCCTGGAACCCCAGCTAGCCTTAGGAGCTCCTGCTTACACACACACACACACACACACACACACACATGCATGTGCGCGTCCTCTCTCACTCTCTCTCTCACACACACACAAACACATACACATGCACACACACATGCACAGCAGTAGTATTTTGAAGTATACTCTTATCTTTTAATCTCTTTGGTGTTTATGACTGACAGTAACACAGTCTAGTGCAGACTTACAGAAATACCCCATTAAAAGCCAAAGGTCGTTCTCTTATCTTCAATTTTGCATTGTAACATGGAAACAATCACACAAAGGGATTTGAGGGTGGCTGGGTACATTTGGAAAGGCACAACTCCGATACAGATGGTAGGTACCATTTGTCTTTTAATGGAATGCCATTTTGATGCTAAATCTACACTCACAATAACTAGCATATGAAAACTTAATTACAAAATCATAAGGTTCTTAAGGGAAGGAAATCAGCCAAAATTGCGTATTGTTGCCATGAAGCTTTTTTCCACATGCCATGTCTTGTTGAGGTGTGACTTAATTGAGCTGATGAGCTACAAATACTAGCTAGGACTCCTGAAGACAGTGAATTCTGTTTTAATCACAGATCTATATGCATATACATGTCCTTTTTTTCTTTCGTTTTCTTATTAGAATTCAGATCTGTTGTCATTCGTGTATCTATAAAGGTTCCAGAACCCTAAAAGACCAGGACCAAAACAATTCAATTCATAATTTAATTTGCCTACCGCACCTAACCGTTTTCACTGCTAGTGATCACTACAAAATGATCACAAAAACAAACTGCGTTTCTTGTTTTACTTATTTGCTTAAAATTTATGTTGGGAGGAAAAGCATAATTAACATTGTGGCTGAAAACATCCCCATCATTTGATGAAACTCATTTGTGTTTTCAGTATTAAATACATTTTAATGGTTCTTGCATTTGTTTATTGGCAGATGCTTTCTCCTTAAGCTGAGAAAGCCGTCTTACGTCACAAGAATACAGACTCAGAGATCATTTTACACTAGAATTACACTAGAATTGTCTGCATACAACTGTCAAAATCTTTGAGACTTTATAGCATTTTCCTTTTTGGAGTTTTCAGTCAGATAAAAGATTCCACTGACAGTTCAAAGTGTTAAGTAGCAGAAGGAAACAAAACAAAGAAACTGCTGTTAACATGGGTGAGTACTGAGGGAATTTGTGAGAGCCTTGGTATACGTGCTGCTGGGTAAAAAAGGAAAGTAATTAAAAAGTCATGTTTATGACGATAGTACTATGATAGTTATCATTTATGAACAAGCCTGTATGATAAGTTTAGCAAAAGAGAGATAGAGCACTTCCTCTAACCGTAATCAATCTTTGATCTGTGTTGATGCGCTATCTGCTCTTTTCATATAAATTAAATGTAGAAATTTCCCCAACTTTCTAGCACCACTGTATGTCAGCAATCGGTGTAAGAAACTAGTGTTGTACTGATGTGTTTGTTTGTAAGAAACTTCATATACATTAACACATACAAAATATGCCCTTCGATAACAAGGCTATCTGCATTTACCAGTTATTAACATCTTTGTTTCCTTCTGCAGAACGGCGGCGGCAGGGCAAATTCCAGCCATTCCGACGCTTGTTTGGGAGAGGGAAGAGGAAGAGGGAGACGTTTGAGGAAGCTGAACTTAAACCTAGCCATTCCACTGGTGATGTGTGCAATGGGGCGGTTTCGGGCCACGAAGAGACCAATCAGCATCTGAGGTGATTTTCTCAGTTAGTTTAGAACAGTGGTTCCCAAACCTTCTCTGCAGGGCCCCCCTTTTCTAGATAGGAATATTAATGAGCCCCACGTAGGCTATCCCATTGGTGCGAACCTCTACACTTATTTATGATTTGTTTCCTTACAGAAACCAATACCTATTGTGTGTGTTTTGTGTGAATATAGGGAGTTAAATTCCTTAGGGTCTCGTGCCTTTTCACACGAGAGCGTCTTTATCCCTGAGGATTCTGTAGAGAAGCTGTGCTCAGAGCAGACCATGTCTCAGGAGAACGTCTCGGATAAAGTTAGGAACCTACAGGTGAGTGTGTATAATATGTACATACGTAGTTTAATTACAAGCATGGTTATTTCTTCATACTCAGAAAAGGAGAACAGTGTAGAACAATAGCAGTGAAACATCCATCTAGCTCCATATACCTTGTTTCCTGTAACTGGACCCTATATCCTCCTGTTTTTATCTACACAGAGACAGATAGCACACAATATAAAGTTTGGTCAGAAACCACCATCACTGAGGAAGAGTGAGGGAGATGAAGGAAGCTCAGATGAAGATGAGATACCAAGAAGTCCGCTCCGAGTTCTTGCACAGGTGGAAACAGAGCCACAGCAGGTTGAGATCCAGGAGAAGGCAAGAACAAAACCTTTAAAAATCTGTACACTACAGTACTGAATGTCTTCTAAACCAGAGTTTATAAGGAGAGTGAAGTGGTACATATTTTCACCCTTCATTCCAGGAAATATTACCCCACACTGCCCTCCACTCCTCACAGTTCACACACTGTATTCCAAACGCTGAAAACAGTCAATGTTGCCAGTTTAGTGAAACCATACAACTTAAGGCTAAAACAACCAACACCCATGTATCCGCACTGCTTGAAGGAAATACATCATTTGGTTTATAATTTATGAATTTCTTATGTGGTCGAGTTGGATATATTTAAACAAATCTGCCTACAGCAATCTCTGGATGCCAAATGATACAGTTGGAAGAGTAAGTCAGATAAGCACACTTGTGTAAAGTAAGGTAAAAGTATAGTAAAAGTAAACA
Organism: Brachyalestes nurse; assembly: GCA_037974405.1. Classification (NCBI taxonomy): domain Eukaryota; kingdom Metazoa; phylum Chordata; class Actinopteri; order Characiformes; family Alestidae; genus Brachyalestes; species Brachyalestes nurse. The sequence goes on along the minus strand of JBBPCY010000156.1, from coordinate 11,894,613 downwards.
AGTAAACACACGTCATCTTTATAAACAGGGATTGACATAAGTGGTACGCAAGCAAGAATTGCCGTCTGTGGTACAACAAATGCGTACCTGTTTTCAGTCTTCACTGCGCAAATGCGTACCTAATTTGAGTAACTTCATACTGGATCTCTCGGTACCACCACTACAATGCGCCCAAAGTAAGGTGAAAAATTTTGAATTTGGGTGCGTACCAATTCATTAATGTAGGTACTCGTTATAGTACTACAGCAAAAAAAATATGCCAACCCCTAGATATATGTGGATATGTTTAACATATAATTATTGCTATATTGGAAGAATGGCTAATTGTTCCCATTTTTATTTTAGATTCACATTTAGCGCGAACAGATTCACTCAACTTGAGGTCACGACTGTGCAAACAACCATGTGGAAAGAGTGCAAGTGCAATAGCGGAGTTACATTATTTTGTCATGTTATAAAAGTTGTTTGGTTTGCGATGTTGTTTGGATATGTTTTATGAGTGTAAGAGTATGTTGGTTTGTGACAATCTTCCAGTAAAGTTGTGTTATAGTGTTTCTTGGATCGTACATTATAAAATGTTAAAACGTATTAAGATGTATCATGTAATGAAGAAGTTTTTTCCATTTTATAGTAGACCAAATCATATAAATAAACATTTCTGTAATGAAACATAAAATGTGTGTAGATAAATGTGCAGTTTGCACGTTCAGGGTTGCACAAAGGGTTGATTTTGTTGTGTATGTTTTTTGTAGGTTCCCGTGGTTAATGTCAGAGTGGTGTCCATGAGGCCAATGAGACTGTCTGCATCAGAGGAACTAGTTCTGAAATGCGGGAGTGCTTTATTGGGGACAACAGTGGGAAAATTCTGCTGCATCTGTGGCAGGAGCAGATCTCAGGTGTGAGTGTAGACTGTTCCTTTGCTTTCAGCGGTGCTGGACTGGCCATCGGGCATTTGCCCGGTGGGCCGAACGTAATTTTGGGCCGGCACCCCCCACCCTGCTCGGGAATGACAGCCGGGTGGGCCGGTCTAGGCTCAAAATGCCTGGGCCTATTTTTTGTCCCAGTCCAGCCCTGTTCACAGAGGTTTTGAAACTATCATCTACACTATCATAGCTGTGATGGAAATATCTGTTCTTCATGATGCCATGCTGTGGGTTGTTCAGCAGGATCACGTTCTGTGTCACAAACTGTAACGAATCAGCGACACCAACAAATGGCATGACTTGTACTGTGGCAATGCTTCTCATATTTCCCGATGGTGCTGACATCCAGACAGACGGACTACACGGTAAAAGACCCATTGCGCTGGGTCATTGTTTCCTTCTGAGGCCATAGGCATATACATGCTGTTCTTCCAGGCTGACAGACTGTGTGGCCGACCTTCAAATGTGAAAGAGGAAATCCCGGGTATTGCATTTCTGCCTGTTTTATCACAATTGATGGGTTTAAAGATGAGATTCAGATCCCGATAGTCCTCAGTGGATATTTCAGTTGTACCTTTAGCAGCTGGGGCAATAGTGGCCGAGCGGATAAGGAAGCGGACTCGTTACCAAAAGGTTACAGATTCCTTAACCGCCACTGAGTTCCACTGATGTGCCCTTCAGCATCCACACGCTGCTTTCCAGTGCACCGCACATGGCTGCCCACTGCTCACGTTGGAGATGGGTTAAATGCAGAGGACACATTTCGGTGTGTGCACCGTGAGCTGTGTATGCACTGTATCATAATGACAGTTGCTTCATGTTTACTTCCTCCACCTAACTGTCTTGAAGCAAATTAGGGCTGCACTATATTAGGAAAACATGCGATATGCGATAATGTTGTTGAGTGTTGCAATGGCGATATCACATGCGATAAGTAGGCAAAAACTTAGCCTTTATAATGTTAATGTTTTTCTGCTTTGGATTTGCTGGTGACAGACTCCAGACTAGTCTATGCGGAAAAAAAATGAAATGCAATATTTCCCTTCCAACATGTTTTAATGACAACAGAGCTTTTAATGACTCCCATAAAACATTTGAACCATTGAACATTGTTGGAAAAAAATCTGAAAACAATTTTTAATGATTTTAAATCTTAAATAAATGTAAAAATAATTTAAATTATAATACGTTCTCTTCTAGGGGGCGGGTATAAGGCAGTAGGACTCCATCTGATTGGCCAAATATGTTGATATGAAGAGTTTTGGAAAAACACCTTTTATCACAGTTCTTTCACGATATCTATTAGTCTTTTGCGATGTGTATCGCACATGTTGATATTGCAATGACGATAAATTTGCGATATATTGTGCATCCCTAAAGCAAATATATGCGTTTTACCGGTCATATTAAAATTGTTTCATCCCTGATTTAGTGTCATTGATCTGTGTCTGTCTGTGATGGCCGACTCTACAGCCACACAGGAAAGTATACACAACCCTCACAAAGAGCCTAGCACATGTTAGTTGTTTAGTTATAGACATTTTAAATTAAAACACACACAGTTTAATTTAAGTTACTTTATTAGTCACAGTTATGTTTACTGAATGAAGCGCGCAC
>JBBPCY010000156.1:11863321-11891973 GCA_037974405.1 Brachyalestes nurse | reverse complement strand
TATGTGGACATTTTACATTTTCAAAATGAATAAGTCTCAGTATTTACATCAACAGCACTTTGACACAAAAGAGAACAAATTTGCACCTAGTTCCTGGCTAGAGTATTCAGCTAAAAAGATACAACCCTCTCTTTTAAAGCTGACTGTTCTGTCCCACTGACTAACAAAGATAACAAAGACCTTCTGGTTCCTTTATCAATGCTGAATTGTGCTTGTATGTCCATGTGGGACATCATCTTAATCTATTACTTTCTCTTACCTACTTTGTTGAGGATTTCGACAGAATACTTGTCAAACCCGTCTTTCTCAGTCATCTTGAAGGACATCCAGCAGCCCTCATGGTTTTTGACTCGACAGTCATTTTTGTCCAGTCTCTCCGCTAATTTGGCATCAAGATGAGAGCAGGCTTTTGAGCAGTTGCTCTTAAATGGTCCCGTCTTAAAACCCAGACATTCAATACAGTTCCTGTTGTGTGGCAAGGAGTCACGGATATCAGCATATCATGATTGTAATACTCCAAGTTTTTTTTGTAATGAGCAAATGAATGAATTAATGATTGAATGAACAAATGAATACATTTGTTCATTTAAAAAACTTCCAGTAGTAACAGAAATGTTTTACTTACGCAGAAGATTGGCACGGCAGTGAGCAAGTGTGACAGGTCTGACATTTAGGTGCCTTGTATCCTCTCTCACAAACACACTGGTTGCACTCACATCTGCCACGTCCATGGCACACAGTACTTCCGGTCATGCAGCCCTCAGTCGATTTCTTGCAGTGACAGGCGGTTCCCTCAAAGCCTTCATTGCATGCACACTTGCCACACTTGCAGCCACCGTTACCTGAGAAGAGTTCATGAACCCAAATCATTTTTGGTTGCCTGTGTGTGTGTGTGTGTGTATGTGTGTTTGTGTGTTTGTGTTATTACCTCCACACAGTTTGTTCTGGTACTTCTCGCAGTGTTCGTCATCACATTCGCAGTGGGCCCCGTAGTAAAAGTTGCCTCCCTCGGTCCGGTGACACTTACACACTCCACACTCACATTCTCCACGGCCTTCACACTCCGTGCCGTTGTCTTTCCGGCACTGCGCTTTCAATGCAGCTTCGTCCTTCTGGCCCAAGCTGCACTCACACCGCTGCCCAAGGTATCCAGGATTACATCTGTGATGACAGTGAACAAACAATTATCACACATCATTTGTGTTGGGTAGCCCCTGTTTGTATACTGTGATCCAACAAAGTTTGAAACAACAAATGGGCAACAGGAGGTGATCTTCTTTTACTTGCAGGTGCCGCATTCGATTTTCCCCTGTCCGTTACAGTGCACATGTCTCGGGTTTTTCTCGTCGTCGCACTCACACTTGCATCGTGTTGTAACACTAATTTTCAGTTTTTCATTGAAGCCCAAAGGTCCAATGTTGAAGGACTTTGAGTCTATGCATGTTGATGCTGTCACAGTCACTCTGAATGTTACCTGGAGAACAAAGCGTACTCATAAAAATTAAAATGTTAGTTTCCAGGCTGCCTAAATAGTTAGATTCCTCTCATTTTACTTCACTTCAAAGAGTATGTTGACAGAACTTACATTAATTTAATTTATATTAACATTAAATATCTTGTGCATAAAACTGTGAACTAAACTGAGTGGAAACATTGTGAGTTGACAGTTTCAGCAAACAGTACCATCACTTTTTTCTACATGGTTTTTAGCAGTAGTTAAGCAAAGACTGCTGCAAATTACTGTATTTGTGATTGTCAATGAGACTAAGACCTGATTATTAGACATTATCTGCCATGACAACTTAAGATAGCATATGATCAAGTAAAGAGTTACCCGACCCTGTGAAATACATAGGTACATCCAGTACATACTGAATGTAATAAACTACACTGAAAAATAACTTCTGAATAGCCCAAAATCTTGTTCATTTTTGCCACTGCATGTTTAGGTCATCATTCTTGTATCATTCTGCTGCTTTTCACAATCATGTAAATACGTATGAGTTCCTTCCTGCTGGTTTACTGTGAGGTCTAGCAACCGGTATAAGGCACTAACACTTCCAGAGAATCCTCTCCGGACAGCCAGCCCAGCATTACACACAGCCCCATAACAAGCAGATCAGGATCACCTGAATACTAGACCTAGGTGTATATGTAGACCTAAGAGATATTCTCCCAGTGTGAAGTATACTAAGCCCTGCCTAGTTACCAAGCATACTCCTGTTTTCTTGCATATATTGCGATCTCGTGTTTCTCTGACCTTTTTCTGGATATTTGGATTTCGTTTTTGGCTTGTGGATTTGTTTTGGACTGCTTTGGAAAGGATTTACTGGTTTTGGACTTTTGCTATGTTTTTTGGACTTTGCCTCTTGCATTTTGTCTTGGAATAGTTTTCTGCATTTGGGTCCATATCTGAGTGTCATTACGTTTGTTTCAATTTGCTAAATTGATTTGTATAATTTCATTAAATAGGATCAGTGGCAAAGATTATTTGGCATGATTTATTTTAGATACATTTGAAGTAACTCTAAAGCATCCTTTAAAGCATCCTAAACCAAACACTACAGGAGGCCTGTTGAATCCAGTATGAACATGGATTTCACAAGGGTTGAGTAATACTCTACTGTTTTATGATATTGATATAACTATGCTATAAGCATGTGATGGTAGGTGCCATATGCTATCTTGAGATGTCATAACAGATCATATACATTAATATAGCCATGTCCAGTGTCATAACACAGACTTTAGAGTGTATGTCATAGCAATTACCAACAATGGTGACACAACACTGGTAGAATAATGGACATAATTACTAATGGGCTATACAATTTTTGGGGTGAATTTTATTCAGTACTGGATACTGGCATAGTAGATCTTTTGTGTGAAAGAGTTTTTCGACAGACTTACATGACTAAGATGTGTAGCCCTCTGACTGACTGTTCTAAAATGTACTCAAAGACGTGCTACCAGTCAAATATTTTTGCACACCATTACCACTACCATACATTTATTTTACAAACTGCAGATTGTTTAAGCATTAGAAAGCTGTTGAGTGAAGTATAAATGAAAATATGTCCAATAAAACAAATTTCCTTTTATAACATGGGGTAGACTTGATTTGACTTGACTTTTTGACAGTGCATGTCTGACATCCTATTAACTGGTTGTGTGGTAATGCAGAGTCAAATTCTAGACCGTCCTTTAAGTTTAAATGCACTGTTTAACTGTTCATACCATGGGCTTTCACTTAATAGCTTGCTGGGGTACTCCAAATCTAATCTAGGCAGATCTCCAAATCTAATTGGCATTGTGCTATGTGATGTGGGGGTGAATCATTTCACAAGATTTATAGATAAACTGTCTATTAAAAATAGGCCACAGCTGCTTCGAGCAAAAGAGTTCTTGATGTCAAATTGGGTATCAGTATTGTTTGAAATTGATCATTTCGATTGTTAGACTGATTTACTTCAGATCTTCTGATCTTCAGCAGAAAAGATTCAGAAGATATCTTCTGATCAGCTCATCACATTTATCTTCATAGAATACATACACAATATTAACAATATTAACCCAGTGGAAGACCAGTGAAAGAAATTAGACTCTGAACCTCTTTAAACAAGCTGGCACTTAATTAGTATGCCATGCCTTTAACACTAAACCAAATCAGGGTCTTCTTTATAGTAACATCTCATGACTGTTGTCTATGCTGTGTAAAATGGTCCTACCATTTTTCCAATGTTGACATTATTGCAGGTTCCCTTTTCACTAGGTGTACTCCCTCCATCACAGTCTGAAGTGTATGTCACTTTTATGTTTTCTGGGAGACTATCATGCGTCACAATTATGTTGGAGGAGAGTTTCTGTAAAAACAAAAATTACTCTTGAGTAATCTCCATTCCAAGAGGTTTTTAACCAACCAATTTTGTGTGGTGTTCACACAAATAAAATCAAATAATAAGAAACTCACATTGTATGCATCCACTATTAGATTAACGACATTGCTCGAATCATTACTCAGTACTCCAACATCGGATTTGGGAATCAGTTTGCTCAGCTCCTGAAAACAATACACTGTTAGACGCTGTCAGAAAAAAGGTAAAATGTGGTCGTCAGGGTACCAGATGTGTACCTTAAATGAAAGTACAATCACTTTCCCAGGAGCAAAGTGGCATTTTTTGTACCTATATTTAAATTTTATTGGATTTTCAGGGTACCAGAAAGTACAATCACTTTCCCAGGAGCAAAGTGGCATTTTTTGTACATATATTTAAATTTTATTGGATTTTTTCTGTTTTACTAGTTTGTTTTGATGTTTGACTTTGTTGTTTGGCTTGATTATTTATGATATTTTGTTTTGTCTGTGTTTTCTTTGATTTGGACTGCTGCTCTTCCAACTTGACTTGGTGGATTCTTTTTACTCCTCTACAGTTGGTGCTAACTGTCAGTGATATTAACTCACACAGGTGATATTAACTCACACAGTTTTCTCTTACAAAAAGAGCTGTGTGATGGTATTGTATGGAGTGTGATCACGTGTGAGGTGTGTGTAGTGTGTGTCCAGTTGTAACCAGGTCACTGAGGTACAGCGGTGTTCAGGCTGTGCCCTGGTTTTAATAAACATTTGTGTCATTTTGGATAAGATCACGCCTCTTGCTATTTGTAAGTTGAACCTGTGTCTTTGGACCAAAACTGGGTTTGTTTATTATTCATTTGGGTGCAATTCCCTTAGGTGGTGTAGTCGTACTATTGTCTAACATCTTTAATTTGTTAACTGGTGTTCCGTCTTGTCCCTCGTGCCACACATAGGAATATGCTACAATGTGTTATTAAAGAGGATATTTAAGATATTTCTACATTTCATAACATGTCTCACAATATATTTTGTAATGCAGTTGTAATTTTACTCACGTGGTATACATCTGCCACTTTCTCAGTGACTGCAAAAATTGGCTGTATGTTTTTTTCTTCCAGTTTCCTGGCCACCTGTCCAACTGATGGGTAGTCCTGACAGAGAAATTCAGGTTGATATAAGACATAGCATCATAACATGGAATCATCTACCAGAATTCAATATTTATGGACATCAGTGTAATTCATTTATTATGGTCAATAATTCTCTGTTTCTCCTTGTAAGTGATTGTAAGTGACATACCCAAAGGTTGCTCTTGCTGTACATGCTTTTGCTGTCCAACTGGCAGGACTCTTGATTTGGTTCTAGAATGCCAGCAAGCTTCCCGTCCCCTGCCATGTGAAAGCCAGCATCAGTGGCCAGCACCAGCAGACGGGTGCTATTGCCCCAGCCAATCTCCCTCTGCGCATTGGCAAACATCCAACAGTCAATAAATGAATATGGGTTCATTGTACACCACAATTCAAAAATTACACTGTAAAAATGTTAATGGCTCAAATATGTCAAATCATTGCAGATAAATAAAACATGCTGGCTTGACTTATTAGTATAAATATAGTATAAATATAGTCTCACCTCACAAGTGACAGCTTGCATAATGGCATCCAGACTTCCTTCAGGTGTGTCCAGGTTGCCAGATATGTACTGCTGAGATACCATGTTTGTGAACTGATCTCCATTTTCTGTCAGACTGAGAACATGCTTATAACCAAATGCAGCCTGACACCTAGTTTCTTCCCGTGGACAGGGCTTTTGAAGCTTCTCTTTGTTAGTGTCCGTAAATGGTAGAAGTGTCTTATCGACAAATGACCCAAAACCTGCATAAATGAAGCAGATTAATGCATCTGTCACTACTGAGTTAGAACTAATGCTTTCCATGTGAATGTCCTTGTCACATATACTCTTACCAATTCTTGCGTTTCCAGTGATGGCTTTGAGTTTATTAAGCAGTTTTATTCCCAGGTTTTTAACATTCTTCAAATCATCATTCATCGAATAAGAGAGATCCATAAGGTAGTACAGGTCAACAGGGTAACCCTCCGCCCTCTTAAAGAGGAGATTAAAAGTGTAGGGTTTATCTGAGAAAACAAGGTATAAAGCATTTACTGTGACTCATAAGTAACACAAAAGGACATCAGTTTCACAATGGGATTAGTCATTGCTGAGTTGGTTCTGTTTTTTAGCGTGGAACACAGCCCTCCAGGATAGGATTTCTGGGATCACCATTTTTTCTATTTCTTGTATTCTATTTCTTTTCAGCTGAGGTGCGCTTATAAAAGCAGTCGTAGGTTATTACTACATGTTCTATTTCAAGCTTCTCTTTATCCCATAGAATTACAAAGGCTGTTTTTAAGTATGCTTTTTAGACTGATATATGTAAATATGTTTGGTTGTGTGTCCCCTATTGTGTCCTACTGATGAACCTAAGTGATGCAAAAAGATCAGGGTTGCAAGATTTGGTTACTTTAAAAGGTTCTTTTATTCCAAGCTAGTATACCTGGTCTTAGGTTAAGTTCAATCTCTTGTGGCTGGACCTGGACCAGATCTTTGTTTGCGTCACTGCCTTTAGACAGTGGTTTGTCTTTAACTTTTTTCTCATTGTTAGGTGGGTTGATGATCATATTCTCTGGGCATCCTTTTTTCTTTAGCTCGCTCTCAGTGTCACATCTTACTGCTTCCAGTTCTCCCTGCTTGGTGAAATTCTGTGAAGAACAAAGTTGGTGTCAAAATGCATAGATCTGTGGTCTTCAGGGCATACATAAGTTGAAGAAATGTTTGGATTATTTTAAATCTGTTTGAAACTGAAAATGTTTGGTTTACTATGCATTTTAAACTGGCTTTGCTTTTTTTAGCAGCTCAGTACTAACCAAGTATTTGCACCAGACACAGCCTGACCCAGACTTAAGGCAGTCATCACATGTGGTTACCGAAGATTTAATACATTTCTCCTGGGAGTAGGCTAGTGTAAAAACAGAAAGGAGACATAGAAATTAATAATATACTTCATAAAAATATAAATTATATATAAATTCATATAAAGTGCTCTGACTTCCAAATCAGTACATGCTTAGCTAGTTCATTCTTATTCTTAAGACTTAACATACAGAAATATCCATAACATTAGCTGACAATATTGCTTAAAAAATGTCTACTTTGTATAGTTTGTGGTCTCACCCTGACCACTGAAGTCTTACCATGTCCGCCACATAACAGCAGGAGAAGAATCTTCAGACTCACTGTCTGATGCATTCCCTAATAAAAAAACAGATAATAGTCTTCATTGCCACCAACTGGTGATCTACTAATCTTCTAATAAGCTGCAATACTCAGAATAAGAACATACTCAGACAATGTATATGTATGTATGTGAAATGGCAAAGTGGCCGCTTATAGTTGCGCGTGAACACACCACAGCACACAGTGTGAAATTCTCACTCTGCATTTTACCCATTCACCAACTGAGCTGCCACTAATGAGGAGCGCCCGGGGAGCAGTGGGCGTTAGTATCTTGCTCAAGGGTTCCTCAGTGGTGCCACTAACATTCCAGGGATTCGAACCCACGACCTTCTGATCTCAGGGCAAACTCTCTAACCACTAGGGTACCCGTTACCCCATTGATATTTTAAGTAAGTTTTGCCTTTCCTGTAATATTTTTGTTTCTGCATCAGCCTATTTACAAGTAACATGCTAATTAGTTGTTGCAATTATTAACTGTTACAAGCTAAACTGTGATGGCAAGATAATGATAGTGCTCTCACTTGCTGTATGTGTGTGTGTGTGTGTGTGTTCAAATAAAATACAGTTTTTTAATGTTTTCACTTGCGTTGTATGAGAGTTGAATGGAATACTTTAAATGACAGATCTAATGCTACCCCGCTACTGAGAACAGTAAAAAATAATACTTTTCGTATTAGGAATAAATTTGCCTCCTGTGTGAACTGTGCATAGCTGACAAAAGTTGGCCTACGCTGCTGTATTTTAAGATCCAACATAGTGGTGGTACATGGAGAGCCAACTACTTTCTAAGGGGGTACATGGTGTAAACATCTTGAGAACAACTGTTTTCTATAGTCTTTTCTATTGGTCATGGAACATTAACACAGTGTAAATGGCAAATTACACATTTTCAAATGATGCGATAAAGTGAAAAATGAACAAACACGGATAAACAAGGTACATTAACACTGATGTGTTATGCTTGTAATACTCATATTGGAAATCCCCTGTAAGCATAGGTTAGGTTTTGCACTATGCTAAAAGTGTGAAAAAAAAAAGCTGGTGAACTAGTTTACTGTGACCACGGCTTCATCTGTGCAATAAAGAGGTGAGACTGCCATAAAAGGTTACATGGCCTGTGCGTAGTAGGCTTGCTTCGTTGCTACATAATTATTCTCATTGCATTAATCCCAGTGATCATTTTCTTCCATGGACAGAGTCATGCTCAGCTTTCCTTCCTCTTTTGACCTGATGAACCAACCACCACACAAGTGTCACTCCACCCTGTGAACATGGTTAAATGTGGAAGAATGGCCGCTGGTGCACATTAACAGAAGATACGGTGTATTGAAACATTTCTTGTACTTTTATTTTTCACTCTTTCTGGGATCTGAGTTCACTGAGTAATGATATCACACATAACTGAGTTTGTCAGATCTGGGGAAGAGATCACTTACATTATTTTAGGAAGTTAAAAAAGCCTCTCAAGGTATCAAAAAAAGAGAACATTATATGTAGGATACTGAAATACATCGGTCAATTGTTACATTTTTTTTTTCATTTGTGAAAACAAAAAGAATGCGATCAAATGAGTTGCAACACTATAAAAAAAGATTTGAAGATGTTTGTAAATAAGTCTTTTATGTCTAAATGTAATGTTATGTCTAAAAACAAGAATAATCAAAATGATCAATAATCAACTCAAAATACCTTAAAACATTATAAAAGTAAACTGCATGAAATAGAAATTCTGTTTTCTTACTCAAAGATGGTGAAAGGCAGCGCTGTAGGGAGATGGCTCTGTCATGGGTGTCGATGCAAACACTCGACTTCCTGCCACAGACAGTTGCAAAAGATCAAAGATGGAAAAGTACAGCCCATTTGACAGAAAAGCAAGCAGAGGAAAATGTCTGTACGTCCTATGACAAACGAGAGGGCTGGGTCACATAGAAGTGAAAGAAAAGATCACACATACTCTCACAAACATCACAGTTTAACCCTCTTCTATTGTTCTACAATCTGTATTTTTATTCAAACAAAGCCTTCAAGAACAAAGGATGTCTCTAACACCTGAAACTCTTATAGCAACAGGAGACATTTTCTCTTTTTAAGAAGAGAAAATGTTTTAAATTGGGAGTCTGAGACACATACAAAATGGCATAATTACAAACGCTTATGCCATAAGATCTGAATAGCTGCTCCTACATAATTTTCCTTCACTTGTAAATGATGTGCTTCTAATGTATACATAAAAAACCTCTTGCCAGTGAAGTCTCTAATTCATTTTCATACATTTTATGGCACACATTTTCTTAGTCAGAAAAATTCAATAAGTGTTTTTTTTTAATGTACATATATGAATACAGAAGCTGGTAAAAATTCATGCCCATTCTTGTATGCAGTTTTTATGTAGTTTTATGTATAAAACTATGCATGTTCTCGAGGCATGCTGGTTATTAATGGCTGGCTTGATGAGGAAGTAAAAAGAAGGAACCTCCGTCTTGCTTTTGAAAACGTTCATCTTAAAGAGACTATAGTTTAGTCATTTTAAGGGTTTTGCAAGTTCAAGGAGATTTCCTGTAACCAAGTCTTGCACACTGAAAAACAAGGGCAATCTACATTAAGGTTTCAGAATTACCATAGCTTTCTCACAGTTTGTCATTTTGGTGTGATATCATGAGTTTTGGAGAGTGTGGTGCTTCAGTTCTTTACTTCTTCTCCTAACTTATCTCACCCAGTAATACTTAGATGAAGTGAAACCACTGAAACTACAGAGTGAAACCAAGGGGCTGGGCTTTAGGTTGCATGGTGAGTTTGCAGGATGTTACTTCAGCACTTAAGCCTAATCATACAATTTGAAACCCCTTCCCAAATTTAAAGGGGTGCCCAAAGAGATTCATTTATGTTTGAGCTGATGATCAAATAAAGGTTCTTCTAATTCATCCTACAAGATTAGACTGCAGTCATCACTACATCACTTTTGTGGTGCATGTTTTACTTTGATCTTTGGTGGAATTCGGCATCTTAATGTAAGCATTTTATTATCCACCTTGTAAAGTTGGAGAAAACTATAATTATACTGAATGCATTTGGTGATGGTGGTGTGGTGCGTCCATCAGTCTTTTTGATGTTCCTGTTTATAGTAAACCTGCTTGATGAGGAGGTGTGACGTAGTGGATATCAGTTCTGTTCACATAAAATGAACTACTTTTTTTACTCTTATGAGCAAGTGAATGGCAATATTCTAAAGAAAAAGTCCCTTAGATCATGAGGATGAAACACAGAGGAACTAATACTCAAAATGGGAACTTTGGGCCATGTAGGGGCTTGCAATCATAAGGCTAATTGCAACTCAAGACAGATGTTTGTGGGAGGGCTAGGATGGTTTCCGAATATATCTCTCATGTTTTCACACAGGTCCACCACAGCAGAACCAGGAAATCTAAATCAGGAATCAGATTATATCATTTACGGCATTTAGTAAGCGCATTTATCCAAAGCGACTTCTATTCCCTAACTATAGGGGGCAGTCTCGTTGGAGCAACTTGGGGTTAAGGGTATTGCTCAGAGACCCAGTGGCGGTATGATGAAGGTAGGATTTGAACCCATGACCTCTTGGTACAGAGGCAAGTATCCTACCCCACTGAGCCACCATATCAGGCAACAGACAGGACTACACATGCAGCTTGACAGATAGAACAGAAAGTCAGTAATGCTGGAGCACACCGTGTTTGAAACATGCAAGCAGAGACCACAGGACCTAGGCGTAACAGTTTAAGTTAGAAGGGAGAACCAAAAGATACACAGCTAATACCAAAATGACAGTGTATGATTTGGGAACAACAGCTTCCACATTTCACTTTATGCCCCAGAATCCCAAGATCTGCTCAGTATTATTATATTCAGAGCTGTTTGTTACATTTACTGGATATACAAAGAACAGGATCTAACAAATTCAAACACTTATAAACTTATTTTGTCACATACTTGTGAATTTATAGTTTAATGTCTCTTAACTTCTAACTTGTTATTTGAGTGAATACTGATGCCTTGTTTTTTTCAAAGCATTTATTTCACAACTGGATGCAGCTGAGATCTTACATATAACCTCTGTTTTATCATGAAAAAGAGTATTTGGTGTCTTCTTACACAATCTTCAGTTTAATTAGGTTATCATCTGGTCTGTTGTTTGTCATTAGCTTAGCGATCGAAGCTAACATCATAAGAACCCAGGCCCTCAGGATCACAAGAGACTCCAGACACCCTACAAACCGTTCAGGCAGCTGAAGTCAGAGAGACGCCTCTGCAGCTTAAAAACAAAACTGATAGCTTCAAGAAAAGTTTCTACACACAACCAACTAGACCTCTCAACCACAGCACATAATGGACAATACCACAAACACACACACACACACACACACACACACACACACACACACAGACTCTCTTTCATTCTCCCTTCCTTTAACTTTTGCAGCATAGTTGCAATCTATACATTTTTTTCTAGTTTTTCAAATTATATTTTTAGTTTGTTAGACTGATATTTTCTTGTTAGATTCATGTTGTCTTGTCAATTCTGTTTTGCACAGCCAGTGCATATTGGCAGAAAAGCATTTCACTGAATGTTGTACTAAGTAGGACTGCATGTTACAAATAAAATAAAACTCAAACTCTTGATATCTGTAGCTGTACAGTCTAGTAGAATATTTTCTGTAGTGTCACTGTTGTCCAAGCGGAGTACAGTAATAAAAAAAAAACTTTCTGGCTATTTAAAAATAACCTGGCTAATCACACCAGTGACTGATTTGCTATAAATTCCTGAGGGAAAACACAGAACCATAGATTTGAATATCTAGAGTGATGTGATAAAAAAACTAAAATTGCTCGTCTACAGAATATAAAGAACTCTTTCTGACAACAGAGTGTAGAATGAATGGTAATGATGAGCTCCAGTGTTCATGTCGGATGCCAATTTTACAAAAATCCAAGAAGCAGTTAATAAGCCATATATAAATTAACAGATCTCTATATAGATCTGTTATTTTATATACTCTATATCTCAGGGCTCTATATAAAAAAACAGATACAGATGTACGCAGATATACACAGAAATGATCCAATCTTAGGGCTCAGACTTTGACACACAGGGCCTGTTCCTTGTCATTTCTGCCCCCTGCTGCTGGAAATGACACCAGAATGAAAGCAGACTGCATGAGAAAAACATCCGTTACTTGTTTACTTCTTAAATATTTTTCTAAATAATCTACACTTTTTTCCCCCAGTCATGTGTACCGACAGATATATATAACAAATGTTAACATGGTTAAATGCAAACCTTATAGAAATTATATTGTACAGAGAATTAAGGAAGGTAAGGAAATTCTAATAATGTGCCTTGAAAGCAGTGAGTCAACAATAGTAACGTTTTCTTCTGACAAAAAGTCCCAGCTCCCTCCTAAACAGCGTCCTCCCACTGAAAACCTCATAAATTTTCAGCTGAGCCGCCTGTGGCCAACTTAAGTCATCACTGGTTGTATTGTCCCCCCCTCTCTTTCTGTCTGTCTGTCTGTCTGTCTGTCTGTCTGTCTCTCTCTCTCTCTCTGTCTGTCTCTCTCTCTCCCTGTCTGTCTCTCTTTCTCCATCAGTTTTGCTTTGCTCTAAAATGACAAATTAAAACATGCCTCCACACTTCCTAAAACAGTGTTCTTACTCAATAGTAAAATACAGAAATACAGTCAAAGTCTGAACCCTGAGGGGAAGCAGAAGATGAGTGTCCTGCTTACAGACTATGAAGGGTCAAACTGTTGTCCCGAGTGGCCGAGCGAGGGTGGTGGGCTAAATGCCAAAGTATTAAAATACCTTCCCTATAACATTTACTTTCATTTTGCTCTGTGAAAATCAAGACAGTGCAAGGGATTTTACTGTGTATATTTTAGCTTCAAAGCTGCAAACATGTGAGAGTTTGAAAGTACCCCCCCATCTGAATCAAGAGTGTAAAATATTCTCAAAGTATCGAGTCATGCAGGTCCAGTTCCAGAAGATCATGATGTTCGAAAGTGTGCAGCTAGGATACAACAGCAGGTTTCATGAAGATTTTCCAAATCATAAAAAGAAGAATAAATTAAAAATGAATTTCTTGACAGTGGTCAATCAATGGACAGGATTTCCATCTTTGATTATACATGTCATATGAATTACTGCATTACTGCATTACTCCAGAGTGGTGAGCCACTCTTTGGCCATCATTTTCTTAAGACCTTACCAAACGACACTGAGGTATGACACATTATCAAATGAAAAATGAATGGAGGTGATATAGTAGGACATATTAGAGGTAAATGTAATGTCACTGGCCAAGAAAGGTTAGAAGATTTAGACGGTGACCCCAAACATGGTGTAGGCAAATTTATGGAGGATTTTGAGTCTATCAGAGGAACTCGTGTAACCTTGGGAAATTGAAGATGGTTTGCCAAGAGGAATGGGTCAACTGAACTGAAAGATATGCAATGCTGTAAAAAGCTCTTTACTTTTTACCAGCAATATCTCCAAACTGTAATCTTCAAGCTTTGCAGCAAAGTATTAAAGTAATTAATTTATGGTGTCTGAATACTTTTTCTTTCTTGACGTTTTGTTCTTTATTCTTGGTTATTTGTTCTTTGTTTATATATATATATTAGTGCTGTTACATGGTGTGGCGATTTGTGCCCAAAGTGAGGTGAAAAATTTTGAATTTGGGTGCGTACCAATTCATTAATGTAGGTACTCGTTATAGTACTACAGCAAAAAAATTATGTCAACCCCTGTTTATAAGGAGACTTTAAACTGATCTCTGAATTGAATCAGAATTCCATGAAGAAATGCTACAATTGGTGTGATACAAAAATGCTTGTGTAAAAGTTGGCAGTTTAACTACAATTATTCTTTATGTTTATAGACATGTTTTAATGTTCTGTATTTTTATAACTGCTTTAGTTTTATTTTGCTGCTTTAAATTCAGGTCTCCTCTGTTTCTCATGATGTGGCCCAACACAAGACTCCTGTAAAATCCCCCCGCACCAAGCGTCCCCCTCCTCCTGGCACAATTGAGTCAATTAACCTGGATGCAGTTCCACAGTCAGGCCCACGCTTAGACAACACTGCTGCCAAACACAAACTGTCTGTCAAACCTAAAAACCAGCGAGTTTCTCGCAAACACCGTAGGTTCACACAGGTAAGAAATATTTTCTCATGTAATTGTGTCTACTAACATAGTGAGGAACACCTTTTAATCACAAAACTGATGTTATTCCTTATATATTTTAGGAGCTTCTAGAGGCAGATTTTTCGGAAGCACTGCAGGAAGTGACAGATGTGCAGAATGTTGTGGATGAAGCAGAAGTATGGAGGGATGAGTATGAAAGAAGCCACAGGGCAAGAGATGAACATGAGCTTCCTGAAAAATCCAAGAAGCAGCGACTTCAAATAGAGGAAGAGGAACGCCTGGATCTTCAGAGGAAGCGAGAGCAAGAAGAACAGAGAAGATGGGAAGAAGAGAGGAGAGCTGAGGAACTGAGGCTGGAAGAAGAAAGAAGATGCAGGTTACAAGAAGAAGAACGTTTGCGAAGGGAAGAAGAGGAGAGAAGGCAGTGGGAGGAAGAAAGGAGAAAGAAGGAAGAAGAGGAAAAAAGAAGGAGGGAGGCTGAGCAACGACTGAGAGAGGAGGAAGAGAGGAATAGACGTGAGGAAGAAGAAAGAAAAAAGAGAGAGGAAGAGGCCAGAAGGAGAGCAGAGGAAGAAAGAAGGAAGCAGGAACTCGAAGCAGAGCGCCTTCGTCTGGAGGAGGAAAGGAAAAAGAAGGAGGCAGAAGAGAGAAGAAAGAAAGAGGAAGAGGCAGAACATCTAAGGCTGCAAGAAATAGAGGAGAAACGTAGAGAAGAGGAGGAGCGTCTTCGTGAGGAACAAAGGAGACTAGAAGAGGAGGGTGAGAGAAAAAGATTGGCAGAAGAGAAGAAAATTAAGGAACAGGAGGATAGAAAGAGGCAAGAGGAGGAGAGAGCTGCTGAAGAACAGGTCAAAGCGTCTGATCCAGAGTGGAAGAGAAAAGCAGAGGAGCTGCGATGGAGGGAGATGGAAGAGAGGCAAAGGCCCTTCACTTTCAAAGTATCCTCAGGTGAGAAGCAAATTCTCTTCCAAAAGGTCAACCTCTCCCCAGTCAACCCAGTACCTGGCCAGCAAGTCGATACAACTGCTGAAACTAAGGAAGGCACTCCAGGAGGTGCTGATTCACCTACTTTGTCTTCATCTCTCTATGTCCCTCACACTGCTATCTTAGTTACTGGTGCACAGCTGTGTGGAACTGCTGTAAATCTTGATCAGATAAAAGATTCGGCCTGCAAGTCTCTACTTGGTCTTTCTGAGGACAAAAAAGCCATGGGCACTCTACCAATGAAAAGCAAGATCTCATCAGATCGCAAATCTGGGAAAACAAAATCTTTGAATGAAGCTTCTTTATCTGTCGACCAGTCCAGTTCTGACGTTCTTGCAGAATGGGCCAGCATTCGTTCCAAGATTTTTAAAGGTGCAGAAGATGGAAAATACCAGGAATACCCGGATCACAACCGTAAGCAGTCACAAAGTCGAACAACCAGTGAGGACCTGAATCAGCCACCATTCTCTCATGCCAATCTCAGGAAGACCATGTCAGCAAGCGCCAAATTTTCCATCACCCCAGCCAGAAAGAAGTTTGCTGACTCCACTAGGAATTCTGAGGTCTTTAGTCAAGATGACAGAGAAGGAGGGAAGGTGGAATCGCTGTCTACGGATTCAGCACCCAGCCAGCCTCTCCTTTCACCTTCTTCAGCTGCCAAGGCTCAAAACAAGGGTGGAAAAACAGTCCGCATCTCAGACACTGCAGAAGAATGTAAGTTTGCCAAAGACCTCCCTTCTTTCTTAGTTCCGAGTCCACCGCATGGATCTCCCAAATCCCAGAGGTCTGAAACAGTGCCCAGCAGCCAGATGAAATCTGAGATTGTGGACTCAAGTGACGATGGGGATCAGAGAGACCAGAGTGGTGATGAGAGGCCCTCACCATTTGGGATCAAGCTTAGGAGGACCAATTACTCTCTCCGCTTCCATAGTGAGCAATCTACTGAGAAGAGAAAGAAACGGTATAGTGCAGGTGACAGTTTTGAAGGGGTCCCAGCACCTCTTACTTCCACTGACCAAGACTCAGACTCCTCTGCATTGTCTGAGAAGACCAGTCCCACGACTCCACTTCAAGAGACTGATAGACTCCAAGCAATTTCCAATATAGAGTCACAGTCCAAGACCAGCAGAAATACTTTGCCTACAGTATGTAATGAACCTGACAAGCCTGGCAAGCCCCCGCTTTACCAGAAACCTATCACATGTCCTAGATCATCTGATGGTGCATCACCGCCACCATCTCCACTACCTAAATCTGGTAGGAGGACTTCTGGGGAAATGCTTTCCCAGCGGACAGGAGTTTCAGAATTGACAGTTGCTGAAGAGTGCACTGATCGTAAGGACGACCCCTCAGAATCTGTGCAGAGCCAGAAGAATGGTCAAGGCGATGATGAGCCAAGAGAGAAAAAGTCTTTCTTTCCATCCATCAGCATCCCTTGGAGGGAGAAAACAGACCGAAGGACTGAACTCATCAAAAGAGGTTGGTGATAATAAATATACGACTAGGCCACAAACAGCTTGTCCATTGAATAGTTAAGGTAAAATGTCTGTGAATCTGCCTGGAGGTTAAAAAGAAATAATGCAAGTTTGTATATCATATTTACAACAACTAGAAGCTGTGGCCGAGGTCTCGGTTTGTGCTGCAGCTGAGTACTGGTCACAGTTCCCCTGGCTCAGAGTGAACAGAATACTGGCTCAGAGTGCAACAGAAAACCAAGCGAGTGGGTGTTGCTAGACAAAATTATTAGATTGCTTTAAAAGGTTGGCCACATTTTCTCAGACTGAACGCTTCAGGCACTGGGTTTAGTGAACTTAAGGTAAACTGCTGACACAGTTAAGGCACTAATTTTAAATCCATTTGAGAGACAGGTGAATGTTTAAATCACACAAAGACCAGTTTTTACAAGTATGGTATACCATTTACACTCTGTGTTAGTTTATTGCTGCTGTACGCATATCTGAATGCGACCTTTTGTCACTAAAGGTCTGCACCCTTTTGCATGTCATTTTGCTACAATTCTATTCTATTATTGTTTCTTGGAGATTTCACATGTTTAGTGTTGGTTATTAAATGTTCTCCTGCTTGTTCTTGAGCTGGCTGGTTGTAATGGGGCAGTATGATAGTGCGGTAGGTAGCACTGTTGCCTCCCATCAGGGGCCTGTTCAGTACCTAGGTCATCCATGTGATAGCAACAGTACAGAGAAAAAAGAAAAGTCTAATTAAGAAGTGTAAAGTGTTACTACAAGGGCCCTCCCTGCATCAGGCCGTCCCTCCAAACTGGATGGAAGAACAAGATGGAAATTAGTCAGAGACGCTACCAACTTTGAAGTAGTTACAGGAATTCATGGCAAAGAAGTGCTCCACAATTGTTGTTTGCGTGGGAAAAGCCACATTAAGTTTTGATTGAGATTTGCCAAAACGCACCTTGAATATTTCTGAGGCCAGGTGGAAAAAGATGTTATTGTCAGCACCAAATGGTACACCTAGTGGAAAGCCAATACATCTTACCATCCAAAAAACACCATACCTACAGAAAAGCATGGAGGTGGTATAATCTTGTTGTAGGGGTGTTTCTCTGTAGTAGGGACATGGGAAAATGGATGGGGCAAAATAGGAAAATCTGCAACCCTATGCCAAAAAGTTGTTAAGGGCAGGAAGGCTCACCTTCCAACATGACAATGTTCAGGAACACAGCAAAATAGAACATACAGTGGCTGAAGGACAAGAATATGAATGTCCTTGTGTGCCTAGTCAGATGCCAGATCTAAATCCTATTGAAAGCCTGTGGAATGGCTTGAATTGCAGTTAAACAACTGTCACGATAAAATTTGACTCAGCTTGAACAGTAAAGAGAAGTGGGCAATTATTGTGCAGCCTAGATGTGCAAAGGTAGTACAGAATTATCCCAGCAGACACAAGGCAGTAATTAAAGCAAAAGGTGGTTCCACAAAGTACTGACACTGGGGGATTATCCTTTATTTGTCTCAGTGATTCTGGATTTTTTTTCTAAACTGTTGCTATCATATCTTTCACTGAGTAAATACTTGTGGAAAAATATTTTTTGTGTATGTATGTGTGCGTGTGCTCACATTTTCATTTCAAGCTGCAAAGCAACAAAATGTGAATATATTCTTTTCTATACCTGCTGTGTGCTTGATGCAGATAACATGCTTTTAAACTGTGTACCACACAGACCAGGCTTGTAACTCAAACTTATGTTTAGCTGGCTAAAAAGTTCTCTTTCTACTTAAGCACGAGAGCTAATCGTGCTTAAGTAGCTGTTTATGGAGACATTTTCATAAATAACATTTATGGAAACAATTACATTTATAATTAATGGAACATTCATTTAATCAGGTTATAAATGGCCAAAAGCAAAAAAGCAACATGGATACAATCTAAAAAGAGGGATTCAGTATCTGAGACACTCTGTGAGTAAGGAAAAGCAGCAAAGTCTGGTATGAGCCCAGGCAACTATTAGAGTGATGAATAAAGGCTCCGTCCTCCCAACAGGCAATACAAAATTACTCAGTCCAATAAAAGATTATTCTGTTCACCTTGCACTCAAGTGTAAACAGAAGTGTAATGTAGTGTCTCATCTCTATAGTTTTGACCACACTCCAGTCATCATTAAGGTAATCAAATTCCTGTCCTGTGTCTCTGATGTTCCCAAAGTGGATTATAATGTGTTCTTCTATACCCCACAGAAAAGCCCTCTCTACAGAGCAGGCATTCCCTGGACAGTTCCCGAGCACAGGAGAAGGAGACAGGACCGCTGTGGATCACTCTGGCTTTGCAGAAACAGAAAGGCTTCAGAGAACAACAGCAGAGCAGAGAGGACAAGCGGACCCAGAGAGAGGCCAAGCTGGCTGAGAAACAGGCCAGAGACAGGGAGAGTGTATGTAATGCATGCCAGACAGCAGAAAATAGATCAGCTTTTGTTGTTCATATATGTGATGTTTTAGCAAGGGAGACATCTATTTTTTCTCTTGCTAATTACGAATTGTTTGTCCAACAGGTTGGCTTACTCAGCCCTACAGAGGGTAAAGGGAATAGAAACTCCAGTCCTCCTAAACCACAGACCCCAGAGGAGAATAAGAGACCAGACACTTTACTTGCCCGCTTTGAACGTCGTGACTTGAAGAAAGCCAACACCCTTCCGAGTTCTGTCACAGGTACTGTCCCCTTATTTATTAGGCTACATTTAAACTTTTAAAAAGCACTCTTTGTATTATTTAAAAGTAAGGCAAACCCTTACTTTATTCCTCTTAATTAGACTTCATCCAATGGGTTGTTATGGTAGAAATTGCGGATTCCTGATGATTCCTTTCGCTTGACAAGCACATCTGCATTTTTTCTACTCTTCATCTTTTCCAGTCGAGATAGCAGACTCGACACCATCGCCCCCAGCAGCGAAGGACCAGACTAAACGCTTCCCACCAGGTGACACTACCCAGGTTTCCACAGAACCAGCTTGGCTTGCCCTTGCCAAGCGTAAGGCCAAAGCATGGAGCGACTGCCCGCAGATCATCAAATGACATTTCCCCTCTGACTTCAAGAAAAGAGCAAACAGTCCTCTTTGGAATTCAGTAAGCATCACTTCATCTCACGCGTGACCCTTCACAAAGCAACCCCATACCTGGAAATCTCTGGCAAAAAAAATCAATTCATAAACCTTTACCTCAGCTGTTGTCCTTGCACAGAATGGGTAAGAAGATGCATGCATTTCCAGAAAATTCTGCATTTTTTCCCTAATGGTCACTATGGTCCACAGCCATAGTGATGCGACTTTGCCTGTATTCATAGTGTGGATTCTGTATGATTTTGGATTTGAGAGACAGACATCATGAAAGGTTTAAATCTTCTTCCAAAAGCCATTTCTTGCCATTTATCTACATCAAACACATTTTGTCCATTTAAAACCCAGCAGATCTGTTGCTAGCAAATCACTTGTGAAAGTACATAACACATTCCTGAAACATACTACTAGAATGAAAAGTTCACATGTAATATGTTTATTACACATTGCTCTTTGGGGAATATTTTGGGGGGTGACACAAGGGCTAAAATTTAAACAGTAGATGACACCAGAACACATCTTATTTCACTCCAGGTATCAAAAACACACGAGAACATCAGAACCGGCTACTGTTTTTTTTTTTTTTGTTTAAAGATGCAGGTCCTACTGAGTTTGACATTCACATAAGTTCCGTATAAATAGTCTTAACACCACTAATTCTCTAAGGCTAATTCTCCTTTTCTGGTTTATTTGATGGCGAAGCGTGGAGATTTTCACTGTGTCCGTGACAACTGTGACTGCTATCATTTTAAGATGTTGTTGAAAATCACCTTGATGATGACTTAGAGTCACTGTGTTTACTTATGTAAATAACTAACATTGTCATTAATGGTGTTTCCATTGCACCACCATGTTAAGTCAATGCACTGAAAACCATGCTATTGGTTGATGAGCGATCTGCTTCTTGCACAGTGTTTATTGCCTCCAGTTTCCTTGGAAATAGTTCCCTGGGAGCACAAACTGCCTGCTTGCTGTAATATAAACACCGTTATTCTGTCGTACTGTATGCTAGCTGTCCTTATACCACAAAATCAAGAAAATCGGAGACTTGAAAAGACAACGGGAGATCAGAATTTAAAACTGAAACCCCACTAGGGGGAGTCTAACAAAAGACATAGCTCTGTAGAGGAAAGGATAACCTTTCTTTATTCGGTGTTATTCCCATAAATCACAACAGCTTTGGACTAACGTGAAGCCTCGATCTCCCGGAGAAATCCCCCACCCCACTACTTGCGTAACATTTTGTATGTATGTAATGTATGTAGGTATGTATGTATGTACAGAGGTGAAATGAAATGGGCTGTGTTCCTTTGGAGACCCCTGAACTGCAGACGCTTCATCACTGTTTTTAATTTGGTCTTGTGCAATAGTGTAGCGTAAACAGTGTTGTATGTAACATTAAATAAAAGCAGTTTGTTGGTAATTGCACTTTTTTCTTCCACTTAAGAGATATTCACAAGAAAATTCATAAAGTAATGAAAATGTTATGAATTATGTAGGAAAAAAAACATTAAAAGGTGGATATTTGAACTCCCTGTTTGTTAAGATGATTAATTGTAAAAAAAAAAAAAGCCAAAAATTCTTCGCAGCCTGATTTGAGTAGCAGCTGAGTAACCGAGTTACTGAAAATACCACACAATACCAAATCACCTTTGTATGATACCAGTAGTCGTAGCTCACACATGTTAATACAGTTTTTGTTGTTTTACAACATTTTAACTATACAATTTAAACTAAAAGAACACAATATTTGGTCAGTTAGACACAGAGTTTTTTTGTTGTCAGTTCCAGGCAGTACACATAGTCATTCCGACATCCCACCACTATGGTGTGACCCCACACAACTGGTGAAGAGAAAAGCTCCCCTGGCAAGGAAAGAGAAGCCTTCAGTGTTCCTTGTTCTCCATCTAGTACCCACACTATCCCATCAGTTGAAGCCACAGCCACCAGTGTTCTTATCCCCCATGGAGTACCATCAAAAATAAATGGACTGGAGTACACTTTGCCTGTAGTTTGGAATGTCCATAGTAATGATCCATCATCAGAGTTTAAGGCATACACAGTGCAGTCATGCGACCCACAAACCACCACTCGAAATGCATATGTGCCACTTTCACATGTTCCAGGTTCTCCTGTTCTATGGTTGGTTGGCACTGAAGCGAGGCAAGGTGATGAGAAGACAGGTCCATCCGTGCAGAAGTTCCATAACTAATGAGAGGAAAATAAGATTAAAAAAAGATGGAAATACAAATGTGTGAAAAAGAACACAGAAAAAATCTTATCGCTGACATCTTTATACACAGTGCTACAATGTGTTTGAGTTTGAGGAAAATTTGCTTATTTAGTTATTCAGCCATTTCTTTAGATCTCTCATCTCTATTGTGATATCTTACCACTTTTCCATCGTGGCTAAACGCACTGATGTGTCTGTTCACTGAGCCAATGCAGACACAAGAGTCACAACAGGAAGGAGAGGAGAAAAATGGAACATCACTGGAATACTTCCACAAGAGTTTGCCATCGTCCTGCACAAGATAAAATCGGAAAGTAAGTTGACACAGTTATTAATTCTATGCCTGTGTTTTTGATTTAGTTGCAGTAGAGAGAATGCCCTTTACTTACTGGACTGAGACAGTGAAGCTGCCCTCCTAGTGTGGCAGAGTACAGTCGCCTGGGAGAGGAGTGGATGCAGGGGGATGAAAACACAGCACCACTCCCACAGTGGTATTTCCACACATAGTGTTTTGCCTAAAACACACAGATACGCAATAATGTGTTAAACACATGCTAATACAGATTGCTTTATATACACACACTGCATGCCAGAATACCAAAAACATGATGTAAGGTAGATATTATTTCTGTGGATTCCACATTTCAGACATTGTAGGAGAACACTGTTTTATTATTTGAATCTGGCAAAAAGTAACAGTTCTGTGTACTGTGTTGGTTTGCAGAAATATCATTTACATTTTCACAATGTGTTGGTCAAAAGTCAACACATGCTCCCTTATAAACTTATAAGACTTAAAACTTACAAGCTTTTGTCTAGTTTTCTCCCTGTTAATAAGTTAATATTTGACAATACTAATGTTTACTGGGCAGTAAAGCGGTAGATAATAATAGTCTTACCAGTGGGTCTAGTGTATATACATGCCCATCATGGGAACCAACGGCAACCAGACCAGTTTGAGGATCTACAGCGGGGGAACTCTTTACAGCATCTCCAGTCTCAAACACCCACCATGTCTCTCCAGAGTCCACATGTAGGAAATACACGCTCCCATCGTAACAACCTGAAAACAGAAGATTGGCGTGTGGAAAAAAAAAAACACCTTACTGTTTTTGGTGTTGCAGCTTTCAGGTTAATGCAGTTAACAGGTAACGGACATGTACAGTTATTTATAAAATGGACAACTATATCACATAGCTAAAAGACATTAGCATGAATTATGTGAGATTTTCACACACCTGTAAGAGACTCTGTATTTTTATATTGATTTTAAAGGTTTGTTCAAATGATTTGCCGTCAAAGCATGCCACCTTGTCTTTGGTCCAAAAAGGGACTGCACAAAATGGTGCAAATGTGAAAATATTATTGTTGTGATTATACTGCTACATGTAGTTTGTCCAGTGCCTTGAAATATATTAAAGGGTCCACATTACTTTTCTGAAACCCAACCCCCATGAGTATAACGCATCCATTACTGTAAATGCTCTCTTCAAGATGCATTCGACAACCAAACCTCCCCACCCAGTACTGTGAAGGCACTTCCCCACTCGCCTAATGCAGCACACAGAACATGACAGAACTTCAGAGTTGCATTTGCATTTCTGGTGAGTGCATGTAAACCTACCTACAGCCACCAGGGTTCCACATCTCAAGACAGCAGCAGAGGATTCCAGTCTGTCCCCTAACACTCGTTCCCAGACAACCTCTCCACTGATCAGGTCCAAAGCCTGCAGTCTGTGGGAGTGAGAGCCTATAAATACAGTAGCTTGATTAGAACTCACCAGGAGCACAGGTGAGGCATCCACACATCTACCCGTGTCTGAACTCCACAAGACCTGGAGGCTCAGGGCATCTTGGGCATCTGATATAACGTGTGATTGTGAAGTTTCTCCGTTTCTTTGACTAGTGTGCTGGTCTTCTGGCTCTACATGTGGAGTGTCTTTGTTGATGCGAATAATGTCACCTTGTTTGGGAAGGGGCAGATTGTTTGGTCTTACAGAGGGACCGGTTTCATCTGCATCACTGCCTTTGTTAATAGGTGAGGAGCTGAATTCTGTCATCACATGACTCTCGAGAGTTCTCTCGTTAGTTGTCCTGGTGTTGTTGTGTTCGGTTTCTGTTGAGTCGCCAAGGATGTTTTGCTCTCCGCTTTGAGAGTAATCCCACTGTAGAACCTCTCCAGCTCTTCTCACTACTACAAATCCCTTAGGTCTTCTTACTGATGAAATTACAGGTGCCATGACGTTTTCTGAAATTGCACTGGAGGTAACATCTCTATGGTGTCTCTTGGATGGAACATCAACGGTGTAATCTCCATGCTGGTGTAATCTCTTGGCTGATGTTGGAATAATATTGTGCTGTGTATTTGTGACATGCTTTAGTACATCTGAGAACGAGCCATCTAGAAGAACCTCCAGCAGACCTGGTGAGGTTGTTCCCATAGTAACAGTTATGTAATCGAAGAGGCACAGGGCTTGCAGGGAGTCCCCGCCACTTAACATGAAGTGGGCATCCTCAGTGACTACCGCATCATCAGGAAGACCCAGACATTCCTGCCACACACACACACACACAACCACCATTTCATTAAGCACTGAGACACATCCTCCACTGAAAGGAAAATTCTGTGAGAATTAGTTACATTAGTCTTGTAGCACATGAACAAATAATAAATAACTAATTTAAGAAACCTTGGTAAAGGAAACCTTCAGTGAACTATTGCTTTGACATAAAACAGAAAAAAATTGCATTCTATTTTATCTATATAAATCCAAGCAATTAACAAAAATAAATGTACAAAAATCCCAATAGTCCATTCTGTAATATCTATAAAGCACTTTTGAGAAATATGGGCAGGCAGTTTATAGGTAAATCTTTTAATGTTGAGAAGCTTGACGTTGCTGATTTTACGACTATATTGTAAATCGTAAGAGCTCAAACTCTTTACCTCAAACTTCAAATAATAGATAATTATCATCATACCTTCCATAAAGTCTGCAGTCTTTCTCTCGCCATCTCTGCGTCTCCCCATGCGATGTGGTCACCATGGAAATGCCGCTGTCTCTCAAACATCCTCATCAGCTTCTCCATGTCCACTTTCCCTGAGAGGATACATACGCCAAGACAACTATGTCAGAAGGACACAAATGTCACCACAAGTCAAAAAAAAGCCTTTTTCACTGCAACAGTCAATATTCAAGTTGATCTGACTGGGCGATTGAACGTGCACTTCAAAAAATGCACCAAGCAGCCATAACAGTTTTACAGCTTATAACAGTTTCAATGATACAGTGATATAGTACCATGATTAGTGAGTGGCAGGGCAGGAACCAGTAATATTGTATCCGGAATGCCATGGCTGGGGAAAAGTTGGGACAGCCTTTGTAGCACCTCCTTCTCTAGAGATTGCGTGGACAATGAGGAGCCACCTGAGACCTCTTTGTGGACATCAGCAGGAACATCAGTGGAGTTAGAGCCACGTTGTTCCCCGTGATCATCGTTTGCAGAGGAAGACACTGTCTGTCTGTGAGCTGTAGGTACTATAAAGGCCAACAGCCTACTGCCCTCATGCAGACCCATCACACAAGCTTCTACCTGAGGTAAGCTCTCCGCAACCTGATGTGAGAGAAAAAGAGAAAGCAACACAAGACTAGAAAGGTGGAAGAACATGGGAATACTGCCAATGCAAAGCCATCACTTTAAAGATACTCATGAACAATATTAATTGATTAGGTACTTCTTGGATATGCAATCAATGTTCAACATCTCAATATCACTGAAGTAGGGCTGCAACTAATGATTATTTAAATAACTTTAGATTAATCACCTCACTTAACTATCATGCCTTCTGTTCCAATGTGTACAAACAATTTCTTCCTCTATGTGCCGAGACACGATAAAAGCTATGCAGTCACCGAGACTACAACCTGTTAGAATGACTGCCTGTTGTAAAGCATTATAGAGTGAATGTTTACGTAAATGGCAATAAAATGAAATCAATAGTTCTTCATAATCAACACCGATCACTACTAATCAAATGCACCGTCTTAGTAGCATGACAGTAAGACCAGCCCTGAAAATGCACTACCTGTAAAAAAAAAGTAAAAAAGCCTACCTGTTGCAGAGCATCAAGGTGTATCCGCTGGCCGTGGCGTTTCACCAGTCGATCCTTCCTGCCCAGGTAATAAAGGTGCGAGCCTCTCACCATCACCCAGTCTCCTGTACTGCGCATTGTTCCTTTAGCAGCAGTCGTCTCATCATCTAGCAGGCATACCCTCTCCTGGCCACCTATCAAACACACATCCACATTTAAAATAAACTGTGGTACTACTCTGTTCAGCTTGTATGTCATTAATCACTGGGGGGTTAACCACTTTTTTAAAGTCCAATACTGATACTGGTTCCACAACCAAAATACCAATCAGATACCACCCTTGTCAGTCTGGATGCATTTTGAATCCCTAACTTTTCTGTAGTGCACTATGTAAGTTTCTAAACCCACATAGTGCACTATTTGTCCATTATGAAATTCTGCATACCGCATTGTCAGTGGCTTTTTTCTAACACATGATATACTTCATATCTGCAGGAGTCTGCATGTTAATTCCTACAGTGTATACTATGTAGGAAGTGGAGCACTATTTGAGTTGCCTCTTTCCTAAAAGTACCCAAACACAGCTGCAGTGTAGGGGAAATTAGGAAAGCCCAGGTAAAGTCATGTCAGCATAGATTTCACTCAAGACAGCTGCTACTCATGTATAAAGCTTTACAATGTACTTCTGAGAATCTTCATAGATAGAATAAGTGGAAAATGGTGTACATTTGAAAGAACAATAAATCAGTACAATAATAACAAGTTTAAATGTTTAAAAATATTTTTCAGTGCAATAGAAAGAGAAAAAGGTCATTAAAAATACCTAAGAAGACCTGGCCCTCTCCCTCAGTGACAAGACATCCACCTTCATCTCTTACTTCCACAGCAGTGTCCATCAGCGGCCCTCCCAGTGGCACGGACCCATCAGCCCTTTCAAATACAAAATCCTGCATTACTCACAATGAGCTGGATGTAACATGTGGGACTCATCAGAAAATACTTACTCCTTGTTTTTGAAAGTCAAAACTATGCAGTTGCTTATACCACAGTGGTTTTACTGTGTGATGGGAGAACCTTGACCGATCACAGGTCCAGATGAGTGTTTCTGATGCATATTTAAATTAAAAAGAATACGCTTGTTGTTGACTTAAATTGTTCAGGTGCTAATTTTGACCACATCACATTATGTGTAGAAAACTATGTAGAAAAATAATCTAGAGCTGAGCAACAGGACAATATTTATTGTTACTGTGATCAATTCTGCCACAATATGTCTCATTATGCTTATCTAATTATATAATGATGTCATCAGTACTTAAAGAACACTGACCAACAGCATATTTCATTAAACAGCATAGTTAGTCCTGTTTGATTGGATTAAGTGCAGCACAGTGTGTAACACACTGAAAGAAATGTGTAGTATTTTTTATTCATTTTTGTATGTACCAACTACTCAGATGTCTTATACAAATTGTGACAATTGTGTATTGTGAAAATTTGTGATATCGCCTATTACTGCTGTAGTAGACATTTGTCCAATGTATATTCCTAATCAATGTGAAAACTGCTTGATCGGAAATTTAAAAGTGTACAATATAAGATTCCACAAGCCAAGCGTATCATCTGAATATACTTAGGCCAACTCAGATTATTATATGAAAAAATCCAAATAGCCTATAATGCAGAGATCTAGTGGTCCTAGTAAAGATCATAGTTAAGGGACACCCACATGTTGTCTAGAGGGAGAAGGCTGTTTGGTAGCTCATAGCAACACGCCCAGCAAGAAACTTCAGTGGTGCCATACAGGTTAAAAATGCGGGTCTTATTCCCCTCCTGCCTCCAGTTCCTGAGGAGGGACAGTGATGGACACGGCTCTCCTCCTAGAGCCAAAACCCTCAAAGAGGAGCCTGCACTAAGCACCTTCTCCTGCAAGACCTGCCCACCAAAGCGCCGCACTAGAGTTGGAGTAGCCTGACGACAAAAAGTAACAAGGTTAACTACATCAAAACCAAATCCTGTGAAAGCTGAAGATGCTACATGAAACACACGAGACACTCATCTGCTAATCCATGACTTAACTGTAAATTGAGTCATTGCAAATTGTAC
This sequence comes from Brachyalestes nurse, assembly GCA_037974405.1. Lineage (NCBI taxonomy): Eukaryota > Metazoa > Chordata > Actinopteri > Characiformes > Alestidae > Brachyalestes > Brachyalestes nurse. The sequence goes on along the minus strand of JBBPCY010000156.1, from coordinate 11,863,648 downwards.
TGTGTTTCATTACAAGCCTTCATGGCACAGACTAACAGCTGAGCTTTTACAAATCAGTATGTATGAAATGATACTGAGATTATATGAGTATCATATTTGCTTAAATGGGAAAAACGAATAAGATGGATGTTTAGATTTGTTCTCATTCTCAAATCGTGCTTAAATATATATATACATATATATATACATACACACAGTAATCCCTCGCTTTTCACGGGGGTTACGTTCCAAGAGCACCCGCCTATAGTGGAAAAAAAATGCCTAAAAATGCCTATTTTTATAGTGTAAACCCTAAACATGCCCCCAAACATGCTCCCAGAACACTTT
>JBBPCY010000156.1:11838056-11850660 GCA_037974405.1 Brachyalestes nurse | reverse complement strand
ATATATGTATGTGTGTGTGTATGTATGTGTGTGCGGCAAATGTCACATTTAAAATCTTGTCCAAATGTACATACTTCTCTGTTGTACATTTATATATATGAATATACATACATACATATATATACACATGTGTGTGTGTGTGTGTGCGGCAAATGTCACATTTAAAATCTTGTCCAAATGTACATACAAATGTACATACTTCTCTGTTGTGTAACACTGACCACTCACTTCACTTAACAGAGCAATTTTAGTAAATTGGAGTAACTGCAATCCATGCGTAGAGCTCATGATACTTGTGGTGTGGAAATAACTACCTCGTGACCCATGCTTTCTTAAATTAAGTAGAACTCATGCACATCCCTGCACACCCACTGCTGCTTTCATGTATGGTCCACTAGTGTCGCCCCACATTTTAATTTTAATCTGCCGCAGTGTCTCTTACTGTGAGTTTTTCCTGCTGACTGCTTTCTTTCATGAGGGGCAATTCGCCCCTTAAGTTGCTGTTAGAGTAACTTTGATATAGTTTCACAGTTTCAGCAGCATGTAATTAGTTTACAGCTGCCAGAAGCAAGTATGATTTTATATAAGTCCTTTAAAACATCATGCCCCAATGACCCCTTTATTGTTGTTCGCTCAAGCTACTACAAATTTGAATGGAAACAGACCAGTGATCTTTGTTTGTTAGGTGTTAAGACTGCATTTGTGAGGCAGCATTCCGAGTCGGCGTTTGTGGCCAGCCACTGTGAGATGATCCCCATCGAGTGGGTCTGCAGGCGCATTGCTACAGGGTCCTTCCTCAAGAGGAACCCAGGGGTCAAAGAAGGCTACCGCTTTTCACCACTGAAGTTAGAAATGTTCTTTAAGGTGGGTCTTCAATAGTGTTGTTTTAGGGTTCCCATAGATACATGTCAGTTATTCCAGTAATTTTAACTCCTGGTCTGATCTTTATATTGAATTACTGTCAAATATTTTATCAGTCAAGTAGCTCGAACAAACAATCAAATTTTCAGATAAAGTTTAAAATCATTATTGCGATTTGGAAGATGACCTAGTTTCAGCCTATAGTTGTTACATTAGTTGAAAACCTCACTCAAGTCTAGTTTTTCTTATCCACGTCTATAGCAGCCCTGATCCCTGATTCTCTTCTTCCGCAGGATGACGCTAATAATGACCCACAATGGTCCGAGGAGCAGCTGCTGGCGGCTGGCTTTGAGTTGGCAGGCCTCTCTATCGGTCAGTGCGAGGTGGACATCATGAGCAAGAGCACAGTGGCCATTTTTGAGATCCTGGAAAAAGCCTGGGCCACCCAGAACTGTACTCTGGTGGACATGAAGGTACTTCATAGCACTGGATTTCCACTGGAATGGATCATGTTAAGAACTACTTAAACAAATACATGAATATAAAACAATGCAGAATGCAGCTGTGTCTAATAATGTCTTATACTCCAAACATGGGCCAGTTTTATTTTGTTGGTGCTGAATGTTACAATTATTCGTCTTCAGATTGAGTTTGGTGTGAATGTGACCACCAAGGAGGTTGTACTGGCTGATGTGATTGACAATGACTCCTGGAGGCTGTGGCCAGCTGGAGATCGCAGCCAACAGAAAGATAAACAGGCAAGTGTTTCTTTTTACTTTAAAGCTGCATAAAGGCATTGGTTCCAGCTAACTGACGCTATCAGAGGCTTTTCCTGGTCCTAATTATTCCCCTCATTGTGCCATTGCCACCTAGGGGTGGACTCCCACATCATCAATCAGTGAGCATTTGTAAACTGTCATGGTACGCTTTGACTGCAGTACATTTCTGATTGCTGTCATGTTGTAAAATTGAGCCATTTTTCACTTTAATGCAAAACAGAACCACATAGGAAGGAGAGCTGCATGTAGCATGAAGCCTGTATATGATTTAAAGGTTTATGTACGACCTCTACATCAACACAAATGAAACGCAATGTTAAGAGTGACATAATTTAGTCGTGATAGACTATTGTAGATCATTTGAAACTGTGAATTTTGAACTAGCTGACCAGCTAAACGCTTTTGCAGCTTCTACTAACAAGATGAGCAAACTTGCCTGTTTTCACAACCTGGATTCCAGAGTGAAGATATGCAGGGCTAAATTTGCAAATGTTTTGCTGTTTGTTTGGCCATTTACTAGATAGACATGGAATATTAAAAAAAAACATTATCACTTATATCTTGATATGCCTTATTACTTTTTTCCTTTTTCTAGTCCTGCATATAGTAGAGAACCATTACATACCTGCATGAGTTTTCTGTGACTGCATTTATGAGATCTCTGAATAATGTTGCTTTGGGCAAGATTACAGGCAGTTGCTAGATGCAGATTTGTAAATGTGGCGTCTTCTCTCTCCCTCTTTAGGTTTACCGGGACCTGAAAGAGGTCACACCTGAGGCCATGCAGATGGTGAAGAGAAACTTTGAGTGGGTGTCTGAGCGAGTCAAGGTAAGGCTATCCTTTACAGAACTGTTTTTGGCAGCACTGCTAGGTTGCTTGCTTTCTTTAACAGTCACTATTGATGTGTGGGCAATATCACCCAGCTAGTTTACCTAGAATGTCGAAATTGTCGTCTAAACAAAATAACTGTAGATCAGATTTGCAGCTTGAAACTACAAAGCCTGTAAAGTTAAACATTTACGTGTATCAGGCCGAAATTGCCTAATTTGCCCAATGTGACCTGGACTGTTTACCTTGGGTAACTCTTCACCCTCTGTGAACTTTCCCCCCTCAACCTCCTGTGAAGGGTGCAGCATTTACAACCTAGACACAAATGAGTGTCATTGAACCACATAACCTTTTCTTTTTTCTAACTTAATTTTTAAGTTTTTACTCCTTAGGTGGGATGCACTGACAGCGATTAAACTAAGTGAGGTTTAGAACTAATCAAGAATGTGTGACATCTGATCAAAACCATAACCTGGTAAATGTTGGTTGACATAGTGATTTTATTTATTTTTTTGTTTAATACTATGTTTGAGAAATCAGTTAATCGTGGGTTTAAAACCTGGAAGTAGCATGGACTGTATATTGTGGGGTGTTTTGTTTTTTTCGGTAATTTTCATAAATATTGAAAAGCCCAACTTTAATTTTGGAGTAAACTGTTATTTCTTTTAAAGGCTATGTATAATGTTTGGGGCAACTGGATTAATAGATAAACCTTGATTCTAAGGTTAATCCTGCCTGATTGAGAGAGCAGATTGATTCCGCAAATGTTTGAATTCCTTTTTGTGCAATGGCTCCATCTTGTGGTGTAACACCGGTAGTGCACAAAGAGCGCCATTAGCACAGTGGAAGATGTGGTGGACTAGTATTTTAATTCTCTGCTGTATAACATGGCACAGACAAGTTTGAGTTTAGAATAACTAAAGTGTGTGTGTGTGTGTGTGTGTCTAGCTGCTTCTTGAGCCCCAGTCGAGTGGAAGGGTGGTTGTGCTAATGGGCTCCACTTCTGACATGGCTCACTGTGAGAGGATCCGCAAAGCCTGCAGTTCGTACGGAATCCCCTGTCATCTTAGAGTCACCTCTGCACATAAAGGCCCTGATGAGACACTGCGCATCAAAGCTAAATATGAGGGTAAAGCTTTCTTTGATGTGCACTTGCAGTAACTTGTGAACCTGGCTATATACCAGTGCAATATACAGTAAACGTTATTATAAGTATATAATATTTATAACATTTTAGTTTTGCTTAGTATGATGTTCAGTTACCCATCTCCTATGTGTATTAACCCAGCATCATTATCTATACTGTTTAATCTCCCCAGGTGATGGAGTCCCAACCGTTTTTATAGCAGTTGCTGGACGGAGTAATGGTTTGGGCCCGGTGATGTCAGGGAACACTGCATATCCTGTCATTAACTGCCCCCCTATTACACCTGACTGGGGTGCTCAGGATGTGTGGTCATCTCTACGCATGCCTAGTGGTAAGTGTTTGTATTTTTCATGAAGTGCATGTATGTGGGCATATGTAGATTAAACTGCTTTTCCGGATAAATTCATGTTACTAGTGGAGATTCTGTGATTAAAATTCGAAGATGATTTTACTGATCAATTTGTATGAGAATATATTTGTATGAGATAATATGTTGAGGATTGTTAATCCTGTTCCCATGGGTGTCACCGCCATTCAACATTTCATCATAATTCGTTTGGACACCCCCCCCCCATATTTAACATAAATAATTAGTTCACCCAGGGCTGTTGAATCTTGAATCTTGCACAAAAGGATCCATTCCACTTAATTAATAGAAGAATACACACACCACTGGAAATCCGAGGAAATCTATGCACTGACGATTCACTTCACTTGCATGCGGTGAGTTGGAGGCAAACCAGGAGCGTATTTCTAGTGCAGTGTGTATTCTCCTGTCGTGTGGAGTGGATTCTTTTGCGAAAGATTCAAGATTCAACAGGGGTTTCCAAGCAAACCCACCCCCACACATAGACCGATGCGTCCCCCTCACATTAAAAATGCTTCTGACGCCCCTGCCGGTTCCTAGCAACCCACAACATAGTATGCAAACTCTGCATAGTTTCATTCTTCCCTGCCCCACCACACCTAATCCAGCTCATGAAGGCCTTTTGTAATTATTTCATGAGGATCAGGTGTGTCGATTTAAAGAATACTTGAAAGTGTGTCATAATGTACAAACTGTTTACCACAGAAAGCCCAGCTTAAAACCAGAATGCACACTTCACTCATGTCACACACCTTATTCAATAACAGTTCCACAGGCCACGTACTACCAGGGGTTGTTACTACTTTACCATTAGGTTGATTTGAGCTGGACTAATATTACTGAGCGAAATGCAGCCAATTATTGAAGTGTCTTCACAGAGAAATTATTGCACCAGGATTAAAATTCAGAGCCTTATTTTTTCTCTCTCTCTCATTTACCCCTCACTTTCTAGGTCTAGGATGTTCCATGGTTCTCTCTCCAGACGCTGCTGCCCAGCATGCTGCTCAAATCTTTGGTCTCTCTGACCACCTGATCTGGGCGAAACTGCGTGCCTCCATGCTTAACACTTGGATCTCCTTGAAACAGGCTGACAAGAAGCTACAGCAATGCAGCCTCTGAACAAACAACCCATCCTTTTACTCTTAATCATTCCTGATGTTTAACTCTTCCATTACTCTCCAATGCGCACAGCTATCATTTTCCATTGACGGAAGCTTCTGAACTAATTGAGTGCCTTTGCTTGTAGGAGCAATTTCTCATCTGTACATGTCAAAAAATAAATAGATTCATATGAAGCAATGTTAAGGTGTTTTGTGGTTTATATACATACATTTACTGCTGAACTGAAAGATACATGGCAGAAACAATGTCTTAGGTTCTGTAGGAGATCTCATTAAATAAAATGAAAGGAGTATTTCAACAGCTGAAAACTTTCCCTGTGCATAGTCATTCAGCCATGTTTGGTATTTAGATATTTGCTTCAAGAATTAACGAGAAAATACCAAGCTATGGACTGTCCTTTGTCTTTCCTGGCAAAAAAATAATGACACAATACAATCTACTTTTTTACTTTTAATTTCACATAGTTTAAAAACCCAATTAACAGCTTTATGGATCTGTGTATCAATGTGTTTAGGATCATTTAAAATGTTGCTTTAGTAGTCACCTATAGACTTGCTTTTGTGGTTTCAGTCAGCATCAAAACACATTACATAATGAAAAACAATAGTAGCAGCCTTTGTGAGATCTGACAGCTCTTCTAGTTAGATTTTTAGACCCTAGGTCAGGCGTTCCCAGTCCCACTTGATGCACGTTATGCATTATCCCATGTCGGGGCCTCCTGAACAAACTAATTAAAAAGCTCCTGTCTTGCAGGGTTAAATCTGACAGGGAAAGAACAGCACCAAAATATGCAGCCTGGGGTCCCTAAGACTGACTTTGAGACCCTCAATCCTAGATATAGATAACATTTAACTATTCAGTCTTACTAAAGCATGCAGTCCTTTTTGGTGGAGTAAAAGTTTCGGTTAGTGACATGAGCCTCATTGCTCCAGTTGCAAAAGTGACCAAACAATTACATTGTTCAACAAACAACAGCTGTAAATGTGTAGCGGGTGGAGCAGTGCAAAGTAATGATAGTGATCTTATTGGAATGCTGGTTTGCTCCACCTATCTACACTGAGGAGGGCAGAACCAGGAAGCCGCTTCTCATTTCGGAAGGAACATTTCAGCTACTGAACTGTGTGAGGTGAGTGAGTAGAATGGCAGAGGACAGTAGCATTTCAGTAGACCACCTTCAGTTCAGCTGTTCAATCTGCCTAGATCTGCTGAAGGACCCAGTGACTACTCCCTGTGGACATAGCTTTTGTATGGTGTGCATTAATGACTTCTGGGACCATGGCACCCAGAGAGGAGTCTACAGCTGCCCCCAGTGCCGAGAGACTTTCATGCCAAGACCTGTCCTGCGGAGAAATAACGTCATGGCTGAAGTGGTGGATAAAATCAAGAGGAAAGACGCGAGAAGTGCTTCTCCTGTTCAGAGTAACTCTGGAGACGTGGAGTGTGACCTCTGCTCTGAAAGCAAAGACAAAGCCGTCCAGTCCTGTCTGGTGTGTCTGGCTTCTTTCTGTGAGGCTCACCTGAAACCTCACTACGAGGCGCCTGCCTTTAAGAAGCACAAGCTGGTCCAGGCCTGCAAACAGCTACAGAGAAAAATCTGCCCCCAACATGATAAGCTGACTGAAGTCTACTGTCGCACAGACCAAAAATTCATTTGCACTTTATGTATGTTATCTGGACACAAAGGCCATGACGTAGCATCTGTTGCTGCAGAAAGATCTGAAAAGCAGGTAGGAGGTGCAATATCTTTCAGGGGCAATAAGTAAATATAGTCATTGAATGCATAGAGAAACAAACATGTTAAAGCAGTCAATGTCAGCAGCCAACACCCATAATAATCCCTTTGTATATTGCATGAGTGAGCTGTTTATTTGCTGTGTATTACTCAAGCGGTTGCAAGACATTTCTGGGCATTACATCAGCGCCTCTGTTTTGTAATTCCTTTTTTGTTGTTACACAGAACCAGATGAAGGAAGTGCAGAGGAAATCTCAGCAGAGAATCCAAGAAAAACAGAAAAAAGTTCAGGACCTCAAACAGGCTGTGAGCAATCTTAAGGTGAGTAAGTGATCAGAGAGCTGCTAGGCCTGTGAAGAATGTAGAGTGACATAGTGAGTTCCCTCTCACCCCAAGGGTTTTCATGCAACGTCCAATGCTTGCTTCTTTAGCTACAGGTCTAAGGCAGCTATCAAGTCATGAAAAAGCACCCCTTTCTGCAGGCCTCCTTGTGGCGGTTCCACTGTTTGAATTAAAATAACATTGAAATAAAATAATTGGAATGTTTTAATGTTTTCAAATTGAAAATGTTTTCAAAAATGAAATATTCATTGATGGCTGAAAAGAAAAACCGCTACAACAGGCTAAAATTTAATTTAATTTTACTTTTTTTTAATTTTACGTTTTCTTTAATTGATTTTGTCTGACCTGGTGTTCAATTGGACTCTGCTAATATATTTAGCGAGGTCATGGGCCACAGGTCAGGCAAAATCAGGACAAGCAGGTAGAAAAAGAACCTCGAAAAAGTGAAGTGAAAGTCACCATTCTGTCATACGTGAACACACCACAGCACGCAGAGTTGAAGGAGCCGCAGTGACCTCAGTAGCACATTCCGACCCCTCCCTTCCTCAGTATATTTCCAGTTACATTTATGTAAACATGTAAAAAATCATGTTATGTTTAAAACTAAGTTAAGTTTTTAAAAAACGCTGTTTTGGCGACGCGTACCATTGCACAAAAATGCTTCGTAAACAAAGGAGAAAATTGAGAACACTCTGGTGTCAAATAAAGATGACTGCAGGATTACAAGTCAAAAGACTGATTTTCGTGTCCCAATGTCAGTGCTGAAGTCAGGTGAGCTGAGTATCAATAATGAGTCAGAAAATCTTGGAATGAGTTTTTCAAATGCCCATTTTCAGTTACCTAAAATCCCATAAAACATGGACAGTTCTGCTCTTTCTCTATATCTTCTTGGGTGGGGTTGAAGCAAAAATGTGTACTGCCCAGGCGTCCCTGGAGGCCAGTTTAAGAGCCACTGATGTCGTGGACTTGGGTAAGAGGTTTTAGGCCACAAGATGTTATTGCTGGTTTTAGCTATGTAGTGTATTTTGTTCATTTTTATAGGTAAAAGCATGTCTTTAAAGATACTAAATGGTACTGAGCTACTAATACTTGTTAGCCACATTTCCCTTATAGCTATTACTAGAACTCGTTTGCTCTCTCTGTAGTTCCTGTCGTGGAAAAATTGGAGCCAAAGTCTAAGTCAGAAACTTTTTCTAACTCAAAAAATCAAACACAGTTGGAGAAATGCAGCTTGCTTTTTCATTGAATAATGAAGCAGCCTTGTGGTCCGGTGGAGAATCCTCTTCCTAGCTAGACCCGATCTGGGCATTTTACAGGCATAAGAAAGCATTGATCCTTCCCACCTAACAATAAGTTACAATGAGATCAGTGTTTGAATATTCAAATCTCCACCGCTTTTCCACTGTCTCCACCTTCCCAAGTATTTTTCATTGGATATGAGGTCAGGTATCAATTAATTTTACATGGACGGACCGTGAATAGTCCACTCCTCATGCCCATGCTGGCCATATATAATTCTCATGACCTCCTGACATAAAAACACACTTATCACCTATCTTTGTTTATTTAAGTACAGTTGTCTTTGCTTTACGTTTGGGACCTCTGAAAGAGTACCTTTGTGGATTGTTTAGAATTTTCTGGTCCCTTTCAAGAGGTCAAAGGACACATGCTGTTCTCCATATGGAAACTTCATAGCTTCTAACACTAAGTAAATACTGTATGAACTTTAATGGGGGTGAAGACATACCATATTGATTAGTATTTTTGTCATTAAAATCTTCATAATTCCTAACAGCTTTCTGCCCAGGCAGCAGTAGAGGAAACTGAGAGAATCTTCACTGAGCTCCTCCTCTCCATTGAGAAAAAGTGCTCTGAGGTGACGGAGCTGATCAGAACTCAGGAGAAAACTGAGCTGGATCGAGCTGAAGGCCTGCTAGAGCAGCTGGAGCAGGAGATCACTGACCTTAAGATGAAACAAACTGATCTGGAGCAGCTTTCACACTCAGAGGATCACATCCATTTCCTCCAGGTACGTCTCACTGGCTCTTTGCTAACGCTAAATGATTATCCAGTCATCTGTCACTCCTTTTTTTAATCACAAAGCTTATGAGTTGCTTCTAACCCAACTCTAATGTAACATCTAACCATCTTAACATGATGGACCATGCCCACAATGCTCCAACCCTAATCAAACACAACAGTTTGTCATATTCAGATACTGATTAGTTTCAGCAATGAGTTTGTAACTATATGTCCTGGTCTCACTGTTTGTCCCTTTAGAGCTTGCAGGCTCTCTATTCTGCCTCCAAAGCTAAAGACACACTCAAGGTGACCATCAATCAACATCATTCATTTGAAGGAGTGAGGAAATGTCTGTCAGAGCTCAAAGATCACTTACACAAATTCTGCAAGGAGGAATTTCAGAAAATCAATCCATACGGTAAGAGGAACTGTCCAACCTCGAAATGTTCTGGTGAAGAATCCACTCATAGATTTGTAGTTCATTAGAACTTCTGCTTGCTGTCCTGGCCTGCAAGACACACAATAACACATTTTGTAGTTTAAATTTTTGTACAAATTTGCTTGCCCTGTAGATTATGTTATAGTCACAGATCGGAATAATGTTTCTTTGCGCATTTACCCAATGCTAGATGGCATCCACCTGATACCAGGTATTGGTATTATTATTATTTATTTTGTGAAAAAATGCTAAATCATTTATTTAGGATAAAAAGAATGGATGGTGCTCTATCTCACCAGAGCCCATTTTTCTACTCCTGTAGCCAGTGCCTGGCACTAGACATGGTGACCTGGCACATGTCCCACTGCTCCAGACCATTCCATCCTATTGGCAGTGCTTAGACAAGCTGTGTCTGCACAACTAAACACATGTCAGCAATAAATGCCTTTTAACTGTAGCAGATTTAGGCATGGGTACCATGGGCAGCCGCCCAGAGTGGCATCTTAGCGGGGGTAGCACCTCTAATGTGCAGTGCAAGTGCAATTAGTAAAATCAGTCACTCAACAAAATAAAACTATAAAATAAAAAATTAATTCATAATACTGTGATATATTGTTTCACACATATTATTGTCTTTTCTGGTTTTTGTGTAATCAGCAAGAATAATATAAATCCAGACTGCGCACCAGGTGAACTGGTTTAGTCTTGACCTTTTGTTAGCAATAAGGTAATAGTGTAATAATTTGATTTTCTTTTATTAGTAGGCGACAATTTGTTTGTTTATCTCCGTTACTTCTTTTTTATACTGAGCCTAATTATTGGATTGTTTTTTCATTTTAAATGTGATTATTTATTACTATATTATTTATTATTTATAATAAATATCAGAGCAAAAATTACCTTTTGGTATGTATGTGATATGTTTTCTACTTTTCTTATTCATTCTTATTCATCAAAAAATACAGGAATAGTCACGGAAATAACTTTTTGTCTTCGCATGTCAATAGTTGCAACAGTCCAGATGGTGTCACCCTATGAGCCAAAGACAAGAGAGGACTTCCTACAGCGTAAGTGCAAATAAACTAAATTGACTTTTTTGGTTCATTGATATTTTTTTTGCTGTTTTTTCAATTATTTTGCAAACCAAGTAAGTAATATAATCTTATTGTTTAGATTTTTGTCTTCTGACCTTGGACCCCAACACAGTGAATGAAACATTGTGGCTGTCGGAGAACAACAGGAAGGTGACCCGCAGTGGGGGACTAACACCATACCCCAAGCATCTGGAGAGATTCGATGCATATGGACAGGTGCTGTGTAAGGAGGGCATGTCTGGATGCTGTTACTGGGAGGTGGAGTGGAGCAGGGGTGGATGGGTGTACATATCAGTGTCATATAAAGGGATCCGCCGGAAAGGACAAGTGAACGAATGTTGGTTTGGGCACAACAATCAGTCGTGGAGCCTGGAGTGCAGTTCCACTCTGTCTTTTTGGCACAACAACATTCAGACTAAGATCTCGGGTCCGTTGTCCTCCAGAATAGGAGTGTATGTTGATCACAGTGCAGGAATTCTGTCCTTCTACAGCGTCTCGGACACAATGACTCTCTTACACAGAGTTCAGACCACATTCACTCAGCCTCTGTATGCTGGGTTTTGGGTCAATGTGCTTGCAAGTGCTAAACTGTGTTACTCCACAGAATGACACTCCACATTGACATTCTTCATTATATGAAGTATTACTGAACAAAATTCATAATCAAGTGCAGAAGTTAAGCTATTTTCTTTAAGAAATGTTCATTCTCTTAAATGTCCAAACAGGGTTAATTTGAAGATGAAATAACTGTTTCTGTACAATATTAATAAAATATATTGCAATGTTATTGCTGTAAATTGATAATATGCGTATTTATAGTCATTTGCATGTAAATTATTAATACTGTTAGAAGAAAGTGTTTTATCTTTTATACTGTATTTATGCTGAAAAGAGATGTTTCATTTTTATGGTAACAGTATTAAAATTGATCGGTTAGTGATACATATTTATGATGTAAAGATTATTTGTGAGGCATTGGATATGTGAGTAGAATCCATGTTGAGAGCTGGGTGGGGACCAGAGGCAGGGGTAGGAACAGAGTTTGGGAGCCGGAACAGACAGTAACAGGACTAGAACACACACAGTGACAGTGGCATGGACAAATTATAAATAATACTGAAATGTCTCTTAGAGACATGTTTGAACACACCACAGCACACAATGTGATTTTTTTCCTTTGTATTTAACCCATTCACCAAGTGAAGCAGTGGGCAGCCAGTGACAGCACCTGGGAAGCATTGGGACAGTACCTTGCTCAGTGTTACCTTAGTGGTGCCACTGGTTATCCTGGGATTCAAACCCACAACCTTCCGATCACAGGGGCTCCCTAACCACCGGGTCACCAGCTGCCCAACAAAATACTCGCACTATGGATTTGGATTGGTGATCTACAGGGTTTGGCCACAGGATGCTCACTGGTGGACTCAGCAGTGTCTGCAGGCTGGGACCCCAGGAGCAGCAGAACTGTGGCACATTCAGGGCTGTGATGATATCTTCTGTTGAAGGCAGGGCTGCGATGATCCCCTCGATGCTTAGCAACCAAGCTGGCTGAGAAAAGCACTCATTATGTTTCCAGTGATCTCAGGAGGGCAGGTGCAGTCAGAGGATGAAAAGGCCTACCCTGGAGGTAATAATCTCACTTTTTGAATGGGTTTTGTTTCACCATTCTCTCCAGGGTGCGGTTATCCATATTGCTTGTACACTTTTTTCTACCACATCTTTTCCTTCCCTTCGCCTCTCTTTTGTATCTTGTGTGTTGCTCCCCTTGTGCAAGGTGTCAATGGTCGTCTTTGGTCTTCCCCATGATTGTGTAGCCTAGAGAACTAGACTGAGAGACCATTTAAAGGCCTTTGCAGGTGTTTTGAGTTAA
>JBBPCY010000156.1:11821143-11834962 GCA_037974405.1 Brachyalestes nurse | reverse complement strand
TTCGGAGAATAAAACCTGATCTACTCGGGCTAAAAATACAAATGAGGGCTCGTTGGAAAGGTCTCCTGGAGATCTACAGAACTGTGGAATTTGAATTGTCTGAGTGCTTTCCCCGCCGAGATATGCAACTTGGAAGGTCGCGGGACAAAAGTATTGAGACACTTCGGCGAGGCGAACGGGTCCCCTTATGTGAAAACATCCAGAAGAAATATATTTATAGCAAAAAAAGGCAGAGGATATTTGCAGTTTCCGCATTACTTTGGGGATTTCCGCATAAAACTATGAGTTTAGTTCTCAAAAAAAACCCACATGTGACTGAATCTGCGACTCCTGATCCGCATAAAACCAGGGGATTACTGTACAAATAATTAGCAGTAAGCTGTAAATAAAAAGAGACGCGTTTATTATTTGAATTTTTGCAATATATATTTTATTAATATGTATAAATATGTAAACACATTCTAAAGAATGTGTTGACTTATTTTCACTTAAAAAAGATGAGAGGAGATGTCATTTGACTGGGGATATTCAAACATTTTCCATAAAACTTTCCAGTTCTGTCAGTAGCCATGTTCTTTTTAGGCTCTTCTTGGTTATATTCTTCTTGGCTGTACAGAGCCACATCACATTTTTCAAGTTTATCACTTTCTTTACTGCAACAGGACTCATGCTGGGCTTTGCAAAAGCCCCAAGAGAACATTAGACCTTAGATTTCAAAAGATATTACCTTCATTTTGCTGTAGTCTTCAAATGTAATTAGATAGATATATTTAATTATATAATAAGTTGTGCAGTAAATTACATTTACCTTCAATGTGATATTGTTTTATTTTGCATATAGTTGCTATATCTCTATAATAGCGAATTTACAGCAGGAGGCAAACACATTCTTTACTTAAGTTAATGTGATTTTTTTTTTTTATTATTATTATTATTCCAAGTAATTTTCTACCAAATCTATTCATGCATCACGGCTGTTTCACTTAATATAAAGGCCAGCTGCTGTGTTTAAATGAGGCAGAAAAATAAAAAGAATAAAATAAATGGAGATACACTGGTGTACATTGTTATATAATGTCTGTGTCATTTATACCGGCTCGTTTAGCATGTCAGGTCTTATTCTGAATCAGTATAAAGTAAGGGTCTCAGATATCAGCCTTGGAGGGCCGGATTCCTGCACAGGATGATTTTCTTGCTTGAATTCACCAGTTAACTCACAAGTTAATTACCAGCTATAGAAAGTGTGTTTGAGCTCGGTAATCACCAAACTGTGCAGGACACTGGACCTCGAGGATCAGACTTGAAGACTCCAGGTGTAAAGAATGTTGGTGTTTGTTGGAATATAGATCGGGTTGGGATATATCAGATGCTGGACCTTTGCTTTGCAGATGTTTTAGATGGAGAAGGTTCCTGTTATTGAAGACTCTGTTTCTGCTCATGTTTCAGAATGCTGGAGGATGACCTGAAGATCAGCAGTGATGAAGATGACAGTGAACAGGTGGGATAAAACAACTGATAGCGGTCATAGTGGTATAGGAAAGTCTTTCAATCCACATTACATTTTCTAAAGCATTTGAGGCCCATTTTACCCAAACAAACCTAACATCTAATGTGAAAACACATGCGGAAACTTCTCTACCTCCCTGAAATCTGTGCACAGAGTAGTTGGCTAAGGACTTATTAAGAGATTAATAGCAAAGTAATAATAAAGTAATATCAAAGAAATAATAGAGTAATATCAGCTGCATAATAAAGTAATATCAAAGAAATAATAGAGTAATATCAGCTGCATAATAAAGTAATATCAATGTAACATCTGTAATATCAGAGTAATAGAGTAATAGCAGCGTAATAAAGTAATATCAGAGTAATATCTGTAAGATCAGAGTAATAATAGAGTAATAGCAGCGTAATAATAAAGTAATATCAGAGTAATATCTGTAATATCAAAGTAATAACAGAGTAATAGCAGCATAATAATAAAGTAATATCAGAGTAATATCTGTAATATCAGAGTAATAACAGAGTAATAGCAGCATAATAATAAAGTAATATCAGAGTAATATCTGTAGTATCAGAGTAATAATAAAATAATCATTATTAATAGTAAAGGCGACTGAAGTGTGAAGTCTATTTCTATTTGTGTTTCTGTATCAAAAAGGTATGACTTTACACATGTTCATGTTTTTTTATAAACTAAACATGACAACAACAAATAAAGGGCTCATGTCATTTAATAAATTATCTAAATGAATTAATCCAATTAGTTTTCTTCATGTTTTGGAGTAAAAGAGATCTGTGTTGTAAACATTGTTAAAAGTTTTAAAGCAGTAACTAAAACAACCTATTAAATTCTAGGGAGCACAGGGAGTTTGGAGAATAGCCTTGCATGACTGTTTTGATACATTTTTGATACAAGTGGATCAAAAAAATTAATAATTAATTTTAGAACTATTTAATGATCTGCTGCCTGTGCCTTAGAACACCCTGAACTTTTCAGTAAGAATAATGTTCAAGCTCAAAACTGGAAATGTATTATTTTATAATATTTTTTACTGAAAACTAAAATGAAAATAACTAAACAAATGTAATAAATAATACAAACAGAAACATGGAAACCACTGTTGTCTGCAGTCATGTGCAATCATTTGTGTACCCTTGGTCAAGTGATATGGGAACAAATGTAAACTGTTACATCACGTCTTGTGTTATTGATGTGTGATTTCTTTCGAAAATGTTAAAAACCTAGATTGCTACCTGTAAATTGTCTTAACTCAATTTTATTCTTACAAAATCAAGAAAATGTGTCGTTTGAAGCTGGTACAGTTTGTATTTGCAGATCTGTGACCAGTTTTCCAGCTCTATGCTCTTCTGGTGATGTGCATTGCTATCTAGCTGTATAAAGCCACATCACACTTGACTGCATTGACTGGATCCTCTGTATGGTGTATTTATTTATCTAATTGGATCACTACCACAACACAAAAAGTGCCTAAAAGGTGGCCACTGAACATCTGTGTATGCTGTGATCTAACGGATATGCATTACAGTCACTCTGCAGGTGTACTGTAGATACAGCCTGGAATTTCAGCAGATTATGCAGCACTTATGCAGATTAGCAGTTCTAATTTAACACGGAATTTAAAATTGAAATCTCAAACAGTTATAAAGTTGTTACTTTGAACTCCATGTCTCTACAAAATCTGAGCTTCGTCTTTATTAACACATATAATTTTGGATTTTGCTCATTTAATGTCTGCAGCGTCTCTGTGTGAATCACACAATACACACACACACACACAAATGCATATATATATATATATATATATACACACAGTGGTATGCAAAAGTTTGGGCACCCCTGATAATTGTCATGATTTTTCTTTATAAATCATTGGTTGTTTGGATCAGCAATTTCAGTTAAATATATCATAGAGCAGACGAACACAGTGATATTTGAGAAGTGAAATGAAGTTTATAGGATTTACAGAAAGTGTGCAATAGTTACTTAAACAAAATTAGGCAGGTGCAATCACTGTTGTTCATCTGCTATATGATATATTTAACTTAAATTTCTGATCCAAACAAGAAAATTAGGAAAATTATCAGGGGTGCCCAAACTTTTGCATACCACTGTAAGCGTTTTGAACCTTGTCCTGCAACAAACCACCCAGTCTTACATCCCTGGCAGAGGCAGCAATAGTTCAATTTTATTTTATTTTTGATGTCCACAAAACTATGTACACTATATGGACAAAAGTATTGGGACACCTGACCATTACATCAACAGGGACTTTAATGACATTGTATTCATATATATATATAGACTTTAATGGAGTTGGTTCCCCTTTTGCAGCTATAACAGCTTCCACTCTTCTTGGAAGGTTTTTCACATGATTTTGCAGAGTTTATGTGGTAATTTGTGCCCGTTCACTCTGCGAAGTATTCTGAGTGCCGATAACCCCAGAGGACCATACAGACCACTGATTTTTGAACACCTTCATGAAAACAGTATAACATGTGATCAAATATCTGATCTTGATATAGTTAAGCTGCAAGAAGAGATTGACAGAGTGATCGGACAGTCACGCCAGCCCAGTATGGCCGACAAACCCAACATGCCTTACACTGAAGCTGTTGTCCATGAGATCCTGAGGAGAGGAGAAATTGTGCCTCTGAATGGAGCAAGAATGGCAGTGAAGGACACAACGCTTGGAGGATACATCATTCCTAAGGTAAGAGAGTTACACTATGGGGACAAAAGTATTGGGACACACTTGTTTTTCATGTTTTGGGCTAGACCCCTTACTTCCAGTGAATGGCAATCTTAATGCTTCTGCATACCAAGACATTGTGGACAACACCATGCTTCCAAATTTGTGGACACAGTTTGGGGATGGACTTTTCCTAATCCGGCATGACTGTGCCCCAGTGCACAAAGCAATGTCTATAAAGACATGGTTGAATGAGTTCGGTGCGGAAGAACTTGACTGGCACTCACAGAGCCCTGACCTCAACCCCATCCAACACCTTTGGAATAAACTGGACAGTTATGCTGGAATAAAAAAGGCCCTTCTCCAAGCTTTGTCCACAAAGTTGAAAGCATGATGTTGTCCAAAATGTCTTGGTATGCTGAAGCACTCAGATTGCCCTTCACTGGAAGTAGAGAGCCTAGCCCAAACCCTAAAAAACAGGTGTGTCCCAATACTTTTTTCTCAATATATAGTGTATCCTTGCATGTTTACCAACACAGACCACTTATCCCCACATATCATGCTAAAGCTGTGGTTGTGGTTGTCTGTGGTGGGAAAAGCAAGCAGTTTGTGGCCATGTTAAAGGATGAAATGCACTAGACCCTAAATTACCATTCATATTTTTAAAGTTCACCTGAGGAAGACTAAAGTAGCCAGTACTTTCCTTTTCACTGGGGTATATATATGAGGTGACACTCAGGGCAAATTTCATTAGTAAACCACAAAAGAACAATACAATAATGATGTGTGGCAAAATCTTGTGCAATTCAGGAAAACTGCTGTAGATGGAAGAGACTCCTCCTGAAAAGCAACATATGTCTATACTGACCACACACACAATGTGAAGGACTGTATGAGTGTCCAAAGAATCTCCAAGGCCTACAACTAGGGAGCAGCAGACATTAAGGATCATAAAACTCCCAAACTACAGTCAGACTATCAAACTACATGAACACAATTTGTTTGAGAGTGTTGTTAGAAGAATGCATCTGTTGTCAAAGACTAGCAAGCTCAGGTATCTACTGCATTAAATGTTTCTGCAGGCATCCTGAAAGTCATTCTGCCAGTCAGATTGAAATTGTGCAATTTAATTCAAACTATAATTAAAATAAAATTGAAATATTTACAAATGTAAAGAAAAATCTTAAAATGAGACTTTTACAATAGTTTTCTCTTTCACAACTGTTTTCTTCACAATGTTCTTTTGTGCCCAGGGAACCTCAGTGATTCCAATACTTCACTCTGTTTTGATGGATGAGAATGAGTGGGAGAAACCAAGCATCTTCAATCCTGAGCGCTTTCTGGACAAAGACGGCAATTTTGTCCGGAAAGATGCATTCCTGCCGTTCTCTGCAGGTAAGAACATCCTATAAAGACCAAAAGCTTAGCATGAATCCTTCAAGCACATCCACATACACACAAATCTGCACACTTGCGTTCAGAGATCACTGCAAAAATGTTTAGTTTCTCAGGTATTTTTCTTTTATAGGTGCAAATATTGAACTGAACAGCTTTGCTTTAATTTTTAAGAACTGCCAAAAATATTTATCCTAATTTACAAATAAAATATTGTTCTTTAAAGACAGACACTGGCATGACTATTGTCATACTCATTCAGATGCTGATTTAAAAATAAATTGCAGTGGACTTTTTTCAGGAGCTATAGATGCACACATGCACACACACACACACACACAAACTTTTCTATCTCTCCATCAGGTAAGAGAGTGTGTCTGGGAGAACAGCTGGCGAGGATGGAGCTCTTCTTGTTCTTCATTAGTCTCTTCCAAAAGTTCCATTTCTCAGCAGTGGAAGGGGTGCCGCTCAACATGGAAGGAGTTACTGGGATCACCCTCACTCCTCACTCTTTTAAAATCTATGCAAAGTTGCGATAAGGGCACCTCACTACACAGGCTTAATAACCCAAACAAATGTGAATTGAGACAAGCAAACGTCTCCACTCTATTATACAGTTACAGTAACAGCAGTTCAGTCCAGGGTTTCTTTCACTTAAATAGTCAGTTCTTATGCTTTAGACTGCTTCTGCTCCAAATGCAAGTATTTTGTTTGTTTGTGTGCCCAAACTGAATGTTTTACTGTGACAATTGTTTTTGGAAATGCAAATATAAATTTTACATCACACATAAACAAATGTAAATGTTCTATTACTTCCCATTCTTAAATGTATTGTAATATAGTTTATACTTCGTAAACTCAAAAGAATTGAATCTGCAGTAACTTTATTGACTTGATTGAAAGCACATCATTACTAATCAAATACACATTTCTATTTAGAACTTGTCAAAATAGATAGAAGTCAACCTAACCTTTTCTCCCTAAAACGCCATATATGATATGTAGATAACAGGGGAAATAATGAAATAAAATCATGTATTTTATATATTATTTATATAATACATATACACATTGACTGGCCACTTTATCAGGTACACCTTCATTTTTCATGGCATAGATTCAACAAGATACTGGAAACATTCCTCAGAGATTTTGGCTCATATTGACTGCATCACACAGTTGCTGCAGATTTATCAGCCCAAAGTGTGCCAAGAAAATATCCGCCACACCATTAAACCACCACCACCAGCCTGAACTGTTGATACAAGGCAGGATGGATCCAAGCTTTTATGTTGTCTGTACCAAATTCTGATGAGTCACAGTAGAAATTGAGAGTCATCAGACAATAAAGACTCATTCAGGCTTCTATTGGTGAACTCATGGCAATTTTAGCCTTCAAGGTTCTACACGTTGTGCGTTTAGAGATGCAGCTCTGAATACCTTGGTTGTAATGAGTGGTTACTGTTCTCCTCTGACCTCTGGCATCAACAAGGCATTTTATCCCAGAGAACTCCCGCTATTTTCTTTTTGGATAAATCTCTATAAACCATAGAAATAGTTCTGTGGGAAAATACCAGTATATCAGCAGTGCCAGCCCGTCTGGCTGCAATAGCCAGGTCAGGTTCAAAGTCACTTAAATTACCTTTCTTTCCCATTCTGGTGCTCAATTTGAACAAATTCAGCAGGCTGTCTTGACCACGTCGACATACATTGGGTTGCTGCCATGTGATTGGATGATCAGATATTTGTGTTAACACTGTAGACAGAGATGCTAAAACCCTTTCCCCTACTCAAAATATCTCTGTTAATCTTTTCGTGATTACATGTTTATTACTGTAGTATCAGAGCAAAGGTGCGCATATAATGGTCAGGGATATACAAGGTACAAGGTACGCAAATGACTGGCCATATGACTGGGAATGAGTGGTTAGTGATTACTGACAGTGATTCAAGGAGGGACAAACCACAAACCAGCTCCAGAGGGTCATAGATATTTGAGGGTAACAAAGACTATCCTTTTTTTGTTTGAAGAGAGGTTGCTGTAGCACAAACAGTCTACAAAAAAACCTTGTTTTACGTTATACAGTGGAATTTGACCGTCCATGACGAAGTTTGTGGAGTTCATTTAGTTTTATTTATTTAATGTGATGTTTTCACATTTCTAATACAAGAAAATGCAGAATATAAACCCTTTAATGCTGGTTTTTGAGGAATCACAACATGAGTTTGGGGCTGTGTTGCAGACTGGCCACACCAATGCTATCTGAAAAACACGGGGGAGAGAAAGTAAGGGTTTTTGTGTGACCTGTTTTATCTAAAAGGAGCAAATGAGAGGGAAAGGTGCACTGAGGGCACTTTTCAGTGTTTGAAAAAAAGTTTAGAACAAGTTGAACCTTTTACCCTCACATAGGTACAGTTCAATCACAAACCAGCCTAGTCATGCTAGGCTGGCAAAACAGAAACATTTTCCAACTACTCCCTCTGTTCTACAAAGATATGCCAGACACACTGACTGATAACACTGAAAATCTGTTTATGAGTAGCATGAGCTAAATTCCTAGATTTCTAACTTTACAAGCAAACATGATTTACTTGCATCTAGCCTAGAAAACAGCTATGGCAGGCTACGTTTAGTAGTTCTATAGTAAACCTGGTAATAAAAGTTCTTGTTTAATTTGAGAATTAAACTACAACTTTGATTAAGCATTTTAAATATACAAAATACAATCGCAAATTATTTTGATATAATTAAATATAAATGTAAAATACTCAGAAGTAAGAGAAAGTATAAATACATTTACTTGAACTGCCCATTTCTCGACCACTTCTACTACTAATAACAAAATAATGCTGATACTACAACTACTATTATTAATAATAATCATTTTTGATGGCCTAGTGGGTTTGAATCCCTGGTCTGCTAGCAGCACTAAAGAGGTACTGCGTGACTATAAGGGGGCACTTTACTTTCACTTTTTAATAATAAAAGCTATTATTATTATTACAAATTAACAAAAGTGTTTCTGTTATTAGTAGTATTATAAGAAAGTATTCTCTAGTACCCATGGCCCTTAAAAAGAGGGAGTTTGTCGCCATCTAGAGGTACTTGTCCTCTGACATGATAAGCACTTGTTCTCCGACGTCACATCAGTGAAACAAAGACGTTGACGAACACTGTGAAAAATACAATTTAAAGTGTTTATTTTTGACATGAAAACAAAAGCTTTGTGTCCATAGATTATTCCATAATTTTCTATTCTTATTAAGCTTCATCTTTGACAAAGAAAGAGAGCACTCATTAAATAAAGCCACTTTAAAAGCTTCCATCTCATAAGTATTTCACATAAGCACATCTGTTCTTACTGTCCCTCAAAGTAATTTCACTCCTCACCCAGTGAAGAGTAAAAAGCCTATGTCTGACGAAATGAAACTATAACTGCAGATTTAAAAAAAAAAAAAAAAGCTTACAATTAAGACTTCAGAACAAGCCTAAAGAAAGCCAAGTGCGTTTCAACACAATTTTAATGGATCACCTTTTGAATCTTATAGCCCCAAGTTATTCCAGACTAATTAAGGGCAAACATTCACAATGTGCAGCCATTCTACACCTACACTGCAGCTATGGATGAATATTGGCTTTTACACAGGTTGCGATTTCATATTTACTAGAGCTGAAAAAGGCCAGCTGGCGAACAAGAGAACACGGTCACAGCGTTTCACCCTATTGGAGAAGGCTTGGTAGGGTCACTGTGACACAGCTGGTGATTTAGTCCTGATATCTGAAGCCAGACAGGAAACATTTAGAGGACAAAAAGGTCCTTCTGCTGTTTATAAGAACATGCAAGAGTCCAATCACAGTCAATTACTGTACAAAAGAAATGTGACAAATATCTTCTTGTAGTCGATAAAGATTGGCTGCAGCATCTAGACTTCTAGATTTTGAGATGTGTAACCATTTTCCTTTTTGTATTCAATTGTAAGAAAAAGTTTTTGTAGTAGAAAAAAAGGAACGTTTGGTATCCAGCACCAAATATGCCTTTGTCCTGAAGCATTGTCCACATCAGTCAACGGAGCAGATTTCATGAGCATGCATGCATGGACATGGAGAGGCTAGAAGGAATGTGGATGTCAGATCTATGATACAACAAGCACATGTCTGTACATATACATACAGTACACTGGTACTATACATACTTACAGCAGTACATATCGCCTAGCTGCATAGAATACCACTGGAAGTCCATTTTAGCTATTAGCATGCTTTTAGTCCTTCTCAGATTTGACACACACAGACTGTGACAAGGAAATGATTTGTTTTTGTTTTCTCTTACCAAAATCAGGCCAAATTTAAGCACACCTTCAGATATAGTCCATTTTGTCCTTGGTAATGATCGTGGAATACAGTGTGTACAGCCATTGAAAGTGTGTAATACATTACATGAGGGAGTGTTACTATGCATGACGGAGAACGTTAAGTGACTGTAGTGTTTGTGATTGTGTGTTAAACCCTTGTTTAATTGTTTGTGTGTGTGTGCACAAGTGTTTGCATTAGTGACAGAGCAAATGGGGCCCTAAGTGCTATTGTTCACATTATGGCATGCTTGTCCTGTTATTTAGGATTGTGCTTAAGGTCACTTCAGTATATAGTTGAGGGGAAAGGCAGAGAAGAAAGCGAGGGAGGACACTGAGTCATCATTACTTGGAGGACGTGGCAGACACATTGACTGACATGGTGCGCCGCGCGTTGGTCACCTGACGTTGCTGGGCCAGGAAGGACTGGCCAGGTGGCACCAGAGAGTTAGAACGGCCACTCAGTCGAGACTCAATTGCCATCTTCTGGAAATTCAGGCTCTGTGTGTGAAAGCAGACAGAGAAAAGTTAACCAAACTATTAACTTTTTTAGATTTTTCAGCTTTTGCATAATTAAATGATTTTAATGACATTGATTGTTTTTTTTTCAGTTTGACATTGGCATCACTTCAGTATTTACATTTGTTTTAGAAACAAATTTATCTGAAGTTCTATTTTTAATTTCAGAATATCTAAGAATTGGATGCAAAGCATATTACATAATATGCATTTTTTACATAAACAGCCAAATGGAAACCTTTCAGCAGTCATGGCTCCTTCATACCTTATTGTACCATGCAGTCACAATGAGCTTCTCCTCATATTCACGCAGTTTGGCCTGTTCGCACTCCCTCTGTGGAAGAAAGAACAAAGAGGTGAATGATAAGGGGATAGAGACTAAAGCACATAGACACAAAGTGGAGTAGAATGTAGACCTCCAAAGCTGCAATTTTCTTCTCCCTGTCTGAAACCTGAGCCTTAAGGGACTGTATCTCAGCTGAGGCCGGGTTCAGTTTTGGGTCCAGTGCTCGGATTACCTGTCAAACACACAGACACACCAGTTAACAGCTGTGTTCTCCATTTAATTGCTCTGAGAAATAAGCTGACCATTAACACAATACATTGCTAATAAGTCCCTGTTAAGGCCTCAGAATATATGCTCAGTCACTAACACAACTCACGACTCCTCAATACTGTTATCACAAAAGTTAGCAACATGCAAACCTTCTTAATCATCAAATACTCAAAATCCTTGTCCCATGCAACTAAGCCCTTCTAGAATAGAATAGGCTGTAAAATGTTAATGTAAGTAGGCTACCTGATGTTATGCATAGGTCATAAATTGAGCGTACACCAAGTTACACTTTACACTTTTTTCTGTTCAGTAAAGCAGCGAGAACCTGCTGGACTGGATGTATTTCAGCTGCACACAGAATAAAAGAACACTATTCCCTAAAGAGGCAGGGGAGGACTCTCATTTAAGGCAGCCCAGCAGTGCTGTACTACAAAAAACTTAAAGGTAATTACGTTGCGTGCTTTCTCCAGATACATTTTGTATCTCTCTTCCATTGCTCGCATGTCATCGTCTTTCTTTTTCAGAGCTGCCATCAGCTCGTCCAGCTTCAGCGCTGGAAAAGAAATAAATAGAAAAAGAAATAAATAAAAGCAGGTTAAATGATTAGACTTTCCCACATTACATAATCTTGCGAGAAACTGAAGCGGTCTGTTTTACGTTCATTGGAATGATAATACAAAATGGCACCATTTTCCCTGTGTAGTGCAGAATACCTGAGCTAATAGCCTTTATGTCCAGTGTAGTGTACCAGTTCTGCACATACGTAAACTTGTGGAAGCAAGATTCAAGATGTTCGATATTAGATATGCTGATTATCAGTAAGTGTTAAGGAAAGCATTGTGTTAGATTTTTTTTTTTTAATTTTAAGAGCTCAAGCAGGTTTTGGTTTTGAGTTGACTGGACAACAGATTCAAACTCTCGCAGATCATGTGACTTGAAGTGAAAGCCCTGATAAAGTGTGGAACATGTGTATAGTAAGAGTCATGCGTCAGTTCAGGCTGTAGACTCACAGGTTTGAGTTGCGTCTGGCTGCAGATCTTCCAGTAGCTCTTTTTTCTTCATGATCTCATCTTGTGCCGCATTCAGTTGTACCCTGAGAGAACAAGAACAAACAAAAACTGGAGGTGGTGCTGGTTTTCAAAAGCATGTTTTTATAGTTTCACCCATTGAATTCCTAAATAACAATATCACACTAAGTAATAAAAATGGCAAACTTACATATGAGCATCTAGTTTCCTCTTCAGATTAGACTGGAAAAAATAGGCAGCGAAAAAAGAAACTCTTCAAAGGAATTGTCAAATAACACGCACTCACATTTAGTTCATGTTTTAGTGAGTCTTGCTGGGCCCCAGTAGAGGTCCTGCTGCAGTTCAGATGAGCAAGAAAAATCACGTGGGTTACGTTAAATGAGACATTGCTGTGTGTTTACAGTACACTCACATCCTCAGGTTTGGCTCCTTGGGTTTGCAGGGCTTTCTGTAGGTCTTCAACCTGCTGCTGCAGTTCACTGATCCTCTCTTGGGTCAACCTGTGAGAACAAAGTCACACAATCACATTCACTCTCAGTACTGATGGAGTAACAAAGAACTGAAGTAAGTCAAAGTGCTCCTGATGGAACACTTGTTTGTTAGAAAATATTAAACCAACAATCAAAATTTGGTATTTAACATTTAAGCCCTAATTCATAGAGGGCCATTATTTTTTGACATGTGTTTTTCAATATTATCTTTTATTTTAAGACATATTTGGATTTTTTATTTAATTCTAAAATGATAGTGAACCTAAAAGAAAACAGTAGGTGTGTCTTAATGTTTGAATGGTAGTTTATGTGAGCAGGACCTGTTCTCAGTGTCCAGCTCACTGTGCGCACGTCGCGTCTCCTCCAAATGAACCTGGAGCTCAGCGATGCGCTCATTCTCAGAATCCTCCTGCTGCACACGCAGCATCTTATTCTCATGTTGCAAACGGATGAACTTCTCCCTTTAAAACACACATACAGTAACAATAGGAGACTCATACTCTACAAAATCTTCCCTTTAGATCAGTGTTTCATTTTCTCTAACAACAGTTTGATGATAAAGGGTTGCTTAAACAGGTCCACACCATGTCTAATCCATGAAGATAGTATGTAGCTCAACTCCAAAAGAAGGGTGTAGCTTGGTCCATACAACTACTTCAGTACAAAAAAAATGTATTCAAACCAAAATCATATTATGTTTAAAAAGAAATAGCTCATGCACAAATATACACCATACCTGTACTCAATGGGCAACATCTCAGCTGCCAAGTTGTCATGGCTTGGACTCCCAGTTTTATACATGCCTACAGTTCGAAAACACACGTACAGACATTTGTGTGTGGGTTAGAATAATAAGTAAAATGATATTTGCTTCTACAGATCTATTCATAGAAGAAGTGTACCATACTCAGTACCCTTTAAAAAGAAACGCCCACAACACACACGTTCACACACACATTCTTGATAAAGGGCTGGGGCTAGCAGCAGCCTGCCGTTTGTTACATGAAATGTGTGGACACTATCTGGACAAAAGTATTGGGAAACCTGACCATGACCCTCAACAAGATTTTAGAGTGTTTCTGTCAGAATTTGTGCCCATTCATTCTATAGAGCATTTATGAGGTCAGACACTGATGTTAGATGTGAAGGCCTGGCTCTCAGTCTCCGTTCCAGTTCATCCCAAAGGTGTTGGATGGGGTTGAGGTCAGGACTCTGTGTGGTCCAGTCAAGTTCTTCCACACTGAACTCCTCCAGCCACGTCTTTAT
>JBBPCY010000156.1:11809353-11821043 GCA_037974405.1 Brachyalestes nurse | reverse complement strand
ATCACCGACATAATAATGCCCCTTTCCCTGACACTGGAGTGAATGAAGTATACCTTTAGAAGCCATTTAATGTACACAGTTGGACCTTAAAGAAATTTCTACACAGAGTACCCTTTTCTCTAACAGTGCAGGAAGAAACCTCAAGAAGTTATCTGGTGTTGCATTGATACAAATAAATATATTTGTCCATGTATATTTAAGGTTAATTTCTACCTCAAATCCAGCCATAAACAAAGACACAGCCATCTCTCGATCTCCGTTGCTACCTTCTTCCCGGACCACTGCAACACGAGGCTTCCCCGCGGCTTCCCCCAAAAAAAGAAAAAGGACATATATAAACCAAATATTAGAGAAACACAATCTATCAGCTGTCCTATGATACTTTTTGAGAGGTTTCTAATACTTAATAATAGCTTTACTTGTAATATGACCAAATGTAGTATTCTCAAGCATTACAAACACTTACGAAGCTCTTTAACTACAGGTAACTGAGCAGGGTCAAACGTCAGTTTGAGGTACGGCTGGGTACGAGTGGCTAGCCCCTCCTCTTCCTGTTGTACACAGAGTGGGTTGGCCTGTAAACTCTCCAGCTGGAAGCTTGTGCTTTCCCACAATGCCCTGAGAGTGGGTAGACGCTCTTTCAGCAGCTCCCGTCCACACAGGCTAACCTTGACCTGGAGAACATCACAATAACACATCAGTCCTTTTATGTCTCCTAAATGGGTTTTAGGTCTCTGACCTACAGAATCTCTTATCACCTCAAATTATAATTTATTCCTCAACACCTCAAAAGTAAATAAAGTTAAATCTGAAATAGCTATCTACTCACTACGCAGAGCACTACCGGGTGCAGTAATAATGAATTATGCACAGAAATTTCAGACATGAAAAACGTTAGGGCCAAAACTCTTTAGTCCCTGTCTATTTGCTTTGACAAAAAATATGCCTAAAGTCATCTTTATACTATATAGTAGAAATATATACATTACAATTACATTATGTAGGAAAACTATGTAGCCAATATGCAAACAAGTGAAAAAGGGGTTGTTTTCCTAAGCTCGCCATGGATTCAAAATCCAAAAAAGATGGAAACTGAGAACTGAATAATGCATGGACAGATTTGAAAACCTTTGTATTAATGTATTATTGTTATTATTTGGTAGAAATTGTTCTGAACCTATTACAAAAATAACATGCAAGCTGTGCAGTGTGGAATTCAAACAGCACTGCAGAGACCTTCTGAAATGCCAGCTCACCATAGAGTCAGGTCCAAAACTGCAGGTAGAACCGATCCTGTGGCAGACGACTCCAGCGTTTGTGTAACGCTGACACACACTCAGTACATTACTCTCACACACCTCCAGCACCAAACCCAGCTCTTCTGAGAACAAAGCCTCCATCACTGAGAGAGACAGAGAGAGAGAGACAGAGACAGAGACAGAGAGAGACAGAGACAGACAGACAGAGACAGAGAGAGAGAGACAGAGACAGAGAGAGACAGAGACAGAGAGAAAGAGACAGACAGACAGACAGAGAGAGAGAAAGAGAGAGAGAGACAGAGAGAGAGAAAGACAGAGAGAGAAAGAGACAGAGAGAAAGAGACAGAGAGAGAGAGAGAGACAGATAGAGTTTACGTAATTCTGCAATGAGGGAGTTGTAGGGTTTAGGTGATTTTTCGATCTTATACTAACCTCCAGCCCCTTCAAATGGCAAGTTCACTTCTATACCACGATTCCCTGCAAAGGCCATCTCCAGAAGACAGGTAATGAGTCCTCCATCACTGACGTCATGTCCTGCACTCAGCATACGGTCTACAAGACAGGCACCATAAGACTCACCAGTCTAAAAACTAGGAGAACCAAAATGACATCAAAATAAATTCAAACACAGGGTAATGAGAATATATTCTTAGTTACTACTTACCCTGAATGAGTGTTTGGGTAGTGTTGAAACAGGCTGAGAGCAGGTCAGGGTGATCCAGGTCAGGACTGCAGTCTCCCAGCTGACTAAAACACTGAGCTAGCGCAGAGCCACCAAGTCTGTATTTGCCTGCGCTTACAGGAACATACAGCAGCACACCTGACAGAGGAGAGAGATCCAAAACAAGTACTTAACCGTCATGTTTCAGTATAAAAGATACATATGTGTTGCATAACAGCTTAACAAAAACCTATCTAGATAAAGCTTAATGCACAAACAGTAACGATTCCTAATAGTCCGTTAAATTAGAGAGCTAGAATTCACTGGTAGAAATGTGTTAATTTCTGTAAATTCCAGCATTATTTGTTGCACAAGCGCCATTTAATTTGTTTCAGTGGAAAAACAGTACCATGTAACTACGAAAAAAAAAAAACTCAATGGCTCAAAAGACAACTGTAACGCTACATGTTAGACATTACCGTATTTATAATTTTTCAGTAACTTGAAATGCATTACAGGTTCAGGTATTGTAGTTACACTGACTATCATGCCTTCATAAGAGTATTTGTTATGCACAAAGCATTCAAAACATTAGTTTCCTTCATATGATCCATGCTTGCCCCTGTCGAATCGACGTGTGTTTCTTTGTGTCAGCACAAGATGTTTTATGTTCTTTTACTAAACTACTGTCTGTAGTAATCTCCTATAGATGCAACAGACAAAGATTTGAAATAAAATACTGGAATATTCCAATAAGTATTTCCCATCCATACTTTCTTTACTAGAAAGTAGAAAAGGAGAGAGATCTAGTCTAGCCTCTTTAGTGTTTGAGACTGACCTTTGCCTTCTGGGTCATCCAGGTCAGGCGTGACTGTAGCAGTGATATCAGGACACACCGCATACACGGAAATGACCAGAGAGCCTGAGAAGGAAACATAAGTGGTGTTAGGTGAGCCAAAGTACACAGACGCACACACTAAAGTAACAGTAATACTACAGACTCTAGGTGAATGTTTATTTTCACACAGATGCACACAAATACAAACAGTCACACACATACACACACACCTGGTGCTTTGATGGTTTCTCCGCTGACCCTAGCTGCCATGCTGAGGGAGTCCTTTCCTCCATCTACAGCCACACCCAACTGACCCATGACTGTGCACATGGCCTGACATGCATCCCACAAGCATGCTCCCTCGCCGGGCAACTTCGCCGCCCACATCCAGTTCCCACTGCACTTCACATCCTGAAGGAAAACAAACATTCGTCATCAGACACACTTATCAGGCAACTGATCATTCAACAACTTAGTCTTTCTATCTTCCATTCTGTGTCTAAAGCATGTATAGGCATTATTAAAATGACTAGACACCTTGAGAGCAGAGATTTGGGCAAACACCAGATTAGTGAGGGCCTCTCCCACAGCCATCCGAGCTCCTGATGCAGGAGAAACCAGGCCCTTAATTGGCTGCTCCCCAATTGCGGTCGCAGCACCCTGGAGACTGAAAGGTGATAAAGCAACCACGGCCACATCAGCCAAAGGGGTGTGGAGGGGTCCTACACACTGCTGCTGAGCAATCAATCCAGTCACGGAGCGATCCACCTGACACAACAAAAAATATGATAAACATGATTCATTGCCTATGTTTTCAAAGCACTGCAGTATTATAATAATGCTAGAGTGCAGGTTATATAGAGTGGCCTTTTCTTTATTGGTTTCACAAGTCATACAAATGTAAGCCTGTTTACCTTGTTGGTGAGGTAGCGTTTGCTGGCCACTGCTGGTAGTCTGAGGACTCTCTCTAGAGCAGGCAGAACAGACAGGTCTGCAGGGAGAGAGAGAGGCTCCAGCAAAGGCACCACACGATCCAGCACAAATTCCTACAGAGAGAGAGGAAAAAGGAGAGATTAAAAAAAGGGACAGAGAGGGAGGTCATCAGAAAGCATGATACGATGTAGTTCAAGTACAGTCCAGTAGAAATCAGATTAACCATTGAATAGTTTCATAATTAAAATCAGAACTAATAGGAGTATCCAAAACGGACAGCAGGGGGAGCTCCAGACTTAATCTTGCATTTACTTTACAGGTTCTAACACCAGTACAACCTGTAAAATTTTGAGCTCACTTTGCAATCAATGTAGAAATACTTAGGCAATCGTACTTTGCCAATATAATTAGGGATTATCTTGGAAGAACTGTCCTCAAATATGATTAAATATACTACTTGTTTACTTAAACACAACTCAAAAGAGAATAACCATACATTTCTTTTACTATGCAAGCTCTGTGCTTTTACACCTGCTGGAATGAATTCAGTATTTGAGTTTTCAAACTTCATCTCACCTTCTGAGGCATCTTTCCTAACACCCATTCCAGCTCCAGATCCACAGGGCACCGCCCACTGTCCACTCCATCACCAGCAGACAAATCATCCACAAGAACCATCTGCAAGGAATAAACATGAAGGTTTGCTACGCAGTGTTTGGGAACAATGGGTTCCCTCCCCATAGGTGGATATGTCCATGGTTGACGAAAAATACTGTGGTTGGTTAGTGTAGTGTTGGTTAGTGTATAGGGTAACAGCTGCCTTCCAAACAGGGGAGTGGGGTTTGATTCCTACTCTGTAAATACAATAGGACTATAGGACAAGACTCCTAACACTATGTTTGCCTACATCATTAATACACAAAAATTGTAAGTCACTCTGAATAAAAGCGTTTGCCAAATTATGTAAATATATTCACACCCACCTTGCCGTCACCTGTGATTTTGCCCACGAAGTCGACGGGGCATTTCTCCCTCTGACAAACCTTCTCTAGGAAACTCCGGTCACACGAGCGGAGCAAGAGTGCATTACTCTCCTGATACTCTGCACCCCACAACTCCAGAACACTGAGGGTGGGGTCTCCTCTCTTGTGGAAAGGTAAGACAGGGTTTATTAACTAAACTTAGCTAACAGAAGTTTTTTAATGCTGTACACCAGTTTCTTTGAATACAAACTAACCTTAAACTTGCTGGTGTAGATTACCGCTCCGGTAGGCTCACTCAGCTCCTTCAACACGTTCCCTACATTATAGGACAAATTCACTCTCTTGCCCCAAGCATTCAGAAGGGTAATACTACCATGGAAGATTTCACATTTCCTTTACTAAAGGCCAAACTGTTAAATTACCATTTCCCCCAGCGCCCTGGTCATGGATACTACAGATGGGGTTTTCCGACGCTCTCTCTAGACAGGCCCTCAGAGCCCGATTCATCTTCTGTTCCATCTCTGCATCTCCTCTCTGAACTGCTCCCAGATCACGATCACTCGAGTTATCACCTTGCACCTTACATACACGCATAACACACATTATTTACCATCCATTTAAATTCTTAAATCACTCACATGTTTAATGAAGATATAAGTAACATAGGTCAACTAGTAGTATTGTTCTGGATAAGAATGTCTGCAGAATACAAACCTAAATGAAACCAAGTATATACCTGCACAGATGATGCAGCTCCTCCTCCAACACCAATCCTGTAAACAGGACCTCCTATTTTTACCACCTCCATACCTAATCAATCAGAAATGGAAATTGAGAGGATGAAAGGGATAAAATATATGTTCAAGGAACCTTTTTCATGTGAATTGAAGGTACTTTATGATCACTTTTTTCAATTTCTCACAATTTTCTCCCCAATTTATCATTTCTAATAAGACTTATGCAGTACAACTAATGCCCAGAGAGAGCAAAGCCAATTGTGCTCTCTTTCACTTTGACCACAAATGGCTGCGGCCTTGCCACTAATTGAACTCCCTGTCCCTAGATGGTATACTCAGCTCTCAAAGAATGTGCATTAAAATTGGATGGGTGATTTTTTTCATTGTAGTGCTTCTTTTATGAAAAGAATTTGTTAGGAACTAAGACAATGGAATAATGAGCAATTCATTTTCTAATATGATGATCCATGTGCTGTTTGTTTTACCTGGCTCTGCTCCCTCTTTCATCACATGTTTATCTTCAATAGAGCCCAGCCCACCACTGAACATGATCGGTTTGATCCATTCTCGACGCTCCCCATTGGCCAATCGCATTCCAAAGGATCTGGCAAAACCTTATTTTGCCAAGAGAAACAAAAAAGAAAATCAAGATCTAAAGGCATCAATAGAAACTAACTGTTAGCAACTTAGAACAATTTTTAAAATCAACAAAATGTTTCTACTAATTTAGAAGTGACAAAGAAAACAGAAATTACTGAACCTGCCAGCACTGGCTCTCCAAATTTGTTGCCGTAGTCTGAGGCTCCATCACTGGCTTCAATAGCAACCTGCAGAGGAGGAGCAAAGCTGGAAGGGTACTCCCACCCAGTCTCCTCCCATGGGAGGGGAAAGCCTACAAAAAGTAGTAAGGTCATCAGAATAAGGAGATTTATTTAAATCCTATATAACTTCAATTAACTTCAGACTAAACCCTTCAGTAACTATCAAAAATCTTTCGATACACATCTTTTCATATACATACACAGTTTGAAAGTTTATGTACCAGTCAGAATTTTCTATATTTCTAAAGCATATGACTTAAAATATCAGATTTCCCCAAGTCCCAAAGTAAATAAGGAGAATACAATGAAACAAAGGCGACAAAAAATATTAGTCTTGGTCATGTATTTATTGAGGGAAATGTTTTGACCCCTTTGTACAACAATGCCTGCAACGTCCAACAATCCCAAAAAGGTCCATTCCTCTGCACAGAAGTGCTTCTAGTCTTGTATATTGGTAGGTTTTCTTCACTTGAACTACTCTCATCAGGTTCTTCCACAACATTTCTATTTGATTAAGACCTGGACTTTGACTTGTCCATTTCAAAACTTTTAACTCTATTCTGCTTTAACAGATTCATGCGATTTGTGTACTTAAGAGTTTTTGTCTGGCTGCATGACCCACTTTCTCTTGATAGCCAGTTCACAGACATCCTGCCATTTTTCTTTTGAAGCAGGGCAAGCTGGTGGCCTAGTGGTTAGGGCGTTGTGAGTTTGAATCCCATGACTGCTAGTGGCACCACTGAGAGGGCTTTGAGCAAGGTACCATCCCCACACACTGGCAGCCCCCTGCTTCACTTGGTGAATGGGTTACATGCGTTGTGGTGTGTTGTGGTGTGTTCACATGTGACTATAATGGGCCACTTTACTATCTGCCGGTATAATTCAGAACTTAAATTTACAGCATTTAGCAGACGCTTTTATCCAAAGCAACTTCCATTCGTCAACTGCAGGGGACAGTCTCCCTGGAGCAACTTGGGGTTAAGGGTCTTGCTCAGGAACCCAGTGGTGGCATACTGAAGGTAGGATTCTAACCCATGACCTCTTGGTCCAGGCAAGTACCCACTAGGCCACCACCACCCCTACCCCTAGAATTCATTGTTGCATTAATTGTCTGGGCTCAGATAGGAAAGGAGTCAAGAGAACTGGAATCCAGTTAAGAACTGGTTGTAAATTGTCTGAGCCATCAGAATACTATTCCTTTCAGGCTAGAGATTCCTTTCCTTGATGCCAATATTTTACACGCTGCAAAAACTCATGTATCATGAAGTCCAACTCTGACATCCAAAAATGTTCTCAGGGAGCCCACGCACAGTGTTTACAAACTTTTTAGCACCTGTGTAGGAACTAAATCAGCTAAAGTGAAAGAAATGAACCAGCATTATAAAAACCACACTGACCTGGAATGTGAAGGTTACCAAAACAGTACCCAGCAGTCCCTGCAATGACGTGGCCTCCCCGGCCAGCACTCTGCACATCTCTGATTCGTCCACCGGTACCTGTGGTGGCTCCACTAAATGGAGCAACACCTGCGATTCAGGAAGAATACATTTCAAATTATTGTCTCCAAATGGGTAGGATCTACATTTATCTTTTTCATATCACCATACAAGGTTAAGACAGTTTTAATTTTATAACACCATTTTATAAAACCATCATTAAATCAATCACTGAAACAAATGCTTTTTGATGTATTTTTCAATGCTACTAACATGTCAGGCAACTTGCAGCACAGCCTGAGCTTATAGCTCCTCTATTGGAGCCACCACCACAACATAGCTCTGATGGGTGAAGTCAAGCTACTTCCGATGCAACAATATTGTCAGTTAGTTTTAGACTAAGTGTGAAAGACAGCATTAATATGCATGCATATCTTTAAAACGTATCCTGCGATTTCTATTTTATTTTTTCGCATTAGCTTAAGTGTTGCTCTGACCGGTTGGGAAGTTGTGTGTTTCTGCAGTGAAGATGACATGTCTGGTGGTGCGTCTGGTCTCGTAGCAGCTGGCCTGCGCAGGGTCAGTAGGGAATATACACTCCAGTTCCATGCCTTTAATGCCACTGCATGCACACACAAACACACACAACTGTACGCTTCTATGGCAATAACTTTACTAATGAATTTGTGAAAATCATTGCCAAGAACAATTTGCCAAACCATGCAGCAAGAAAACAGCGTAATGGCATAGACTCACTACCACTTCTACCTGCTCACCTGCTGTTGTCACAGAACTTGATCACATTATTCTGGTTGCTATGCTGCTGGGTGCCCATAATAAGGCTAAAGAGAGTGTCCTTCTGCTCCTGCCCGTCAATCACCATCCGCCCCCTAAAGAACCAGTGGCGACTGTGCTCACTGCATGTAAAACAAAAGGACGAGGTTTTTAGATAAATAATGCACAATAAAGGAACACCCCATTTTCAGTCTAATCTCTATTTGTTGCATCTCTAGCACACACCTGTTGGATTGGGCAAGGTCAAAGCATTCTACACTGGTGGGGTTTCTCTTCACTCTCTGAAACAGTGCTGTGTAGTAGTCCAGATCCCAGGAGTCAAAGGCCAAACCTGTTCACACACAGTAAAGGTTCATACACTGACCGCACATTAAACCAACTGCTTAATATTGTAAAGGCACCAGCAAAACAGCTCTGACTCTTTGAAGCATGGACTCCACAAGACCTCTGAAGGTGTTCTGTAGTATCTGGCACAAAGATGTTAGTAGTAGGTCCTTCAAGTCCTGTTAGTTGTGAGGTGGGGCCCCCATGGATTGTACAGTTTTGTCCAGCACATCCCAGGTATGCTCAATCGGACACCTTGAACTATTTGTTCCTCAAACCATTCCAAAACAAACCGAAATCTACTTGGTTTGAGGTACTGACTTGGCCTAATGTGCTGATGTCTTGGCCAGACACTGCCACTTGGTGCCAGTTTCAGATGTCTTACGGAGTCAATGCAATGACAGGTCAAAGCTGATCTGACAGCACAAGGGGAACCTAGACAATATAAAGCAGGTGATGTAAATGTTATGGTTCAGTGGTACTGGTTGATTTATACTCCCATATACATGCACAGCATCACAGTCTACGACTATACAATGGTAAACACCTCCTTTACAACGCACTTCAGTATACACATGTATGAGTTCCCCATTGTTTAAAAATGTGTTCCATTTCCTCCTTCTACTCAAAACGTCTAACCATATCTCTTTTAGAACAAACTACATCTTCCTTTCAGCAAAAGCGTGAGCCCTTACACACTCTGCAACTCGTTTGTTTGGGTGTCAAAAATCTGTTTGTTTTTTTTTTTTAATCAAAATGGAAACATTCTTCATAACTTGTCAGTGATCCTAACCTTCTTACCATTGCTTACATTCTGACACAGTCAGAAAAACATGTATTACACTTTTTTCCGGCATACATTTTCCTTTTGTATTCATTTACTCAAACACGCGCACACACCCCAGAATGTAATGAACTACAAGCCTCATCCTGTGACATTTACACTTAAAAAAAAAAAATCATATTAAGTGTCACATGATTCCCATGTGTCTCACTCCTCTTAACCACAACTATCTCTGGCTCTTGACCCTGGTGAGATCTAGACTTAGTAAAAGAATAAACACAGTTGACTGAAATTTGTACTTCACCTAATCCACACTGCTTACCAAGGTCATTATTGGCTTTCTTCAAGGCAGCAAGACCTTCCCCTAGAATGTCAATCTCAAAAACTTTCTGTGGCTGGACGTCCACAGAGAACGATGTGATGGGCTTGGTGTAGACGCACTCTGTCATGCTGTCATGCAAAAGTCCAATCAGCATCTCCATCTCTCCATCCTTCCTCGGCCCATTCTGTCCATCCTTTGACAAAGAAATCACAGGATGATCTTTAAATGAAGTCAGAACCTTGGACAATTCTAAGTAAAGAGTTTATCTGGATAATCCACTTCGGATTATTCATAGATACTTATATTATTATACACATTCAACTAAATATCTATCACCTACTTTCAAATTCCACCAACACTTCTAACACTCAAACTAATAATTTTTGCTGGTCAAAGGCACAAAAAGGGGAGCTCATTTGTATTTATATTTCTTTGGAAGGCCCAGTACTCAGATAAGGCCTCAAAAATAATGTGATGAATGACTGGGTAAAAAGGAGTTAATTTGAGGATGGTTGGCAGTGATTAAGCTCTCTGGAAGTGTGATGTCTCTGCAGACCTTGATGAGGTGCCTGCGGGACAGCTCCACTCTGGTCACCTGCCTCAGGCCTGCACTCTGGCAGATGGACACTGCATTTGTGGACCATGCAGTGGAGAAGTTCAGCCTATGGGCAACAAAATAAGTTAAAAACAGTCTGGATTTTGCCTATACATTATGTATGTGAAAATTTCACTCTACGCCAAATTACCACTTCAACAAGACTGCAATGAGTGCATTGTGTGCACAATGTTGCTCAGATGACAACACTTTCTTTTTGCACATTTCTACCATTAAAAGAGAGCTGTATTTGGAAACCTGGGGCCAATTTCCACCAGAGTCTCTCCTGGCGATGTGGCTTGGAGAGTGGGTTCTTCCGAAAGAGCTGAAGAGTGAGGAAGACTGAACAACCAGCGCAGGATATCCTTCTGCTCCTTACTCAGACAGTCCACATCTGACACAGAGAGAGGTTGGTTTTGAGAGAGAGACAGGGAGAGGGGCAGATTGAGCTAGACTATGAACTCCTCTACCTCCTTTTAGAAAGACAAGAATGATTGAATTTTTCTTTCTCTAATGCTTCCATGGGTCTGTTCCTAAATACAAATCTCAGCCCCATCCTGCCATTACTCACCATTTAGTTCAACATTGTAGCAGTATTCAGTTGTTATAGTGACCTTTGGAAACTGCTGTTTGACCCTCCTCAGGGTCCGCCCTCCTTCACACTCCTCTCTCTTGTAGAAACGCAAGACAGACATGATCTTGAGAGAAAGACACAGACCAGACAGTGCAAGAAAATATTAAATTACACACTTTCACTAATTGTTGAACAATATTTCACTATAATGTTGAACAATTACACCATGATACACTTTTCTGAGTACACTGTGGGTATCGTCAGTACTTCTACAATGAACACATGTACCATAAAACATAAGTTCTGGAAAACAAAAAATCGGTTGGCCTGGTGGTTAGGGAGCTGCCCCTGCGATTGGAAGGTTGTGGGTTCAAATCCCAGGGCCACCAGTTGCACCACCAAGGTACCATCCCTAGCCGCTGGCTGCATCGTCAGTTACCCATTGCTTCACTCGGGTGAATGGATTAAATGCAGAGAACAATTTTGCGCTGTGTGGTGTGTTCATGTGTGACAAACAGACAATTTATCTTAATGGCATAAAAACAATTGACTGATTAAACAGCAGTCCACTGCATATATATATATATATATATATATATATATACACACACACACACACACACTATAT
>JBBPCY010000156.1:11792855-11805494 GCA_037974405.1 Brachyalestes nurse | reverse complement strand
ATCAAAATAAAAAGTAGTGTATTTCAAATTATAGCTTCATAATGAATACAAGACATCAGACTACTTGTTCTTATTGTGTAATTAGGTGAAATAGCTCCACATATGACTCTGTTTATGCTCAGCCTTTGTTGCGAGGGAGCATGCATTTATACAGCCGTATTTCACATATGACTATGACAGGCAGAAGAGGAAGTAGTTCCCTCTAATTTAGACGATCCCAATAATATTTGGGACGTTCCACTGTGTTCCTGTTAATGAGAAACTACACATTTACCCCAAATGACTAAAATACTTTAATATGAGAATCGATTCTAGAACATAAATGACTGGTATTGGAGGAATCGATATTTCAGTATCGATCCGCACACCACTACTACTGAGTGCATAGTCTCATAAACGCTCTACAGAATGTAGTTCTGCAAATTCGCACAAAATCTCCAAAATCTTGTGGAAAGCCCTCAAAGAAGAGTGCAAGCTGTTATAGCTGCAAAGGTGGGACTGACTCCATATTAAAGTATTTGAATGCAATGTCATAAAAGTCCCTGTTGGTGTAATGATTAGGCGTCCCAATACTTTTCCTCATATAACGTTAGTGCACTTTTGATCACATTTTTTATTTTGAAATCAAACATTTTTTGACAGCTGCCTAAAATATACAAGAAGATGCATGTCCGGGTCATTGTGGGGTTTATGATTTGACTACTGGAGCTAAATTGATGGGCAAAGCGAAAGGCTAGTACACCAATGTCTACTTACAAAAGTCATTGTAAGCGTACTTAAACTTTAAAATAATAACACGTTTTGGTTCATTTAAGCTAAAATTGGTGAGTTCAGGAAAACATATTTAAACATCTTTGCATGAACCTACTCAGTTAACCTGAAAATAATAAAAATATAAACATTGATGAATTTTGCTGAATGAAACAAAGAATGAAACATGGATTTCTGTTGGTGATTCCATGAGTTCATTAGGACTGTCTGGTTTTTATAATAACCCATGAACTGTGACCTGAAAAAAGCAGTGTGGTTTGTACAGAATACAAGTACATTTCTCTTTATACTTAATTTAAAAAAAGTTCATCTTTAATCAATTTGTACGATTTAGCTGTTCTGATCCTTACATATTTAGATTCAACACGCAGACACGAGTCAAGTGATGCCATCTTAGATATATTTAATAAATTAAAACAAGGTACAAAAGAAAAAAAAAGTCATGTACATGTCAACCCCTCTTTCATCCCGCCCTTCTTCTAGTAGCCATCGACCACTGGTAAACAAGTGCAGGAAGGGAGAGTATCCTCACCTGATGAATGCTCACGACACATTCGCTTGCTGAATGCCCGAATCCCCAGCCCAAAAATTTAAAACACACATGCTACATGTTTGCAGGCAGCGGCCGGGCAGTGGACAGGGAAAGAGAGAGAGGCCTGGCCACAGTAGTGTCCTTTTCAGGGACCTCACACAGCAAAAACAAGGGAACTCTGTAGTAAGGGCTTGTGTTGAGTTCTTTGATAAGTGCACTCGAAAGTCTACAGAGG
Organism: Brachyalestes nurse; assembly: GCA_037974405.1. NCBI lineage: Eukaryota > Metazoa > Chordata > Actinopteri > Characiformes > Alestidae > Brachyalestes > Brachyalestes nurse. Next base: position 11,803,956 of record JBBPCY010000156.1, on the reverse strand, counting down.
CTGCAATTTGGATAAGCCCTCACCACACGCAGGTGTACAAAGGCACATGCGCACACACGGGCGCACACACGCAAAAGGACCGTTTTACATTTCTAAAACATTAATAAATTTCCGGTTGGCATTACAGTGTTGGGTGCACAGCTCACAGTTACGAACGTGACCGCTCCTCTCACTTCACGGATGCTCTGGAAACACACATTCTAAAAAGACACACAGGGAACATTCACAGGTAGTATTTTCACAGCCATCCTGGGATCCCAGCAGCTCTTCCCAATAGACACCATAAGCCGAGCAGAAAGTTGAAGTAGTGAGTTATGCATATTTTTCCATGACTGCAACTGTCTGATGATCAAAATCCAAAATCCAACGTTTGTACAATATATAATGGTGTTAAGTACATCAGTTCTTACCAGCCCCATGTGTGCTGCTAACTTCACATATCAAAAATAATTAATCACAATAATAATAAAAAAAAAAAAAATCTAAGACACATGACGAAGTTCACAATGTTTTGGCAGAAAAATTGTGAGTGTGTGGGAGGGGTGGAGGGTGGTTAGGTAGACAGATTATATAGATATATATATATAAAGCCACAGAGAAAAAACATAATTCTTCATTGGTCCCCCTCTGTCAGTAGCAATAGCTATTAGGACTCACAAATCTCCCATGGTGTTGCTAGATATATAAGAGTTTATATATAGATTTATATATATATATATGTGTGTGTATATTTAGCTTTCAGTATCTCTAAATTAAAAAATAAAACATTTAACTACCACTAGTTCTTTGTTCGTACATTTGCAAACCGTCACAAGGAAAACAGCCTAAGAGCCACGGAAGATCGAGAACGCGAGAAGGGGAGGTGAAAGTTTACAATCCACATGCTGCAGGGGTGGAGGTGGGGAGAAGAGGAAGGAGAAGGGCTTTATATGAAAAGTTTTGCTGCTCAAAACAAGCCACACTGACCACGTCCCAGAGGGCCAGAAACAAGCTCTGTGAGAGCGGAGTGGAGGGAAAGGAAAATAGAGATAGAGCGCCCTCTTCAGGTCCTTGCAGTGCATGCTTCCGAACGTCATCGTGTTTGCCAGTCTGTTACTTTAACATTGTTCATGTTTGGGTTGAGTTTTAGGTGGGGTTCTGCTTGGAATTGTAGTTTTGGATCGCTTTGGACTCGGGCACGGACTGTTCAGTACTCTGCTGTGTATTCTGTACCGTGCAGCCCTCGGCACACCAGAGTGAACTCTTTTACTATGTCCTTGACACGACGCTTATTCACTCGCTCCCTGAGAGACATAGAGAGGGGGGAGGAGAGAGAGGGAATGGGCATCGGTGAGATGGAAAATGTTGAAACATGTTTTGATCGTTTTTGTTGAGATGAAAATAAGTACACATTCTGTATATGAATTTAACATCGTTGCTTGAAAAAATAAATAAAAAAACTGGTCTGTGCAAAAATATGTACATTTTACACTTCCAATATATTAAACACATACAAATTGTACACTTAATGTCCTGGCAAAACTGCATTTACGTTCCCTGCAGTGCATGTGTACTTATTTTTTTTTTATATAGAACATTTAAAAAATGTTATTTGAAAGGGGGTATTCAAACTTTGGCATAAAACTTTACCATGGAAATTTAACTGGTGTCATGTATGCCCTTGTAAAGGTGTGTAAACCAGTAATACAAAAAAAAAGAAAAAAAATGGGATACCTGAGGACTTGTTGGCTGAAGGTGTCTTTCTGCTCATCTGAGACACGGGAAGAGGGGAAGCCTGGAGACTGCAAGGCTTCTTTGAGCCACACAGTGAGTAGGCCGAAACAGTGCTTGTTCATAGAGAACAGCACCTCGGCAAACTGGTCCATTAGACTGCGTGAAGACTGACCACCAATTGCCTACAAGAGGCAGAGAGAAACTTTCCATTTCAGAACAGTGCCGAAGAAGGATGGGATACAAGTCAAGAGACTAAACGTTAAGAGCTGTACACTGACCTCCAGCACAGCTAGCAGTAGGAGTTTGCCATCTTCCTGTACAACCTGACCCACAGGAGGGATGTCTGCACAGTGTGGCAGCAGCTCAGTCTTTTTGATACACACACAAAATACAAGCCATATCGTCACATTTACACAGCAACACTTTATACTAATAGGACAAATAACTGAAAAAGGAATAAAAATAAGGCAATCAAGTTCAAAAGAAAGTAAAAAGAGCCTAATGTCAAACATATTTACCAACTCATATCAGCTCAAAAAATAATATGCTGCATGTCCAAAAATTAGTAGATTTTCACCGTTTAATCTGAAAATCCAGGGTATTAATTGGGAGTTCTCCCCATTTATTGCTGTAACAGTCTTTATTATTTAAACAAACGCTTCACACTAGATACGGAAATATTTATATGATGATCTGACTGTATTCAGCCCTACACACATTACTGCATTCAGAAACTGATGCTGAATGATTCTCGGCTACAGACTCCAGACTCCACTCTGCAGAATAGTTTCACTGCTCCACAGACAAATGTTGCGGGGCTTAATACACCTCTAGTCAGTCCTTGGTATGGTGACTTCAGGCTCATGTGTGACTACTCTTCCAGGGGAGATTACACAGGATGCATGTATACAGCCAGGGTGCATGTTTAAGTAACTTAATCTTCTAATTAGAAGGGGTATATGTATACTTTTGCACATGACTGAAAAACGGCAATATCACTTACAAAGAAAAGGCAGGTAGACTTGACTGTAGGGGCCTCAGGGAATTTGAGAGACAGAACTCCTACAAATAGAAGTCAAGAGTTAGTTTAAAATGATAAACTCACAATTAGGGTTACAAGATGCATTTTACATTTTTTTTGGTATGGGAGTTACAATGGGAGTTACAAGCTGATGCGATGTGAACAGAATACAGCTCAATACAGATGCTATACAAATACATAAAAAAAGAAATGGTTGCTCAGTATTTTTTTTTTGGATAGCTATTTGCACTGCATTGAAAGAAAATTGGGCTATGATGCTTTCACCAGGTGCTCTGCTTTTGTTGTTAAAAACATTGTTCAAAACAACGAAAGCAAAATAAATGCAGGCATTTTTTTTTTTTTTACTTCAGCTTTAAAAAGCTGATACAAAAACAAAATCCATATCGTATCATGCTAATTGTGTATTATCTCCTTAAGCTATATATTAGGGATTCTGAAACTTTATATACAAAGGTCCAAATCTAATTTCTAGATAAGGTCAAAGGTCCGAGACGACAAGCAAATCCCTTTGATTAAATTTTCTTACAACATACAACCAAAAGAAATTGCGCTGTTTTCCTATAATTGTGTGCTTGTGAACCTAATCCACTCTCACTTTTGACAGTCAAGTGTAATATGTACTGTAGTTTTATGAAAAGATTTAACAATAACTTTGATTAACTTACTTGTATGCCTCAACAAATAAAGTAGCGACGGGACATAACACCGTCTTCTCCGGTGACTTTTACAATGATGCAGGTATTTCGCTCACTTGTGCTCGCAGGACTGCACGTGAATGCCCGTTAGCCTTAGCGGACTTGCTAATCACCCACAATAAAAATCTAAAATATGTTGTATTTTACAAAACTAATAATTATTGAAACATACACTTAATTGCATTGCGTCAATGCATTCCTAATATGTGTGGACTGGGACCGGAATGACTTGCAGCTTGGTCCGGATAAGGACTGGGGTCCGGACTTTGAGAATTGCTGCTCTATATGATACTTCGGATTCACAACTCTCCCGTCCAAATGACTTACCACAATGAAACACCGCTTTCACATCAAGATTCTCAGATAAGAACAAATCGGGCTTCCGTTTGAGAGCCTACAAAGTAGACAGAGCCAGTGAATACAGCATACAGCATCAACTCAACATTTGGAAGCTCGTAAATCCCGCACACACCCCTCCCACCTTCATTACCTCCCACTCCTACAATTGCTCAATTCTACTGCAACTAATAAAAACAACCAAATGTACAATCAACTTATTCAATGCAAACAGATCAGGTAAGTAAGAAATCAACTGCAAAAAATCAAACATTTAACTTAAGTCAAACTAAAGGTGGTATGATTTGTATTGACTCCTCTCTTGTAATTTGTTTTCTGTTGCGAATTCTACTTTCTGTGCTCAGTTGGACTCAATACTCAACAGAAATCTAAGTAATATGTACGGATAAAGACAACTGATGCATTAAGGAACTCATTGAGGATGAGAGGATACTTAGGGAGGGAGGGAGAGAGGAGAGGGAAAGAAAGACAGAGAACAGGAAAGAGAACTAAAGAGATGGACCTGAGGTCCCGCTAAAGTCAGAAATAAGAGGAGACATGAGAACGGAAGAAAAAAAAAAAACAAACAAATATGAAAAATAAAGTGCCAATTCAGTATAACTGATTAATTAATTAATTGATATTAATTAATTTAGGGTTTAGGTGGTTTTGAGGCTGGAATGAGACTGGAATCAGGGCCTTCAACTCTCTGACCCTGACTGGCTCACTGTGAGGGTTTCTTTTAAACTTCGACCAGTTGCAGACATTCCTATGCTGTTTGTTTCACAAAATATGCAAACTATGCTTTATTGTTTCTCCAATAATCTTTGTTCCAACATAGCAATAGCATTAACATTAAAACATTACTAGAGTTCTGATTAAACATTTCTGATTGAGAGTTTAAACCTATCAACACTAACTCTAAAAAATAAATCTAACCAAGGAGTCACAAACAAGAAAATTCTGGGCTCCAAAAACCAATTACTTTGTCACTACAAACAAGCTTGTTCTCATCATTAAGCAACAAAATATATGGAACATAATAAAGTAGGTGACTTTTATTGGATTTTAAACTAATGTAGACCCAGAAAGATAGCAACAGTTACAAGAATCCTAATCAAAGAAAGAAACAGTATCAGAACTAATACTGAATGATATGGATCTGAATTTATCATTTGCTACGTCTGTAACTCTACTGAAGTACTGTACCATATTAAAACATATTACATAATACAATCTATCAACCTGTACAGCTGGCAGTCACGATGAAGGGAATTTAACAGATTTTTTTTTTTAGTCATTCAGAATGGCCAGATGCGAAATTCTGTTTTCTAGAGAAAAGTAGAGTCAAATTTTTTCACAGGGTGGTGATAGAAACTCTTAAGGAACAAAGCTTCAAGAGTTATTGTCTTTAAAAGATCACTCACGAAAAAATACATCAAAACATGCTGCTGGTTTCTGTCACCGCTACTGTAAAGAAATTCAAGTTGGTAAGTTTTTTCTACAAAGCACCAATTGACATCAAACCACTCTGAATCTCAAAGACTGAATTATGCACCTAAAGCTATAGTGAAGAACTCCCAACTCACAGTTCGCTCAGTGTACATGCTTTGTATAACTGTATAGAGCAGTGGTCACCAATCCTAGTCCTGGAAGTCTATATTTCTGAGAAGTCTAGTTCCAGCCACTGGAAGATCTGCAACATCTGCTCTGGCAAATGAACTTCTTCAGAAGTCCCTGATTGGTTGGAGTGTTATGTAAATGAGAAGAGGCAGCATGTTAGATGCAGGTTGGAACTAAACACAGCAGGAAAGTGGATCTCAAGGGGGAGGGCTGGTGAGCACTGGTCTACAGCATGTGCACATTTCAGGGGTGGTGTCCCTCCTCTAAAGGCTCAACGATGCCTGTTAGAACCAAGACTATTGGTGGAGAGACCGTTAATCATCCAATAGTTCCCCTTGGTTTATTTCACAGCCCAGTCAAAACGAGGGTCTCAGACCCCAGAAACACAGGACAGAAAGGAGGAGGAAGGGAGAGAAAGAAAGGGATAGGAGAGAGCGAGAGAAACCCAAAGTGAATGAAATAAGAAACCAAAAACACACCTGAGCTTGGAGTTGCATAAATGAATCAACAATATCAGGATGATCCCTGGGCCCTAAAATATAATAAAGATGTAACTTAAGAAATAATAAGAAGAATAATAAGAATATATACAAACAGCAACAGAACAGATCGAACAGTCATGTGGAAAGAAAAGGCAACAGAAAGGATCTCGTTGAAATAATTGCACGCGTGAGAAAAGGAGGGGAGAGAAGGAAGGGAGGAGCATGTAAGGCGCTAAAGGCAGTTTCCAAAAAGAAAAATCAAAAAACCAGACGGAGTCATGAGTCAGTTTGAAGAAAAGATAAAGAATGAACCAAAAGAGAAGTAACAAAAGAAAAAAAAGAAACAAACCTAAAGGAACCAAAGTGGGTTTGGAGTGGGAACCCAGGAGGCACCTGCTACTGTGACATCTTGTTTTTTGTTTTTTTTTTTCTTTTTTTTACTTTCTCTCTCATTTTTTCTCGGTTACTCTCTTTTACTTTTTTGGTTTTTGCTTAACTCAAATCATACACACTTTCCCAACTTGCCCCACCCCAGGGTTTGCTGAGCACTTGGTCACCATGGCCCAAACTCCCCTCCCCTAGCTGTTCCCACACTCCAAACAAAACCCCAGCCAAACCCCACCCAACTCCCAATCCCCCCCAGAAACCCCCTGGAAAAATAAAAACGACCAAACAGTCAAAGGAAAACAGGCCATGGCTGGTCCTCAGAGCCACAGTGAAGGAACCTAAGAGGAGATAAGAGGGTTAACTGGCACAAAGACATGATGTCTGTTAATCAGTGAACAAAGTGGCAAAAACAAAGTGAAGGACAAGAAAGGGGACGAAGGAGAAGCAGAGGGAGCAGCAGACCATGACCAGGGATCAGCCACATCTGGAAAACAGCATGGTGTGTGTGTGGTATGGGCTCACACTTTAGAACAAACATCTCTGCCTCTTTCAGTACTGCTGCCACCTAATTTGATGAATTGTCAATAAGAAGTGTAAAAACAGGTACAGAGGTTTAGAGTCAACTAAGCACTGAAACATAAATACTGCAATGCGTACCTTGCTGGAAGATGGTGAGGGTAACAGAAGTGACTAATTCAAACAGGGCTTTGATTGGAGGAAAGTGGTCTGTCTCACTGGCAAATATATGCACCATCTGGACATAAAATGAATACAAATGAATAGATAGAACAGATAGGACACAAATCTAGAACACACATGTTCACACACCATAGGAAATTCTTCCTAGATTTACTTTAACATTATTTTAGGCCTTCAGTGTTACAGCATAAATGCCACACCATTAATGAAGTACTCCAAGTCTGGGGTCAGAATAATTGCCCTCCGGTTGCATTAGCTGGAACTGACAAAGGTGAGGGCTGTGACTAGATGGAGCAGATATGGTAAATGGCATCCAACTCAATGACATCACTGCATGTAGCTATGGCAACAGCCTTCTGGATTCAGGGGCTAAAGAGGGTATATTAATATACCAATATCTGCCTGGATACAAGTTTTAAATTACAGCATCAAACTTTTAATCAAAACTAAAGTAAAAGCAATAAAAAGAGTGAACTGGCATAATATAATTATATAAGCCAGGAGATGCTGTAGTAACAGTGGAAGTTTTAATACTGAAGATCCACAGGAATGTAGTGCGGACGGTTGCGTGTGTGTGTACCTGTCGAGTCAGATCCAGTGCAGATGCCTGTGGTATAGTGCTGTACATTTGACCCAGCATCTCACTCAGCTGAGACACCATAGGAGCAAAATCATGGAGTAGAGTCTTCACTGACTTTTCAAAGATAGCACACACAGCCTAAGAGAGAGATATTAGTGAACATTTGTTTTTGTTACTTCTAATGAAATCGGTATAGTAATAAAACTTTGAAAGCAGCACTTCAGTCAAGGCATTGTAACTCTGGAGATAAAAAAAGAAGTAAAAAAGAGACAAAAGAAGGTAAAGCTCTATAAAAAGGACAAAAACAATTTTTTTGCTGCAATATGTGCTGGTAAAAGCATAAAATCTTACCTCTACAACCTGTGAGTCATTTAACCATTTACTAAGGACAGTCTGAATGAGGGCAAAGACCTGTTGCAGCACAACCACCACCTATGACAGAAAGACAGAAGTGTTATTAGAAAAGCCTTATGGAACACTGTTCTGAATATGCATACTTTTTGCAAAATGAAGTTAACAGGCACTTATGTATGGGTCAGTAACCAGATATTTTCATGTGTGTTTCATAACTCAAAGTAATTACTCAACAAGATCAGAGCTCTCAGTAATGTCTCACTTTGTAGCACAACTTATGAAGTGAGACTAGCTAGTTGAGTGTAAAAGAATACAGAGTGGAAGGGCATTCTCAATGAAAACAACACTGCACTGCCTTGTTAACGTAAGATCATTGTATTCTTGATGTCTACATTGTAAGTCATGGTCTCATTTCTTCACATGTAAAAGTCATCCTTTTATAAACAATAAGGAACGTGATTCACACAAATAAATCTAAGACCTGACACTGGGCTCCGTGAAATTCATTTATTCAACACAGAGGGGATTTGTCTGGTTTTAAGTCAAGATAATTCAGATCATGTGAAAGCACCAGTTCTTCTTGCATCCCATTTTTTCTCTCCACCCGTCCCTTGCTTGCTTTTGTGTGTCTCAACTTAAGAGCAAATGAGAGCAAATAAGAGCAGTAGAGGACAACGTTTTCCTCATGCACCATATGCCAGCCAATCTTTGATCATTCTGTGTGGTTAACATTCGGATTGTTACTATTGATTATCTTGGCAATCAAGGAACTTGTTTTGGGAAACAGGAACTTCAAAGGAAAAGGACAAAAATAAAGAGCCTTTAAATAGGCCACATTAAAAATATATAAAACAAAATGGTGAAAGTACAAATAAATGGATGCGTATGAGGCTGTTTTACTGCGAGAGACCAGCAGAAGAATTTAAAAGTGCATGTTTATGACGTAAATTCCAACTAATCATGGGTGGTTCATTCGTGACCATCCTATTTGACAATACATTGCAAGCACCACAAAAACTATTATTAGTCTAACATTTATATTGTATCACAAGTCTTCTAGAAATATTAAGACACCTACTGAAGATGAGCACATTTAATGCAGTACAAATCATCTGTTCAGTAGGAAAAGTTGGATACAGATTTCGATCTAAAACTTCCTGCTGTGGTGACTGCTGCCATCTTAAAAGAGCAGCACAGCGACTGAACAGTCCAGTACTCACTGGGTTGGGGCCAGTTTGTGGCGGGGTTGATTTGACAGGTGGCGCACTCTCGCCAGATTCATCCTCCTGCTTGGTGATGTCGAGCGTGGTGAAGAGGTTGGACAGCAGGCCCAAGATATGGATGATAGCCAGTTTATTTGAGGGATTTGGCTGTCAAAAGAGAAAAAGAAGAAAGAGACGGAACAGTTTTGTTTTCTGCTGTTTTAATAATGACTCATCAAATGTATTTTAAACGTTGAGGCTGTTCATTGTAAATGAAGGAAAGGAAAAAAAAAGTCAGCAATTCAGAAGCCTAAAACCCTTTAAAATTATAGTGTTTGAAGGAACTTTAAACCAAGCCTTTAATTACAGCTCACTGGGAGAGGGAAGACGGGAGAGAAAAGGAGAAAGGGAAACAGGGGTCATCTTGCAGCAGAGCTTGTGGGAGCAACAAGAGTAATTAAAGAGTCGTTAAACAACCATCAGGCCCTAATTATTGCTGTTAGTGCCATGACAACAGACACGTGATTGGTGGAAAGGGAGAATGAGTCATGATACTGTCCCTCTGCACTTCATGGCATCATACAAAAACCCAACATCAGTAACTGTGGACTACAGCAGGGGGCTCAGATGAATGCATGCTAGGGGCAGTACAGGCCCAGACAGACAAGACACTTCAATTAAGGGTTAATATAGATATTTCAAATGCAGTATGATGTGTACTCTGTATGCATATTGTACAGTATAAACCTATATTAAGCTTCACCGATAATCATACAGACTCAAATATACCCAGTAGAAGAGCAGACATATCAAATAGCAAAAAGAACGAAAAAACAAAAAGAAAAAGTTCATTAGTAAAGACCACACAAAATTTGCAAAAACTGACACCCTCAAAATTATTTATATCTCATGGCAGGCACTTTAAAAGGCTATAAATAACATCAGTCAACTGCAACATCAACACACCCGCTGAACAGTCACGCGTCTTTTTCAAGCATTAGTTGAGATCACCGTCTAATGATGTTCCAGAAGAACCTAGCACTCCTAAAAATATCAGTAGGGAGCAACTCATCACTAGGTGTCACTGCTTGACCAAGATTAAAGAGCAGAGCCTGCTCACCGAGTCTGATGTAATGCCTCAATCTGAAAAGTCAGACATAGGAGAAAATCTGCATTGTGTGTGTGAGCGAGTGCATAAGAGCAAGAAAAAATAGAGTAAGACAGAGCATGCGGGAAAGATATCATGTATTCTGACATTTCTGGTTCTTGAACTGCTGGTTCATAAATAAACAGAAAAAGAAGAGAAGCTATTTCAAAGCAACCATGTCAAGAGTCATTTATTCTTGGGGTAAAATGGAAAGACACTTTTCATGACAATGTCACTACAACTGAAAAAATTAAGTTAAATTAAATTTTACAGAGTGGCTGCATCATATTTCTAATCAGTGGATTATTTAAAATTAATTTTAAAGTGGCTATGAAAAGGTTATGTGAAAGCAAATGTTATAATATATAAATCATGCTCAATCATGGTAATATATAAATCATGCTCACTACTGCAGCATACAGTGGATGATGATAATTAATAATTTAGGTGTTTATGTTGTTTTTCCTTAATACTGTCATAACACTTACATATCAGCTGTCTGATTTTAACTGTGTGTTATGTGGAGCCTGTGTTATCTTAGATGTCTTCAGTCTTATAAAAAAAAAAAAAGCCAAACACAAAAGCCTTCAGGGTGAATGTGTATGTGTGACTCTTTGTGTCTCATTAGCCTTAGCTTAGCCTGTGGCGCTTTGCTTCCGGAGTCCAGTGAAATGCCAATCTGGCCCTACTGAGAAATGTTCCATAATAATCAGAACGAACACACACGAACACACACACGAACACACGAACACACGAACACACGAACACACGAACACACACACACACACACACACACACACACACACACACACACACACACACACACACACACACACACACA
>JBBPCY010000156.1:11773283-11792348 GCA_037974405.1 Brachyalestes nurse | reverse complement strand
AGCCGTTCTCAAAGACTTACTTTTAGTCATTATTTGGGTAGCACACACATTCTGAATGCCTTCGGCAGAATTCAAATAAGCTGTTTTAATCTACATTAAAAAAATTAATCTATGCCCACCACTAATATATATACATACATACACTTCACCCTCATTTCCTCAAGGGGGACTGCCCTTGTAACGAATGCTTGTAAGTCGCTATAGATAAGAGCATCTACCAAATGTCTCTTTGCTATGTGACTGGTTAGTTGGCATGTCAGGCAAAAGGCCACTTCTTGTAGAGGAGTTTTGGCCACACCTCAGAAACAGCATTTTGCCTGTTAAAAGAGCTGATAGGTAATAGGTCACCTGCTGTTGCTTATGAAAAACTGAATCTATCCGCAGATCTGAGTCGAAAGGAAATCAAATCAATGCATAATATGGACAAAATGTCAACATTGTGATTTTACTGCTACATAACTTTTCTGGGATTAAAAATGACAAACGTCTGTAAATATTTCAAAATTTATTCCCCCCATACACACACTCCATTTATGAAAAATGAGGTACAAGAACAGCCCGTTGTCAAATCAGTTTTTGTGATGTCACAAAGTCAACATCTAAATATCTCTCATTTTTCTGACTGGACACATGGTCAGAGACACTGTGATTGGTCAGATGCTCATTTGCATATTGCAGCCTTCTGAGACTTCAGTATTGCAGAGACCAGTACTGTGATAATGATTAGCAGACGATATTTTATGCAGCCCTATCTGAAAACAAGCTAAAATACCAAGCCGTACTACAAATCTTCAAGGGTGATAAATTTACAGTCCCTTAATTCTTAATATAAAGAATTACATTAGGAATTGCATGAGAGGCAGTATAGAGTGTCTGGTGTGATCGAGTACACTGATGGATCCAGACTGTGGGTCGTGAGTGATCAGGTTTCAGTCTAGATGCTGTGTGTCTGTGTGACTGAGTCTAACTGCACGTGTTCTGTGTATCTGGAATTGAATGATCGATTCTTACCGTCTCATCCGCCAGCTTCTCCAGCTGCTGTATATAGGGCGTAATGAGAGAATGGAGATTGCGCAGAATGTCCTCCACTGGCAGTGCAGACAACAGAAACCCTAAAGCCTGCATCAGCCACATACACTGACTCGTCTACAGAGTCAGGAAATGTGAGAGAGAGGCAGAAAGACAGAAAAGGAGAAGTAGGGTTCATAACTTCATCAGTTTTAAGATTAAAAATACTAAAAAGATGAGGAAAAAAACTCTTCAGAATAAACACAACACTGACCTTGTGAATCTGTTTAATAAGCACTTCCTGCATTAGACAAGGAAAGGAAAATAAAATAAATCTTCTAGTTGAATCCAAAATTCCATTTCGGTGTTTGTGTGGAATTTTATTTTTTTTATTTATTTTTTTACCTGTGACACAGCAACTATGTTCGTGGCATAAGGGGGCAGGTCGTATTTGCATTCTCTGCAAATTTTCTTCAGGGTCGACACACTAGACACGGACAGGTCCGGATTACCCAGCGCCTGCAGCACCAATGGCAACACACTGCTCAACATTACTGGGTGATCGGCTAACCATTCTGCCAGTGCTCCTACAGAGAGAGTGAAACACAACAGAGCAAAAGAAACTTAATAAAATCGATACATATACAGATAGAATAGATAGATGGATAGAATAGATAGATAGAATAGATAGATAGATAGATAGATAGATAGATAGATAGATAGATAGAGAGCGAGAGAGCGAGAGAGAGAGAGCGAGAGAGAGAGCGAGAGAGAGAGAGTACATACACCATTTTATCAATGTCAAATTATAGTCAAACTGGATTCATTATAGCAATGGAGGTTCTGTAATGCAATTTCCAAGAGATCTGATATATTGCCTGTATTATGCTAATTTGTTTTATATTTTGTTTTTTGATGCAAACATTTTTAATGTAAAAGCTAAACGTGTGTAACACAAACTACCATTTAAGTGACATGACCACTGACAACGGAGTCATATTTCACAGATTACACTTAACAACTGACAATTATATAATCATTAGACATCAGACATTAAAATGTCTAAATAAAACTACCAGAATATAAACATATTAAAATAATACAATATCTGTAATCTGTATTTTCAGCCCATTAAAATCGACATCAGTCACAAAATGTTTTTATATCAGAACTATTAGTCAGACTATTACAAAAAAGCCTTGCCACTTAAATAACAGCATCTCTCCAAGTAAATCAAATAAAGCTGAAATAGGGCTGAAGCTTAAAATAAAATGCTTATACAAACCTATAGTGAACATGACTGTATCTGCGAGCTGAACGTTGTTGATGTTGATTCGGGGAATGAGGCCAATCAGGCCAGGGATGACATCAGAGTAGTTCACGTCTATCGTTTCTGCTATGGACTGGAACCCATACAGCAGAGCCTCTGTGTGCTTCAGGAACCAAACAAATAAATGTTTAAGAGCTAATTTATTTACTGTACATATCTAATAGTTTAAAACATATCTTTGAGGATCTGATTATTTGTGGATCACTTATATCAGCAAGAAATGTTGTTCTTTGACATAGCGGCAGCTCATAGGTATGTGCGTGTATGTGTGGTTTCTGACCTGCCAGGATGTTGGTTGTTCTACATTGGTAAGCAGTCTGCCTAGCTTGTCATACAAATTACTAAGAAGCTCTGCCCCCAGCATCTCATAGACGTACATCAGTGTGTCCGATATGTCCACTCTAAAACAAACAGTGACGGTTAATGACAAAATATTTTTTTCTCTCTGAGACACAATCACATCTAGCAGGCAGCTTTGTCTATACAGCATTTCAGTCCCAAGTTCCAGTGCCGACTAAACAAAACCCAGAAAAATATGCTGAGTGAAATAACTGTCATTTTATTTTCACAATAGGAATTGGAGGACCCACTCTGTCAAAACACAGCAAAACATACCCATGCATCTTTTTAAAGGAGGATTTACTTCTTCTATGTGCATGTCTCCTCTCCAGTGTACTTATAAACAAACCTGTAGATCCTGAACTGCTCTTTCTCATCAGAGGACCAGGAGGCATACTCTTCATCAGTGGGGAACTGGGCTTTGTGGAGCAGCACATCCACCAGCTGAAAATACACAGGCCTGTAGACCTGGAGATATACAGCCTGCTTCTCTGCTTCAAATGACATGATGTCATCCTGTGACAAACACAGACACCCATACATGCACATGGGTTAAGATTAGGGCGGCTGATATATTACTCTCAGAAAAGAGACCAAGATTATGTAATTATTACTTATGCAGTTTTTTTATTGGAATTACTGTCAACAGTTTGGAAAAAGTAAAAATAAAAATGAACTATGGCTTTTTTTGATACAATCAATTTGAAAAATGTAAGCGACCCTGAAGAACTCAAAGAAAAATATGACACTTTAATGATAATTTTTCTAACCATATGCTTACTGAACTTCATTTATGGATCATGCGAATGTCACTAAAATGGCAGGTAGTTAAAACGAACAGTTATTGGTATATCTGTGGGCCCCAACAGTCGGTCCAACTGTTGGACCTAGTTAAACGGCAGACAGGAAAAAAAGAATAAATAATTACACGTACACGAACTAAATGAAAGGCTGAATCTTTTGGCTTTCTGTAACAGGGTATGGCATTGTACAAGGGAAAGGTTTGGTGAAAGGCAGAGAGAAAAATGAGGAAACTACAAGATATTTACGCACCAACAAGTACATGAATGTATTAGGACACACACTAAGAGCATGCCGAGCTAAACAGAAGAGACAGCAGGACAAAACAGCATGACAAAAAACCAGGGATGGAGTGTTCTGGAGCTATGAGCTGTAGTTCAATCCTCAATGGTGGTGTCTATTGTCTCATCAGTAAAGGTCAACCTATTTATATACATCACACACGCGCCACAAGATGCAGCAGTGTTAAGAATTTCAGTGCACCACAGTGACTAGCAATTGTTAAACATAATAAATATGACAAACAAAAACTATGTATATGACTAGTTTGTTCTTTAGTTTGTAAATGTAAGACTTCTGTAGATATGTAAATTATGATTTTAAAAAATCCCAACATCGGATTGTAACAAATAATCAGTATTCTTTATGATGGATGGATGTCAGTGCAACCTTGTTTCTCTGAAGTGTTGCATACCTGCAGAGTGTACCAGAAAGTGAGCGTGAGAGAGCTTGTGGTCTCATTGACTGGGTAGTGGCCAGGGATGCCAGTGCAGAACATGATCATATTAACCAGTGCCAGGAAACTCTGCCAGTGCTCCACCTGCTCCAGCAGCGCCCTGTGAGGGTTACAGCATGGTAGAGATTATAAACAAAGCTCTAAAATACAAGACCAAGCCAATGTTTGGACAAGACTGACTGAAACTTTTCATAATATTAGAAATTCTAGAATATGGCATCAGCACATTGTTCTTCCTTTCCATGTAAACACACAAATATTCATGCAGAAACTTGTAGCCAATGAAAATCCTATGTAGTAGGTATTTAAGACACGCTTCCCTTAGAATCAAGTCACAAAGTGAAAAAATGAAGCAATAGAGTAATGTTTTAACAATTTGGAGATAATTTGATGAATCATTTAAAAAATGACTTTAAAAAAATGACATTTTATAAAATGACTTGAATTCTAACATTTGTTACAGCGAAAAAATTGGAACAGAAACAATGTAATAATTCAGTGGTGAACTTTTGTGCCATTAATACATTTCTGAATAACTTCTGATACAGCAGTTTGTGTTATCCTCTAGTCCTTCATTAGCGGCCAGTTTCTGGGCACAGGATGCTGTTGGCTTAATATTTTTTGGTTGGTGAACTATTCTCAGTCCAGCAGTGACACTGATATGTTTAAAAACTCCAGCAGCCCTGGATCCACTCTATGCAGAACACACATCCACGCACTTGCACACTCTCAGACACAGACCCCCACACACACACACAAACGACCATGCCACTGCCATTTCAGTGTCACTACCGTGACTGAGAAGTGATCCACCACCCACCCAAACCTGCTCACTGGTGGCCCTCACCACTGATAAACAGGTAAGCACAACACTATGACCTATAATCATAAAATAATCAAACAATAGGGATTTTTTGCAGCTGCATATTTGCTTGAACTTTTTTAATGTAAAGTTCTTATGAGAGAACAATGTGATAGCTGTCTCCGTATGTTGTTTTAGGTGCATATGGAGAAGCAGTATGGAAGAGTTGTGGTGTGAACGGCACTGGAGAAGGTATTGTAATACCATCAGTGCTGCAAATTGCACACTCAGCTAGGGCACTTGCCTACCGAGACCAGCTGCCCTAGTGGAGAGTAACATATAATTACCCAACAGCACACGCATTTACACACACCGCGCAAACGCTCATTAAACAAGATTCACGGTGGGGAATTTCATATTAAAAATGCATTTCAGTCATACCTACAATCAACCATGTAATGGACAGTTTTACTTGCATTTACCTAGAATGGTTCTCTCCCAGGGCGACGGCGATTCGGCAGATCCCATGTGATGTCTCCATGTCTCCATTCTGCACTGCTTCTCGTAACTGCTCTTGTAGCTGCAGCACCTGCGGAACCAGCTTCAGCAAAGTGTTCACGTATCTGAGGAAAAAAGATCCGTTTTTACTTTTGTGGGCAATATGTGTGCCCAAAGACAGAAAAGGCTTATTAGAAATGTGGATAAAATATGTATATATTTGGCAATTTATTAAAGTCGAGATGGGACACAAAAACTCCTATTCACAGACAAACATTTCCCTTGACTCCTCTTTTGGAGTGCCTCAGGGCCATGTATGAGGTCCATCCTGCTTTGCCCTTATACTTTCCTCAAATTGCTCCATTATAAGGGCTTATGATTCATACAACAGAACTAGGTTTCTGTTTCCATCAGATTCCTCCAAACCCACATTTCTGCAAAGCTCTCTTAGACATCCTCGGCCAAAACAAGCGTGTGAACACAGCCTGCCAGATCCTATTCTCATTTAGTCATTTTATTTTCTCTCTCTTTCTCCTCTCTTCATATACACACGTACACGAGCGAACACAACCTTTCTTCCATTAGCTACTTGCACCCTCCTTATGATGTAAATAACATCACTGACTTCTTGCTGCTTCAGCCTTTTTGGGAAAATACATGAATCTGTTTCCTCAAATAAAGTTCTTTTCCTGTCTCGGCCAGCTGTGCATAAAATACAAATCCTGCATAATTTGTGTGGATTAATACACTACAAATCTCAAGGATGGTCCTTGTCTGGGGAACGCTGTGCCACGGCGAGTCGAACTGTCATTAAGCCCAATTATATCCTACGATGCGATGGCACTAAATTATAGATGAGGCCAAAAGGTGCATAATGGAGGATGGCTCATACTTTCATGGTTTTCATCGCCTTTGTCTGAATCCTTTTTAACGGTGGATGGAGGGAGAGACTATAGTTGTAAGATGCAGTGAGAGAGCAGGGCTGATAAATTATAGAGGAGGCAAGGTCATCGCTCCTTTCTGAAAAGCTCAGCATCCATTTGCTTTGTCTAGCTTCCCCTCACCTCATGCTCCTCTGGGTGGTTAGGCAGTTGGACTGGTGGTCTCGCATCTGATGACCACTCGAAGACTCGCAATAAACCATGTCATAAGCAACGAGCTGCAGGCCTTATCCATTCTTTATTTGTAAGCCAAGCTGGAGTATTTAGCTCTTTATCTAAAATATATATTTATTTTATATGTTTATATAAAAAAATCCCAGATGTTATATTAAAAAATTCTCATTTTGTTGTTTGTTAAAAGCTTTTAAGCTGATAGCACTTCATGTTCATTTCTTTAGCTTCTAGTCATTTGCCCATAGAAAAAAAAATATGCAGACATCAAATGTATTGATACGGTCCCGAGAAACCAAGGCTGCCATCCTTAAGACTAACTAACCTCTTAAAGAAGAGGAAAATAAGCTTTCACCTTCTGCAGTTGCACTCCTCAGCACAAAAAACTGTAACCTTGCAATCGTCCACAAACGCTGAGTACATCGTGACCTCAAATGCAACATGCTAAACATGAAAGCAAAGGACACAACTGAATGCAGGGATGAATAGTGGTGCCTGGTAGTGTTCTTCAGTCTTTGATTGATACGAGCAGTGCTTAATGTAGCAATGCTAAAGAGTCCATTTATTTCCTATCTGAGGATGGGAGTCAAATGTTTATTATTTGGGGAACTAAATCATATAAATACTCTAAATATAGCCTATTCTACTTATCGTATTTTTAACGTAGATTTGAAGAAAAGTTCTTCAGGCTTCCTGAAGGACTTGTCAGTTTCAGTCCAGTCCCTGTACCTGTCCAGCCCCTGACAAATGTGTTTTTGTTTGGTAGGCCACACAGTGACCAACTAATGAATCATTCAAGCATAAGAAAGCACTTCTAACTTAAGGGATGAACCAGTGAAGAAACAAGTGCAGATGATTCCAGATGATCAGGCGAGTGATTAGTACACTGGGTCATGCTGAGTGCGGAGTGGTTGAAACACAATGTATCTTTTGGCACCTTTCAGCCTGTTGCAGTGAAACATCTGTTTCTCTCTCTTCTCTCTCTTTCTTTTTAATCTATTTAATATGATTTTTTTTTTTCAAGTGGATTTTTTTAGATTTTATATTTTATGCTGTTATTGTTTCTGTATCTATGTGTGTCTGTGCTGTTGTAACCTCCAAGTTTAATAAAGTTTTCTGATTCTGTTTCTGATTCACTGTGGCTGAGAACAGGGGAAATGTAAAGGCTCTTTTATTTTGCCATGTGTTCCTTTTACAAAAGGTATGTGACTCTACAGGCTGTTTGGATTTACTGCTCAGGGCTACATCACATCCACTGAGTTATCTGAACCTCCTACTCAAATAACCACACCCAGTCGAACAGCCCTCACACCTTTACATCTACTGCTGCTGTTTCACATGTAGAGACAGGACCATATAAAAAAAACCCAGCAATATAAATGTCAGATACTCCAAACATTAGGCCTCTGTCTAGGGGCTAATACGGCAGAATCCCTTTTATTGACTGTAACAACTTCTCTGGACAAACCTGACTATATTCTGTCCTCACTGGAGTAAGCTGGTAATTTAACTAAGCTAAAAGGCACCCGCTTAATATCCAAATTGTAAGGTTCAAAGTAAAGAATCTATTACTTAAATATCTGTTGTCTCTTATGAGCTCCCAATGAATACATTTTATGAGCTCCCCTATAAATGTATTTCATCTAAAGAGCTGCTATAAAACATTAGCATTCACCAACATAACCAGGCAAATCACTATTACAAGGTCAGGTGAAACAGGCATTTTCAAGCTGTTTTCAAAGCAAATCAAAAGGTTTATGTAGCACCAACCGCTGTGTATCGACATGCTTGCCTAGTACATATATAGATATTTATATATAGCTGATAAATTTTATATCATTCACAAATGTGCTTCAAAGAGCACAAGAACTATATAACAGGAGAGAGTCAAATGTATCTTCTGTAAGATTCAAGCAGAGAAACGTAACCAAGTAAGACCTAACCAAAAAGCCAGAAAAAAAACTGGATGTGACTCATGACCGTGGCTTGAGCCTAGTATATAAAAAAAAAAAAACAACAAAAAACCCAACAACAAACAAGACTTTATTGCATTCTTCTGATCTAAGGTTTCTCTCTGTCTCTCACACACAGTTTTTTTTCTGTAGTATCATTCTCCTTCAAACACATCCTCAAATTCAAGGACCCAACATGATCCAGTTTCAGAGATGGATCAAGGTCCCAGCACTTTCAATGACTCATGTCTTATTATTTTCAAAAACTTTCAAATTCCTTATTATTTTTTTTTTTTTAAGAATTCACGGACCCATGGGAACTGCATTCAAAAAGCAGTGAATTATGCGCTAATTTCTTTCATCTATTCATGCAGTGCAAACACAATATGGTGTCAAACATCTTGTCCCTAAAGCTCTTTTGCTGCTTTACAAACCAGTCATAGATATTTCCCTACAATCGTTTAGGCCTCAGACTTATCCACTTCAAGTGAGATATATTCAAAAGATAATTAAACTTTCATAGGCGATATAAACTCACTGTCCAATCACTTTCATCTCTGGTGCTGGTCATGGCGACAACCACGCAGACAGGTTGGCTGTGTCCCAGGGACTGGAACTCCACAAATCACCAAAGGATTAGCTTGCTCTCTGTTTTGTGACGGATGGTGCTAGAATCTCCAAAAGCAGCTTTTAGAAGCAAGCTAGGGCAAAGCTCTCAAACACCATTTCAGCTGCTGAATGTGTGGTAAACGTGCAGCTTTAAAACTCCTTTTGCTTTTCGAAAGTGGCAATTTTGTCAGAAACAAAGAAAATCTTTACCCTTCACGACACTGACATTGCTTGGCTGTTTTTGTCATGGCATGAAATTTCTCTGAAAAATTATGCTTTGAAAAAAAACAAAACAAAAACGAGCCCAGATTTCTGGCATTTTGCAAAGTTTATTTATGTTGTGCTCATTGTGTAGCAACCTTTACTCTGCTCCCTTTTGTCTTTAGCACAATCTCATCCACTGTGCCATACTTCCTTCTGCTCTCTCTGAAGGAAATGTGTGTTAAAAAGGGTATAGAACAGATTAGGTGTCTCACTGTGACTCTCTCATATGAAACCTGACATCCTTCCATTTGCCCAGACACACACTGTAGATCTCTCCCTCCAGCTCTCTTTCTCTCTGTTTGTCTGTCTAGCTGTCTGTCCTCCCCCCGGCCCCCTCCCTCACCACAACCTCTCCCTCCCCCAAAACCCCGCAATTATCCTCAGACGCCAGGAGACAGATGAAATGAGTTGCCTGGCAACAAGATGCACTTGGTCCAATAGCATCTTCCCAAGTCACTTGATTTTAATGTGTTTAAACAGTGAGAGAGCTGTAAGGGAAAGATGGGGGTAAGAAAAAGAGAAGAGAGAAAAAGAGAAAGCACTGGGGAGAGAGAGAGAGAGAGAGAGAAAACACAGAGTGGTAGACAGATAGTAGGTAAAGAACAGAAAAGGAGAGAAGAAACATACAGTAGGAGGTATAAGGGGGTGTCACTGGGAACTGAGAATCGACAGCCTGGCCTTTAGATGGCCTTTAAAATCCATTTAACAACCTTTTAGAACCAGCAAAAGTAATGTGGTGCATTTGGGGACTGAAAAATTGATAACAAGCCCATACTGAGCCTGGGCCCAGTCCTACCGCACTGCAAGCCCCATCTGTTACTGAACGGCACACAGTGTTAGTGAGTGTGTGTGTTCCAGTGTCCCACTGGGATTAAAAGCAGTCATCCTGGTCTCTCTAGTAATGAAGGGCACTGCAGGTTTGTTACAGAATGACATATAGGCTTGCTTTTTCTTCTGTATGTTTACTCATCCTTACCGAACCCTAATTTATACTGCCAATTTCTTTTATTTTTACTTTATAATAAAACTATAATAAAAATCAAGTTTAAATTCTAACAAAAGTACAAAAACTGACCTGGTTGTTGGCTGTTCAGGAAGAGAATTTTAATTTAATTTTCAGAAATTTTTTGTTCACCTCTCATCAGTGAAACTGCATGTTGAATGGCGCTACGTCCCAATACTTTTGTCAATTGAGAGGCATTTTGAAATAAATCTATCTAGAGTGGCCAAAAGTATTGGAACGCATTGCCAATATAGTGCCAGGGAGAGAGAAATGACACACACAGCATTTTGATAAGCAGCCTTTCTCATGTCCATGCAAAAAAAGCTGATCCTAAATTGTTGTGATTTAGTTGTGTAGACTATATTTGTTCAGGAATAAAAAATAAATTCTGGTAGGTTCAGGCCAACACACTTAAGACCTTTTCCTGTTTTACAAATGTGGGTTTTATTGTAACAGACACACACATTTTCATTTTATTTGCAATTTTAGTGATGATGTTATTTTATTTAAATTAATGTGTGTGTACTTCTAAGTTCTAACATGTTCGGTTGGCAAAATAAATGTTGTAAATTCAAATCATAGTGTCTTTCGTGTCTGGAATGGATGTACAGTATTCTTGAGTCTATAAGGTAAAAATAATATAATAAGATAACCTTGTTTGAATTGTAAAAATAGTTTTGACAAAGAAAATTCAGATTTTGTCTATTCTACTATCTACTATACTTATACAATACTGACTGGGTTAAATAGATTTGCTTTACTAAAAAAAAGAGACTAAAATACAACTTTCATTAGCTAAAATCAGAATAAAATGCTCAGAGTTAGTTGACAAACTTGACTAAATAATAATAATAATAATAATAATACATTTAATTTATAAAGACACTGTACAATTTTGCGTAGACAAAGAATATGGAGCATTTTGTTGGTCTACTCACACTTTAATTTTTTAAATTAAAAAGTTCCTGTGTTTGTTTTTTTCTCTCCCTGTAGTATCGAAAATAGTATCGAGTATCGAGTACCATTCTTTAGTATCGTTTGAAATTTCAGTATTGTGACAAGCCTAGTTGCTAGTACATATTTAGGTAATACAACACGATATTCCCTGGAAAATAGTGAACTATTCTCTAAAGACCCTGACACAAAGAAACAGACCCGCTGACAACCCCAACCCCGCCTCCACCCCGTGAGAAAGACCGATTCAAGTTTTCCTGAAAGTCAGAAATAGATAGTCATTAACGCAAGTGGTTATTTCATTTGGGGAAACTCATGTCTGAGAAAACCTCATTATCATGTTAGTTGCTCATTAATGTGTTAAGTTGCATGATTAAAAAAATGCCACGGGGCAAGCTCACATTGAGCTGCAGGGTTGAAGCTTTATTTATTTGATTTCATTATGGATTTATTTTGTTTCACCAGTGAAGCCTTTTTCCTATTTAATTTGACTTTACTTTCAGAAAAAAAAAGTTAATTGGCAGTGTGAAAAACGCACTTGGATTAAGGCTAATGTAACCAGCCTACCAGCTCAGATACAGATACAAAAAATACTCAAATGTCCTAAATTAGTGTTTAAACCCATAAACGACACTACAAACTGAGTAGAGATATATGAGACACCTAAAGGCAGGCAATGACAGAAACAAAGACCAGACGCTTCTACCTGTGTGCACACCCTGCCATATGGTCCCTCTTACAATAACTTGTTACAGCTGAAATATCACAGCATGCCTCCAAGGACACACAGCAGTTTCGCACAGTAATGACATGGATGACTGCAGACACACTGCAAGACCTGTTCACTGATCTAGTAGAGTTCTATTTTACAGGCAAAATATAAAATGTTATTTTGCTACATAGTGCAAAGGCAGTCATGAATCAGAACAAAAAAAAAAAGGAAAAGACTACATTTTATTTGCTGCATAACAAAGCTGTGCATTTGATACTGAAAAGTAATGAGATGGATGTTCCAATATATTTGATTCATAAGGTAGCCTCATCATTTCAGCAGCCAGACTGCCCTGATGATTTAACACATTCGCCATGTAGGTGGATGCTGCAAACCTCCCTCTTTCTTCATTTCAGTCTTTCTTCTCTACATGATCCTACATGAGGAGTCATATGTGCCTTTGTTTCTGGGACCAGTCCCACTGCTAATGATGTACTGAAACTGTGACCATAGGAACATTGTGTTCTACTGTTATTTGGCACACAATTTGGCAGCTTTATCCTGTAGCAGCTGTTTATTGGGCTTAAAGATGCAATTATTTTTGGTCTAGAACATACCCAGGAACAAAAGAATAATGAAGCATCTTCTTGGACGAGGTAAAATGAGCATAAAAAGAACAATAACAAAGAAATAGGCATTTTTGTTGTCATGTAGGTGGACATATTCTACCATATGCTGAATACGAATCCCCTGAAAATGCCCAGAAGTTGGTCAAGTAACAATTTTCAAATGTTTAAAAATCATAGTGCTTTGATTGTTTAGACAATTTCCTCCTCTTGATCTTCTGCCTCTAAAGCCAAAATGTGTCAACGATATGGAGCTACAAGAACATTAACATTCTTGTGGATTAGTGAAGTCTAAATACATGAAGTCACTGACAAACACTGTATGACTGAAAATCAATCTACACTGATAGACCGATGTTATAGTTATTGCATGATCCATTTTCATATCAATACAAACAGCTCTCTTTCAATATCTCTTTCTATAGGCAGCACTATTTCTATATAAAAAATGCCTATTCTGAACACAGCCAAAAAAAAATGTATATGGAGGCATTTTGTGTAAATCAACTGCGCTATTAATTGTGTTTATTCTTCTAATTTTTACATATTTTACATTTTGTTACTGATATGTATTAAGAAGTATTAAACCATATTAGTCGAAGAAGGATAAGGTAAAGGCCTGGTCTGAAACTCCATCTCTCCCTGTCCTGTCTCTCCATTCTGTTCTCTTGCTCTCTCAGAGGGAGGGGGGGGGGGGCCTTAACGTGTCTGTACCAACCAGAGCGTAAGACATTGCTCTCTTGCTCTATCTCCATGGAAACGCCAGCCAGCCTTGAAAATGTCCCCCTCCCCACCTCCCCTTCTCCCAACCCCTCTCGGCTGTTCTCCTTCGGTCCCTCTGTGTTCTCCCCTCATCCTCTGATGTGTCTGCGTTTCAGCTTGGCTTTGTTTTTCTGCCTCTCCTCCATGTCAGTGTAACCACCCAATCACTCACTCTCTCGCTGTCTGGCCCACGTCTCTCACAAGCCTCTCTTTCACACGGAGTCTACTCATCTCTCACACACACGCACACCCCATTTCCAGCAGCTTTGACCTCCAGTGTTATTCTACACGTATCCATATACAACTACTGAAATGTTCAAAAACACCACTGGGCAAAACCTGGAGCTCATCATTTTCTTTCAGCGTGGCTCAATCACTTCATATGCAAGCTTATACTCTCACTCGGTATCTTTCACATGCATCTTTCAACTGTATAGGTCACCCTCTCCTTCCCTAGTACGTCACACCTCTCTCTCTATTGCGCTTCTGTCTCACTGCAGAGAACCTGAGTCACCTTGCGCTGGGATCTATGTGGCACCTTGAGGTGTCGCTGTCAATGTGTAGGACCTTCTCTGATGTGATCAGCAGTATCCATGGTGTGCCTGCTGCTTTGCCTCCTGTCTTTGTTATATATATATATGTGTGTGTTCAGATCAAGGACTGTAATAATGAAGGCTACAAAGCACTCACTCTCACTCATCCAGCCATACTTCTTTTTCTACACCTCATAGATGCATCAATGCCACCAATTGTACCTGATCTCAGGTACAAATGAACACACACACATACTCAAACACAGGATGCCCTAATAGAAATCAGAATTTTCAGAAGGCCAAACAAAATACAATGTAAAAATATTATTACATGATATAAGACCGACTGTATTAGGCATTGTATTAAGATTGCTTTACCCCACCATGCGAGACCTACGCTACTGTCATAAAGGTGATATAAACCGACATCATACACAGCTTGCGGAGGTGAGGCATGTTTTCAGAGCTAAACAACCAGGGTCCGCACTGTGGAGCTATTTTAAAGCGGAAAATGAAAACAGCCACAGACAAAAAAAAAATACTTGCATGCCAGACAACATTAAAAGATACTATGGAAGGAAAACCATATAGAGTACTTAAACTCTAGTTATTTAATCTGCTGACAGAGGAGTTCCAGGGCATATTAGCTACAATGAAACATATCTGTGTGAAGAATTGAAGTTTTCTGTGTTTCTACTATATAGCAGATCTTTTATCCCACTATAGAATACGCACAATGTTAGCTTTGTTGTAGGATGCAGTGTGGTAATTCCTTGAAGTTCACTCAGAGTGCAGTTCAAATTAACAAATGTTTATGATGTTTAAGTAAGGCAACATAAAACCATAACTGAAGTGTGACTTCTAGATTTGCTCGTTCAAAAAAGTAGGCTAATGTGTCTTAAATGTGTATGGTGGACTAGGTATTGTGGACTTCATGATACAGAGAGAATTACTTCAGTACTACCAAGAATCAAAAATATTCTTTAATATACCCCATTTCAATAGCTAGTTAGTCGGTCTTACTTAGCCAGCAAAGCCAACAGGCATTTTTTATCTAAAATCCAGAAAGCTATAAGACTATAAGACTTTCTGTAAGTTTGCATTCTTTCTTACTTTCTGTATTACATTATATTACATTCAGTTAATACTTACACTTTCTGTCTTATACTCATTTCTGGTTAGAGTCACAACCGCTTTAATTGTAAAAATCAAAAAGAAGTAAAACCTAAAACTACCTTTGAAGTGTGTTTTAGTCTCACCTCTGCGAGTCAGGCTGCGAGATGGCATTGACTATGGCCTCCACGGCTGTGTCGAAGAGCTCGGGGTCGGACAGGGCAGCAAATCCAGCCTCCAACAAGCCCTCGCTCTCACTGAGTGGCACGTCCAGAAGTACCCAACTGGACAGGCACTTGAGCACGCGTGCCTTGACAAGCGCCGGTGAGTCAGGCTGGCGCAGCAGCTGCTGGAGAAGAGGATAGACGGCGACCCATTCTCGCCCCAGAGCCCCTCGTACTTGTCCCTTGCGGTACTGTGGCAGTCGGCTGGTCTGGAACTCCTCTGGCAGCACAGTGAGCAGCTCCAGAAGAGCGAGGCAGCGGGCTCGGCCGTCCACCCCGCCACCCTCCTCCTGGAACATGCGGACCATCTCAGACACAGCCCCCGGCCATGCCTCAGGCATCATGTTGAGGGCCAGCGAGGCCAAAGCCACGCACAGGCGTGTGAGAACGATTTTGGAGCCTGAAGCAAAGAGAGCAATCTGAGAGAAGAGTTGCGTCTTCAGTGTGTCGTACTGTTCGGCAGGAATATCACCCCAGTAGCGGGAGATCTTGGTGTGGAGGGCACTGGCACCAAAGTACTGGATCTCTGGGACCTGCGGAAGGATGTGGCGAAACATAAGAAGTGGGAAATTAAATAAAAGCCATCTGGAACTTTTTAACAAAAAGGTACTTGAGGCTATGCCTAAAATAAATGTCACAACTTCACCATTTCTAAAAAAAAATCTGAATCAAATCAAAAGGAGATTTCAGATTTCACCAAGTTTCATTCACAATATGTACTAAAGACTAGACTAAGCTGAATTGGACATCAGAGACAATTTAATAATAAAGAAAAAAAAACAACTTTATTTTAACAAATCTAAGGTTACATGACAAAGAAAAACTGAAAAGTCAGTCTTCTGTAATGCACCATATTTATACCCCTTAGAAGGATTTTACAGTTTGTAAAACCAGATGGCATCTCATCTCAGAATTAGCACTGATACAGCAAATGTGGGCCAAAGCAGATACCCAACATTTTTTTTATGTACAGATTTACTGATGCCGATGCTGACACTTTTACAAAATGCCAAAACCGGAAATTAAAGCCACCTTACTGAGCAGAATGACTTTATTTCTCCATTTATTTCTGCAGAGTTACAAATACAATAATGAACAAAATATATTGCAGCATAGCAACTCTGTGTTGCCTAAACATCAGGATAGGAAACATCAAATATCTGTTTGAAATATCACCCAAATTTATTGCAGTCTGATGCTGATATTTTTAAGAAAATTATTTCCTGATACCGGTATGAACCTGATTTCATCCTGAATCCCTTCTCTGGGTTCAATCTCAGGGGCTAAGAATGTCATCATGCATGAAGCTCTAATCTGGGTCCCTGCAGAGAGGACGCACCTCTTAGTCAGCTCAGATCAGTTACAGTAGGATTAGGTATGCATCACAAGAAAAGATAGGTCAGGACACCAAGGCTCTAGTCGAGTGTACATGCGTAGTGAAATCAGGTGTAAACAGCTTATTAAGTGGGAAGGCGTGTAATATAGAATAAGGGTATATTAAGAGCAAGTATAGTATAGTGAATAAGCTTTGCGCAAGACCTTGAGCAAGATTTTTCTACTCATCTCTTCTATTTCTAGAACCAGGGGAAAATCAAGGCAAGAGGGTCTGGGGAAGGACCAAAAAAATGATACCACTACAGCAAAATCGGTTACAGTTATAGAGCAGGGCAGAGTATTGCAGAAATTGGGTTAGAAAAGATCACAAAAGGTATCATTTGAAGCAGAACAGGTGTATAGCGGCACTGTATATCAAAGTGTATTGTGGTAAAGGGTGGCTGATGGAAGAGCACAGAACAGAACAGGGAAAGTGGAAAGGTAAAGATCAGAGCCACAGAGGAAGAATGGGATACAGTAAAGTGAACACACTGAGAGCGAAATAGAAAAAAAAGAAGCCACAGTTTAACACAGCAGAGCCATTGAAGCCAATAATAAACAAATGGCACACATTCCTCTCACCTTTTCTGGACTGAGTAGAGCCCAGCAGAACTGCCAGGCCTGAGGCGAAATCTGAGCCTGCATCAGCCACTTCTGAGCCAGGTTTTTATTCTCAATGTTTGGGTCATAATACAGCTGGTGTAGAGCCTAGGAGACAGAAAGAAGAAGGCAGAAATACATTAAGATAGTTATTCATCCTGAGCACAAGTGATAATTGACAGTAAAAAAAATACATACATACAAATATTTGTATTAAGGATAGGGAATGTGTAGATGACAGTATGAACAGAGCCACAAGGTCACAAGTGTTACTGCATGAAGCTTGTTCTCATGCTACTAGTTTCCTCTCAGCCATTTATGATGAGATAACAGCAGTAGCTGAACACGGTCTGTGCTATATTTGACAGAGAGAAAGTGTAGTCTGCTCCATAGAGACATACAGGCACAGTAGAGACCCACAGGGAGATAATAAAACAAGATAACAAGTGAGGAGTAGTGGGACAGGGGATGCAAGGAGAATAATGACAGCAAATGAAAATGAAAAAGATGGAGAGTTAAAGGTATAAAGAAAAAACAACAAAATGGTTGAAAATGACCAAGTAAAAAGGATGCCGGCAAAAAACGAAATTTTCTTTGAAACCAAAATTGGAAGTCTATTACTTGTCAAATTCCTCTCAAGGTTTAATTTCACCCAACCAGACTCAGATGGGGGGGGGCAACAAACAACAAAAAAAATCACTTACCAAGCTTGAATACAAATTTAACATGCATTTCATAGACTAATCATTTTAAGCATTTAAAAAAAACTCCAGTGATGTTCTTTTAGTTTCAGATTCAGTTGTATAGCAGCTTCCATGGGTCACTCACAATCTCAACAATAAAACAAATCAAGTCTGGTGGATGAGGGATAATGAATTGGGCTTTGGGTTAGGTCTCTTACTTCCAGTGGAGAATAATGTTAAGGCAGTAGTATACAAAGACACTTCAGACAATTACATGTTTCTATCTTCGTGCCAACAGTTTGGGGATGGCCCTTCCTGTTCCAGAATGACTGTGTCTCTAGGCCCAGAGCAAGATCCACAAAGACATTGTCTGAGAACTTCACTGGTCTAGACAGAGCTGTGACTTCAACCAAACTGAACACCTTTAGAATCAGTTGCCTGTTAGTTCTTGACATCTCAAGTGCTCTTTTGATGGAATGGGAACAAAATCCTATAAGCATTCTTGTTATAAACAGCCTTCCAGGAAGAGTAAATGCTGTTAAAACCACAAAGTGGGGGGACCAACTCCATATTAATTCACCAATGGTTTTGGAATAACAAGTCTAACAATGTCATACACATCAGCCATAACATTAGAACCACGTGTCTAACATTGAGTGGGCCCCCCTTGTGACACCAAAACAGCTCTGATCCATCAAAGCATGCACTCCACGATGCCTCTGAGAGTATGCTGTGGCACCAAGACATTAGCAGCAGATCTTATCATTCTAGCAGCAAGTCCTGCAAGTTCCAAGGTATTTTGCACACATTTTGCAGTATAACAAGTAGGGATGTCACGATTAACCGGTTTCGCGATTAACCACAATTTAAAAGGCACGGTTAATTAATCGCAAAGGCTCCTCAACACCGCGTTTCTGTTGGCGATCTTTAAACAGGAGGTTATGACACCGCTTTTAACAGACTGGCGGGACTCACCCTGAACGAAAACGTTTCACCAGCGATGCACTTGTGCTAGAACAATCAGCGAACG
>JBBPCY010000156.1:11729955-11773183 GCA_037974405.1 Brachyalestes nurse | reverse complement strand
ATTTAATTCTAAAGAAATAGACATTGTTTATTTTTGTTTTCACTATGATGCATCACTGTATACATTATTACTTATTTTTTTATTTATGCACTGTATTATTTATGTGTTGTGTCTTTTTTTTTTTAAAAAGTAAATAAAAGGTAAAAACCTCTAAAGAATGTGATTGTCTATACTGTGAAATTAATAAATGAGAAATAATGGTGATAATCGTAAAACCGTGATTATTTCCCAGACGATAATCGCACCATCAAAATCTAAAATCGTGACATCCCTAATAACAAGGCACATTATCCTGCTGAAAGAGGCCACTGCCAAGGGGTGTACTTGGTCTGCAGCAATGTTTCAAAGAAACAACTACAAGAACATCAAAAGTTCCCCAGAAAAACATTAACCAGACCTTCACATTACCTCTACCAGCTCATCTTCCTTCCATCGCACATCCTGCTGTCATCTTTTCACATGCACCTGGCTGTCCACGTGACGTAAAGGAAAATGTATTTCAGATCAGGCCACCTTCACCTGTTGCTCCCATGGTCCATACTTTTCCAGGCAACCTATCTGGCCTACAGCTACGCCCCCTGACGCACAGACTCCTTTCTTTCATAGCCAGCTTGAACTTTTTCAGCAATCTGTGCCACAGGTCTATTATGGAATTAAACCAGACAGGATATTGTTTGCTCATCAATGTAATTGAAGAATAAGACCCTGTCGACGGTTAATAAGACCCTGTCGACGGTTCACCGGTTGTCCTTCCTTGGGCCACTTTTGGTACTAACTACTGCATACCGGGAACACTCCACAAGACCAGCTGTTTTGGAGATGCTCTGATCCAGTCGTCTAACCATCAGGATTCGGCTCGTCGTTGTCATTCACATGCTTATGTTTGCTCTTTCTTTTGCCCTGCTTCTAACGTTATGTTAGTAATGAATGTTATTCCCTACAATGGTCTGCAGTTTTAATGCTGTGGCTGATCAGTGTGACCATCAGATGTTGACATCCTTTTGGCAATATAATGTATTTTTCAATTTGAAAAAGGTCAAGTATAAAGGGTATAAAAGTAAGTATAAATCTTCAGCAGTCAGTCAGACGGCACCCACTGAAGCAAAATACTGAGACAACGATGACAGCTCCAGCCTAAATATTTACTTGTAATATTATACAGAACACTATCCTCCATTATCCATAGACCACCATTACATGTTTATCATCCTCATCTCCATATACCTTCCCTTATTCAGTCTTTCAACACACAGCTAGACGAAGGTTACTATGACAACCCACTATTCTAAACCAGCTCATCCACATGCGACATTAGACATAGTTGTCGGCCCTGGATGACTGTGGTCTACTGACACACAGACTGATGAACACAGCCCAGCGTGTCTGCTGTAAAGGAAGCCTGCGTGTGTGTGAGGGATGAGAGATGCTCGCCGATGACTCACTCCGTCCTTTTGTTCTGCTCTGCTCACCTCGCCATTAATCACAGTGGCTCCCCACGGACAGCATGGGTGACGGCGAGCCCATTAGTCACATTACTCCCTCACTTTCTTCCATAGCTTTCGCTGGTCTATTTGCTTACTAAATCTAGGGTACACAGAACTAAGGTAAAAAAAAAAAAAAAAAGACTAGACACTCCTCAGCTAAAGGAAAACAACCGATCAATTTAGTTACAGCCTCTTTTTGTCATACTATATAGGATCAGAATCTTAAAATCATTTTATACACCTTTGGGTTTAACATTCCTGAAAACACTGATTCCACACTTTTGGAAACCAGTGTGTATAATCCCATCGGGTCTTCATCGATTGGTGGCTTGCGCAGGCAGTATCTCAGCTAAGATCAACTGTCCCCAGTGTCTCGGAGGAGCCCAGCTCGGTCATTATTTTTTTGAACCCTGAACAGCTCAGTGGAGGCCAGCTGACAGAACTTTAGACTTCAAGCAGCCCAGCTGTAATTTCCTTAAGCAATCTCATTGCCCACTGGGACACAATGAGTGCTCTGACAAGTGTAGCTTCTGGATCAGCCAGCTGCTGAGTTAAAGATGCATGATATAAACCAGAGAGTGTTTAACCTGATGTTGTAAAGGAGGTTTAATTCAATAGTTCACCAAACAAGTTCTCCGGTCCATGAGCACACAACATTCAGTTGATTGGATCTTTATCAAATTATAAGTGAATAATAAATAGTGGCTTATTATTATTATTATATTTTCCATTTAGCAAGGAGCACATACCTCATCATATCTTCCAGGGGCAAAAAGTCTGTCTCAATACTTAAAAAAAAAAATCCACAATACACAATAGGTGAAATTATTTTTTGTGATATCTGACAAGCTGAAATTGACAAAAAATAAACAGACACATTTTAAAAATGTGGTCAAAAACGACACAAATGATGTTTTATATGCTGCACTGCACTAAATGCAGTTAAACAAGACTAATCACACTCTCATTGCAATGACACATGGTGAGCATTCATTAAGTACTAGGGGTGACAACTGTCTCAGAGGAGACATATTTGGGTCACGAAAATATTCTTAACATTTTACAAAAAGTCATAAGGAAAATAGCAAGCTGAAAAATACTGGAATATTGGATTAAATACTTAAATAAGGATATCTAGATACGATCAGAACAGTGCACAGTGACAGACGTTCTGATTAAAAGAATACATATTCTCATATTGCTTAGCCCTACATTTTGTTTTGAATAAACATTTTTAACCATGTCAACAAAACCACCGGAAATTCTTTTATCACTAGAAACCTCAATTAAATGCATTCCGTAGCAGTCCTGCAAAGAACAACCTGTCATTAAACCCTCTGTGACTGAAAGCTGGCCTGGTCCTGAGGTGACAAAGCAGTCAACCACCCATAATCAGAGAAACTCCATCCATCACGCTTCATAGCTGGGATGAGGATTTGGGCTTGTGTTTTCTCCACAGAAAAAGCTGTATACATCAAACAAAGTGTTTCACTGTACACAAAACATTACTGTGGACCATCTAGACAGCCTTTAGGAGACTTGAGATAACAGCATTCTTTTGCATACATTTTTCCTTATGACAGCCTTTTGCCACATGCAGATCTCTCTTGGCCAAAATAAAATAAATACAACTGGAATATACAGAGCAAGGTATCAGAGACCACTCCACACAGAATACACTTTCCAGATTTCCTCTTCAGCTCAGCCTTGATCCAAACTGATGCTGTTTTAGCCTTTTAGCTTTAATCCTTGGACTGATAATTGGCAACAAATATTGTGACAAAAGCCTTTTTCAATATATATCTACAACAACAAAACGGTAAAATGGGCAAAATGTGTGTATGCACACACACAGGACATTGTCAGTACTTCTAGAACATTGACCGACATCATGTTTCATTACAGAGAGAGAATGTTTAGTGTTGTTCATTTGATGACAACATTCTGAAAACGCCAGGCAGTTATGTTTGTTGTTATATGAAGGAAAAGGCTTTCTAATACTTTTTCTGGCAAAGAGGTGGCATCCAACTGTAGTTTCAGAGACTTTGTGACCCCCATAATTCTGCCATCTTCTGCAACTCTCCAACAATAATCTCCGGAGACATTTCTGCCTCTTTAACCACCCTCCTTCATGGCCATGGAAACAAAATAAACATGCGTCCTCTCCCTGACAATTTCACTACAGCTCAGGATGTTTAAAACATTAATTAGAGCATATTGGCCTTTAAAGCCATTGTATTCTCAAGTGTCCCTCATGACAAATTTGGCCTCTGTTTAACTTATTTAGACTGCAGTGACACAGGATGTCATGGATTACTGCTTAAGAGTTCCTGAACTAAATAAATGTGGACATGCATCAGGAAGACTCTAAGAAATAATGCATTATTGTTTTCTTAAAATGCACTGTATCAGCATCATTTTAGCATCTAATAATGAAGAGTTAACGAACTGGCAGTTTGGGACGCTATGTTCAGCAACGGGTTTCTAAAAAAATGGATGCACTAGACTTCTTTGTGAAGAATAAAGCCTAGTGCTCATGTTACGAAAGACTATTGCCTTTCAAATG
Source organism: Brachyalestes nurse (assembly GCA_037974405.1). Classification (NCBI taxonomy): domain Eukaryota; kingdom Metazoa; phylum Chordata; class Actinopteri; order Characiformes; family Alestidae; genus Brachyalestes; species Brachyalestes nurse. The sequence goes on along the minus strand of JBBPCY010000156.1, from coordinate 11,769,133 downwards.
AAATTGCAATACTGATTCGAGAAAAACAAAAAAGCAATTAGATTAGAATCATTCAGCCCTTCTGAGCACAAACCCTAAATGTAACCCTAAATTGTGTCATTTTGAAGAGTTTCAGTATCCTTAGAATATTTATATATATATTGTTAGATTAAACTAATTAACTAATAGTATTTCTTCCATTACATTTTTCCATGACTTGATTACTTAGACCCTGGTTTCTTAACCACTGGGCTGGGGACCACCAGTGGGCCGCAAAAAAGGCTTTTAATTGGGCCGCGAATCTAAAATCGAGACAGGCCATTGGTTATTTAATATCATCTAATGTGGCCAAGTGGGCCTTGGCAACATGCTGTCATAGATAGGTGGGCCTTGATGTTGAAAAAGGTTGAGAACCATTGACTTATGAGCCACTTATGAGCCTTCCATTTATGCAAGGTTCATTTTTACTTGGAAATTTCACCGCTTTTGAAAGCTTCAGCACAATTTTATTGTTTGTGCACATTTTATTAAGATTATATGGCAGAGCAGGTCAACTGGAGATGGTCGTCTGATCGTTTTTTTTTGTGACAAATGCATCTGAAAGTGACAGGTGAGTGGCAGGGATCAGACTATGGGAGTAAATGAAGAGATTCTGATGTGGCTGTTGGCTGCCTGTACAGTCTGTGTGGAGAAAAAACAAACCTCAGGTTGCCATTGACGACAGATTCCCAGTACACAGTGTACGGAATATAATTAACAAAGCTTAAGCCTAGACTGATGCTGAAGCAGCAACTTCTGCAAGACATACACAATGCTCTTCACGTCAAACCGTGAAACAAGACACTCATGATTATTACCATTTTATCAGCTTATCACACAGACTCCTTTTAAACTCAAATGTGCACACACATTATTTGATAAGAGCGAACCTCTATCAAGTGAACAGTTGCCTTTAACAGTTATACAGAGATCATTTTAAACACTAAATCTGATACTGGATACTTTGGGACATGGTTCTGGAAATGAGAGGACAAAAATCAATGAACTAAACAGGCAGGGTTGTAAGACGGCACAGTTACAGACTGCGTTAAGTTCACGGCACTTGGATTTCTTCTTCTTTTACCACAAAACACTGCAATAGAGGAGTTACCTGCCAGGCAAAAACAGCAAAAACTCAGGTCAAACTTCAGACTGTCATATGTGGAGCTGTTACTGAATCCTGAACTGTAACAGCTTTATACCTTTTCAACTAAGGATAGATGTTGTTGGGATTTTACTGATACCGATACTGACACTGCTTATCGAATTCTTAAAAATTTGGTTTAAAAAGTAAATACATGAAAACGAACATAAAAATGAACAGTTAAGTTTTTGGAGAAACAGAAAGGTATAAAAAAGGTATAAAACGGTTTCCTATATAAATAACGAGAGAAGAAATCATTACAAATGTTGATGTGCAGAGCATCACCCTAGTTCCACCCAATGATCCAATTTGGTATTTGTTTCAAAGTGCCAGCTGTGCATTAACCCTGCATAAAAACTGATACCAGCTCCATTTATCCTGGAGCTTTTTAATGTTTTAATCATTAAAGAGGAAAACTGTGGTAAACTTTGGAAAAACTGTGGCCCCAGTAATGATCACAGTAAATTCACAAACCTGCATGTATCTGTTTTAGCTAACAACAAGCAAAAACCCTAACCCTAACCTAAATATAAAATACTTTAGGCACCATAATGATGTATTTCCTTAAAACTCACTGAACAAGCAAAAAGCAAGCTAATTATACCAGAAAGGCAAGTTTATTAATTATTCTAACCAACACTACAGCCAGCAACTTTAGAGATGCATGCTATACAGCCAAAACCACTTAGTCTAACAAAGAAAATCTGAAAGAATATCAAAGCTTAAAATAAAGAGAAATACTCGTGTTTTGTACTGTTTAGTGGGTATATCTATATAGCACTCAAAACATTTTGACTGGAAAGTTCCTTAAATCTGAGTTTTGTTTGGTGTGTGTCTTCCTCTCTGCATTGTCCTCCACTGCAATAAATTTCTGTTTGAGCAGTACAGCATCTGACCGTTCACTACCAGCCACTTCGCCTGACCCTCACATCTCTTCAAACAATACACAATACAAACTTGTGAGCCACAGATACAGAGCCACACAGTCTTACACAAAGGTCATTGTGGAACTGGAGAAAAGACAGACGACGAGGCATGCAGAGGAGGGAGATGAGCTGAGGAAGGTCGGATTGGTAACTAGATGGGTTACATGGTATGCCTGGTTTAACCTTAAGGAGAATTCCATTCATTTCACAAAATTCTAAATTTTCAAGATAAAAACAACATTATATAAGATGGTTGGAGAACTGTCCTTGACAGTGGTGACAGGAACCTGATTTCATAAAATGTTTAATGCCTCCAAATCCCTGTTCACACTTGTAATTAACATCCTGAATTACCTTATCATAAGGGGGCCATGCGGTTTATAGCTGTTTACATCTGCCATCTCCACGCATGTGAATATCTAATGACAATGTTATTGCATTTCGTAACTAGAAGAAAAGCTCCGTGCACTGACATAGCCTCCCGCTGTCCTACAAGGCCACATTCGTTTACATCAAGCATTTAGACTGCACAGATTGCTAACAACTTCTAAACAAACAGGAGGCGAAAGAAAAAAAACTACACAAAGCAGATGTTTCCATCTCTAATGTGATGACAGAGTTGATTCGCTGATCCTTCATTACTGTTAGGAATGCTACATATTGCATGTGGGCACGTGACCCTGAACACGTCCATCTCTTGGATCACCCAAAGATGTGTGTTTATACCAAGTGCATAAAACAGGCCCTAAAACTTACTTCATAGGAAGCTATTGCACGAAAACCACGTCATTACAAAAACATGAAATCTTGTCTGAAGAATTGTTTTTTTGTCATGTTCCTCAAACCAGTCCTGAACAATTTGTGCAGTGTAGCGGGGCACATTATTCTGCTGAAAGAGGCCACTGCCATAGTGTTGCAGTGAAGGGATGTACAGCAGCTGTGTTTAGGTAGGTGGTATGTGTCAAAGTAACATCCACATTAATGCCAGGACCCTATGTGTCCCAGCAAAACATTGCGCCAAGCATCAAACTGCCTCCGCCATTCCATCTGTTTCTCTGCATCATTTGTTATCCCTATATATTCTCCACATGACCACCAGTGAGCAGGTATTTTTTGGGTGGTGGATCACGCTCAGCAAAGCAGAGACAGACATAGTGTGGCAAATTAGTATATCTGTTGATCAATTAGTATATCTGAGTGGATCAGACAGAAGATAGAAGGTAGTGACACAAGGCATGTGTACCTCATGAAGTGGCTTGTCTGTGTTATTTATTAATATTACAGATTTGGCTTCATCACTTTATCCGTCGATTGGAAAACTGTTAGGATGGTAGATTTTAGTTATGCATCTCTTCCAAAGAGCATATATAGGCTAGACAGCATATTAAGGCATTATAGATTCATTATGATTTCTGATATTTCCTGAACTGAATGTACCTAAAGTTCCTAAATATATTTAATAGTACACTATGCAAAGAAATAGTACACTGTGAAACAAATCAGAGCCATCACAGTTTTAGTGGTTGGCTGACCCTCTTTCTGAACAAACCTGCTTTTAGAATGATTGGTAAATTGATCACACCATGCCTGATTGATAGTAGGCCAGACTGTGGGTTCAGAGGTCGTATTCAGAACAGACTTCTAAAACACTTGCCCATGCTAGGTAGGAAAATGAACAAAGATGCGGCTGTGAGTTTGAACATAAGAGCCATCCAGTTCTCTCCACAGCCGCTTGCCTGAAGCGCAGTCATCCCCTCAATCACTCTGCCACCCCCACACCGCTCTTTTTGATCTAACCATTTTTCAAAACCCAGTCAGCATGCCAACTGTCAACCATGAAAAGCCATTAGCCATGCATGAGTTTCCTCTCTCTGAACTACAAACACCATGTTCTCTATGCCATTCATGAAATTTGTGACTTACATCACCATCTATAAGTGCCCTGCCCACTTTTATTCTGCTCCATTGGACCCACTGCATTACTTCAGCCGTTCTGTTGCACCTACCTTACCCAACCCCCTCCCTTTATTCCTTCACTGTGTCTGCCCCAGCGTCACAGACAGCACCTGGCAACAGCCAGACACAACCTGCAGCAAGAGACGCACACAATAGGCAGACAATAACAAAACCCACAAGACTAAAGCTTATCCCACATTCCTATGCAGACAACAAAGCAAACTGGTGTTTAGGAAAATATAAAAATAGATTATGCTGCCATGACATCTGAGAAGACGGAAAAAGAAGAAATCAATGACAGAGAAATGAGAGAACTGGTGACAGCAATCACCCCTGGTTTAGCTTGTGGCTACACAGAGACTAAGCGAGAAAAGGGACGTGAGGAGAGAGCAGGGATGTGCCATTCCCACTTTTTGTCTCAATTCTGATACCTAAAGTCAGGGTCATCAGTTGATACGGAGTATTGATCCAATGTACATAAACAAATACTCACTCATGAGTATAGAGGAATTTGTGCCAAATCAAAATGCAGTCACTACAGTTCAAGCTGACTATAGTTCAGTAAGTCAGCAACATCCCAGCTGATTGGCATGTGACTGTAAATCTTCCTTAATTTCCCAATGAAAAAGTACCAAGAATGATGGTAAAATGCTAACTGGCTGTACCTGCTGCCTCTCCCTATAGGCAAGTATCTTTTTCATTTTATATTTGTTTAAATATAGCTGGTGTGGAACAAACAAACATATTTTCTATTTAATATAAGCAAATGGCCTATATTAAATATTGTAGCCAATATATAATATAACAGAAGTCTTGCTTTTCAGATTGGAACATATTCTGCAGGTTTCTTGAACAAGTCTGATCTGCGGCAGCTCAGGAGCATACAAGGCTAGCACAAGGAGCATAAAGGATCTGGTTCTATCGTCTTGGTGCCAGATACCCCAGTCCAACAGCATATCAGACAGGTATTCAATGTTTTGGCTCAGGGACATACTGACCTATTGACAAATCTTCAAAGTTTGGCATACATGTACCAACACCATCTGGGCACTGAAATTTTGCTACTACTATATTAAACACAAACACACACTCTAGTGTGCAGCCTGTAAATCTCTAGAGACTACAGTTGATTTCTGAGTGTTCAGGATATCTGCAATCATTTTGTTTGTTTATGGATTTATTTCATACCATAAAGCAATTTTGGAATTGGTTTATTTTAGTTGTTTACACCGATCTTTGATATGTTCGCTTAAGTATGCAAGACTTCATATTCCTGTTAATAAAACTGATGTTGCACAGAAAATAAAAATGGGCTCTAAGCAAAACAATGGTGTTTCTATTTAATCCTGCAGCGACCATGTTAATGCTCATCTTCAGTATAAGTCCTACAATAACTGCTATATTTTAATTTAAAGCCTGTGTTCCATACATAGGATATTGAAGTTTTTTTCCAACATTAGTGCAATATCAATAAAAGCTCCACACACTACTCTAACTTGCCTTTTCAGTTGCTATAGATAAATGATTCTGCTAAAATTTTAAATGTAATGTTTACAGATGTGTATATCACATGGAAGCGCTAGTCTAAATGTTACTATTCTACTGGCACCTTAATTGGCAAATGCATGCGATTTAAGGAAGAAAATAAAGTCAGGAGAGAGATGTGAAAGTTTTCTTTAAAGACAATGCAAACTGGTGGCGTTACTTTAAGTCACTTTTCCACTGCACAGTCACCCTGGAAAATGCCAAATACCACAGCGACCACAAAACTTCTATCCACTGATGAATTCTTAATTCATAAATGTGTCCTTGCTTTGACAAAAAATAACACACTGAGAATCAAGAACACCATCCCTTCAGTGTTCTCCATTACTACTGACTTTGTTGCATTAAATATGAACTCAAAACAGTTTCTTGCAGCATCATGAGCTACATCATGAGGGTACTAGTTGAAGGGAATGAACAAGGTGCCAGATACCAAAAAGCAAGTAGAGCCAAGTTTCAACTGGAACCAGTGGAAAAGTGACTTTGATATGCCAATATTCTACAAATTAGCCAGTAAACTGTGTGCATTAACGGCAAATGTTAGCAACGTCACTACTCTAACTAAAGTATATGTGTTGCCTGTTAGCATAAATACTAACTCAGTAAAGCTCAAATTATTTTTTGTCTTAAAGCTGATATCATATCAAACTGTACTGCACATAGTATATTTTTATTCCCCATTGTCATGATGGCTTTAGATGAATAAATGTGCCACTGTGGAGATGGTCAGACACCAAAATTCGTACATCTGTGTGTGTTTGTCATTCCAAAAGGTTTAATACACATTACGTTGCACATTACATTGTTATATATTATAACAGCTGAAAGCAAGAAACCTTAACGATCGCTCAATAGTGTAGATCAGTCGCCTCTTACATTTTATAAGGTGGGGATAACATTTATTTTTTTAACAAAGGGCCAGTAAACACAAACAGGAACAGTGGAGGCCTTCTTAGTCCTTAAGAAAACAACAGAAGTTCTAACTTCTGAATTCGGAGGGCAGCAGTGAGTAATGTTTGTTTATTTGAACACAAGCTCTGTCTGGTGTCAGTTGGGAGTTGGCCACTTTAAGTTTGTACTTAAATTATTGAAGAGAAAATGGAGGTTGGGAGAGGGGGATAAAAGAGAGATGGCAGGTCAGTTATCAAAGACTCACAGGTGTGGTGTGTACCAGAGGGCAGAAGTGAATAAAGACATAACGAAAGGTGACAAAACTATACCTTGTGTTCTTTATTTCTATACTGGAACTGAAATCTTTTTAGCCTCCTTTGTCTTCTAGATTATTTTAGATACTTCTCACAAAAAACAGTACAAACATTACCATTAACAGTGGATTGAAGGTTCTGTCATGAGTCTGAGAGGTGTATAAGTGCACTGTAGTGCTAGACAAAACAAAACATTAATACATGGTCTACGACCTACAAGAACAGTCCTGGCAAGTCACGTGATTCTTTCCAAAAGTCAGCAGCAAAGGAACAGCTCTCAAAGCTACCCCTATTTAACAAAAGGTTAGTTAGGAAGAGTCCCTTTCTAGGTCAGGGATTAAGTATAGTTCTGGATGACAATTTGCTTTCAATAGAGAATCACAATTCAGAAGGATGTGCAGTCCAGGTCTATGCTTAATTTCTGGAAGCACCACTCTACGTTGCATGGGCACAGACAAAAACATAAGAACCAGAAAAACTGGAGGACTGAGTTGGGCAAAATCAGAATCTTGCCTTCTTATTTGCACCGCCACACATTCATCACACAGCTAGCACCGTACAATATGAATAAACACTGGAAGTATATTTGCAAAACCCTTGGAAGCATCTCAGGCATTTAAGATTTATGATATCTACAATCTGGCACTGAAGGAAAGGAATATGACATGTGAGCTCCGAGGTTGCACCTGCAGTTACAAAGTCATTAGCTTACGGGTTCCACATTTAGAGCACTGTGTCAAATGAGGAACAAATTGGGAGAGAGCTATAGAATCCACCGTGCAGGAACCAAGGGACCAAGACAGGACCCTCCTGCCTTTTTAGTGGCCATTAAGACTCTCTCTCTCTGAATCTGATCGACCAGAGGCATCTAGAGTACAGCAATCACATGTGAAGATGGCAAATCACACAGGTTACAGAACACTCAGCATCACTGGCTGTCAGTGCAAAGAAATCACTTCTGATATATGCTTTATTAACTTTTAGGTCACATTAAAAACATTTCAAGCATCATGTGTAATCAACAGCTTGTAAAACGATTAAGGACTTTAATTTCATGTTTAAAGAAAATACACAGAAGGCAAAACCAGTCCTTCTCTTTTGTGGTTTCCTGCTGGTGGAATGAGCTGCCAAAGGAGACCAGAAGTAGCAGAATCCCTCCACATCTTCAAAAAACCTCCTGAAGACTAATCTATTCAAAGAGCATCTTCTCTCCTGATGCTTCTTGCACTGCTCCTTAATAAGGATTTAGCACTTAGAACTACCTTCTGGCTCTCCTACTGTCCTGAAATATGAATGTTTCCTCGGATTGTAAGTTGCTTTGGATAAAAGTGTCTGCCAAATGAATGTAATGTAATGCAATAGCAGCAGACCCCCTCTCAAGCACCAATAACCATCAAAAAGACTGATCTATTCAGAGAACATCTCCTTATACTACTCTTACATAAGATTTTAGCCTTTAGGACTCTCCTCTGGTTGTCACACTGTCCTGAAACTTGAGTGGTTCCTCGTATTGTGGAATGTCAAATGAACGTAATGTACTGAAGTACAACAAAATGTAACTGTTAGTTCCATGAGATGTGAGGAGTTGGGCTAATGCTGGGCTAAAATAGCACATGACATGAATAAGGATGTTTAGACGAACCATGCAAGTACAATATTCTCTGTAGAGCATACTCAGACTAATCCTAATATTGTACATCATACAGAGGGAAAGAAAGGAGTAGAAAAGGGACATTTACCTTCTCCACGTTCTCCACGGTGAAGTCTGCCGTGCTGGCTGCTATCCTACCCGGCGTCTCCATGCTCCCTCTCTCCTTCTCTCTCTCAGTGCCCAGACAGACGGCCCAGAGAGCTGTACTGCTACCTACCACCCTCCTTCTGAGTCCACCAGTGAATTTCGAGCCCTGTTCTTTTTTCCTTTCTATCTAAAGAGCTAAGCTACCCGCGGGAGGTTAGCTAGCTATACAAGAGCCACGGCGCTAGCTCTGCTTTTAGCTAGAAATCAACCATGTTTACCATCTTCTGCTCCGACCGGACCGAGCCTCTATCACATCTCCCCTCTCCACATTGTAACACATTAGAACTGACTGCTAGAGTGGTTAAATGTGTGTTAAATCCTATTCTCTTCTGACCCAACCGGCGAGATGTTTCTGCCTTGCCTACCTAAGAATCTCTCTCTCTCTCCCACCCTCTCTCACACTCACTCACTGACTGACTGACTCTCTCTCTCTCTCTCTCTCTCTCTCTCTCTCTCTCACACACACACACACACACTCACTCACTGATTCTCTCTCCCCCCTCCCTCTCTTTCTGTCGCTGAACCCTGCCCGATTGACTATACCACCAAGAAAACACTGGAATAACAACCACTTCACACAACACATTTTACCTATTTTTAAAAATCTCGATACATCATTTATGCACATTGCCGTTTTAAAGCATTGATTTAGAGCACAGCTCAGACAAGGAAGACGTAATGGATTGCCTGATACTGGAGGTCTAGTTCTTTCATTGGACTGTAAATCGTGTTTATGCACAATATATATCTAATAGTTTGTATGTAATAATTATTCAATTTAATTTGTAGGCAGGCAAAGTTACAAGTTCTTGAAAAGGGCCGCTGTGTTGCATTCTGGGAAGCGTAGTTTTTGCAGCGGGGCGAACTAGGACATATGGCGTGATGGCGCCCCCGTGTGTCGCTGCTTACAAGTGAAAATGTGTGTCGAGAAATACGAGTGATCCCTTTTCTAGACAAAAACATAACCTCCGTGTCCTTTCTCCTACGCCCGCAATTAGTTGCTTCACAGAAACCGTTTTGGTTTGATCTTTCTACTGTCTTTACATGGGCATATGTTTGTTTGTTTCTTTGCTTGTCGTGGACATTCAGAGAAACTCTTTATAAAAACAGTTTTAATCTTTACATGGGCATCCATATGTCTATCTATATGTCACACTAACAGAGACTTTAATGATTGCATTCAAATACACAGATCTTAATATGGAGTGGTCTCCCCTTGGCAGCTATGAAGGCATCCACTCTTCTTGGAATGCTTTCCACATGATTTTGGAGTTTCTGTGGGAATTTGTGACCATTCATTCTGTAGAGCATTCATGTTGGATGAGAAGGTCAAAGCAATCTCCGTTCCAGTTCATCCCAAGGGTGTTGGTCAAGGCTGTGTGCGACCAGCCAAGTTTACCGAACTCATCCAGCCATGACTGGGGCACGCTCATGCTGGAATAGAAACGGGCCTTACCCAAACTGAGTCCACAAAGCTCTTCAGAATGTCTTGATATGCTGAAGCATTAAGATTGCCCTTCACTAGCTGTAAGGGGCCACCTGAATTCAATAATTAAGTGTCTTAATACTTTTGTCCATTCTATCTATCTATCTATCTATCTATCTATCTATCTATCTATCTATCTATCTATCTATCTATCTATCTACTTTGATTGTTATGAGCACCATTTAACTAAATTATGAGAATTTTTCGTCTTACTTTTATAGTTCTCCTGAACTCTGACGTTGTAGTGATTGTGTGTGTGAGGGCGTGTCCTGTTTCAGTCTCTCGGTTCTTCAGTCTCTCTGCTCCTCTGCTCTGTGTGACCCGAGTTGGAGCTGCCGACCGGGACTCTGAGATGCTGTCCGGACCGTGTGAGTGGACCAGACCTGTTATGAGCAGCTGTGAGATCTTGTGCGATGGCGACAGCTCTGTTTTTGTTGTGAACAGCTAAGCTGAGAGACGCTGAAACACGTGGCATCTGATCCGAGAGAGAGACAGAGAGACTGGAGCTGAGGGCTCAGACACAGGAGCCGAGCTGAAGTTCCTTCAGTCTGCACCCCACTTACAGACTCTCAGACAGCATCGTATTCAGTTTTGCTTAGGCTGTTTGTTAGGTTATTATTTTTTTAAAACTAATTTTACTTTTTAAAAAAATGAAGGCAACCGCTGCTATTTGTTTCTTGCTGGTCTTCTTTTACTCTTCTTTCACAAGAGGTAAGAGCTCTAAAAAACTTTAAATAAGACTTTATGTGACATTTCTTGTATGTATCCCTTAGGCCGATTATACGTACACAATATGCATGTAGTAACATTAGTTTTTTTAGTTCTTTTTTGGTGTTTCTTCTTATTTCTTATTTTCTTTCTTTCTGGCTTGTTTTCTTTCTTTTTTGCGTTCTTTTTTCTTGTTCTTTATCTTGCTTGCTTGTTCTCGTTCTTTCTTTTTACAGTGCTGATTGTTTTTTTATTCTTTCTCTCATTTGGTGTAGCAGTTTCTGGGACGAGCTTACACAGAAATACACACGTACATCATTTTTCAGCATGTCTGTGGGGTGATGTTAGAGTGGATGGAGCAACTTCTTTTTCCCCTCATTCACTTTCCCCGTGTCCAACGTAGCATCCCTCAGTCTTTTTTTAATTAACAGTCTTTCCACTGGAAAGGAAACCGGATAACAAGGCTGTGCAGTTCTAGTCTGATGTATTCAGAGAGAGCACTGGCGAGCTCCCTGCCTTAATTACAGCCCAATGCTGCCACCACAAACATTCAGCTCTGCAGAGCCGTCCACAGGACTGCAGGCCTGAGAAAGCCTCTGCAGATGATAACCACCGGCAAGGGTGCCTTTAAACATCTGACTCATAACTGGATCACCTTGAAGTTTTATGCAGCCCAAGGTTTTAAGTGGTTGCTTCTAGGTGTATTTTGCATGTCATACATGGTCAGCTTGAATTACGCTGCCACAGAACTCCATAATTTGCTGCCGCTACGCTCTAAATCACAGCTGGCCTTCTGTTTACTAAGCTCTTCTTGGAAGTAGGAAGTGGCTTTAACACCTATCGAAAATGCATCTGTGTTTACGTCAGCGTCAGTAGACTGGCAGGCTGTCAGTCCTGATATAAGCAGAATCCAGGCACCGAGGAACCAGGAGACCATCTTTGTTCTTCATAATTATTCACTTCTACAGGGCATTTGAGCGATGTTACACTACTGTTATGATGAGTCAATCAACGCCCAGTATTGCCAAATAACTGGGCTCAGGTCATGGGATGTGTTTTTGAGGGGTTTGATGTAACGGTGCCCATGTGGAGCCCACAGCAGGAAAAAATAAGAAAGAAAAGAGAATCAAGCGCATGATAGTCTCTAAGTATTTACCGGAAAACAGAGGGCCATTAGAGTTTAAATATAGAAAGGTGTGACACACACACATCTCTCTCTCTCTCTCTCCCTCAGAGCAGGAGAGCAGAAGCAAAGAAAAATGACTCGCTCTGTTACATCACTCACACTGGGGACACTTGGGGTGTGTTCTCTTATAAAACCACAGCACGCTCTTCTCTCCCTTTCTGGCATCTTTTTTTGTAACTTAATTGGCATGTATCTTTTTTTCTGCTGCTCCACTTTTTCCTTGCTTTGCAAATTCACTCGCCTTTTAAATCGAGTCGTGTTTATCTGTGTGACCAGTTTCTCAGAGCGCCTTGCTGACTTCCTCGAAGTTTCAGCAGTGCGTACGTGGGTGAGAGAGACCGTTCTGGACACGGTGCTGCTGCCGCCGCTGAACAATCACAGTTTATTTATAGAGCCAAACCTCCCTTTGTCACACTCCACGTTTTAGCTGACTGCCGGCCACCGTCTTCTTCCGCTCAGCCTCGTTCTGTTCTCTCCACAAAGAAAGGGCCTTTTCTAAAAACCTCTTTGAGGTGTGCTTTTCTTGTGCAATGTGTTAAAGCAGGACTTCCTAACCTCTTGAACCTAAGTTACTTGCCTTACGTAAGCCCTGAGATTTTATGCAGGCTAGTGCTCATAGAAACATATGGATGTGTGGTCATACTGCTATTCCAAGCACACACTTTAGATCATCAAAAAGCTTTTATTAGCTGTCATGTAAATTCAGCTGCCATGTAGTTGCAATGATTATCACATGATATCCATTCAGTAATTATCTACTGGATCATCATTAAATAGAATGTGAGTTCCAGCACAGTATCACAAACGTCCTCCAGTTAAAGCACTAAATAGGGAAACCTGTGTTAGATTAGTATTTTGTCATACACAGTTTCCCATGTAACCCAAGTGTAGTCCTTTAGCCTTGGCTGGACAAAGTTTGCTCGTTTTCCCACTGGAGCTACAAGGCGAATGTAGCTGACAAGTAATGGGAGCATATTCTTGCCAATTAGTATTGAACGCACTTTATGGCTAAATCATTACCCATTCACCTCAAAGCATGCTGCTGTTAAGTACACTTAAATAAAATCTCACAGTGGACATTGTATAACAGTTGCAGTGAGCAACCTGATGCAAACTTGTCCATACATTTGTCCGGTTTATAGCTAACACTATCATACCATGTTAGAAACCACATTAGCAAGTCTACTTGGGATTACCTAACAACTTGACTTAGTTGGAGGCAAGGTTGTGATTCGCAGATTTTAAAAGCTAGTTGTTTGGGTAGAAAAATGAACAAATGAAGAAGCAAATATCAAACAAGTCTTGGTTGATTGACCACCTTTGAGGTTAGGGGAACAATTGCTTAAATGTTATTTTCGGCCAAAGTGTTCCTTTAAATTAAAGCACTTTGAAAAGCATGTTTTGTAATCGACATACAATGCTTGACAGCAGCTGTTGAGGAGTGTATTGTATTGTATACTATATATAATATACTTTATAACCCTTTGCTTATTTGTTGTATGTGCAGGTTTGACCAAAGACTAGGGAACATGGCATGTTTAAGCTATTGCTTTTTCATATGAGCTATAATGCTGGACTCGACTGTCTGAGCTGTGAGGAGACTTCTTTATAGCCCAACACTAAACCAAATACAGACTGAACTCGGCCATTATAAAGTCTCAAACGCTTTCATACTCTGTACTTGACTTCTTTGAGAATGGACTGACATGGCATTCTCTCATTTATTTTGACTGGTTTGTGTATGTGAGGCATATTTATTGGAGCCAGTGCGCATAGCTGAGCCAGCTTTGCAGTATTACAGTGCAGAAATGATCAGCAATAGACGGCTGAGTGGAAAAGAGCCACAGGCACTAGGAGATTGCTGACACAGTGTCCCTCTGACTGGCTAAGCAGATTCTTGTCCGTGTCACGATATAGTTTGCTGGAAACTATTTTCTGGACTTCAGTGGGATTACAGGATATAGGTCCATTTGCCAAGAATTGGTCATGATTCACTGGGTATTATTGCATGTTCTAGCAGAGCTTTTTGTGTTGTATTGTATTGTGTGTTTTCATCTTTTGGCAGATTTCAAACTTGACTTTATAATTTGTACATTTAGATGTATAGCTATGCAATGGTGTAAGTAGTGATGATCTGCTTTTACTGTTACCAGTCTATTTTAACAATGAGCAACCATAACCATTTTTTAAATCAAAATGCATTCATGGGGAGGATGTATTGTATCTTGTGGATCAGAGTAGGAGCTGTATTGGTTAATTATAGGTACCTACGGGTAACTGAATACTCTTATTCATAAAATAACTGCTAGGAGCCTTGAAAAAGAAGGGAAAAAAATCTTCGTCTTCTTTTTATTCTCCTCATCTATCGATCACTTATCTGTCTATCTATCTACGGATAAACCCTTTCTCTTTATCAGTGAGTAATTTATTAATCATTTTGTTCCCACCTATCCAGTGGCTTGTTTCACATCCGCATCTAATACTTGTTTGAGCTCAACAGATCAGAGGCTGTTAGCTTTTCCCTTTGAACAGCCTTCAAAGCTGCGATTAGCAGAACCATGTGGCTAGGTTAAAAGCACAAGCTTTTTCAAAGTTGGCTGCATCCAGGTGTGTGTGTGTGTGTGATAATGACTGGGATGATACAAGAAGTGCTCTTCTGCTTCTGTTCCTACGCCACTGCTCATACGCTGACGTTATTCGGTCCTCACTGACGCAACTGAAACAATAGCTGATCCCCGACTCCATTAACCCCCGCTTCTCTCTCTCTCTCTCTCTCTCTCTCTTACTTTCTCTTTCTTCTCTTTCTCCTTATTCTTTCACTCTCTTTCTTTCTTTCTTTCTTTCTTTCTCTCTTCTGCTTTCTCTCTCTCCTCTCTCTTTCTTTTGCTTTCTCGCTCTCCTCTCTTTTTCTTACTTTCTCTCTCTCTTTCCAATCTCTCCTCTCTTCTCTCTATCTACTCTCCTCTCTCTCTCTCTCTCTCTCTCTCTCCCTCTCCCTCTCCCTCTCCCTCTCTCTCTCTGTTCCCTCCAGTCTTTGTCTTTCCGCTCTGCCTCTTCATTTCCCTTCTTTCACACCGATCTCACATTTTCCACTGCCAGGTTTACTCACCTCTCCCCCCCCCCCCTCACCTTTTCATCCCTCCTCAATATTCAGCCTTCTCTTTGAACACACAAAGGAAAGTGCTTGTACAGTCTATAGCAAAAGTATTCATTGCTCAGAGCATTTTTTTCCCCAGATGAGTATTTGCTTACCCGCACTCTTTCATACATACTTGTAATCTATTCATTATTAGACTAAAGAAAGGCACAGCTGAAAACAGCAGCGTGGTTCCATGTTCATGTTTCATTTTAAACTACTATTTGACCAAGAATGTCGTTTGTATGCATGCGTAATATAGTCATGACAAACATTTTTCACCACCTGCATAAAACCCTGTTTAGAAGTAGCGGATCTCACTCCAGAATTAAACGGCACAGATGATACCTGACCACTAGAAGGTCAGTGATATAACAGGTCAGCAGAGAGAGAGACTTGTTGAGAGAGTAGAAAGAGCAGTAAGAAACTAGTGAGCATCACTGAATATGAAAAGGGCAGAGATGAACGCCAGTGTGTTTGGAGAACCTTTTCAGCTCCGCCTCATGAGCACTTATACCGGTGAGAGTTCTTGGTAAATGCCACTGTGTGCTTCTCAAACACTGGTATAAAAGTAAATGTTGTGGATTGCTACTTCTGATATTTTCTTAAAAGATAGCAGCGGATGAGGTGTCCAAATGCATCTCTTAGGATGAATACTGTACTTGGATCAGTCTGGTTCTCCACAGCCCAGCACTCACAGGGTTATTAAGCCAAGGAATGTCTCACCGACCCCATCATGCCGCACTGAGTATTTCACATATCGTCCATTTGGGTTGATAAAACTGAATACTGTGAGTGCACAATTATGATCAGAATTAGCTGAAATCTAAACAGATTTCCAGTCCAAACACCTAATAGGTTATTGGCGAATGTACGAGTTTTGTTTTTTTCCAATTTGTGTTGCTGTTTTATGATGGAAATAACATCAGGCAAGTAAGTGTACTCAAGCTATATTTGAATGCTGTCCTGTCCTAGTGCGTATTGACCACATTTATGTTAAATGATTATTCATTTACAAATTTTCAGTGAAAGCGTTGCTCATTAAAGAGAAAATAATGCAATTAATTTGCAACTTTAGCCAAGAGAAAATGTAGAGAACTGTGTTCATTTAGTCCAGACAGTGTGAGAAGGGGGTAATAACAATTGGCAACCGTTTGGCTGTATAGAATTTCTATTTCTATATTCTATATTTCTATATATGCATTTCTATAATACTAATGCTGTTTCATTTCAATTTCAGTTAAGTCAGCCACTAAGTCAGGAAACATATATATCTATTTTTGACAGGCATGAAAGATTTATTAGCTGTCATATCATGTTACAGTTGTTTTACACAATTTTGTTATGACTTTGTTATGAAATATTCAGCTAAATATTAAATATATCACTGTGGATACGGAAAGTATACTAGGGTTTCTTCTGTAGCGTACTGGGAATATGGTAGTCTCTTTATACTTTGATTTCTTTTTTTTTTAGTTTATTTTTTACCCTTACACACTTTGTCCTCCCTTTTTGGATGAGCCACTCATGATTTAGTTCTGGCACCATGCCTGTCTCTCTAGAAATAGCGAGTTCTTCAAAATCATGTGCACTCCTGCTACCCCCCTCTTAATTGCTCTTGATAAATGCTTGCCTTGTGTTCCACAGCTACGATATGTGAGCTGCATTAAGTTCATGTTTGCGTTAGGTTGGAGTAAGCCGTGGTTTTCTTGGTTGCAGGGGGCTCTTTGGCTGGGGCTCGGAGGGCTAGGTCGTAGCTCTGGAGAACAGGGCCATTATTGTGGGGCCTGGCCTGAGAAGCTGTGTTCTCCTCTCAGGGTGTGGTGAAGGGGACTGCTCACCACTCCCTGAAAAAACTGATGTGGCGTGGGGGTGAGGGGAGGAAGAGACAGAGAAAATGGTTCAGGGCCAGCAGCTCTGAGTTGTGTGGTTTCCAGGAATCATAAATGGAGGGGGCGAGGTGTCATTATGGAGTCTATCAGGTAAGTGTAACGTACAATACGTCTTTTCCCTTCAGCACTCATGACCAATAGAAATAGCTGAGGGCCTGAAAGACAGTTTGTGAGTGTGTATGTGTGTATCTGTGTGTGTGAGTGATGAGGATTGGTATGAGAGTGACATGCCTCTCTGTATCAGTGCTCTAATGACATTAACATGGTGTATCTGGCTTTTCTCTGGCACAGCAGAGCGAGAGACAGAGAGAGGAAATGCGTGACTTTGTCATGATTTGAAAAAGGCATTAAAAATGAGAATAAAACCCAGAAACAGAGAGCTGGTGAACAGGGCAGCTGGTGTGGGATCATATACGATGACTAGTTTCACCTACAAGATGTTGTTCTGAGTTTCTCTACAGCTATCTTTCCATCAGAAGGATTGTTTTGAAAAATACTCCTAGACAGTCTTTGTGTCAATGCACAGGCTGTGGAAAAAGTACGTCATCTAATATTTTATGATGTTCAAACTTATGTTTACATTTATGAGAATAAAAGTTTGTCAGTACCTCAAATGAACAAAAATGATGGATTAGACAAGTCCTTTTGGGATCAAGATGTCCCAAAATAGCCACACACTTTAAGTGGAAAGTGCTCAAACAGCCCTGTATGATGAATATCACCAAAACTTATTTTTTGGGGTGTAAAGTGGCATTTGGTAGATGGTCTTATCCAGAGCAACTTACACTTTACATTAGTTACAGGGACAGTCCCCTTGGAGCAATTGAGGGTTACGTGTCACGTTCAAGGACACAATGGTAGAAAGTGGGGGGTTGTACCTGGAACTTTGTGGTCTTCGGGTTCACAGGCAAGTGTTTTACCCACCAGGCTGCTACCACCCCAAAGAGAGGTATGACATTATTACATGAAGCTTTTTTATTGCTAAAAGCTAAATTGGAAACAAGCTATCAAGCATCCAAAATTGTAAACATTCGGCATTTTTGCAGTTTACACTTCAGTTGCCATGCCAGACTAATGTAAACACCATTATAGTTGCCATGCTGTGCACAGCACATACAGATGTTTGCTGCTGGTGACTAGCCAGCATATAGCTTGATGCACAAATGTTTCCTGTCAGGCTGATTAAAAACCAGGTCACAAGAATACGCTGATAGCTGGTTGGGGCGTTCGCCCTGCAATCAGGAAGTCGTGGGTTTGATTCCCAAGACTGCTAAGCACCTCTGAGGTACACGGAGTAAGGTACCGTCCCTACACACTGTTCCCAGGTGTTTTGTTCCTGGCTGCCCGCTGCTTCACTTGGTGAATGAGTTAAATGCAGAGAAGAATTTCATGCTGTTCACACTGTGCGCTGTGGTGTGTTCATGTATGACAGAACTGTCACTTTCACTTCACGTACACACAAGTCCACTCAGAACTGATTTTGATAGTTGTGGTCTGTTAACTGTACAGTGTGTATCAGATGTCCATGCATCCCTATGGGTAGAATGACTGAAGCTGAGACGAAATTGGTGCTATTCAGAGGTGGAAGGAGTGAAGGGGTGTCTTTCTGTCAGTTCTAGTTGACGGTACATGCCCATGCAGCACTGTGACATTATGTGTTGACTTGTATTCTAAATATTCCTTCATCCTCCCCCTTGGGGCTGATGCTTGTTTGCTGGTGTTATGACCTCAGATGATTGGCCATAATCACTTACAAATTGAGACAAGCTTTTAAAAGAAAGGAGCAAGACAAAATAGTCGAGTCAGGCGAAGCATTCCAGGCAAAGGGCAGTATGACTCCCCAGTTTCTACTAAGCAATGATGGTTGTATAAATCTGTATATTTTTGGCAGTATTTTTTAATGGTTCAGAATGTTCAGCTGACTAGTTAGTATATAGAGGCTGCAGTGGGATCTTTGATGTGTTTGGAATAGATTTAAGCCCTAATTTGTTTAAAACGTCACTGTAAATGTGTTCTGGTAGTGTATTTGGATATTGTAGCTATAGTCACTCTGTATTAACCAAACAGTAACTTTATGAGAAAAGGAAAACTTTAATGGGGATTTTGACTTACTCTCCAAAAGTGGTGTATAAAGTATTCATTAAGATCTAAATATAGTCTCTTAGTGGTTTGATGTGAAATGTGTTGTCTTAGAGAAGGTTAAGGGGAAAAGTACATCAAAGAAACTCAGTATACACAATTATAAATGTCCCTGAATCGTAATTTTATGGTAGTTTTGCAGTAAGCCTTTGACGTACGCACATTTATAAAAGTTAGGATCTAGTGGTGGTTCACCACTACTATAAAGAAATCAGACTCGTATTTCTGTACAATTCACCATTTCATATCAAACCATGACTGGATTATGCAGCAACTAAAGTGGAATTCTTTTTTTATTTATGCTACTGAAGCATAATTTGGTTCTCTATAACTTTAAACCATTCTTATTTGCCCTTTTGTCAGGAAATTTTCAATATGACAGTGATAATGTAATAAACTGTGGCTTTCAAAAGGAGTACTTTCTTGAAAATGGCTGTAGGCCGAAGGAAATTAATTTACTGATAAAGTACGACTTCATCGCCCAGCCGCTGTATCATCAGCTCAGACCTCTGTTGTGCTTCTTTGTGTAACTCACTATAGGCTAGAGAAAGTCTGTGTGTCCACTGGAGATGTGGGAGTGACTCAGAACCCCTCTAAGATGTTAATGTGGTCCCAACACATTTTCTCATTTTTTATTGATGATGGACAGATAGAACTCATTTCCATTCAGAAAACCCAGACTGTCCTGAATAATGCATGCTGGAGCCATCTTTTAACAGCACCTTTCCCAGGCTTCCGTTTCTTGACTCACTACATCCTTCCTCTCTGGCTGTTTTTTTTTTCTCCTTCCTTCACACACATAAGTACAAATTTCGCTGTTATTCATTTGCATTTTCTTTCTGTGTTTGTGCCACCCACAAACACATATGGGTCATGGGCCTTTTACAGTTGTCCAAAGGTTTACCTCGTTGAAGTCATCAAAAGTCATTTTCCTTGTAGCCGTACTGTACGTGCAAGTTGTTAGAAATAGAGTAACTTGTCAAAAAAAATGTTGTAGGCTGCACTTAGAAAACAGAATGGTGGTGAATCTAATTAACATGATTTTCCACGTACCGCAGATATTGTTACATTACCAAGAAGTATGGAGTCCTATTGTAGCTAACAGATTAAGTCACCCAGGATGCCTGTTAAAAAAATGCATCACCAAAACTTCTCTCAACCTGCTTAAACTGCATCCGGCTCTACATACTTGACAGTCCCGTGTAGGACCTAGTATGACTTACTGAGAGCTGTTAAAAGGAACAAAACCTCAAACAGTAATTCCAGACAACGCCATGGATGGTATTCACAGCGCAGTCATAAGCAGGACTGATTCTGGGATCAGATTCTTTTGTATTTATGAAGGTCACTTTTACACAAAATAATTCTAAATGAGCACTCCTACTCCTGAAGCGTTTTGTAAAAACGAGCCCCATTGTCCAAAGCTTTCAGCTCTGCTGTGATTTTTTAACATTTTATAGCTCATAGTGAGTCATGTCTTAAACTGCAAGCGACAAGTCTGGGCCACCTTAGAAAAAGCTGGATATGGTTTGAGTAAGCTGAGAGACGTATTAGGATGTATTTACATAAAACATTTGGATGACTCTTGACTTCTAGTCATTCTAAGTATTCCTACCTTAGGCAATATGACTTTACTGTGTTGTAGATCAGGACTCCTACCAGGAAATGCTTCATAAATATGGGCTTAAGTCTCTTATTGGTCCATAATTTTATCATTTCATTCAGAGCTATGTAAAAGACTTGATCTGAGATGAGAATTATTATGTTAAGTTAAAAAGAAGCTTACTGCTAATTTAGGTGAGAAATGTACATAACTTCATTAGAATTTTCAGTCTACATAAAAAGAAAAGAGTTGTGTAGTAGTTATTAGCTCAGTTTATCTCGTGTGAACCACAGCTGAACTAGTTTTCACACTTCTTTAGCTCTGTTCTTGCATCGCAGGGATTCCGGCTAGTTAGTGAGGATTGTCTGGTTTGAGTGACAAGTTTGTGATAATTGCATTTGACCATTCAATGGCTTTTTTCAGTTTTATTCATGCTTGCAGATCCGACACGGCTGGTAACCCAACAGGCAGGTTGAGTGAATTCAGCACGGATATTTATGTACAATGCGGTTCACTTGGCAGTAGAAATGATAGCAAAATGCGTGATCATGGGTTTGTAACTGTACCATAATGCAATACCCTGCTACATGAAGATAATTATTGTAACAAGCCATGACTTACATGAGACTTTATTCTCCTTTAGGTGAACATGGCCAAGTCAAAGACTTGACTTCCCCAAACTTCAACCTGTCAGAAACCTCTTCAGCTCCTCAACTCAGCAACTCCTCAGAAGTAGACCACAGCACTGCAGGTCTCTCTACTAATGGCACCTTAATCCAGGGTGGAAATGAGACTGCAAGTAGCACCCTCACAGACAGCGCGGAAGCTCCAGGTGAGGTTTAATCCTCCAGTTTTTAAAAACGAAATGCTCACATGGGATCGTGCACAAAACATACTTTAACATGTTGATCTGTGAGCGTGAACAACTGGACATTTTGGTGCCCTCATACCCACAGATCAAACATTAATATAGATATAAATAGAAACAAAGTTACATGTTAAAAAGACAGTTTTAAATTATTAACAAATAAGAACTCAATGTTTTAAATAACTAAAAAAACTATAACACAGCTTTATATAATTAAGACTGTAGTTTTAATATTTGTGGGGAAAAAAGGCTGGTTAGTAAGTGGAGCACACGCAGCAAAAGACTCATCGACTCTAAATGCAGAACCGAACGGCACAGGAAATCCTTTCTACCTGTGGCAATAATACTGTGTAACTCTTCCTCGTTCTGTAGGTGATCTTTTTCAGCCTTTATGTCATTTAAGTTCTCATTCAGATGTGCAATATAACTCATCTTTTTTTCATCTATATGTTATTAAATGTTTCATCACCTGCTACTATCTCATTTTATTACATTCATCATATTTTTATGGCACAAACACGAAGTCACTTTTCATAACCACTTGCACTACTTATCTGTTATTATATCATATCTGTTAGTTCTTTTGTTATTCCGTTTGTGCTATTACTGCTGTTATTGTCTTTTTAAAACTCTTTATTGTCTTGTCTTTATTCCTCTTGTTGCCCTGAGGATGTTCATGACAAAAAGGATTTCCCTCAGGTTTCTTTCTTAACTTTATAGTAGCTTTAACCAAAAGCAACTTGCCATCTGGTCAGCCACAGAAGAGAAGTTTTATTTTGCCCTGTAATGTTTTTACGATTATGATTAATGATGTAGGTTCATGAAAATGTAACGTTCAGCAATTATGTTTGGAAAATACTTGCGGAAGACCGCCACCGCTAACGTTCCAAATATGATGATGGGTAGAACAAATAGATGATGGGTTATTAAAGACGGTACCAGTTAGTGATGACCGGCCGAGGACAGTATTGATGTTGTGTGGACCAGAGCACTGGATGTGTAGCAGTTTAGGTTTATACATAAATACTTG
This sequence comes from Brachyalestes nurse, assembly GCA_037974405.1. NCBI lineage: Eukaryota > Metazoa > Chordata > Actinopteri > Characiformes > Alestidae > Brachyalestes > Brachyalestes nurse. The sequence goes on along the minus strand of JBBPCY010000156.1, from coordinate 11,746,493 downwards.
AAGCTTTCATAGCTTCTGTCTCACTAGCTCTTTCTCCACCGCCCTCTCTCCCTCTCTTATCTGCCAAGTGGGCACACCAAGGCACAGCCAGACACAGCCCCTCTCCACACAGAGGGTCAAGGGTCAGGGTTATATTTAACTGCCAGCCTGGACAGTCTCAGCTGTGTGCACTAGTGAGCTGGCTAAGGAGGTGCCAGCTGAGACACTGACATCTTTTTTTTTCAGAGCACATTGGAGCAAAAGGAGGAGAGGGAGCACGGCAATAAGAATAGCTGAAGGGCCGAGACAGTGTGGACAGTGTTATGGCAGTGGTGATGGCAAAATGAACAGAATGTCCTTTACAGTCAGGTCAGAAGCCTGGACTGATGCAACCTGGTGTCACGCAAAAAGATTGTGAGTTATTAATGATCAGGGAGGTCATTACTTAGACATGGCTGGGCAATGCAGCAAAAAATAATAGCACAGTAGATTTATTTGAGTTAGAACAAGTAGTGACATTTAAACATGCTGTCAAAAAGTGAGTACGTTTAATTTAAATTCAGCCTTTTGCATACTGCACTGCACTACATCCAATTATTTAGGGCTGGTTAAGTGCTCAGCATCTATGGAGAAACCTTAAACAGCGACACCATTTACAAGCATGTTTCTAAGCACTTTTTAGTTAAACAAAGTTCAGTAAAGCTTACTGTGACACATCAGTGATATTATATCTCCATGTATTAGCCCTTGTGTTCATTGTGTAAATGTTATGACACATTTACCGGGTGTTTGGATTTAATTCACAGTTTAGGGTTCACAGTTGGATATTCTGACAATACTTTGGACAAAATTAGAATGAAGAAAAAGGATATAATATTCCGCAGCTGCTACTAATGAGAGTTGAGTTGGGGGGAGATGCGAGTCTGTCATGTGACCTTGGATGTGCTGATGTGTGTTAAGTGTGTTAACTGAACTGCATTGTGCCTGTTTTCTGAACTGAGTTGATGAGGATCAGGAAATCAATGGAAAAAAAAGACATGTACAACCCGTAAGCCAGGTGTGGCACATGCAAGTGTTGCGCAAGTTTCTGCGAAATGCACATGTTAAAACCAAACACCCTCAAGAATTCCTGCATGCTAGATCTGCCCGTTGTTGGTGTAACCTAGTGCAGAGTGTGAGGAGGATTACAGGGCTTAGGGCACCATTTGGGACAGCTAGGAGGATAGCCATTCAGCCAAATAGGATACTTTAGGCTTGTTCTGCAATGGTTGCATTTAATGAAAAGACAATTAAATCATTCATTACAATTATTTATTTAACAGTTAATCAACAGCTGCATTTATATTGATTGAGACAGGCCTAGCTGGCAGTGTAGGATGCCCGTTGGTGTAGGTCAAGGCTGGAAGTGCACTGTGTGACTGGCCTAGATTGATTGTGACCATTGGTGTCTAAACAGTGCAAATGCATTAGATGGCGTATTTAACTGAGTATAGAGAATGCTAATATTGTCAAATTTTTGTTGTCACTACATTGCATCTCCTGCGTTTTCAAGGTAATGTTTCCTCGCCCTGTTTGATCTGTTGATCTGCGAGTCACTGGGGATAAAGAGCTTCAGCTAGCCCGTGTGCTGGGCTTGTGAAACAATGGCATCAAACGAGCCCTGGCTGCATAGAATTACAATAGAGGCGTGGAGAAAGCCAGGCTAGAGAGGAGGAGACGAGACAGGGAAGAAAGGAACGAGACAGTGTGATTAAATGCAGTGTGAGATTTAACAGGAAGGTGAGGAAGTTTGAAAGCTGATGACGCTTCTCATGCTTCTGTTCATGTGCGAAGAAACACATCAACGCGGTTTTCACTCCAACAGCTGCTGCCACTGGAATGCACACAAACACACACACACACACACACACACACTTACACACACTCGCACACAAGCCTACACAATGACAGCAAGAAAGTGAGAGAGATGTGATTTCCTCAGCAGTTCTCATTGTCAGATGCCTCTCTTTTAAATACTCACAGCACGAACTTACATACTGTGTTATTTCTCACCCTGTTTCGCAGCCTTTCTTGCTTTAGTTCACACATAAGTGACATAGACTCCCTGTTCCTTGGTTTCACATACGCACATACATAGACCCACACACAAACACGGTGTTCACATGACCGAACAGCATCAGTTGGTCTGTTTGGAGCTAATCTTTGTGTGAGTGTGCATCTTTGCATTTATCTCTTCATAAATCCATAGAAGTGGGGACTCAGATTGTAAAAAAAATCCTAAAAATAAGTACTAAAAATCATAAACAGTATTGTTTTAAACACAGCACTATTGTTTCTTCTTGTCAGCACCAACTTATAAAACCCCAGGAAAAAACTTTTGTGATGCATGTTGTGTGTACTAATCAAGTCTTGTTACACTATATTTTTGCCATATTGCTTACACTCATTGCTGTTTGTGATGGATATTGTCAAAGTTTATAGACTTCTAAGTCAGATGGGTGAGATTGCATTTTAATTGTACATGTAACAGGTCTCAGGTCATGCCATTTAAAATATAACAAATAAAATTAAGGACCCCCTATCTATGTCATGGAAACCATTTTGAGAACCATGACCCTTTTAGCGGATGGTTCTTTAAAAACCTCACTTCATTGTCTGTTGAATTGTTCTGTAGGGAACTAAAAATGCTTGTTAAATAGCTTTGCTCCAATGAACGCTTTTAGTCCCCATTAGTTCTAAGAGAATGCAGGAGCAGAGGAAAAAAGATTCCGCTCACATTCTGTTTATCGCCTTGTAAGTGTACCAGCCGTTTGTGCCAGCTGTAGATGTGTGTGATTAGGGCACGTCAGACAAAAGCAGCATTGACTGTTCACACCTGAAGAACACTTTCCTATTATTGATCATAATACTGTTTCTTTGTGAGTAGGTCAAATGCCCAGACTTGCATGCAAGCTTGGAAACCAAAGTAAAATTCTAATTTCCTCTTTACAGTCAGCTAGCTCTACCGCTACTTGCTAAATGTGTTATGCAGAAAATAATAGCATTAGCTTAGTGTTGCACTAATGCTTGAATTGATTTCTTATTGAATTATTGTTGTGATTCTTCTCTTACAGACTCTACCAACGCAACCACTGGGACTACAGTGGACTCAATCACAGCTGTAAATGGTACAAGTGTTTCTACAAACCTCACCAACAGCCAAGATGGCTCTGACCTTTCGGCGGGAGATAACAACACTCTGTCCACCATGACAGCACCCATCCATTCCACCCTGCCAAGCACCCAACTGCCCATAACCAAGCCTGCCAAGCCTGCAACCAAGCCTGCAACCATCACAGCAGCTCCCACCACACAGCCCCAGACTGCTCCTGCTGTCACTGTGTTCCAGAGAACCACTGTTAGCCACAAGCCAACAACGACCAGCCCACCTGCTAAAACCACTCAAAGCAAGCAGAAAACCTCCACAGCTACTACAAGAGTTGTTACAACCACCACCACCACCCTCCAGCCTGTGGAGGTCACCAAGGCCCACATCAGTACTCCAGTTCAGGCTAAAGCTCGTGCAGACACCCCTTCTGAGCTGAACGTCGGAGATGATGGTAAGTGAGCATGGAACTTATTGCACAATGCTTACGATTACTTATTGCACAATGATATGTTAAAGCAGTAGTAATCTCCAATTCCTCTTTACCCCAAATGTGGTCAGTTGGCCAACTTCACACTTAAATCCCCTCAAGCTGTTAGACACATATCATTTTTGACTTACTGCTGCACCACGGGTCTGTTTCCCGGGTAGAGATTAAGCCCTGTACTTCGTTTTCCGTTCACAAGAGGATCTCCTTTCAGAATCCTGTTCAGGCAAACTCCCTATTAATGTGCTTGACTGAAGCTGGAAACAGAACTGGTGTTGTGAACAAATCAAGGATTCATTTGGATTGATTTGGATTAAGCCTAGGCTAGACTAAACTGCAATGCCAGTGGTGTTTCACCATTACAATCCCATTTATTTCAGATTTAATCTGGGTCTAGGAAACAAGAACAGACCTAAGACAGCTGCTGCTACTGAGTTCTTTTAATATACTCCATACTTTTGATAAATGATCAAATATCATAAAAGCTGAAGAAGCAAAAACATTTCTTGGCTGAAGAACTCTATTTGGGGTAGGAGAAAAACTGTTCAAATTATATTATGCTCTGAACTTTTAAGTCTCATGAAGTATGAAGGTAACAATAGTGTGTCTGTGTGGAAGTGGACATGGCAGTTGTTCGGACAAGAGCACTCCTTAGATCATTGGTGTTTTAGATTTGTCTGGGCGTGCATGTTTTCTTATGTATACTTGAGATACTTGCCTTGTCACTGTGCTGTGGTCTGTTATTGACTGCTCTGTTATCAAAATGCAGCTGTGCATACATGTGCATACAGTTTGCACATCTGTCTCTTTGTGTAATGGGCGACCTGTACATAGCAAGTACTCCGTAGACACTGAATAGGGGCCATCCAGAACCCAGACTGCCGACTGTCTGTGTGTGTGGAGAACAAGGGTGTGATTATACCTTTGGAGGATTTGAGGCCAGCCAGGGACAGGGACGACTTTACACTGACAAAACAAAAGAACAGACTGATCTTTGTGCCACTGCCTGCCCTGTGCGTCAATGAAGGGCATGTGCATGCACACACACACACACACACACACACACACACACACATATATATATACACACACACACACACATTATGTAAACACAAACTGCACCCTACACTTCCCAGTATCACTGGCTGGAATAGCAGTGAGTTTGATTAGGTGGCAGTAAATCTGTGAAGACATTTATTCTCTTTACCATTCCCTGAAATATAGTATATTAGCAAAGACCAGTTTGGTGTCCAAACTTTGATTCTGTAGTTTTTGCACTGGAGCTTTGAAACAAATCTATTATTGTATATACCACTGTTTGGAATGAATGTTTTAATTAGAATTTAACCAGATATTCCTGATTTCTATATTGTCAGAAAAATGAACAAAATGAAAATACATAATCACACTATATATAATTTACTTTGTTCCCCCAAAAATTAAATGTTGAATACACATATATGCAAAAAGTAAAAGAGCCATTATTGCATGTAAATATATTATAAATATGATATGGTTTTTAAACGGTAGTTAATTACAGAAATGTCAGGCAGCCATGATGACTTATTTAAAATCCATTTTGTGATTATAAAAAAACATGTTTTCTGTGAATCAGCCTTGTCATTAATCTGGATTAGTCTGTATATATATACAAATGAAGTCAAATGTTTGCTGTTATACATTGTGTGTACATGATTAATCGATTACTAATATAATGATTAGCGGCAGCTCTACAGAAACGTATTCCTGCTCTAAAGACCTGTTCGCCTTCTGCACTCCCATGTTGCTTTTATCCTTTAGACTCGAAGGCTTACATGGATCCACTTTTGGTTGGCCTGGTGTCTGTGTTTGTGGTGACCGCCATCATTATCTCGCTCCTAATATTCCTGAAATTCAGACGCCGCAACGAGCGTCCAGAATTCCGTCGCCTCCAGGACCTTCCCATGGTGAGTCTTCTGTGCCATGTCCTCTGACTCAGCACTGTGCAACATTTCACCAGCCTTCAAAAGCTTTTAAAAGCTAAAGACACTTGGTGAAATACATTCTGTTGTTGTTACGTTTCTCCTCCTAATCTCTGCTGCTGTAGCATGTAGTCAGTTATCACAATCATTATGATGTTTGTCTGTACTTCATTGACCTAAACACACTTACTATGGAAGCCAACAGGTGGGTGTGCCCACCCATGACCTTCCATTATACATTTTAGTTTTGTTATTACTTTCATACTAACTGCTATACAGCCTTTAAAGCACTATAGGCAATGGAAAACGATACAATTATTGAATAAATGAATGCAGAATTTTACGGTTGGTTCTTTTTCTGCTTTACAGGACGATATGATGGAGGACACCCCACTTTCCATGTATAGCTACTGAGTGGCTGATAGAAACGCCTAAAGCCTTGAATGAGACACAGGCCTCCTTTGAGCTCACCCTGCCTCAACTCCCTCCATTCCTTTACTTAAAAAGAGAAGTTTAGCCGTTCAGGGGCCACTGCTTTTAATCCAGTACTTTTTTTTTTTTTGAGGGAGCATGCCATGCACCCCTGTTCTATAAAGGGTGGGTAACTCAAAATCCTGGGCCAAAGTAAAGTTATTTTTTATTTCTGTTAAGGAAGGAGAATGAAAATAGTTCCCTGAATGAAAAAGAGAGGCTTAGTCCTTTTTAAATCCCTCACAGTGAGGGTCTAAGGTTCTGCTTAACATACCCCCCATCAGCATCTAGAGGGGCAGTACACTGGCCATTAGCAAAATCCATTACACAAATGACTCATTTTGTGAGATCAGATTCAATCCTAGAACATGAATGCTACTTTCTTTTTTGTGAAACGATGAGTCTAATGTCATTAGGGGTAACCAAAAACAAAGACCAAAAGAGAAATGTGCCTTCACCACAAAATATTAAAGGCCAGATATGTGGAACCAGTGTATTAAAACTATTCTGTATGTTTTAGGATTTTTTTTGTAATGTGTGCGGGTGTGTGCATTCTGGCTGCTGTAAACATGGCTTTTTATACATTATTTGTCTGATAGGAGATGCAATGCAATCTTTCATCTGTTCTGTCTTGTTAGAGTAGTCTGTTCACTCATTCAGACCATTTTTAATCATAATAGACTGAAGTATGTACAATGTATATGTTAAGGCACACTGGCATGTAATTCACAGGTAGTGTAGCTTACACATATAAGACAAGCTGATTTCTTCAATTAAAAGGACACACATTGATGTTTAAAATTACACTCTGCTAGTGGATTTGTCACAAAAACTAAAGAGGATTCAGAGGAGAGATAAACTTGGATGTGCCCCTTAAGTTCAGTCACTGTACATGTTTAAATGTGGACATTGAGCCTAGTTTTCCAGTCCTGAATTTTGCAGTCACTGGTAGTTAATCCCTTACAGTCAACCTGGAATTAAAATTGATCTTTTTTTTTACCTTGTTAGTTCATGCTCCTGGTCATGTTCCTTGTACAACATTTTTTTTTTTTACATTTTCATTGCACCGCTCTGCAGAAGGAGGCTGGGGGAAAAAAACAATTTAACCAATAGTATCATGTTTCACCTCCCCTCACCCTCACCTGTCAAGAAGTGAAACATCAGCAAGCTCAGAGACCCACCATTACATAGCATAATGTCACACTGTTTGAAACCCAGGACTGGTAGGTGCAGCCTTCAATTCTTTTCTGTGACTCAAAAACAGCATTGCTTTCCATGTAAATAATAAGCCTGGGAATTTAAGGGGTTAACTAAACTGTTGAGGTCATTGATTTGCCACCATGTGTGATTACATACCACTGATTACAAAATTCAGAACCAGACTGGATTCAGGACCTGTGCTGTAGATTTTGAAGTAAAAGAATCAATTTGTAGGTATAATCAATAAAAAAAAAAAATCTGTTAATAATTGTACATATTTAAGTAATTGCCATAATTGAAAGAAGACAAAATAGGGCTCAAAGTTCCTCTAGAAGCATCATTTCCTGTGACGTGTTACACTATTACAGCAGTTGACAGCAAAGTGGCTTTTAGGATCTGTGTGTACATTTTTAATGGAGACATGCAAGTTTGAAACCACAAAGGGGGAGACTCCTTTTTTTAAAGCGCTCCCGAAAAAGCAACATGTAAATCGGGTACTCGTTTCCGTTTGAGTCAGCGCTGGTGAAATCTGTTCCAAGCATAAACAAACTATAAAGTCCCTCAATGTTCATTTCCTTCAGCATTCACCCGTGGCTTTTGGTGCCTCGCAACATGGTATAGTTGTTTGCTTGCACTTTAATGTGGGATTGTGGGGGGCGGGGGGTAGGATTGTGTTGGTGCCGGAAAGTTTCAGGGTTTGTGTTGTTGTGTTTTTTTTTAAATAAGTGGCGTTGTCTTTTGAATTTGTATGAGTGTTCCTTTCATTATTATCGTACTCTTTTTAAGAGCCACTTGTGTATCATGTTCACATTCGTATAGCATCCACACTTGGAAAATTCTCATTAGGGTAGTAGCCGAGAGGTTTTCCTCCATTACACAGCCTGGATCTAGTACAAGCGAATCACTTGTTCCACGCTGCAAGTCGATACTGAATTAAAAGCATCAATCATTTCATTTCTCTCGTGATTCACCACCATGTGCGGAATGTGGTCACATGTCTGAGCAGCAATCTTGAATACAAGTATGTGCCTGCTTAAGAACAGTAACCGGAGGCATTCTCTTTACTGTCAGTCAGGAGTGGGGGGTGGGGGCACTGACAACAGACTGACCTTTTCATGCCTCACTCAACACTTACTGAACACTGAATCTCTGTCTCTTTCTATCTGTCCATGCTTTAGTGTTGTATTGCACAGTCAGAGATGCTGAAATGAAAGTGTAACAGGATGCCACAGGTGCTGCACAATGCTTGCTCGAGGCTTGAACGTAGATTTTGGCATTTTGTGAACGGTTGAGAAGCCATATACAATATTGTATTTCAGTATGTCACTGTATACTGTTTTTTGCCATGATGGAAAAAAGAGAAATAAGTATGGTCCATGTAGCTTTTGTGTCTTATTGTTATATGTCCAGTTTTAAAACTTGCATTTCAGTCCAAAGCATGGCATACAATAGCAGGCAACTGCAACGCTTTTTTTTCCCCCACACCTGTGTTTGGCTGAAATCAGGACTCTCGTTGAATACGTTGGACACTCTTTTTGTTTGAATTTTTAAAATGACAGCGTAGAGGAACACAGTTGTGCTTTTCATTTTTGCATTTTGTTGCTTCAGGTGAAATGTGCCAAACGTGCCGTCTTGTAGGATAAGAATTCCACCTTTTTTGTGTTTTCAGATGTCTTTTTTTTATTATTAAAAATCTTGACAACACATTATTGTCCTGAGAATTTCATTAAAAACTAGAACATTATGGCTTGTAGTAATATGTAGCAGATTATACACTTTATTAGTTACGCCAGTAATATGTACCCACACTCACTGACCATTGTACAGGTGCTAATTGCAGGTGAATTACTGATGTAGTCCATCAGTTGCTGCACAATTTAATGGCCAGCCATTCTGTCCATAAATGAAACAGAAACCACCTCAGCACAGCAGTGATAAAGTGGTGCCAGCACAGTTGTGCTGATATGAGTGTAGTAGGCACAGCAGTGTAAACAGGTGTACCTAATAAACTGACAACCACATATTTGCCTGTAATGCCAACACATTTGTTAATAAGATAAGTTTTAAAAATACAATCACTGCAGTCCATACAATCCCTATTTGCAAAGAGCAAACGTTGCACACAACAGACCAGACAGTGGACAGAGGAAAAGATGGAAGAAGGATCAAATCCAGAGGGAGTCAGACTGAATTGTCTGAAGAAAAAAAAGAATACAAAGATTATGGTGGATTGGAAATGAAGCTGTCGCCTCAATATGATATCTCTCTAATATTAAATAAGTATGGGTTCTTCTGGGAGCTCTGCCATCTTTTAAGCCTCCCCTAAAGAGGTAGGAGAAGGGAACGGTTTATAACAACATTCATTTGGGATGGGTCCTGGCTGGGATGCTTCAGAACAATGTGTCCTAACTCTCTCCTAACCTCCTGCCATCAAAGCACTCAGTCTATCCAGCTGTTTAAAATAGCCTAATCTAATAGCCCAATTTGCACTGAGGGGGACCGCACTAAAATACCAACCAGTCTATCTCTGAAAAGAGCGAAACCTCTTGGCATTATCTAAAGAACATTTTAATTTTAGTACAGTACTGTGAACACCAGACTGCATTGGATAAAGATCCAAGCACAAATGGAGATTAACATGTTCATAATAGCCCTCAGAATACTAGTTCTCAGCTTATTTTCTCCTGGTTTACTTTAACAGTGTAAGCACCTATTCAGAGAATAGGTCCCTTTATGTTTAAAAAGATGAATAAACAGTATAGCCGGGCTAAAGCTTCTCTCTCGAGGCACAGCTGTATGGAGAGGTGGAGCACAAAGAGAGCTCAGTGTGTTCATGAGGCTCATAAAGATGCTTTCACCACTAAGCAGATTGATTACACAAAGTGGAAAACATGTTTCATTTAACAAATATTTCTGCTTTGCACAGCTACGCAATCAGATGAAATGTTGAACTGCTTGCCCTAAAGAGCCCATATTCAACATTATTCTTATATTTTATTGTTTTCCCTGAGGTCCACTTACAAGGTTTGTGTGAGTTTATGTACCAAAACCAGTCCCAATTATTTTTTACATGGACATTTTCCAACCTTTTCTCTTTTTTTTTTTATCCCTTACTGTGGTTTTCAGACCGAGATAGATGTAAATGAGCTCTGTTCTGATTGGTCATGTATTGTGAAATACTGAAAAACTCCACTTCATTGTCAGTTTCTGATGCTAAACTGTTCTAGGCTGAATAGATGAATGTATGCAAATGTATTCTTTCAGGACCTTACAAAAACAATGTACTGCAAAATGGACCATTTTATAGCTTTCTTTCCATATATAGACCGGGAAGGAAACAGTATATTTTGAAACTTCTACAACGCTTACACACCACACACCCATTTCAAAATATAGAGGTGTTACATGATAAAATTCAGTCTTGCACGATAAGGACCCTTTATAGACACAAAGGATGAGAAACTATGGGTCAGTCAGGTTTTCTAATCACTTTTACGGCATCCAGTTCATTTGACAGCTAAGGTGGATTCGATTCAGGTGGCTGACCAGTCCTGTGCACCAACAGCTGCTGTTTTATTTGTCGTGTCAGAGGTCACTGAGACTGAGCTCTGGTGGACTGTCTGAAACTCCCGCCTCGCCATCTATGTCGTCATGGTTGCTCCCAAGTCCACTTCCAAGTTCACTCCCGGCATTACTGAGGTCGCTTCCCGAAAGATTCAAGCGTGCTTCTCGTCCACGGGTGAGACTTCTTAGTTTTGGGGCTAAAAAGAAACAAAAGCAACTGGTCAGGCTCTTTAACATGCATGATAGTTGATGAGTTATGAAATTCAACTTGAGGAGTTTTTACAACTGACAGCAGCTTACATTTCACAATTCTGCTCCATCATTTTAGTAAGTTTCATTACTGGACAGAGGTCTATGAGGGCTAGTTTTCAGCATAAAATTCTAGAGAACTCATCTGATTCTAATCTTTCACAAGAAAGATTGCCAACTGAGATGTTGGCCTAGGCCTCAAGAACATCCCTTGCAGTTCACAGTAGAGCAAACGTTCAGCAAGGGTGTGTGGGTGGTGCATGACTGTCCCAGTTTTGGGCAGCTTATTCCCCTCCCAAATATAGCAGCCTAGGAGATGAACGAGCAGGAAATTATCTCTCCCTCTCTTCCTGCATTAAACACCCTCAGGCAACTGCTGCAGAACTGAACTAAATTATTACTACAGGAAACGATGAACAAACCAGTGCTGTGGGTTTGAGTGCGTGCATGTGTGCATGAAGAAACACCAGGTACCAGTATAAGTTCCTGAATAAATATACTTGACTGTTATAAATACATCAGCTTGAATATATGAGTGAATACGAGTGTGTGCGTGTGTGTGTGTGTGTGTGTGTGTGTGCGCACGCGTGTGTGTGCGTGTACTGAGGTCTCGGAGGACATCTCTTAGCTCCATATTTGGAACAACCAGATGCTCTTATTGGAGACAAAACATGACTCCAACAGGGACCGTATCCAAGTAAGGCAAGAAAGGCCTTGGCAATGTCAGTGGACAGTGCCATTAAAACATGTTTACACTTCCCTCTAATGATATTAACTTACACACACCGCTGCGAGTCCTAGCTTCAATTATAATAAGACCAAACAACCTTCTGTAACAATGCTTACATTATGATTTTCCCTCATCACTGCTTTATAGGATTTTATGTGTCTTAAGCACTATTTGGACAAGATTAGTTAACCATGGGGAGGTACGGAAATGAAATTTTACCAAAGGATGTCTGTAATATCACCAATTCACATAGGGTAAGAAATCTCAGTATAAACTCCTCAAAAACAAAAGCAGGAAACACGACAAAGCGATTTCATTTTCCCCATTACTTCATTTACCCTAACAGTAATAACATAATTAAACAAATAAAATCTAATAGAGAACACAAGTAAACTTTTCATTGAGTACCTCTACTTAAACCTCCATTTATCAAAGAACATAGGGCAGAATTAATATAATTAATATAATAAATACAGCTCTGTGGTGCTTTTATAACAGGTAAAACATTTTCCTGACATGGGAGCGTGCAGTACATAAATTGACTGACGTGGCTAATTCATACAGAAATAAAACCATTAAAAACCGCAGATAAAGAAAGAGCTATGCAACAGCAACCTAGTTAGCATCTGCCCAAAGACTAGTCAAGCCAACTAAACTGGCATACTAAGAAATATATATATATTTTTTTATTTATATAGCACTTTTAACAATGGTCATTGTCACAAAGCTGCTTCACAAATGAAAGAAAATTATGTATGTGAGTGTGTGTGAGAAAATAAATAAATAAATAAATAAATAAGTAAATCTCTGATGAGCAAGCCAAGGGTGATGGCGAAATAAATGATTATTAAGGGGGCTCCTGACACTTAAAAAAAAATATCAGCATAATGAAATGGTTATAAACAATTAAAATTGTCTGATGTGAAAGACTGCATGTTCAAAAATGAAGGTGGTGATAGGAACAAATTCATGACAGAGATGTGCATACAAAGCAATGCAAGTAGCTAAAAATAACTTCCAGATTACACTTATCATGCATATGAAAATGAAGAAATGTGTGGGTTCACAGGTGGTTTTGGATAGCAAATAAACTGGCTAATTAATGTTGCAGACATCAATTCAAATTTAGTAAATTTGCGCTTTCTCTGTAAATTAGCAGATAATCATGAACCGTAAGCTTTGGTTTTACCTCAGTGTGTGTGGGTCAGACTGGGTCTGTGAGCTTAGGTGTGACTGGGATGACCTCTGGGGCCTGTGTGCATGTATGTGCTCTCTCAGAGGTAGCAAAGCACACACAGTTTATATTTTAAATGTTCACCTCTGAATCACAAGTGCAAGATTGAACTAAGCTGGGATAAAGATGATTACTTCTGTGTGTATGAACACATGCTTCATGTCTGGCCAATAAACAATAATGATAATTATTTTTGTCACATAGATAATGCATTTTGGGCATTTTTCAAACCAATTACACAGTTAATGAAAAACAAGTCATTAGCAGTATGCAACTGTTACTTTTTTTTTATAAAATTACACTTTTACTGGTTATTACCAATAGTGGGTGACATCATAACTGATCATGAGAAGAGCCACCCAGCGCTAATGTGCATGCATTATTAATTAATTGCATAAGAATAACGTGTGTATGTCTGTCTAACCTGATTCCCCAAACCAGGATGTGTCTAGGTCATCTGAGCTAACGTCCCCAAGGCTGGGGGTGGGGCTAAATTCATCTTCCGAATCTGACAGCACTTGTCTCAGGGGACTTGTCTCCACAGCAACTGCTGACGCTGAAGGAGATTGAGAGAGAAAGCAGAAGGTGAGGGAGGAGACAGTCAGCAAAAAATAAAAAACAGACACTTGCGTGTTTGTGCCGGTGCGTGTGCCGTACTCGATTTGTGTGGCACTTCTGCAGGTGTGTGGAGTCTGTCTCTCAGAATCAGGCCTCTCACTTCTTCCTTAAGTTCAGATACCGTAAGTCTACCAGTGTGTCCACACACATACAAGCAGAGAGGGAAAAAAGTATCAGCATCAAGTACTTGTTTATTGGATTATATTGTAGAAAAATGCTGGACAAAGAAATAAACAATTTATTGTTATATTATCGAAATTCAATTGTTAGTTAAATTATTTCACATTGAACTAAAGGATTTGACCTAAATGTCTGAAGTGTGTACATCTGACATATTCCACATGTATTTTGTTTAATCGCAGTTCTAATCACTGATAGTGAGTCATAACGTTTTGAAAACATTGCTTGCTTCCACATCTTTGGTCCGTACCGTTTCGGGGTACGCTGTGTACATACCTGAGCTCCCGTACTTCTTGCTGTGTGTGCTGGTACTGGGAGACAGTCCTGGCCAGTTCAAAACTTTGCGTGCGGTAGGAATCTGTGAGACTCTCCAACGTCTGTACAAACAAGACCCAATAGGCGTACAACCATCATGAGCACAACAGTCACATGTGCACAGTGAGTTGTCAGTTATAACCTTTCGGCAGTCCTGATAGTGTGGATATTAAAGCGGTAGCTCAGCTAAATACTGAATGTACAGAATTTTGCCCTCTCTCTAAAAGTCGATCAGCCAAGACATCCCTGTTCAGTCCTGCAGTTGAGCTACAAAGGTAATGTAGTTACCAATTATGGAAGCTTAAGCCTCATTAATTAGCACTAGGCAAACTGCCAACCACCATCACATGTTATCACCAAGACTGGGAGGGTGAAAGTGAGCATGTCTTCCTCCGAGTCACGTGAAACCAGCCACGGCATCTTTTTAAACCGCTGCCAGTCCTGTTGTGTCAGACAGAAGACGTCCATGCTGTCTGGCATCACGATGGGGGAGGGTTACACTACCAACCCAGAGAGCAAAGCCAACTGTGCTTTTTTTAGGACTCCCAGCCACAGACGGCTGCTGCACCACTGGGGATCAAACCCGTGATCTGTCGAAGATAGAGCCAGTGCTTAGACAGTTGCACCACTCGGGAGCCCTTTTGAAATGGTATTCTAAGTAATCTCAAATTTTTTTGCTCGAGTGGCATTCTTTTATTTATACAAACTAAACAAAAGCAGCCATAAGACTACTGATACTATTCCTAGCTACGAGACACACTGCTGTTCATTCTTTTAACTACATATGGCTAAAAATATGGGGGTTCATGACCATTATACATACATGAGCTTGTTGGACATCCTAATTTAAATATGGAGCTGGTTCCCCTTTTGTGGCCATAACGGCCTGACCATTCAGTTAAAAGACACTAATGTTGGACAAGAAGGCCTGGATGGTCCATAGGCATCATTTATGCTGGAGACATGTCCCCAAAAGATTAGCAACTCAACACCTCTCTGAATTATCAAACACCTCTCTGAATGATCAAATATGACTGCAAACCCCACCCTAAGGCAAACTAATGCAAAACTAAAAACGAATGCAAAACTAAGGAAATAATTTTCACCAAATATAGCAGCCCCCGATTGACTACATTTGGGTAAGAGGTAAATTGTGTAATTTCGATTTTTTGTTTGAATGTGTATATTGTTGGCCAAACAGTCTAACGTTGCTGAGGAAGATTCAGTACCTTGCAGCTGCGCTCATACTGCCTCCTTGTTTCTCTTGCCTCCGACTGCTGTTGGTACATATCCTCCTCTTGCCTCACTACAGGAGCGTGCGCGCACGCGCGCACACACACACACACACACACACACACACAAAAACTAACATTTAGAGTGCAGTATATCATCACATCCACTCAGCATCCAAGACATGAGCTTGCAAGTGTGTGTGTGTGTGCAGTAGGTTAGCTCAAAGATACTAGTCTTATTTTGTGCTGGATTTTTTTTGTGTGTGTATGTTGGCTGAGGGTGCAGTTTGACAGTGTTTTTGTTGGCTGCACCTCTAGGGTCCTGACAATAAAACATGGTGTGACAACACTGCAGTAAGTTCCTTGTTTGTCAAGTTACAGAACCAACATTGCATATATTTTGAATGTTTTGAAAGATACTGTTGTCTGCGTTGATAAATACTTACATACTAAACATGCTGAATAATGGACCAACAAGAAAATTAAAAATAAATTAATCCATTTTCAGTAAAAATTTTCCTGAAGCGGTGGTCTAGTGAAAGGTCAAAGCAAAGATATCTTTGGCATCTAAAATGTTTGTGATTACTTCTGCATTGGCTTACGCTAATCACATCAGTTAGCAGCACACACTTTCTCCTAACTACAAGATACAAACAAGCATAGGTGTTTTCTGACACTTTTCTGCAAAAATGCACTAAAGTTCACACTAATTTTATGCTTTAGAATGGCCATTACAGCAGATTTTAGCCATGTGGTGTAGATTTAGCCATTTGTCCACAGCCCGTCATACAGTGTCAGAATCTACATAAGCTAGTTTATGAAATATTACTTAACTAAGAAAGATTCAGTCCACAAATTCAGACCTCTTCCCTGGGGATTTTGTTCCAACTGCCTATCCTTTCTGATTAGCTCAAACCAGCTGCAGAGGGGTCCAGGTAGTTGGAACACAATTATAGTGTGGATTTATACTATCTGAACATGAATCTTTCTTATCTACTTAACAACTAAGCACAGTTCATGGATACATCAGCCTTGTAGTGACAGTGCAAAATCAAACTACAACATTTCCCAGATAGCAAAAGATATTAATTCAACATTGAATTACGGTCAGAAAGGTTGGTATATGGTTGATGTATAAACTTCAACTTTAAATCAACATTACTACAGCAATCA
>JBBPCY010000156.1:11646082-11706732 GCA_037974405.1 Brachyalestes nurse | reverse complement strand
AAAATAAGATAAAGAAGACTTTTTAGGCTAAAAATAAGATTGCAAGTCTTGGTTAGATCAGGAGTTTTTGCAGTGTGCTCCCTACATTTTGTTAATACGGCAGCAGAATCAATATTGTCCGGCTTGGATAAGAATAACCACTCCCGTGTATTCATGAATAAGCTCTGAAGAATCAAAAAGTAGATTTTGCGTGTTGTCTCTCACTTCGTACCTGATGATCATCTATTGTTTACCCTAAAAATAGTTGATCAGTAAAGACATGTTACTTGACTTAGAACCAAGGTAAGTAATGCAAGTTTATATCTATTAGCATTGTGAAAAATCATCTCACACTTGCTTCAGACCATGTTGTTATACTTACTTGTGTGGTTTCTGACACTGCATGACAAACCGCTGTCTAAAAATGGACAAAATCGTAAAAAATATATAACAGCTTTTATTTTCAGTTGCATGATATACTTTCCCTTTTCAAAGACAACAGAATGTAATACAGTGTCAGAATCCCCCTCAGCAAGTCTATTTAAGATTATTTAACAAATTTGCCCTGTTTGCAGTGCTAACTGCTGGCTATATACGTCCATTACCTGTCACCAAAACAACAGCATCAAGCCTTTCAGAATAAAATTAAATGACTTTCACTCTGTACCCCCTCCTCTTTCACCTAGATGAGGGTCAGACCGTGTGCCAAGGTCCGGAGGAGATGCGCGGGCGGCGTCTCTCTGAGGTGGGCATGCAGCTGCGCTCTGAGTGCCACCAGGGCCTGGGCTACTGGGACTACTTGTTCTTCATCGCCATCGGCTTCGTCATCTTCTCGGCCGGCACCGTCTCAGCCTGGGTGATGGGCGTGCTCATGGTGCTCTACGAGCGCTACAGCAAAAGGAAGAGCGAGGAGCTGGACAGCGATGACGAGGAAGACGGAGCCGCCCGGGGCGGCACAAGTAACCACGGCAACGGTGACCTAAGCAAGCCAGGCATGCAGGTGTGACCAAGGGAAGGAGGGATGACTGTGACAACCGTTAACCGTAACCTGACAGGGAACGTCAAGAAGAGCTGAAAGACAAGGGAGATGGAGGAGAGTATATTAACCAATGGATGGAAGAAATAACAACCCATGTTCAAAGAATGCTAGGAGGTTTGATGATTTAAGTGCACCTTAAAGACATGTTAGTGTAGTGGCAGTTGATAGAAGAAAAAGAGGAAGTGAAGAGGGAGAGGGAGCGAGCATTTGATGACCGTAATGGAGTGCTTCCCTCCATTGCTAGATTAAAGACTGAATGTTCTTTTCCAGAACGCCAAGCTAAAAGTAGTATTAATAAGTGTACTGGGGTGCGTAACTGAGTTAATAAGAGATCCTAAACCACATGCACTATGTTTGCGTGTGTGTGTGTGTGTGTGTGTGTGTGTGTGTGTGTGTGTGTGTGTGTGTGGATACACACATGATTACACAGTAATGAACAGGCCCCAGCCAGGTCCTTCTTTACTAAGCAGGATGGACTGAGACAGGGGGGAGGCAGAGAAGGAGGTGGGTAAGAAGTGTGTACAGGTCACTGATCTTTACTGAAAACGGGGCTGGGTTAACTGCACATTAGTAATGCACTCATACACTCTCTTTCCACACACACACACACACAATTTGGTTGAGGGAGAGATTTGAAGGGGAGAATGATTCACAGACCAGGCTGGCCTCTTCCCCCGTTAGGTCAATGGACGGAGGGCCGATATGAACAACTCACAGAGTGGAAAATGGGTGGAAGGGAAAAAGGGAAGGAGGGCTGCGCTGCACATTCTGCAAATAACCTGAAAAACCTGGTGGAACGTGGGCACACTTGTACTGGGGTGGGAAGACTGATTGATGGAACGATCCATTGACTGAATAGGTCAGGACACCTGATCTCAGTAAGCCTGTATGCACTGCACCCATAAGCCTTACACACACGATGTAACCAGTCCAGCAATAATACACCTGCATAGGTGACACAGAGAGCAATAGTTTATGTGTCTATGTGTATGAATGTGTGCAGTGTGTGGGTGGAGGGGCTCAAAGATGCAGAACGTTTAAACCCCTTAAACTGCAGGCGTATTATTCAGCTGTTGTAATTTATTCAGTAACTAGTAGGCCTGTCACAATTGTGAAACTTTAGCTGACAATAGCTTTTTTGTCCAACTGTCAAAGTAAAAAAGTTTATGATGATACTTATCACGTCCAGCTGAAGGTCACAGCCCTAGCTCAAATAAACAAACTTTACTCAACACTGCCCTCTAAAGGCAACAGTCAGACGTTTTTGAACTACAAGGTGTCTCCATACATGCATGTTTGTTGTCCTTTATGAACAGAAACTTTCCTCGTCCCTAAAGATGAAAATCCATCCAATTCACACTCTACTTGAATGGTGAGCATATTTTTGTGAATCCTAAAAAAACTGCTTAAATGGTTGTGAACATTTTGAAAGGCCTAGTACCTACTCTGAACTTCTCAGTAGCTACTATGAATTACTATGAACTTTTATGAAATGACTGAAATGTTAAAAAAGACAGTGAATCTACATACAGGCCTTTGCAGTTTAAGGGGTAAAACATTTTTAGCATGCTGTAGTTTTGGCAAGACAGCAGGCTCAGCACGACCTTCAAATCCACAATTAAAGCTTTTGCCAGTTACATACCTCCATCTCCATTCGTTTCCTTTCTCTTTCTCTCAGAGCAGCTAAGTGTGCATCTTGAAGGCCTGTTTTTTTGGCAACATGCTAAATCTGTCTGTAGCTTAGCTCAAAGTTTAGCATCTTGTAATGCTATTTAGGATGCTTCTTTTATATCACACCCTCTTTAATCCTCCTGTCCTTTTTTCACCCCTCCTGCCATTCGTTAACTCATACCCAGACTTAAACTTAGCTTGGGGTCAAAAAGGAACGTCCTTGCCAGCACTGGCAATGCTTTGCGACGATCACTGCTATTTCTTATGTCACTGTCATTCCTCCAACCATCCTTCTCTCTATCTCTCTCTCTCTCTCTCTCTCTCTCTTTCTCTGTCCTCCCATCTATACAGCCAACTGGGGTGGGATCAGGTTTCAGGTCACACAGGGGTGTCTCATGTCAACAGCATTTTGCCTCTGAGCATGCTCAGGAGTGTTAACCCCTCCTGGGACAGACACTGTAATTATATCAAGTTATAAAAGATATGTACAGAAAGCTACTCTGGAGTATAGAGTGCTACCAAAGCAGTATTGAATGTGTAATGAACATGCTGATACAAAATGTAATACAGATAGTGGTTAAAACATTTTTAGAAATGAAAATGCCCTTTTTTTCTATCATGGTCTTTGGACAAATGAAGTGTTACATCTTACAAGAAAAGACTATGCAATAATACCATTAAAATAGAAGTGAGGTTATGATTTTAAAGTCTAATGAAGATGGTGAAGGAGTTCATGGCATTCTTTTAAAATTATGATATCATGGCTATGCACAATAGTTGAAAAAGCCAAGCGTCTTAAGTTTGTAAAGAAGTGTTAAACCCTTCTTGGATGCATATAATCATAATATTCATTTTTCTGGAGAAGAAAAGAGATTATGGGTGTTTTGGGGGTGTGTGTGCACTCAGAGGAGTGTGAATGGATAGACTGCGGTTTAGAGGTTTTAGAACACGATGCACCTACAAAAAAATAACACTTAAAAGGTTATAGCACATAACCATTGTAGAGGGGTAATGGATCTATCTGTCACAAGCTTCAAAGCACTGTAAGGACGCACAGGAGCGTGTTAGATAGATTTGTGTGTGTGCGTGTATGTGCCTTTGCTGCCTACTCTAACCTCTAAAAGCGAGCATCTATGGTCGTGCTATGGTTGTGCCCTTTTTTGAAAGCAGACAGATAGAGAGGGACATTAGGACACTTAGTGTTCTATGCCTCTATGAATATTAATGTGCGGTTGTCCAGCAGACAGAGGAAAGGACATCTTATGTCATCGGCTAGTCAGGTGCAGTACAACGGCACAACATAATAAGAGCAGTTAGTGCTGCTGCACTCCAGCCCAAAGCTTAGCAGCCACACAAGTGTTTGTATGTGTGTGTGGCTGGTCTAAACCACCCCCAAAAACAATGTATCACAAGATGGCCTGTGTCAGAGAAATCATCTTTCAGCACGCATACACATTTGAGTGGCTGCGATGAACTGGCAGCATCACTGAGGCTGAAGTATCTCAGTGTGTATAGAGTCACAAACTCAACCTGGCATCATCGTGGGATATTTCGATGGAATCAGATTGACTGAGGCCTTATGACAGACTCTGTTGTGTGTACTGAGTCCGTGTAGTGTGAGAGCTGTTTTAACTAAAGGATTAACTGCGTTGCTTTAGTTGTGGGGTGTACAAGAGTGTGTTAACTTGTGTTGTATTGAAGCTGCCTTAGCTGTGAGTTGTAGGACGGGGGGGCTCTAGATCTGCTGAATCGATTTGTTGTCTACGGAAACATGTCCGTCACGCTCTGTCCACCATGCATGAAGCTCTGCTGCATTAAAGCCATACACTGAGGAT
Source organism: Brachyalestes nurse (assembly GCA_037974405.1). Classification (NCBI taxonomy): domain Eukaryota; kingdom Metazoa; phylum Chordata; class Actinopteri; order Characiformes; family Alestidae; genus Brachyalestes; species Brachyalestes nurse. The sequence continues at coordinate 11,702,208 of JBBPCY010000156.1, read as the reverse complement.
TTCCCCTGCTCTGCTTTCGCCACCAACCCTCCACCTTTCTTGGTCTTTACCTTTCCTCTGTCTCCTTCCTTCTTTTCCCTTAACTACTTTTAGCTTCTGTTCTGTTCTGTTCTCTTCCCTCCCCTCCCCTCCTCTTATCTTCTCTTATCTCGTCTCTTCTCCTCCCTTCTCTTAGCACTTCTCTTTTCTTCTCCTCTCTTCTTTCTCCTTCTCTTCTCTTCGTTGTCCTTCTCCTTTCCTCTTCTCTTCTCTTCTCTTCTTTTCTCTTATTTTCCCTTTTTATTCTTCTCACAGAAAGAATTGCCAGTATTAACACCCTGTTTTAGTCTAGTTCAGTTTAACTTCAGTGAATACTGAATGAATAAATGCAGCACTCTATAGGCCAGTTTTCCAAATTAAGCATCATTGTAGACTAAAAAAAATGTACAATGAAGATTCATTGGCACACAGTTTAGTCCAAGACAAAAAACAACCGTATGAGTTAGTTCAGCCCTGTAAGAGTTCACATGCCAGAGTTGACAGATAACCCTATGCTTTGGTTCATGCACCGTACTAATTACTTCAAAGCCTGTTAGTTTAATTCTGCACTGCAGGAGTTTATTCAACATGCTGTGTGGTTTTCCAGACATGGATTAAGTCTCCTTTTAAAGACATTTCAATGGTAAATCACCAGTCACCTCAATTTAGCATAACCCACCTCCAGGCATAACCCACCTCCAGGCCAATTAGAATTTATTAAACACCATAAGATTTAATTCATTACTATGCAAATTACTTATGCATCCAGCACTATGAGAATCAATTAAACACTAACATTTCCAAAGGCTCATTTGATAGTCAGCTAATGAAATACTGCAAGTGTTATTAAACTCTGTGGACTGGTTTCTTAGACAGGGATTACATTTAGACCTGGAATACCTGGCACTGTAGGATTAATAGTTCAAGACCGGATTTAACTCCTAGCCACGGGACCAACCCTGTAAGAGTTAGACACTGTTAGAGCAACTGTAAGAGCAACACTGTTAGAGTTAATCCAGCGGTGGTGCCCCCCCTCCTTCTTGTTCTTTCTTGCCGTACTCAGTTTCTTTCTGTCTCCTCCCTCCCCTCCGTTCTTTCTGCAGTGCTGGAGTGTGCGTGTGTGTGTGGGGATAAGATAATAGCGGTCTCTAAAGCACCTCTCCTCAGTTTTGATGAGGATGAGGGAGTGAAGAAGGCTAAATCAGAGCCGACGGACGACTAGCTTTTCTCTGGAGACACTCTGTGTGAGAGTCTCGGTATCCAGTCATGATGCATTTGTCTACAAGACAAAACACACACTACAGTGCATTGGCACCATGTATGCACACAGGCCAGCTGAGAGAGAGATTTATGCATTTTGAGGCAGCTGCTGGCCCTTTAGCTTTCACACGCTGGATGTGAGAATTGATTCTCAGGACTGGCATTGTTGAAAAGCAATTCTGCTATGCTGCATTGCACCCAAAGCCACAGTGCATTTTGTGAAGAAGCCAATCTGGCCTTGTAGTGTCCTCATGCTGCATGAGAGATATTAACCTTTAGAAGCTGCTTTGCTTTCCATTACATAAGAGTTTAAACTTAAGTGTATCATTTAAAAGAATAATGTTTATTTATAATATGTTTGAATTAACATGATTCAATAGTGCACATCATATCCATATGAATATCACATCAGTACAGTCATTACTAAAAGTAAGTGAACTAAAAGACAAACTTGTGTTGATGTTATATAAAGTTGTATGCAAAAGTTTGGATGCCCTTAGTCAAATTACATGTTTTGTTGGGTTTTTTTTAGGTGAAGATAAGCACATACACTACAAAGAATGTATGCAAATTTAATACATAATTACAGTTTGTTTTCTGAATGTAACATATTGGAAAACAAATTCTGTGCAAAGGTTTTGCTATATAACCATATATTTTATGTTTTACTTTGCTTACAAAACTGATAATATTGGATTTTAAAACATTTTCAGTCGTATGATTTAAATATTTTTTTCTTGTAAGACCTTGGAAGAGCATCACTTTCTCAATGAAAGCGCATCACAATGAGTTTTTTTTTTTTTCAGGTACGAAAAAGGTAAAAAGTATACGTTTCAAATCATAATACAGCGTTTAGTATTATCCTCTTTGCAAACACAAATGTGAAACAGTGTAGAAAATGTAGAAGAAGTTGGTCTGTCCAGTCTTGTTTGTATACTGCGCTTTAAATGCCAGGATGTCATCCAACCTCCTGCGCCTCCATGCTGCATACGGTACATTCTTCAGCCAACACAAAAATAACTGGTGACTGTCCTGGGGTTTCATCCTCTGCTGTCCTTTCCACCTGAGCAAAGTTACTGTGAGGGTAGTCCGACTGCTTAACATTTGAACTTAACAGATTCAGACAGGCCGGTGCTCTGTGTTCATTCCATGTACATTTTAATGCTGAGTTTAACAGACTGCCAAAAATATATCTAATATTAAATAGACCTTAATTTTTACACTGGGCACATTTAATGTTTCATTTGTTTCCCAACATGCGAAATGCAGTGCATCACAATTTGCAGAAGAGTGGAGTATTAATGCATTTTCATATTTCATTTGACCAAAGGTGCCCAAAACTTTGCATACGGCTGTCAGTTAACAGAATCCAGAACATTTTGAGGATGTAGTGAAAACTGCAAACTGAGAGATGTGTAGAAGTGAATATGTGTTACTGGGCAGTGCTGCTTTCTGGCAGCAGTGGTATTAATGAATGCTGGATTTGTGTTGTCTGTTATCAGGCAGGGTTACAGCTTGGGGCGTGTAACTGTCCAGGCCCTGTTGCTGAACCAGTGGGGTGCTGTAGGGTGTATGAAGTTAGATTCCTCCACTCCACACACACTCACACACAAATGCATGCTAGTCCAAGAGAAACCTATAGGGGTCTGCAGTGAAACAGAATAGCAGAGGAGAGAAAGGTGGCGCGCGCGCACACACACACACACACACACTCACACATACACACACATATATACTATTTCTCATTGTGTTTTAATTAAGAATGAACCAATATAAATGGTCCAAAATGACTTAAAATTAATAAGCTTGCATTAGTAGAATGTTTTTCACTTTTTCCTTTAAAGGTTTTGGAGATATGAGGTTTTTTCAGACAGCAATGACATGTATTAAAATCTAGTCTTAGTCTTAACTTGAGTAACAAAAATACATTCAGTTTTAAACAATATTAAACACTTTATAAAGTCAAATCTGCTTAATTTAGCCATGCTTTGTTCTCCGTTTTTCTTGTTTTTGTGCTGAAAAATGTATGAAATCACACACACAAACTTTCTAGGAATCGCCACCCACCCCCTCATCGTCTCTGATTCTTTATCTCTCTTTTTCTTTCTGTGTGTCTCCCCCCACCCCTCCCTTGCCTATGGAGATGCATGCAGAATGCTGCAGTAGTGCAGAGTGTTGCTGAGCTGCACTAGAGATACTGGGTCATGCCAAGGCTACAGATGCAGCACACTGCTCACTCACACTACTCCAGGACTGAGCTGCAGCCACATTTCAGTCTTGCCCAGCCACCACCACACTCCAAAGTCCAACTGACCGGAGTTATTCAGGCATTGAAAGATGAAGAGTAAATTAATAACAACAGCAGTCATGAACTGGCTCTTGGGTGGTTTGGACTGCAGTAAGAGTGTGGGTACTTTAGATTTTAAGCCATTAAACTTATTAAACTGAAATAATTATATAACCCCCTGACCACAATAATTTGAGCTGTTTGTGACCGCAGTTATTTTCCACAGTTGCTAACTTTCACAGTCACATGTTTATGTCATCAGGCAAGCCGCAAAAGTTCTACATTCGGGGCTAGAACACCATCAGAGAGCAGAAATGAAGTTTATTTGAGCTCCAGCTGTGTCTGTGGTCAATTTAGAGTATGGACAGCTAGGACAAATAGCAAATGAGTCAGTCTGGCCATTATAGATTATTACTAAAGTGGCCAAATGACGATTATCACTACTTTTACATAAAATAATATAGAACACAAAAAGCAATTAAATTAAATTGCAGATAATTTTTTTATCTGAGAATACTAGCTTCGATTTCATGGTGGTGACAGGCCTGTACTGAACAACATCTGAGTCCTAAAATTACTTGAATCATAAGTCTAAGGAGCAAAGATATGTAATAGTGACTATTTATTATTATTCGGCAGAGTTTACGGGGTTAAAGAATATGTGATATGAGCTTATAGTGTGCAGCATATAGTGTAGATGTGCATATATGCTCTGTGAAATGTGTGTGTGTGTGTGTGTGTGTGTTTCATTGTCCTGTCTCTTCTCTTTTAGCTTATTGATGGCAGAATTAGAGCACGAGGCTAAAGCCCACAGACCAGCTAATGCAATAAGTCAATGATACGGTCCATGACTGCACACAGCACAGACTCACTGCAAGTCAGAGAACTGTTGTCCCTGCAGATGACACAGAAGCTTTAAGACATTTGGGAAGAAAGAGACAGGTAGAGAATTATACACTAAATAGCATGGCATGAAATATTCAAGAACAATTAGTTCCCCTTTTAGAGACTTACTGAAAGAAGCCAGATCATGTATGTGTGTGCATGTGTGTGTGTGTGTGTGTGCGTGTGTGTGTGTGTGTGGCTGTGGCTGTGGCTGTGTGTCTGCTGCTGCACGTTCAGTGGGGATTTCGTGTGGGTCTCTGAGACAGCTGTCTGCCCGTTATGTAAGGGGTGACACACACAATCACACAGGGGCCCAAGGGGGGCCCTGACCTATTTATGGGCCCCAAGCCTGTATCAGAACACTGGTCATATACAGTCTAAAAACACACATCTACACAACTACACTCCACACAGAGTCCAGTGTGTTAGAACACACACACACACACACACACACACACACACACACACACACACACTCTTGCACACAAATATAAGCATACAACCCTCTTCTTGTTGATTTGTGCTGCTTGATAGTGCATAAGGATGGTAACAAATGACAGCATGATGTGTGTGTCACCTCTGGTTGTAGGGCAGGTCAAGATGTTGACTTGACACTGGCTTTTCTAAGACATTGTAAGTGTGTGGGCTGGTTTTCAAATGGCACCTTGGCACTTTTTCATCCAAGATTATGCTCAGCAGTTCAAGGCAGTGAACCATTAAATCTCTCTCAAATGCCTGATTAGACTCCCTATTAAACATGTGGACTCACACAGATCCTTACAAATGAGATTTTGGGTCAATTCACACGTCTGTCAATCACGCCTCAAACACTGGGCATGACGGCTATGGAATGGAAGGCCCCATTTTGAACCAGCACCTGCGGGCATTGGGCTCAGTTCTCAACCAGCCTGTCACACTGGGAATCCCTCCTTTCTGGACTAGTGAACTGGTAAAAGGTCCCATAACACCAGGACCTCCAACAAGCAAGACAAGCGAGATGCTCCTCAATGGATACAACCTACTGAGCTTCATTTCTACAGGGAGCTCCATCTATCTACAGAAAACATAGTAGCTTATATTAAGTACCATATATCTTTTACTATGACAGAATTATAATGTTTATTGAAATTTTCTGTCTTTTTTTTTTCGTTTATTTTCTCTTTTATTTTTCTTACTCTGAAATGGAAGCTCACCTATGTCAGCACAAAAAGGGGATGAGGTGCAGAAATACTCTGCCCAGTTATGAGGCGCAGAGCGATGGAGTGAGAAAAAATGATCGAGTGAGCAGGCGTTTGAGCATGCGAGTGCGTGATCTTAGCACATCTGAGCGTGTGTGTCTGCGTGTGGCGCTCACTTGTCCATGCATTCTGCACTGCAGCCTGCCAACTTTGTACTCATTCCCAACAATAAAGGCTATCGGAGTGGAAGTTGTGTCTCGTGTTTTTACTGCTTTGATAAAATCAGTTTTTCACACTAACACCACATCCCATGTCCATGCCTAAAGTCTTGAACTTTCCCTAAAAATGTCCTTTCCCTTAAAAATAAAGTCTAGTCAAGAACCTGATTTATTCCCTTTACTCCACACACTGTAAACACTTGTTATTTTTTTTAACATGGAATACTTACCATAGTTACTCTGACTTCTGGGAGCTTATGTCCTTGCAGCTAAAGTTTCAGAGTGAATGCCAGAAACCCCTGCAGAAGTGAAAAGAGAAAACTAAGCCAGTTCTGCAACGTTAACACAAATTACGCAAGGAATTAAAATTTAATGTGTAGGTAAAGTTTAAATGCATTAAATGAAAATGAGGTATCCATGAAAAAGATCAGTGCCGATGCTGCGAAAGTGCAGCAAAAAGTTTTTCAATAAAAGTATTTCTGTAGTCCAAAAGTGTTTGTTTACAGTGATTTACTGCCAGCTAAGCTGCCAGTCAGGGGTTCGGCTTCAGGACAGGCAAATATTTAGGGCCTCCTCTGTGAAAGGACCCCCAGTTTTTACAACTGCGAGCCTTAAAATCCCTGAATCAAGAATCACCACTATGGTCAAACACTTACTATACACTGTTCAACTTTTTTTTACCGTGAATACAAGATATATCTGGTATCTGTACAGCTCCGGAAAAAAATAAGAGATCACTGCAATTGATTTTTAAATCAGCTCTATGAGTATGACAACCATTCCATGCCAGTGTCTATACAAGCACCTCATTCCTATTTATAAGGTTCTGATTACTGATCACCTGAAGAACATCTTATTTAATGAGGAAAAATATAAAAACACTGCTGTAATCAACACTCTCCTCTTGCAAAGGGGCCAGTTGGATGGCAAAACACTACTAGAAGTATGTCAGAGGTAATTATTGCCATTTTGTGAATTTGTTAATAAAACTTTGTTTTGTAAACACTGCATAATTTCTCTTATTTTGATGTTTTGTCATTTCCTTTAAAACGATGTGTTAAAGAACAATTTTTTTATTTGAAAATTAGGAGAAATATTGCCAGTAGTTCTTATAAACTAAGTACTTGCACCTATAAAAGATAAAACCTGAGAAACAACATTTTTGCAGTGGTCTCTTATTTTTTCCCAGAGCTGTACATGGTATCTGGAACGGCAAAGCTAATTTAACTAACAAGTGCTGTAAGCCCTGAGGTGTGGTTAGCATTACAATTCATCACACATTAATCTCAAACTGTGTAAATTAGTGTATGAGAAATGATTATCCATGCTGTTTGCATGATGCTAACTGGTGATGTGAATTTCTATCACATCTTGCAAAATTAAGGAAGGACATCAAGTTTAATGAATATACTAACTACATTCGGAGTAAGGCTGAAAATTGTGTAAGTCTGATCTTGGCTAAATCACTGCTGTAAGTTTTATTGATCAGAGTTTAATTTGGATTGAATACAGTTGATCAGAGGCTACATTGGGATTGTGTTTGTGGGCTTTTGTGATAATTAGCTTGATGTGCACAAGGTCTGGTAATACAGTACCAATTTATAATTATAATAAAAGCAGACTTAGACGCTTTTGGGATTCATTGGTATGTCAGACTAATGCTTGCCTAATTATGGACTTGATAACTGGTATTTCTTAAATGTTTCAGCTCAGTCTTCACCTTTAATACACATGTAAAATTGAATACACATGTAACATTGAATACATATGTAAAATTGCAGTAGTATACACACAACTACAACTGCATAAACCACATATACATACATGTTACTTATCAGTAATCCACTCGTACCCAATACACCCTTTCATACACAATGAAATGGAGTTTTGTGTGTGTGTGTGTGTGTGTGTGTGTGTGTGTGTGCTCATGTGAAAGTGCTGCCAGCTCATTGGAAACACAATTGCAGCTGACAGTTATGTGGATCGTCAGGACAACGTTGCGGCAGGGCAAAGATGAAAACACACTAACCAGACCAACACAGTGATGCAAACACACTATAAAGATGTCATCAATCACAGATTCACTTTCTGGGCCGAACCAGTCAATCCTTTGAACGTGAAGCTGAAGTGAATGAGATTATTATTATTACATAGACAGCCGAATGGATGCCTCAATGTTATTTGAAACACCAGTAACGTCCCTTCCAGCTCTGCCAAACAGAGCCAAAAGGAGAGAGGGGGAACGAGAGAGTGATATCATGAAGTAATGAAAGGTACGGAAATGACAGCAGTGAGAAAGAAGCAAAGAAAAGAGAAATCCACAAGCAGAGTGTGAAATTTGTGCTAAGGGATCTTTTTTATCTTGTTTATCTTTTTGGATGCACACTAATACACACGTCCCAAAAACTCTCACTGTTGCATTTAGAGGTACGGAGCACTGTGCCTTTATACCAGAGAGAACAGTGAGCTGTGTTTCAGCTTTAGAAAAGAAATGAAAAAAGCTCTGAGGTTGGCTGAATAGTGAAAAGACCAAAAAAGCAAGAATTTAATGCCGCAAATCTGTAAACACTATTCCTAGTTCATATTTGGCAAATTCTCCTCTGTTCTTTGTGGCTCTCAGGGGTTTCCAATGGGTGCACCGGCTGATAGTCTGTGTGTTTCTACCATTTTAAGTCCCCCGCACTCCCTGTCCTAAGTGTGTGCTTCTTCCTCGGTTCTAGATCTAATAGCCAAGGTCCATAGTTGTTTGCATTTAGAGCAAGATGCCATAGGCTCGGTACACAGAAGAAAAAAAAAAACAAAACATCCAACCGATCTGGTTCATTGCTCTCAGATCAAAATCTTGTCTTTCAAGACATTAACTTTACAAGAGAAAACCGCTCTTATAATGAAAGAAAATGTAAATAATTTACTTTTCAAAGAGTTTTGGATAAATTATTTCATTCCTTCAGCAGTCATGAAATGTAAATGTAAAGGTCACCTGCTATCTCCATATTGTATATCAAGACAACTGAAATAAATGACAAACAAAAAGAAAACACCAAAACTGCCAGTTCTGCTACTATGGAGACATTCACTGCCAAATAAAGAGAAGAAGAAGAATATGATTCGTCCAGAGCAAAGACACACTGCTACACACTACACACTGCTCCTCGGACGGCCCCAGTTAGTAACTGCACACTGCTTCACTTGGTGAATGGGTTAAATGCTTTGTTCACACTGTGTGCTGTGCTGTACTGAGTTCATGCGTGATTATAAGGGGTCACTTTACTTTTCTTTAGAAGGAACAGTAACAAGTCTCTGTCTCTGTTTGTATCGCAACAGCAAGTTCACTTCATGACCTTATGACCCTAACCTTGGCATCCTCACCCTTTCCACTCTGTTAAACCCATTTCATGGGTAATGGAAAGGCAATGCCATTCCTTCAGGTGAGAAGCACTCTGGTTGGAACCCCCCCATGCGGGCAAGTTTTTTTTTATAGCTTCCTGTGTTCATTAATAGGGAGAGCCTCTCTGGAGAGGATAAAGCTCATTATAGAGCTGCAGCTCATTTGGGTGCTGCAAGGTTCATTTGGGATCCTTCCTCTGCCGCCTGGCCTCTGTCGACATCTTTTCCACATTTGGACGGCTTAGGCAAGAATTCCCCACCTCAATCTCTTCTCGTTCCCAACTTAACCACCCCCCAGGGACAGACAGAGAGAGAGAGAGAGAGAGAGAGAGAGAGAGAGAGAAAGACCCATCCCCCTTTTCTTTGAGGATTGCTGGTCTGTTAATGAGCTTTGATAATGAGTCTTTGTCGGACACTTATGAATAGATATCTTCTCATGCAAACCAAAGACTAACAGAAGGCTCTTTTTCTCTGGCTTAAACATGTATCTGACACCCATTTAGTGTTTAAAAAAGAGGCGGAAACTCTTTCTTTGCAATCTGGTTTGTTGGATATCTCATTCATTTAAGTTCCAAGCAGACTTCTGATTTAAAGTGCTGACCTCATTCTGTACACTAATAGTAGCTGACCACGTTTTGAAGCCCAGCATATTTTGACAAAAGATGAAGCAGTGAAAAACCACACCTTAACATATTTAGTAAAATGTAGCATCGGTTTTACTTGGAGAGTCTGTCTGCAAGCGTCAGGTATGCAGGGCAAGGGTGTTATCCACTACACTATTCAGCCACATCAGATTCAGCATTCTCTTCTCCATATGTTCCACATTCAAGGAACTGGCACCATAATTGTATTCCTAAATTGAAATGTGCCTTTGATAAATCGACCAATGCGTGCTACCACCATATACATTTTAAATGATAGATCAGTGGCTAAGATAGCAGTGATGTTTGGCTGAGTACCACAAGTCGCACTGAAGTGAGTCTGGGCTGGCAAAGCAAATCTCTCCCTTGAGAGGTAAAAAAAAGGGTCAAAGTTTGAAAAACATAATTAAGTATATTTGTGACGTGTCCTTTGCTTATTCCCTCCCAACTGACTGCTTCATGAGGAACTATGCAGAAAATGTGGAATTTACCACATCAAGAAGTGATTATAGAAACAGTGATTTTCTTCACAGATTCATTCATCATCCATTCAGGTTATTACTCTGGTGCCTCCAGTACAGTGCTGAACTCGGAGTGAGCCATGAAGGATGGCCCCAGATGCAGTGCAGTGGGGAAAAGCTGGCACAGGTTTGTTGTTTGGCGCGCTGTCTTGAACAAACAGCAACAATGATCTCTTTGGAAGTATGTACACTATGCATTTACAACTGCTCATGCATGTGTGTTGGTGTGTGTGTGTAGAACACTTAGCCCTGGGAGGGAGGATTTATGTCATTATCAGTTAACAATTACATTCTAAATATAACTTTGCACACACACACACACACACACACACACACACACACACGCCAAAAGACTGTCATGCTTATAATGCAGTATGCAGAGCTTTACCATGGCCCATATTAGTGAGTGGGATTTTGCAGAGGGCAGACTGTGGGAGGGTGTCTTCTCTTCCTTGGGCAAGAGATTTAAACTGATGGCCTGAAATTAGAACTCAGTATACTTTACTCTCGCCTGTCACTCCTGCCTGCTCTGAAAGACAAGTGCAACACCAGAACACTGCAGCACACACTGGGCCGCCTGATTATTTATTTAACATCTCTTCTTTCTGCAGGTCTCTGAGATATTGAGGAACATTAGAAAGAGGGAAAAAAGAAGAAGCATCAGGAAATGTTCAAAACTATCAAAAAAATGGAACAGAGGTGTGTGTGAATGTAACTACAGATGGCAATTGGAACAGTCATTTATATCAAGTGCCAAGTTTTATTAAGCTCTTCCCAATATCACAAGAAATGAAATGATGTGTAAACATGGTATATAATAAATTAGTTTCCATGAGCTGCCACAGTGCTTATTTTCCTGAATAAAGTCTTAACACACACCTGTTTTGCAGTTACTGCACATTATCTTAAAATGAGTTGTAAGAAACGGATTTATTTACTGTTTTTGTAAACAGGCAAACAAGTTGCCAGTGTTAGTAAACTGGTTGGTGGTACTTCTGGTTGACCCTGGGTGCTAGTGTACCAGCCTTTTTGCCCCCTAAATGTCAAGAATGGCATTTTTCTTACCTTAGAAGAAGCTTCAGCTACTAATAACAGTGCAAAAATTGCTCTAAACTTATCTCAAGCACCAATCTCAAATCCCACCTATTTTATTAACTGTTAAATCATGGCGCTGCAGTCAATTCAGTCACCATTACTTTGGAAAAATGTGTATGACAATACTCTAGTGAAAACTTGGTTTACTGTATTAACATAATGGTTTAGTTACCTTTACTACACTGGCTTTAATTAATATACAAAAACAGGTTCAATACTCCTTTTTAACATCTTAAAGTGAAAAGGAAAAAGTTAAAAAAGCTAAACACACATAGTTCTGTTAACATATCATATCAGATATGAGCACAACATCACTGAAAGTGTCATTTTTCCAGTGTCTTAAAGTAGACGGGCCCCTTGTAGTCACGTGTGAACACACCACTACACACAGTGTGAACAATGTGAAATTCTTTCTCTGCATTTAAACCACTCACCAAGTGAAGCAGTAGGCTGCACAGGGAGCAGAGTGTGGGGACGGTTTCCTTGCTAAATTAAATGGGATTGTGATAGATAGATAGATAGATAGATAGATAGATAGATAGATAGATAGATAGATAGATAGATAGATAAACTAGAAAGCTAAATTACAAATGAAAGATAAAAACTGAGCTGAATAAATGGAATTAATCCTCAGTGGTTGATATGAAGAGGGAAACAGATGGATTCTCTGACAGGTAAGGCTTTGCTCTGATGCTTCTCCAGATTGCACAGTACTGTTGCAGTTTTTGTGTTTGTGTGTGTGTGTTTCCTTAGCCTCCCCCTGCAATGCATTAGCGGAGATGTGAGTCTGTATTTCTAAAAATTTGTTCTGCTTTTGTCCTCTCTCTCTTTTTCTCATCATTCTGAGTGCTGATTCAGCAACGGAGAGAGTGGGAAAGTGCAGGCTACATGCGGACCCCTGACTCAACCCCCCCCAATGGTCTGGCATTCTCACTCTGTCCCTTGTTTGATGTAAGGGGCACTGTAGTGTGTGTCTGTGTGTTCCATTTTCTTGTTCAAAGACTTGGTTTCCCCCTTAGGGATGAAAAGGAGCAGGTACAGCACGGGTAAGTAACAAGCTGCCAGTGAACACAAGTCAGCACGGGACAATAATGATCAAGATATACAAATAGTATATTGCTGCACAGTGTTGCTACCTGATGAATGCCTTTCCCCATCACTTACTCTTTCACAAAAAATCCACACACACACACACACACACACACACACACACACACACCAAAGTATTGGGGCACAACAGTTTTATAGGGTTTTGGACTTTGTGGACGCAGTTGGGGGAAGGCCCTTTTCTATTCCAGCATGACTGTGCCTCAAAGCAAGCTCCATAAGGACATGGCTGGATAAGTTCTTGACTGAACTTGACTGGCACACAGAGTCCTGACCTCAACCCCATCCAACACCTTTGGGATGAACTGGAACGGAGATTGTGAGCCAGACCTTCTCGTCCAACATCAGTGCCGGACCTCATAAATGCTCTACAGAATGAATGGACACAAATTCTCACAGAAGCTCCAAAATCTGGTGGAAAGCCTTCCAAGAAGAGTGGAAGCAGTTATTGCTGAAATGTGGGGGACCAACTGAATGCAATATCATTAATGTAATAGTCAGGCACCCCAGTGCACATAATGTACACACACACTGTAAATGTAATTGCGGGAAGACCATGTTTGTTAAAGGGACAAAATTGAGTTTTAATGTAACATGTCTTTTACATGTTTCATTGGTTACAATACCCAGCATGTTTTATGAAAACAAATAACGATTGAGAATCTCTGTGGTGTCTAACAATCCTGCTAGCCAATCCACTCAGACACTGGCTAAAAAATACAACTAGACTAGCACTGGAGTAACACTTAACTCGATTGTCAAATCATAAAGATCTTTATTTAGCAAATAAAAAGAGTGAAATGCATTTTTAAGCCTTTCTGCCAAAGAAGAAAATTAACAGGAAGAGACTGTCACAAAGGTCACAGGAACAGTGACTAAAGTGACATTTGCAGTCCTTGGAAAAGGTAAATGGGGCCGGAAATTGTGCTCAGGCATTAGTGAGATATGTAAAGAAAACAGAATATTTTTAGCAGTCACATTTGTCTATATCCTTTCCTTTGGACTTTAAAGCAGAAAATCCAGCTCTGAAGACTACTGCAGCACCACTGTAGGATGTGAGTAGGCATGCAGCTGTAGCGATGGTTACATTTTATTTAATTCTGAGCTGGAGTGTGTCTTAAATCAAGGCGTTTTAATAGTCTTTTCCAAATCCTGTGTTATAACTGTTATGTGCTCAGTGCATCGTTAACATGTTGCCAATCAGACAGCAGCACCTTTTCGTTTGTATCAGGCCTTTTTAATGCCTTTTTGGCAGGCCAGTTTTTTCACGTACTAGTTCAAACAGGAATGTTTCTCATGCTGGTATTTTCACCTAGGAGGTTTAAAAGCATGGAAAAGCACTACAGAGACGTATTCGTGTTCAGATCTACAAGAAAGCTAGTGAGAGAGGCTGCGAGAGGGAGGGAGAAACAGAGAGAGAGAGAGAGAGAGATGGAGGAGAGATAGCAAGAGGGAGGGTAGAGTGAGAGGGAGAGAAAAAGAGAGCGGTAGAGAGAGAGAGGTTGAGAACCTTGCCTTGTGCTGCAGGCATGTGCTAAAAACAGTTCCCTGCTTTAGCAATCAATAAAAGAGAGACTGAGAAAGAACAGAGAAATCACAGATAACTGCTTGTTTCCTCCTGTAGATGGACTCTACACTTCTTCCTCAGAGACACAAGATGATTTAGGCAAAGCTCATATCCTGTCATTAGCAAGAGATGCAATCAGAACAGACATGCGTTCACAAACCTGTGTGTGTTCTGATATAAATTGCTAGTGAAACATGGCAGCAGCTTTGTATCAGTTTCATTTGTTATGTTATGTTATGAATTTCCTTGTCTGCTCAGAAGCTTTCTGAGCTGGCTGTCTGAGCACCTTTACACTGTGGCTCCACTTTAGAACTCCACACTGCAGACAGTCTCAGTCTTCTCAGACCAGCCAACTGAGAAACTCAAGGTTCAAGAAGGATACAAGGTTCAAGACATTAGACGATGTTTCTCCTGAGCAATTTTAGTTGCAGCTCCATGACTTCCTGCACTGGCCACTTGATCAATGCTATGCCACACTTAGGCTTCCTGTGCCAGCTGCCTTTACATCACAGCTAAAAGCATCGTTCAGAAAGGTGCTATATTAATTACATTCACAGCATTTTGCAGATGCTTTTATCCAAAGTGACTTCCATTCCCTAAGTACAGGGTACAGTCTCCCTGGCGCAACTTGGGGTTAAGGTTCTTGCTCAGGAACCCAGTGATGGCATACTGAAGGGAGGATTCAAACTCATGACCTCTTGGTCTAAAGGCAAGTATCCTACCCACTAGGCCACCACCACCCTAATTAAGCTCATTCCCTTTTGTAGCAAAACATACACCCAATATTATAACTTTACAGTATAAGGAACTTTCAAAAATGTTAGCATGGTTAATGGAGCAACATTTTATTTGAAGCAGTTTTAGAGAGTTGCTATTGTTCCCTGTGAACATTCTTCATATTGTGCGCATCCTAAAAGGAAGGCTTTGTTTCTACCTTATGCACCAGAACACAAAATGAGTACAGAAGTGCATGCATGGCTAATTTCTTTCACTGAGACTGTTTGGCTATTCAGCAGTATCTGTGTGCAGCATGAGTCTCAGTATAATTCCTAATCCAGCGCTTGGCATGACGGCCGAGTGGCACCGCTCAGAGATAAATGCCAGTGCTTTGGCTCCCCTTCTCTCTGATGCCCAACGGGACCAAAGATTTGCCATTTACAAGGCTGACCTAAATTGGTCAGATCCTATTATAAATTAGCCTGCAGCGTTGCTCTGCATTTGACTGAGGGAGGTGTTGAGGACCTCACTGAGCCTTGATACTGTGAAAACCCAATCTTATTATGTATACATGCTTGTATCCACTCTTTAGAATAAAGGTTCCTAAATGGTTCTTGGCTTCAGACATGAAATTCTAATTAATATAGAACCTTTACAATATGTGCAGGTTCTTCTACTATGAAAAATTATTATAGAACCATGCACTGAAAGGTTTCTTAGAGAACCAATAGTGATTCTTCACCTTTTTTTGCACCTTTATTTATTCAGAGTGTATGTTGCTTCACATTATGCTCATTATGCCTGAACTGGTTGGATCTTAGTGCACACCAGGGGTATTTATTTGCCAGGACCTCACTGGTCCTGTCAACCTGCCAGATTCATTAGTACTCCCCGTCCCACTCCTCGTCCTACTCCTCCTCCTGATCACACCACTTGCTGCCATAGAAAATCAGATCACACCATAGATTCCAGAGGTTAGTCTTTAACTAGACATCTAGTTACCAAAGAATGATGCATAAGAGACACCTGCTAACACTCCATACTGAATCATTCCATAAAAATGGCTGTTTGCTTAACACACTCACTAGTAAACAGCTACATAGTACACACGGGACAGCTGAACAATATGGGCCTCGGGTGGATGCATGTAAACATATGACTCGTTTCTTGCTTCATTAAATTATGCTCCAACACCTTTAGGCCACAGGCAATGCTGTTAGCATGGTGCTAACATATGCAAATAATGAGTTAAAGAAACAACATAGTAAAAAGGCTTTCAGTGTATCAGATACAGCAGCTGGTCCAGAGGAGTACAGTGCCTGTGATTACTGCTTTCACCACTTGAAGGACGGCTTTGTCTAAGGCCAACAATCAACTGGTGCATGTGTTTAGCCTGATAAGCTCGTATTGTAGCACTGTCAAACAATGGGGTGCGATTATCCGAATCATGTAAGACCTGTCTGCATGTAAAAGTTTCCATAAAAGAAGCACTTCTCCAAGCTGAAACGGCTTCATTCCAAGTAGTCACACGCGTTCGTCCCATAAACAGAGTAATAACTAGCTTTCTTTAACTGGGCAGCCGCTTCAATCACATTAGCCTTTTCCCACATGCTGCCATTGGAAAAGCTTTAAGGTAGCTATGGAGACACTGCCAGTGCCACTGATCACATTGCTTTGTCCAGATCCCCAGTTACCCTTGGTAACTCACTGGGTGGTGGGGGACTTGGAGGATTACTGGAGTATGTGCAGACATTCAGTGACACTCGAGGAGGTTCCTCAAACAAATTAACACCGACAAACTGAGTTTTGCCTTTTTTTGAGCTATAATTTTTTTCATAAATATATGATCACATTCTTTGTTCTCTTGCTATATATCAGATTAGATTATTCTGGACTGGAAACATCAGACATCAGACAAATCTTTAGACATTTCAGCTTCTAGTCTACACCTCAGTGGACAGTTCAAACTGTCCAGGACCAACCTCTCCAGATGTTTACTCGGAGGCTAGCAAATAGCTGACTTTATTTTCTTAGAGTGACACAACAGGTGAAGCAACGAGGATCTCCAAGATTTCAAGACTTGTATTATATTCTGCTCTACGGTAAGCTGCAATTATGATTTTCATTTTTTTCAAAGGATGTTTTAAAGGCTGTAATATGTGACAAGGGTGAATGGCTAATGTATAATATTCAGAATGGCTTTGTTTGACAAAATAATGGACATCTAAAGACAGCTCATTGAACTTTAGTCTTAAATAATACAAACAGTGTGAGGGTCCAAGTCCACCTTCAAACTACTTCTGCCCATCATGCTAAAACAGTAATGCCCAATTTGTCATCAAAAGATATAATATATATTATATATAAAAGTCAATCTTCAGTGAAGGCAAATATTCATAAGGCGACATGACTCATACATAAACTTTTCACAACAAACCACATCCAAAGGCTAATTCTAACAAGTATCAGTTCTCATACATTTTGAGGTGAAACTACATCAAAATTGACTTAAGCAACGTTTTATGACACTTCTTTTTATGATATTTTCTTCATAAATGTTTGCTTTTTGAAGTTTTATGTCAATTATGAAAGGTTTAAGTAGGTTTTATGAAGCAATAAGAAACATTTATGATATAAGATAAGATAAGATAAGATGATAAGATAAAATAAACCTTTATTGGTCCCACAAGTGGGAAATTTGCATTGTCATGGCAGAAAGTGGACAGTACAAAGGTAAAAGCAGCAAAAATGAAAAACAATAGAATAAAAGCTATAGCAACAGTACAGTATAAACAGTACACTATACAAACAATACATTTTTCAATACACTATACAAACAAGATTTTTTTTCAATACACAATACACAGATAGACACAGTCTAAAATTACTAATTCATTTTTGCATTAATATTTATTAAAAGGTTTAACATTCTTGTTCAGATGGTGATAATATAAAATATAAAATATTGGTTCTGTGATGTTGGGATTTAAAAGAAGAGTTACAATAGAACTTCCATTGGATGCTAAAATGTGTCTCGAGGTCTCTAGTCTCTTGCTAAAGACCCCCCAAGTGGTCGTGTCTGCAGCCTTTTTCAGACTAGTTTAACACTTAGTGCTGGTTTCAGATGTCACTATTCCAGTTTCTAAATAATGCTCTCAAAAGAGACAAAGGTGGAAGGAGCGAATCATAAGTTATCTTGGCCACAGGCCAGCATATTTCATGACTTGTAAATGAACTGAGATCATCTGAGCAAATTGCGCCACATGGTCATAATCATCAATGAAGATGGTGAAATGAATGCAATTTCCTCCCCCTGCTGGTTTTAGTTTGTGCTTAAAACGAATTGCTTGTTGTAGTGGCTCTTTCCAACCACAATGAACAGTGCTGCTGTCCTCATTAATTTAAATAACGAATGAATAAATCGCTGACGAAGTGTACACCACCCTCACAACAGTTTTAATTCAAACTGTGCTGTCATCCAGGCCTAATGCTGAGAGGCAGAAAACCAGTCTATGCTTTTTCATAGTTGTCCTCTCAGCTACTGATTCCTCACTGTATGTCAGTAAAAATATGGGTACTGTGTCTAGACCTTACTAAATTAAAAATAAAGGTATGAGGGAAAAACTATGCTGTATAAGTAAAAATGTCCCTTCAATTTTATTATTCATGATATATGTTGTTGAGAGTGAGCTTTATACATGCAAGAAATATCACTGCTATACGATGATTAATGCCACCTTTACTAAAGAAATAACAGGAGCATCCGTTCTTCCATGCTGTACCTTTTATAAAAAAACGTATTTCCTAAATGTAAACTTATATAAAATTATATAAATTATATACAAAAATAACTGGTCCTTGCACAAAGATAATATAGCATAGTCATGTTTCATTTTACATTGATATGAATTTGAGTGCGTGTTTAAAAATAACTATATAAAATTTGTGGGAACTCATTTGATTGACAATAGAAAAAAAAATCAGAAATTCACTGAGAATTTTTTGTCAAGTAATTCAAAGGTTTTTTTTGAAGCTTTTCTAAAATATTATTTTTTTCTTGCCAATGTCGTTGAGTGAAAGTACTCTTAAGCAATAAGTAATACTTGAAAAAAAGAACAAATCTTTACTTGTAGAAGAGTTGTGTCTTCTGATGGCGATTGGGGAACATGCAGAGGGCCCATAGAGGTGAATGATTCATGGTTGAGAATGAATGCATGGACGAATGGACGGATGCTACAGCTCTAATAGAATCTAGCTTTTGAAAGGTCAGCGAGCAAGACAATTCTCTGCCCATTCTGTGGGCGGATCTCTCAGATACATGAACCCAAACTGCCATCCCTACCCGCTCTTAATAGTGCAAGATACGCTGGAAAATGAAGAACCAATCATGTCAACACATCCATTGGGGCCTCAGGCTCATATTACATCCCTCTATAAATAGCCCCAATTATCTTCCAGTGACGTCTTTCCAATGAAAATGCGGTAAAAGCAGTAAATATCTTAGATGTGAATGAACAGTTTTCTTAACTTAGCCGCAAACATATCTTGCTGTATTTTGTGTGTTGATTAATAAGTGCATTTATTAACTGGGTTGGCCAGGGAAGCGGCATCATTCTTCTATTAGCCAGCCAGACCATATTGTACACAAGACATTCCCATAAGATGTGTTTTCATCAAGCCGATCAAGGCCATGCAGGTGACAGATAAATATTAACCTAATGAGCTCAAGCTGCTGGGCAACGCACCACAAAAGACAACAAAAGCAATCAATGTGAGAAGAAAGTACGTGTCCTAGAGCAAGGGAGAGTCGGTGCAGTGTTCTAATCAGAGAAAGGCAAGAGAGATTAAGAATGGGCACAAGAGCTACAAGCTGATGCATGTTGCTGCTCATCCTGTTTCTATCAACAAATGCTAGCATACACACACACACACATACACACACACACACACTCACACACACACACACACACACACACACACACACACGCACACACGTAGAAAAAAAACCCTAAACAAACTCTGAGAATGAAAAAGGTTCATTTATCTCACACACATACACACACACACACACACACAAACACTTCAGCTAAGGCTGTCACATTTCCATTAGCATAATTTTCTCTGCCATTTACAATCAATTTATTGTGTCCTCTGGCCTAAAAGCATTTGAAAAGAGAGATGGAGTAAAAGAGACAGGTGGAGAAGGTCATTATGGAATATTTTAAGGTATTACCTCATTCAGTAAATATTCAATTTTAGAAAGGCTGTTATGCTTAACCATTTTGTTTACATATACAAGTCTTTTCAGTATGCTCGTTTTCTTTAGACTCCCTCCTGAGAAAAGCTAGAAGGCTGTACTGAATCTCTCTGTAAGGCTTAACTTTTGATGAAAAAATGTGATACTTATAACAAAAGCAAATGTAAGATTTATAACCAAACAGAGGAGCGCCGTCTGTTCTGGCAACACATGACCCCTAATGATCCCATTAAGGCCTCTGCATACTCGGTTTATTTTTAATGGATTACAAGCTAATAAGGCTGATGCAACAGGGAGATTAAGAGCTTATCGGAGGGCTGCCACTTTGCTTTATTTGTTCCCATTACTCATCCTCAAAGGCCCAAACATTCAGAGCGCAGTCTCTCCTCACTCAAATGTGACTGATGGAGGCCCTGGACAGAGCAATCCATCAGCTGCTGTATTTCCTGCTCTCTCTCTCTCTCTCTCTCTCTCTCTATTTCTCTCTCACTCTCTGCATCTCTGTGTCACTGTAGTGTGATAGAGGTTGTTGATGACAGCAAACCTCAGCTGTTATGATTTTGCCATAACTCTACTGTTAATACTTTTCAGACCTTGTGAAAATGTTTCAGTCAAAAACACTTTACTTTTCAACATTTGCTGAAAAGTAACATTTCACTTTTCACAAACCTGAACATTACTGTCCAAAACCCTAAACTAGTTCTCCATTACTGGTCTTGAGACAAATTAATGACTTTAAACTAGTTTCTGTAGCATGGCGGGGATTCACTTCCATTCAACCACAACAGTGTTTGAGAGATTAGACACTAAAGATGGATGATACAGTTCACACAGGCCCAGACTATTATTCCTCCTGTACCAAACTTTACAGCTTCACTAAAGTAGTGTTCTCCTCTCATCCACCAAACCCAGATTTCTTTGTCATACTGCCAGATGGTGGTGTGATCAGTCACTCCAGAGACTGAGCTTCCCCTGCTCAAGAGTCCAGTGGTGGTGTTTTACATCACTCCTGCCAACACTAACATTATGCATCTTAGTATATAAGCTTGACCATAGAAACTCCATTAAGCTCTTATTTAACAGTTCCTATTAAATGTTCAGCTCTGAAGTTGTTTCCAGAGTCATTGAGCAACTTGGCAGTGAGTACTGCAATCCTGAGCTGATATTTTATATACTATGTGCTTCAGTTCTCAACAGTCCTGTTTTGTGAGCTTCCATGACCTATCTCTCAAAAGCTGAGCTGTTACACCTGAATGTTTCCACTTCACATTTATAATTGGCTAGGAAAGCTCTAGAAGGGCAGTAGTTTCATGAACTGATTTATTGGAGTATTCTTGAAATTCACTGAGCTCTTCAGTATGACGCATACTGCTATCATTGTTTATCTATGGGGAATGCATGGCTGTATGTTTGGCTTTGTGGCTGAAACAGTTAAACCTGCTAATAAGATGGAGTCTCAACATACTTTTGACCTTGTACCATATTTTATCATAATTTTCTTTCAAAATTAGAATACACAGTTGGATGAGATAATAATAGTATTGGTATATGTTGTATAATGAATGTAAATAAACAGCTTGTCTGGTTTTTCACTCAAACCCACTGAAACACTCATTTTTAACATACCTCTAATGGTCTCACCTACAACCCTACTCTGTACCACACGCAGACAGATTACAATTATTCGAAATACATCGAGCCCAAACCCAACTTTATTTACACATTATGCTCTTAGAGAACATTACTGCTGGTCCTAACAGTAGAAGTGGTCTTTATTTATCATTTGATAATAAAGATCCTTATTTTGGTTTCAAATTCTAACCTATTCCACTACCATTTCTTTTACATTTCAAAGGGCATGAATATCACAACACGGTCAAAAACAAGGAAAAACGCTAATTTCTTCTAGCACCATTTACTGGATTCAAGTAATAGATTATCACTAAGTTAACAGTATTGCACTCATACATTTTTAGCCACAGGAATAAACACACATTGAACCATGTAAAAGATATTCCTTGTTTTATCTGGAGCTTATAACAAATATGTTAACATATGTTTTACACTGTATGATGCATTCCTAGAAAGAACCCCTAAGAAAAGAGTTCCATTTAATTACTGGCATAGAGCTGCAACACCACTGGTGAGACTGCTGCCCGTATTCATAGTCAGAGATGTACACTATATGGACAAAAGTATTGGGACACCTGACCATTACACCAACAGAGACTTTAATGACATTGCATTAAAATTGCTTTCAGGCACTGATGTTGGACAAGAAGGGCTTTAAGAAGGGCTGTGGTGATGTACCAATATGTGGGGGTCTAACTGATAGGAAAGCTTGCTTTGCTATTTCTACCCAGATACCACAGGGGGAAAAAAACTTGGTTTGATCATTTTTTGTTGGTTGTTTTAACAATTTAAACATATTGCCTCCACAAACCTAATAAGGAAATAAGCGTAGCACTACAACAAAGACAGAGTACTAATCAATTTTCAACTAAATTCATTTCTATAATAAAAATCTAAAAATTAAATTTTTACAGTTACATTTTCTTTAGGGCTATCTCAGAATGGCTCTTGAGCTCCCCTTGGATCATACCCCTTAAAAACGTGACACAGGATGAGATTACAGCCAAATGGGTGGAGGAGATCAGAGAGATTTTTGATGATAGTACTTTAGGTATAATGGCATAATTAATGGGAAAATCTCTTGTGCTTGACTTGACCTACTTCGGTTCAGGGTTAGATATAGACAAAACGTGTGATCAGTGCCCTTCTGCCAAGGTTGACTCGGCTCACATGTGCTTAGCATGTCTCAGACGGTCCATTCTACTGGATTTAAAACTTTACCATAAGCATGTTAAAGCATGTAAAAATGTTTATTTTTAGAGATGCAGGAAATTCCAATGAATAATTAAATAGATGCCTTTGCCTCTGGCCTAGCACGTGGCAACATGTTGTTAAGACTGAAAACCAGTCTATTGATCTAAAGCTTCACACTGGCTTAGTGACCTCTTTGTGTTTCTCAGGGTGAGAAAACAATTCATGCCGCCTACACAGCAAATTAATAGGACCGTACCTTCCTTTTATATTAAATGTTTTGTTTAGAATATATAATATATATTTTATGACATTTCCAAAAAAGCTGTGTTAAAGTCTTACTGATCTGGCATGATGGTGTCCTGTTCACATGCAGTATTCACATTAAAATTGACTTCAGTAAGTCTGCCTTTATTGACAACTTTAGGAGACAGCCTCTGTTGCAAGTGTAATAAAGCTTAGAGTTTTAGTTTGACCCAGTTGTTGGAGAGCTGACTGAATGTGAGGGGCTGAATAATCAAATTGTTGTGGGTGGTACAGGTGCTGAGCATGACTTTATAATAATGACTGTGTGTATATATATGTGTGTGTGTGTGTGTGTGTGTGTGTGTGTGCATGCATGAGAAGGATGCGTCGCACAGACTGCATGGTGTGGCCAAAGGAGGCTCAGAGGAGAGAGGAGAAGAGGGCGGAAGCCAGGCTGGCTGAGGGGCTTCAGAGGCTAGATGAGGCCAAACATTATCAGCTGAGCACACTGAGCCGAGAACAGCGCGCACTACACCGCCACCTCATTGCCATCAAAACAGGTGTGTGTGCCTGCACGGAGAATGTGTTTTCCAACTGTTTTAACAATAAAAACAAAACACAAAATAATAGTAATAATATGTTTGATTTTCATTTGAGTTACCAGCATATAAACTACATATCCCCTAGGACTACACACTCACACCAATACACTAAATAACCACTTCTAGATTAGGGTTGAGGCTAAAATCATCAGGACCAGGGCACCAGTGAGGTAAAGGGTCGCTTTTATTTATCTTATTTCCTTTTGTTTATCTTATTTCTTCTTTTTTCTTATTTTATTTATTTATTTATTTTTTTATTATTATTATACCCCCTCTCTCTGTATAGTCTGTACACCTGTCTGCTTTGGCACAATTTTAAATCAAGTGAATGAATAAATATTTAAAAAGCTCAGATAACAAGAGGGGCATATACTGTTAAAATTAATTTCCGTATCACCTAAGTGAAGATAAGAGCACCTAATAAACTGTGCATTTGTAATTCCATGGTCGCTTTACAGAAACAGCTCAAAAAGGCTTCAAAATTCTTTCAAAAGAGGCCAATAGCTTAGTAGAATGGAAATACTGAGAGGAGATTTGTAGCTGGGAGACTGAATAGCAGACTCAAAGAGATTGTAGTACAGTTCCACACTTTAAGAGCCAGTGCCAGGGCTGAGATGTGAAGGTGAAGAATCTTGTCTAAGTAGGGGCGCTAGATGAAACCGGATGATCAGAGGGGCGGGTAGTCAGTGTAACTGACTGAATAGAGGTGATGTAAAAAGATGTTTCAGAATCAGCTACAATAACAGCAAATTATTCTTGGTATGAGTGGAATAACTGACTTTTCCATGCTCTGGTCTCAAATGAGCTCCTTCAGAAATGGCTCACCATATTTGCACATGAATAAAATATGTGACATCGGCACGACTGCAGTGTTTCAGTTTGCATTTTTGGCAAGATTTGCGTAGATATCACACAGTTCATTCATTTGTAGCTGACATATTTGAACTGTGTGAATTCAAAGCACTATTTTTTTTTCAGAGAAGTTACTGATGCTGAGTTGAACAAGTTTTACAGAATGCTGGCAAAATTAAATATTTTAAATATTAATATAAAAAACAGACTGTGTTATCTCTAATAACTTTTACTGTGTGCATGTGAAAATACACACTCTTCAGATAGCAAAATACCATTTAACACGAATACACTCTAAACTAAAGCATTTCGGCAAAATCTTTTTAGGTTGAATGTGATGTAAACTTTTTTCAAAACTTGCCCAAAATGGCAACAATAGCCAAAAAGCAAGGCATCTGTGGGTGGAGAATAAATGTGCCAGTAACATCAGAGGTGTGTGTTTATTCACTTGGCCTCAGGGAACCGACGGAGAGGTTTGAATGCTGTGGGATCACGACCCTCCAATCATGACCTCAGCCACCCTTCTGTGTCCTATAAGAAGACCCTATTACCCATAATCCTACCTGCAGGGAGGGAGCTGGACAGACCCAGGTGAGTTAGAGGACAGCACTGACATTCTGGTGAATAATGTTCCACTCTGATGTTGATAAATGTGTGTTATGAGCTACTTCAGTGATTGAACTACTGGGGGCAGAGGGAGCAGTTTATTTGAGCCCTCATATAGATAGTGTACACCCCTGACACACAGAAATCTCAAATGTCTTAATAACATACCTCAGCAGTTAGCTTTCCATCAACACTGCACACACTAATGTACATTTAGTGAATAACAACAATGCGAAACCAACACTTAAACTTCACAAAATTTAACATGCTGCATTAGTACCCCATGCCAAATGTTGTAAAATTTCATCAAACGAGGGGTGCTGCATATGAGAAATTTCAATATTTCAAGAACTGTTTGAGCTAGTTATTTTTAAATTTGGTATGTTTTCACATTGTTCACATTCCCTATAGTTCCATAACAAAACAGCTGCTAGAAGCTTTTCAAAATTCAGCAGCCAATACATGCCTGTGAGTGTAGATTTATTTTATGGCTGCTTAGAGTCAAACAAACAAGCCATAAGATGCCAGTGCAACAAGTTATTTGTTTTCCTCTGTTCCTCTGGCACGGATTGGTCAAATTTCAGTTTGTCTTAAAATCCTTATGTAACATTTACAAAATGTAGTGAAAAAACTTTCCACTAAGAAAAAATGTATATAGCAAACATCTCAGTCTAGTATTACCACAAACATCAACACTCATGATAACACACTTGTAACACAAAAGACCATTTCACTTCACTAAAGTCTCATTCATTCTCTCAGTTTATGTGGCTGTCATATTACACACCACAATGCAGTACATCCAGTTTCAGACATAGCAACAAGTAGACAAACAAACTACCTATTGGATTCAATGACAGTATTTTTTATTTGGCAGGGGGTACATTTTTGACCATGACTGTCCTGTATTTGAACACTGTCGGCATGACACACCAACTGCTAAAAATAAAATGCCATTCTATCAGTATGATCACATTCAGAGGCCTTTGTTAGCATAATAAAATTTTACAAGGATATTTGCGTTAGGACAGATTTATACAATGTTTGAACTTTGTGTATTGGATTGGATCTCCATTTCACTTGACTGCTATCATACTGCAAATGTATAGGGAGTTTCTCCTCATTCACTTCGGAGTGTTTTAACTGATTTAGTGCACACCAAAAGGAACGTTCTGAGACTTTACCTTAATGACATTTTTTTAGAAAACAATCTCTCTTGTAAGACACTGTACCGTTTAAACATAGGTTAATATCTTAAACATTAGACAATCCTATTTTAAATAAGACAGTCTGTATGAAGCATTTTCCTCTCTCTTTATTTTTGGCCTATGTATGTTTGACATGTTTGTGAGGCCTGGATTAAAGTGATACTTCAGCATAAATAAATAAACGAATAAGTAAGAAAGGAACTAAGTAAGTAAATGAATAAATAAATACAAAACAAACATAATTCCCACCCTTACCCCAAATGTAACTGACATGCTTAGTGCCAGAGGTTTGCTTCTGTAGTTTAGCACTGGAGGGATGAGGCAAATACAGCTAATTAATTATGAACCATCAATAAGTATCATACAGAACCGCATGTTTAAATCCTCATATACTTGCCTCATACCAAATTTTTGAACTGCTGCAAACATAACGTTGTTCTTAAGCTCCACATGCTTGATGCAACCGGTTGTGTTACATCCACTCGACAGACGCCTGTGCTGGCATAAGTGATGGGATCAGAGTGAGGAACATCTTGTAGCCTTGTGAGGCTAATTATGCTTTCTTGGACTCTCAGCCATGGATGGCTGTGGCATTAACCAGGATTGATCTCCTGATCATTGGGCTATTACTTAGATAGACACTGTCTGACTTTGTTTCAAAGTGGATCAGTGTGAGGGTACAATTCTGATGCTGTCTTAAGCTTTGAAATGTACTTAACCATTTGAAAAGGTAAGAGAATGGTATAAAAAATAAACAAACACCAATCAAATACTTGGGGTGGATTTTTTTTTCTCTGCATTCAGTTTTTCTCTGCACTATCACTTTATCTGGCTCACACTGGAGTCGTGACACATGATATACATGAGAGGAATGCAGCCTAGTATTACTCCTGTGGCCCAGCTGGGACTGCTATAGTTGTGAAGTGCTCGTTTCCCGGGAGGAAGCACAGAATGTTAATTCCTGTGCTTGCACTTGACGCAGCGCAACTTCAAACGGAATATGGAAAATGAAGCTGTGGCAATTAGGATGAGCCCTTCAGGCTAGGGCCTTAAAAAGTAGCTAGATGCAGCCTGTACTTGGTGTGATGTCGGAGGCCCACTTTGTATTCATAGAAACTATAAAAGTACATAACAACAGAGCAGAGAGTTCTTCAACAATTAAGCCTGGATGGATCTTAATGGATTTGAATGAGAAAACAAGTTGGGTAACTTGGCTGTTTCCTTGAACATTTTTTTTTCAACTGTAATAGATTTGATCCACATCAAATTACCTCTCAGATGAGGCAAAGTGTGTTCATATGACTATCCTATTAAGCACAAATGTCTCAAAAGTCAGTCAGTTTCTTTCATGTGCTCATTCCAGAGTGCTGTTTCCCTGCAGCTGCCTCCCTTAGTGAGTCTGAATAGTGTAAGCTGGTAAATTATTGATAACAATATTCCAACAGTCTATTGTGTCCTTGTCTGGTATTATATATACACATGGATAGAAATCTTGTGATGAGAACAGTTTAGGTTGATGAATGTGTAACACATTTGTGAAAATAGTCTTAGTTTCACCGTGACTGGTTTGAAAGTTTGATGACTAATCTCCTCTTTTATATTTCAGGCATGTGTGTGTGTGAGTGTGGAAACATAATCATGTTCATTTGAATTTCTGTTTGCATGAATGGCCTTTAGCACATGGCATCAGCAGGCATTGTGGGGATTTTGGTTATCAGCATCACTGAGCTTGGTAATGAGAAAATCATACACATACATATGGTAAATATTCCCGGCTGTGTAATTTCCATTTTTATAACACATAGATTTGTAATATTTACATCAATCCATTTTTCCCCTTCATCTTCCCTGTCCTCTCTCCTTATCTGGATCTCTGCTGGCTAGTGCTGGGATTAGACAGAGTGCTGTGTAAGCGTGCAGTCTCATCTTCGTTATGCTAATGAGGGGACTGGGACTGTCACACACATCCAGACTGCAGGCACCATGTACTTATTTCCTGCAGACAAAACACACATGCACAAAGTTCTCAGGGCCTTTAAGGAAGGAAAACCCACAAAATATCACAGATCCTCCACTGTACTTACCACAATTTTAACCACTGGTTCTTTTCTGTATAACCAACCTTATATATTTATGCCAAATAACTGTCCCCAAAAAGCTCTATTTTTTTGTCTGACCATAAAACCTGATTCTGGTTAAAGTTCCCATAGTTTATAGTTAAGTTTGTGCTGCATATTCATTAAAGTATAAAGCCTACAAGAAGACTCTTTCTTCTGGCATGCCATCCAAATAGTTTGCCGGTATGGAGATGATGTCTATTGTAGTTTTAGAGACCAGAGGTCAGAATCAGAAATCAGAAAACATTATTGATCCTGGAGGAAATTGCTTGTGTAACAACTACAAAGACACATAGAGGCACAGAGACAAGAACAATACAAAAATAAAGTCTAAATAAAATCTAAATAAAAATCTTCAGTAAAAAAAAACATAATATGAAAAGACACTCAAAATGCCACCATCTTCTCCAACAGTGATCCTTGGAGAGTGTTTCCTTGCTATTTTATAGCCACTGTCAAATTTATTAAGCACATAAAGATGTTTTAATGTGTTTCATTTCAGTAGCATGTTCTCTAATCTTCCCCATGGTGATAAATGACTAAGTGGATTTGGCCTTAGTGTCACCCCATATTTACACCCCGGTGAAACGGGAATTCATGGATGGACCTCTTAAAATAGGTGTTCCCAATCCCGGTCCTGGCAACCTCATGCTCTGCATTTTGTCATACTCTACACACATTCAGCTCATGAGAGAGTCAAGTGTGCCACATGAGAAATAGCACAGAAATATGCATAGTGTGTGGTTGCCAGGACTAGAATTAGGAACCTTAGTTTAAGCATTCCTGATTACTAATGTGAATTATTAATAGAATTATGGTTTAGGTCCATTTTGTTCATAATTTCATAAATTATATTATGGTAATCTGATAATGTACAAACATCAATACACACAGGCACACATGCACACCATAGAAAGGATGGGTACATGAAAGAAAGTTGGGAGACAAAGAGGCTGAGAAACAAAGGTAACATTAAATGGATTATTTCATAATACATTTCTCTTCATGCTCTAGACAGGTCTGGTACGTCTTATGTCCTGCACAGTCTGCTCTCTCTCTCTTTCTTTCTCACTCTGTGTTTACTTGAGTGCCAATCTGTTGCTCTCTCTGCTCATCAGGCTGAGGGCCTATGGGCAAAACAGCCAGTCCCAGCTCTGCTTCTGTTCCTCCCTCTATTTCATCTCCCTCCTCCACGCATGTCCTCTCTTGCCACCAAAAGACTCGCTCACTCCACTCTGCCTCATCTTTCTCTCCATCGCTCTTCCTCTCTCTCTTCAAACCTCGTCAGTCATCATCCCTTCTCATATCTTCCTCCTGCTCCAATTCTCCATTCTCTCCTATCATCTTGCTCTCTCAGGCCCTCTCCTCTAGAGTGCTTATTACCATTCACTCATCTGAGGTGGAGAATGGATGCAGACTGTCTGGAGATCAGTCATTGTACTTATTTCAATACTGGCCTCCTCTCGACTGGGCTCAGTTCTAAACTTTGTCAACAGACAAGCGCAGTGTCAGAAGACTGCTTCCTCTCAGCTACTGATGACGCCTTACAGATACTGTTCTCGTAATTAGTGCTGGATTTACTTTTGTAATTAGAAATCAGGGTTCATACAGGGGGCAGAACAAACCCATTTAGTTAACTTTGCTTGGTGCTGGACATTTTACTGCTGCCGTTTCTTTTAAATTCCTGCACAGTGATAAAATGAATATGCACTAAAACATTTTCTTCAAGCTCCATCAGAGTTTTTTTATAATTAATGTATACAACATGACAATAATTACAGTACTCAACAAAAAGAGCAAGAAACCGCCAGATTGTCAAGTCAAGTAGTGTACAAATGAAGGATGTTGAAGAGAGTGTTTAAAAATGCACTTATCAAATAGATTAACAGTGACCATGTGTTATGGAAAGATGTCGTTTCCATTTATACAATGAAAAAAAAACCAACATAAGCACAGGGGTGTTTACTTTGTTCTGCTGAGGAGAGCTTGTAGAACTGTAAAAATAAATTGTATGCATATATGTGTATGTGTGCATAAATGTGTGTGTGTATGTATTAAAAAACATTTCTGTCACCTACACTGTCAAATATTTCAGCTTTAGCTTTATTTTTAACTAAAGGCACTCTTGAAGACATTCTAATAATGCTTATGGTTGTCAGTAACTGGGCTGCTCTGATGATTGTGCCCTTTTGAAGATTACAGAGAATGGAGGAGCACCTTGGATTTTTATGAGTCAGATGGTGAAAGAGCAGAGGTTTCTTTTTATTAATACCCCCATATTCTCCTGCCTCAGGATTCTGGTTGATAGATGTTTCACCAGCCAATCAGGAGGCTGCTCTTGGCTAGTGCTCCTCAACTTGGGTTCAGGAGGACACATTTAGTGTTTCGACTGATACACCTACTTCAGCTCAGTAGGTTCTTGTTAATGAGCTGATCAGCTGGATCAACTGTGGTAGAGCATAGGTACTCCAGGACCAAGATTGGAAACCATCATGCAAGGACATGCAAGATTTAGTAGTTTATGTAGAGCTACATGGGATGAGGGAGTGTGTTTCACATGGTCAGTTTTTTAAACAGGCACTTTTAACTTCTGAAGCAGAGGTACATGTCTTTTGGGTATCCAGGATTCCTGAAGATCAATTCAGATAAACTGTTTGGAATGGTCCTCAAGTAGATAAATAAGCTGGGATATGAAAAGGGATATGACAGGACCAGTCAATTTTTTTGTACTTTCACGATTTTCTATATTTAAAAACAGTATTTATGGGTATGAGATGACATATGGAATATGTTTATATAAAAAACAAAAAACAAAACAACAACAAGCATTTGCATCTTATATTGCATTTCCAATGTGTTTTCTCTGGGGTTGTGAGTTGCAAATAATAGAGCTCTAAAATGATAGCAAGAAAATCTTAAATATTGTAAAGGTTAAAGGTTCATTAAGACAGATCATTTCATCATAAATAACACTCCGGCATTTCATCACATCCTTTCAGAAGTTCTGCTTTTGTGGTTGCCAATCACTGTGATGCAATTCAGGACTCCCTAGCTTGAGCCCATTATTAGAGGACTTTCCTCTAAAGCCAATATTTCGAATTTTTTATTTTCATCTCATGCAGGAGTAATTGCGCTCCTGCTTAGTTCAAAAGGGAATGTATCTGCAACAATGACGGACCTGCCTAACTCAATTCATATAAACTTGGGACAGAGCAGGTTACTTGTCAGTAAATGTAAATGTGACCTGTATGTAAGAGTGAGGATGAATACTAACTACGTCTTGAAATGTGTGTGAAACTGGTGAAATATGCAAGATTTTTAAAAAATTGTATCAATAAACAAAGTGTATTTCATTCTCCTATGTAATGTATTAAATGTAAATAAATACAATGGCCAGGGCAGTTTCTTGCAACAACCCCTACTGTTCATCATAACATCAAATGTGCTGAGCAAAATGTAATACTCTGAGCCTTTACTCTTCTGGGAAGGCTTTACTAGATGTTGGAACATTGCTGTGAGGATTTGATTGCATTAAGCCTCAAGAGCGTTGGTGAGGTCAAGTTTTGATGTTTAGTTATGGATCACAAAGTCCGATTCATCCCAAAGGTACTGCATGGAGCTCCATCACTCCAGAGAACACAGTTCCACTGCTCCACAGTGCTGGGTGCTGGGTGACTTTATACCCCTCTAGCCGACTCTTGGCATTGGACATGGTGACCTTAGGCTCATGAGTGGTCACTTCAGATATTCCATTCTATTGCCTTTTCTGTGAAATTATACGAGCTGAGTGTTTGAACACCTGTTCCAATAATGGATTCACCTTAAGGAAGAAACTTAATTAAGTAGCAAGTGTGTCTAAATACTTTTAGGACACAGTGCTTTATTGATGATGTTCATCCCAGAATGCAAGTATAAGTACATTGCATTTCCCATGTTTATACAAAATTCTTGTTTTATTGTATTTACTTTAGATTGTATTCCTTTTTTCAGATGAAATCAAATTAAAAATGGATCTTTTTATTAAGAATGTATAATTTTTCCTGTATACAATATAGTCCCTCTAGTACAGGGGTGTCAATCTCCGGTCCTGGAGGGCTGGTGTCCAGCACTGATGGTTCTCCTCCTCAAACACATTCACCAGGACTGGAGTTCGACACCCCTGCTCTAGTATATCACTTAAGATCTCTCAGTGTTTGGAAACAGCCCAGTGAATTACAATATAGTTCGGCACTTACCTCACTTACCACCCACCCCTTCTCTCTGTCTCTTTCTCTTTGTAGGCCACTGAATCTGCAGTCCAGCTGCTCTCTGCAGACGCGTGTTCAGGAGTTTATCAGCAGCACGGAGAACAGAGCCGATAACTCCACAGCTCCGTTCTGTCTGCCTGAACTTAAACTGCAGCCCACCAACACACAGCCACCAGAGAGAGACGAGAACAGAGGGAGAGAGACACACAGAGACAGAGGGAAGGAGGGCCAAAGGTCAGTATGGGAAACAGACAGAGACAGGCCAAAAGAAAGTCAGAAGGGAATGCAACTGTTAGTGTTGAAAGAGAAAGACAGGGAAAGAGTTGATGAAATGGAGGGAACCACATCGCCCTCTTCTCCTCATTCTCCCCCTCCGGAGTCTCTTGCTCCTGATGGACGGTTAAGGACTGTTCACGTTCTGCCCAACTTCGCCCAGGCCCTGGTGGAGGCACGCAAAGCCAGATACATACGACACCGAGGCCTGCCCCCCTGCGAAAGAGAGCTGAGCGTCCGAGAGATTTTCTCCAAGAACACTAGAGACATATATACCAAACACTGACTGTAACACACACCTCTCCTACTGATCAGACTGTTCAGAATTGTAGTGATTGTAGTTTTGTGAAGAGCAGTTTTTAGCATGTTCTAATAACAGTGTTATTATACAGTCAAAATGTCTCATATAATAGACTAAGTTGGAACACTTTCTAGCATTCTGGCAGCACTGCAACTTGACCATCATTAATCTCATTGTAACCTACAGGCCTTTTAGAAGACAAGGTAGAAAGCACTACAGCTGTGACCCACTTCTAGCAATTCACTGCAATATGTTTGACTGCTTTGTATGTGTTAGTGACTTGTGTTCTGTGAATTCATGTGGCGCTTAGTGTTTTTTTGGAATAAAAGTACTGAATCATATGTTGTTATTAAAGTGTTACACGACAGAAACACACACACACACAACCGAAAACTAGGCCTATGTCTCAGACTGTGACACTCCTTTCTGGATGCAATGTATGGCTACCCAATACTATGGACACAAGTATTTGCACACACCTGTTTTTCAGGGTTTGGACTAGGCCCCTTACTCCCAGAGAAATGCAATCTTCAGCATACCAATACGGTTTGGACAATGCCATGCTTCTAACTTTGTCGACAGTTTGGAGAAGGCCCTTTTCTATTCCAGCATGACTGTGCCCCAGTGCACAAAGCAAGCTCCATAAAGACATGGTTGGATGAGTTTGGTGTGGAAGAACTCGACTGGCCTGCACAGAGCCCTGACCGGAGGCCAGAGCCCTGACCGGAGGCCAGAGCCCTGACTGCAAGCCAGGCCTTCTCGTCCAACATCAGTGCCTGACCTCATTAATGCTCTACAGAAAGAATGGGCACAAATTCTCACAGAAACACTCTTGTGGAAAGCCTTTCAAGAAAAGTGGGAGCTGTTATAGCTGAAAAGGGGGACCACTCCATATAAAAGTCTATGTATTTGAATGTAATATCCTCAAAGTCCCTGTTGGTGTAATGACCAGGCGTCCCAATACTTTTGTCCATAACTTTGCACTACTCTGTGATGCACAGTGCTCTCTTTAACATTACCGCCCTCTGGTGATAGACATTAGCTTTAGGAAGCGGCGTGAACCGAACACGCTTTTCTCGGCTTTGAAAGACTTTGAAAGTCAGGAGATACAGAACTGCTCAAAAAATAAAGGAAAATAAGAGCAACTCGAGTCTGTGGAACACTATTGAAGGCAATGCTTACGTGTCGCGTTACCATGGCGACGGCGTTGCGGAAGTGGTGGGGAAAACTGAAAGTAGGAGGACAAAAAGAGCATAGGCTCCGTTAATCTCGAGAACTTCCCAAAAGTAGCCCGTCGCCTTTGGCCATAATCTGTGTCTCGGTCGCACTGCTGAGAGGCTGTAAAACCACACGAAATTGTGCTGAGCATGACCGTGAGGAGGTTTGCTGCTGGTGTGTGTGCTCTGGTACGAGGACGAGGTCTAGAGGGTTTGGGGTCCACTGGCCTTCATGGCTCCTTCCCTCACACTGCCAGAGCGTCCTGGATCGAAAAGTGCACCGTGCAGGGTTATCAGGAGCAGAGGAGAGCATTCTGTTCTGAAAAGCAGGACAGAGACGCTGTCGAAGTGGACTTAAGTCGACTTGAAGGTGAAGACCATGGTAGGTGCCCCACTGTCACAGCACACGTTGCTTAAGTTACACCTGTTCCCCTGTGTTCACACCTTTGTTTACAGCTCTGGGGCGGCAGCCCCATTTACAGCGTAGGTTTAGCACCAAGTGCTCAATACTTTCTAGTTCAGTTTTTCCCACCTCTGGTCCTTGCTCTGGGTATTTTAGTGCTTTTTCTGTTTACTATACAAAAGTTAAAGTATGTCAACAAACTACAGCTCACATTATGAACAGCACGAAATACAGCACCCGAGCAGCAGTGTGTGGGTATGGTACCTTGCTCGGGGGTACCGCATTGCTGCCACTAGCAGTCCAGGGATTCAAACCCACGACCTTATGATCAACGTCCTAACCCCGAGGCCACCAGTGGCCCCACTGTACTTTAAGATAAGATAACCCTTTATTAGTTCCACAAGTGGGATTTTTATTGTTATTGGAGAAAATGGACAGTTCAAAGATAAGAGCAGCAAAAACAATAGAATAAAAGCTATGTATGAATGAATACGGTGGATTTATATATAGGTACAGGCCTTTCCTGGATGGAAGTGTGTGCAGAAGAAGGGGGCTCCGGGACAGAGGTGGAGAATCACTGCACTAACCCGGGGGTATAAAAAGGCCTACAGTTTTAGCTGCAAGCATAAAACAGATCAACAATAACACAGCTGATGATGTTAATCATCACCAGCAGCTGGTGGCCTAGTGGTTAGGGAGCTCAGAAGGTCATGGGTTCGAATCCCAGGACTGCTAGTGGCACCACTGAGGTACCCTTGAGCAAGGTACCGTCTCCACGCACTGCTCCCAGGGCATTGTGTCCCTGGCTGCCTGCTCCTTCACTTGGTTGCATGGGTTAAATGCAGAGGTGAGTGTGTTCATGGTCATTTTATTCTTACACACACCTTCCAAAATTGGTGTCAGTATTCAGTTACTTTAGTACTAAAGTACTTTAGTTATGAAACACTAGATACATTTCTGCAGCTGCGTTATCTGCTGCATTTCTGTCGGATCACAACACAGTTAGTCGATGGTTGTGCACACTAGTGAATAAAGGAGTTTTTGCGGTTTGCTGGATATCAGCTGCATGATGAACATTTGCCACTGAAACGGAGAGTAACGGAATGGAGTACTGCCTGTTTTAGTGCAGTAGTATGTGTGGTGTGACATTGGTGCATGTGTGTGGTCACAGCTGCAGTTGAAGAAGTCTGGCTTTTGCCCTGAGCAGTATTGAATAATTAACAAAGCTGTAAACATTGACCTGTTTCTCAACCCCGCATGCCACGATAAAGTTTAAATTTACTAACTAGGCCAAAAGTCAGTTTTTCATGAAACCTTTGAGAACAGAATGTATGAGGTTATAAGGCTGTATAATAATATTATATTCTGCTATAACAGAATGTATACTGTATAAGGCTATCACAACTTCTCATTTAAACACAATTTCTTGAAAAAATCTGTGTTTTTCTTCTATGGTGCCCATATTAAAACCTTGAGTACTGTCCTGTGCACTATTTCAGGCAAGATTTGTTACAGGACTGGCTCAAATTCATTTTTTGCCTTGAATATTCAATCCCTCAATTTGCATGATTATAATGCATATCCTAAACTCTAGTATAGGTACGTAGCCATGTAACCATTACTAAAGAAATAAGTTCTTTAGTTTAGTAAAATGACATTTGTTGCAGACAAAAAAGTTTTTCTTTAGGACTGATCCGAACTGTATTTTAAGCTTAGATTATTTGTTGGTATTTCCAACAAGTAAAAGAGTAAGACCTATAAGAAATATTTTTTTCTGACAATCAGTTTATATCTGACATCAACTGAAGCCTAGCTGCTTTTGTGCTAAACAATTGTAGCCACTCATTCCAGCGCAGCAGAGTCATGTGGACAATAATAGTGTAATGAATTAGAATTATAGTTATAGTTTTTTATCTCCATCAGGATGTTAGGGAGTGCCGACAAAAGAGGCATCGGCAGTCCACTGGCAGAACTCACCAGACAAACAAAGAACAGGCTTTGAGGCTCTGGGCTCCCAGTTTCAGCATCGTCATCACCGGAGTCCATCCATATTTTATTGATATTACATATCACACTTATCATTTGTTCTTCCTCAAGCATCTTTGCTCTTTTAGCTTTTAGGCCACACAAGTGGTGCAGTTTTTTCTATACTGAGGTGAGATGATGTGAATACCTTAACTACAGCTGGTGGTCTGGTGGTTAGGGAGTTGCCCTAATCATAAGGTTGTGGGTTCAAATGTAGCATTTTGCCATAACATAGTAACAATTAGACATAGATAAAATTTGTCAGTTTAGGCTATGAATGTTGTTTCTTGAAAAGAAGGCAAACGAATACTTCGGTATTAAAATTTTTCCCGCCAGCGTCATTTTTAGTACAGCATCACACTTTGTGTGGTGAAATGCTGAAGAAAAATTCCACCCAGACAGCACAGAGGTGGAAATGTCAAAGTCTGGGGCTGCTTGCAGCGTTGTCTGTGAACTTGAACTCGGAAGTGCAGGAAGGTGCTTTAGATGCTGATCCGCAGAAGGCTACATAGAAACTGCTAAAACAATAATGATTTGAAACACACCAGCCACTTTTTGAAAGGATTTTTTCCCTTTTGAAAGAAAACAAGAAAGTATTGAAATTATTTATTATGAACACCATTTGGTTTTACATTTTGTTTACTAACTCAATTGATATTTTTAAGTATGGCACATATGTCAAATACTTCTGTGGGGCTACAGTATTTTACAAGGAAGTATTGCCTGCTGACTGTTAACCCACAACTGCACTTCCATCCATGTCTGTCTGTCTCTTTCATTCTGCGTAGGTATAGTGGAAATACTGATGTGTCGGCAGCGGGCGCGGAACTCCCTGGGCCGTGTGTTTGTAGGTCAGGTGAGATGACACCTGTGCATATCTGTGGAAACAGCCTGTTGTTCCATATCACTCTCTGCTAAGCATGGAACAGGAAAACTTCAGGCAGCCTCAACCCATCCATATCTCCTTTTGTTCTATTTTTTCTCTCGTTTAGTTCCTTCTTGTGCGCTCTCTTTAGGGCTTTTTTACCTCTTAAAGTCAGTCTATATCTAAAGGAAGGAAGGATTCATCTCAGGTTGACAGCAAAACTAAATCAATAAGTGGAATATGAAAGACAAAAATAGTCAAGATTTATTACTCTCTTTTGTGTTTATCCATTTCTCTTTTCTCTATTTCTTTGGTTTTGTCAATATTTCCCTTGTTTCTCTCTGTCTCTCTGTCTCTCTCTCTCTCTCATATTCTCTATAGATGCAACAGTTGGTATCAGGCTTGAAGCATGACTCAGCTGCACGTGTGGTGATCTTTAGAAGTCTGGTGCCTGGAGTGTTTTGTGCAGGTCACTTTTCTTCTATAAATGTAATACACTTGTTCTCAGAGGGGTG
This sequence comes from Brachyalestes nurse, assembly GCA_037974405.1. NCBI lineage: Eukaryota > Metazoa > Chordata > Actinopteri > Characiformes > Alestidae > Brachyalestes > Brachyalestes nurse. Next base: position 11,663,770 of record JBBPCY010000156.1, on the reverse strand, counting down.
CCAGAAAGAGTTAATTGAAGAGTTTCTCTAGAATTACTTATGTACAACCTTTCATTGGATTGTTCCATTTATGTAAATGAGTTGTGGTAAGAGCCTTTTTAAAGCTTTTTAAAGGACCCCCATATAATGTAAAGGTTCTATACCAACTCTAAATGTTTCCTAAAAACCAGAACACCTAAGCCAATTGGCATTAAGTGCTTTTTATTTACATCTTTCATTTAATCATAGACTATGTAAGGTTTAAGACTCACCGACAAATCACATACTGATCACATGCATGAAGATGCTATGTATGATACTATGTAGTCGAATTCTTGTTCCAGGAGCGGATTTAAAGGAGCGAGCACAGATGAGTAACTCAGAGGCTGAGCATTTTGTGCATGGTCTTCGCTCTCTAATGAATGAGATAGGTGAGAGATGATGATGATGGAAAGAACAGTGGTCATGTACTGTGACTATATTGAGTGATGGGACTTGACATCAGTCAAGATGATAACAATGTGGTCTGACTGAGTTTTATGAGCCTCCAACTTCCACTCTATTCCACTCTAGTAGGACAGAGTAGTTTGGGCAGCCCAGTCCAAAGACATGTTTGGGTGATTTATCTAGTTGCAGACATGTTAACACATCCTCTACAAGTAATAAACATTTTTCTGCAAAAGATTATACAGATATTATTTATTTGTTGAATATTCGGCAAAGAAATAAAACATTATTTTTATTATTCACATAGTACAGCATATTATAAAAAGTGAGATGTACCCAAACCTTTGCAAATGCCACATTCACTCCAACATGTTAAATATGGTGAATAAAAGTAAAGTGATGGTGCATCAGTTCGTAGAAATGTGTTGCCTGAAGGGTGTGTATTTACTTATTTTCATAAAATCAACAAAAATGTCATTTGACTCAGCATTCCTAACTTTTGCATTAGATTGTCTCTCACAGAAATATTTTTTCTCCTTGGGCTTAAGCAAATAAGGTTAGGCAAATTGTAAGTTTAAATGTTGTTTTATTCAAAGCTCATGATCACTTGTTGCCTGGTTGAGTATTTGTTTTAATTTTTTCCAATATAATATTGCTATAGTCCTAGTCCTGTAGTAGCCCTTCCCTGGACATTTTAGGGTTTTCCCTGTTTCTTGAATCAGATAAGGGTTAATAAATGGAATTACATTTCGTTTAATTAAATCAAACAAGTTACAAGTGACCGAATCTGTAAGGTTAGATGATGGTCACGTTTGCTCACAGTGGTTGTCATAGAAACGATGCTGCCGTGTGTATGCTGTTTAAGGCAGGACTGTGCAAAAAAAATTCTTGTTGAGTATTCTAACGTCATGGAGCATCGTGCAACGGCAATAAAAAGAATTTGAAAGGCCTGTCTAAACAAAGTCTAGCGCAGGAGGAGCTTGCTGTTTAGTTGTATCGGGTGTTTAGAGAAGGGCAAGCACCAAAATGTGTTATTCAGTACTAGGATTGGAAAAATTCCTCTGGTCAAACCCAGCTGTATGCAGGCTTGATGTATGATCTGTCTGAAGTGTGTTCTGTTCCTTTTCCGTGCCAGCTGCGTTGCCCATGCCAACCATCGCTGCAGTGGATGGCTTTGCTCTCGGGGGTGGGCTGGAACTGGCACTGGCCTGTGACCTCCGCACGGCGGGTGAGTGCGTGCTTTGACTTTACTGGGGCAGGTTGTGGCAGGTGAGTGCCCAGGAAGAGGGAGGAATAGAGCTTGTGGGATTTGTAGTTTTTTTGTAAGCAGCAGTGGCAGACACATCAGTCAGCCATGTGTCCCTGTGGGGTGCTTATGGCACAACCATGCAGATGTAGCATCCTTGAACTGTCCTTTGTGTGGGTGGGTGTGTGTGTGTGTGTGTGTGTGTGTGTGTTTTCCAGCATACACTGCGCAGATTGGCTTGATCGAGACCACGCGGGGACTCCTCCCAGGGGCGGGTAAGAAAACAAAGATACAGAAGAGGAATGAGAGAATGTGATTAATTGAGTTATTGGGTTATTGTTATTTTAATCAAGCAAATTTTAAGACAACAGGTAAAAATAAAAATAGTAAAAAAAATAGGTTTTACTGCAAAGTAACTAGTGCTGGTGCTAAATTCTCACAAAGGAGTTTAATACTGTTAACAATTAACATTGTACTACATCCTATTTAATCGTGTCTATATCAGTAGTTGGCAAATGTTAGCAAGACAAAGTCGACTATGTGTGTGCATGAAATATTATTAACATAACGCAACCAGTTTCTTTAAATTCCCTAACGTCCAAGTGGCTACTACTGGATGGCCTTCCCTCTCCCCCATTCAATGCAGGCCAGTGTGGGGATCTGCTAGCTGGTGTAAAACAATTGGGGGTTAGGGTTCTCCCCTAAGCATGATGAGCTGTCCAGTGACATTGTGTTCATGGCAGTTAAAGATGTGGCGGCTGGCTCAAAAAGACGTGGTGAGGGAAGCACGTGCTTACCTTTACCTTCCCAGTGTCCCAGTGTCCAATAAGTAGAATTGGACACAACTAAATTGGGCAGAAAAAAAACTGAAGAACAAAGACTAAGTCATTTAAAAACACACAGATCGCAGTGGCCTCTGCTGGATCTGCCACTATTTGGAGTAAAGAGCATAGTGTATTTCATATTGAGGATTTTCTACAGATTTTTTAGACTTTTTTATATTCTGTATTACATCTGTCTCTGTGCAGTTATAACTTAAGCAATTTCCTCTGGGATCAATAAAAGTCTTCTGATTCTGATATTGCTACTTATGGCAGCTTAGGCCACTGAGGTCAGACATGGAGTAATATTGTGGACTTTATTTTTTGACAGTGTTTTGGCATCTGGGTATAAAAATTGGTGATCATCCAGATATAAACTGTAGACATCACCCAATGTGGACACACTGCTGCCTCAAATAGTATTGCTTGCTGCAGTTCAAAACCTACCTACTGGTCATCATGACTTTGTTCTACACTCCTCGTGCACTAGGGGGCAGTCAGAGGTTGCCTCGAGCGGTGGGCTTTGCTGTGGCAAAGGAAATGATCTTCACTGGGCGGCGTGTTGGGGGGCAGCAGGCTTTGGAGCTGGGGCTGGTCAACCGGGCTGTCCAGCAGAGTCAGAGTGGAGATGCAGCCTACAGAGAGGCTTTGAGCCTGGCTAGAGAGATTCTCCCCCAGGTGGGTCTGACTCACACACACACACACACTCGCACACAAACACACTCCTGCTCCCTTTCACACAGGGAATCTTACTGATGCCGATGTCTGACCAAGTTACTTCTGCTGTGAGCAGACTTGCTCAAAGTGTCTGTGTGTGTTAGCACTCTGTCTTGAGGGTGTGCATGTGTGCAGTCCTCTAGCACAGCTAAAGTCTGTGTGTGAGAGTGAATGAGCATACACACATAATACATTCTGTAAGCTGCAGGCCTTATTGCCTGGGTGAAAGAGAGATAAAAAAACTCCTTTCCCATCATCTTACAAAGAGATTTTTATACTTCTAAGGCTGAGACAGAAAGACATTGCGTGACTATACAGATGGATGTTGGGCCACAAGTCACAGCAATCACCACCCTTCCATCAGTTGATGTTTTGATGACAACGGTTGTGACATCAGTCTAAAATATTCCACAGGTGTTCAGGCGGTTGAGATCTGGTGATCGTGAAGGTCATCCTTTTTCATTATTTTTACATGAATCAAATCATTCACTGACACCCCATACACTGTGCACTGAGCATCGTCAGCCTGGAAGAGACCACACCCAATGGGACAGAAACCATGGCAAACCATGCCATCAAAAGATGTCCATAATGCTTAAAAGAGCCCCTGGACCCCTCAGTGTACCGATTCTTGGTATACGCCACACATGCACTCATCCTGTTCTAGAGGACACTGGTGAAGGATGACTCATCTGATCATATCTCTTTTTCATATCCCTGTAGATGCTTTCTGCACCATTGAAATCGCAAATGTGCATTCGTCTTTGTAATTAGGGGATTAGGCACTGCAGCCCTACCGTAATAACGTTCTGGCACAGCCTGATCCTGTCCTACACTGATGTGCTTAGTCACCTGAGGAACATCTGCTCTTCTGCTTTTCCCCACATATTGCACTAATGCATGAGCACCATGGTATTAACTCTGCGTACTGATGTCCCTCCCCCAGATCTAAATGCAAATGTCACTTTAGAGACTGTTCCTATTAAAACACTAGCAGGCTTTGTGACTGGAGCTACTGCCTCACTTTTTCAGGGTCATTTAGACCTCCCTTCTTGCCATCTTAATAAAAAACTGTTTACTCATACAGTACACCTTATGTTGACTTTATACTGGCAATCGTTACGCTTCTCAGTGTATTTATTCAGTTGTTACTCAACAGTTTTATCTGTATATTGTGGAAATCTACAGCCATGCCATAACCCTTATTGAACTGTGCATGAGTCACAAAGAGTTTAAAAGTAGAATGATGTAGAAAAAAAAATACTTCTGCTGAATTCTTAAAAAGCTGGTCATGACTTTAATAACTTTCTCAGCAGTGCTCAGACCACAAGAACCTCCCACTTTTACCAAACCTTTCCTATTTTGATGTTTGATTTTGATGTAATGCAATGACTGGCAGTCAGCCTATTTAGGACAAAGTGATGCTCTGATGCCTCGTGTTTAAACATAATTAAGCCATACTTTAATTGTGTCCTCCTTCTGCACAAAACAAAACCAGAGAGCTCTATTTATAAAGAGCATTGATGGAGCCACAGACGAAGGGACTATTTATATCGCATTGTTGGACCCAGTTTAAGCAGAAGTTTGTTGTCACTCTTTTATGATGAAGTATGAGTCTGATAAGAGTGTGAAAATCTGATTAGGATGTCAGTATGTAACAGCTGTCTGGATGGTATTGATTTAATTAGCTTTGAATGTGTCACGTTTGCGGCTTTCTCTCTGGCAGGGTCCGGTTGCAGTGCGAATGGCCAAGGAGGCCATTAACCGAGGAATTGAAGTGGACATTGCTTCAGGAATGGCCATCGAGGGCATGTGCTATGCAAGGGTGAGAAGCTAATGCTAAAGTGTGAAATTCACTGGAGAGTTTTTAGCATACAAGGCAATGATAATGGAAGGTCAGCAGAACTTGTATTGTATCGATTGATTGATTGAAACCAATTGATTGATTGCTTTCAGTTGAACTGCCTAGCAATGGAATGCTTCAGGAATAGCTGTTTTTGTGCTGAATTAATCAAAAAGATGATTATAGTTGATTACAGGTGGAAGCCAATTTGCTTGGTGAGAAGGTGATTAGTTGCACAAGATTGAGTTCACAGTATGTTTTAGAATGGGGGGATCCTTAATCCATCTCAGTGATTCCTTTTTTGTTTTATAAGCTGAATTGAGTAAATACAGCTGGAAAATCTGTTTTTTTGTGTGTATATGTCTTCACTTTAGGCTGCAAAGCAACAAAATGTAAACATTTTGAAGGGCACAATCTTTTCTATACCCACTGTAGCAAGGGTACAGAAAATAGATCCCAGTATCTCTCTGCTGTGTCTGTGGCATTCAGTAATTTATCACAGACACCGATATGTTTCCCTGCATGCTTTAAATTAAGCCGATTGAACTTGTTGGAAAATTTTTCATTTATTTTGATTCTCCTGCTGTTTCGTTACCACCTTATTATTCCATTCAGATGCTTCTGAAGACTTTTTGAACTATGCAATCGGCAATGCTAGGCAGTAGAAGGCCCAGAAAATGTATTAGGGCAAAATGTATTAGAAAGATGTCTGAAATTACAGTGAATTTCAAGCAACTTGTGTTAGCTGTTGGTAAAAAAAGGAAAGAGTTTACATATTAAGCAATGTGAAGCTGAGACGATTTGATTGGTGTATGATGAGAAAATAATTTAAAGGTTACATTTTGATTTGTTTCGCTGTGCTTGGAACATTGTGAAATTTCATGCCAGTGATTTTTTTCTTGTCTCCTGTAGGTCATTCCAACACGAGATAGGCAAGAGGGAATGGCTGCGTTTATAGAGAAGAGAACTCCCAGGTACACTGGAGAATAAACAGGCAAAAGTAAACAGGCACACACGGTGGAAGAGAAATTTCATCATTTTAGAAAAGAAAACTTCCCTGACCTACATTCAAATCAGACACCATTTTACAATATTTTTTACTTGTAGCTTCTGCATATGATGTAAAATAAATGCAAAACAGGGTTGGAATCTCTGTCTCTGGTTTGTTCTGTCTAAACATTCATGAAAATCAACCTGATTTATATGCTGATTTCAGCACTGCCTCAAGTCTTTTTTGTTGCATAAATATAGCTTTTACGATTTATACTAATAAATACTAAAATATATTTAAAAAATACTAAAATACTACTAATAAATATCATTAGGTAAGTAACTAGTAGTCACCTTACAGAAAATTCTAATGTAGTTCATGCTGTTTTATATTGACTGTGAGGCAAGTTTGGTTACATGCTGTAGCAAGCACTGCATGCTGGAAAGTCTACTTAAAATCAGAACGGACTTCTTTTTCACCTATTTAGGTCACGCCTCTGGTCATTTTAAGCACAATTCATCATATTTAGATAACAAAACTGTTGTTTTCCCCATTTACTGAAATGTAGCGATGTCACTATGGGGAAATATATTAACCAATATCAGTTTTCACTCAGCACCACAAACTACTTATATTTATATTTTGCATATTTTTATGCATCTTTAAATGAAACTAAGGTCATTCAAGTATTAGATTTAAAACCTCTTGTTGATACTTCAGTCTGCTACTTCTAATAAAAGAGGTGGGAAATAACTAGTTTCATATACTTTCAGATATACCGCTCTAGATGTTCAGTTTCTCAGTTTTGATCTTTTATAGGTGCAAGTATGAACAGCTTTGCCTTAGTTTTTAAGAACTACTGACAATATTTCTCATCATTTCCAAATAAAAATATTGTTCTTTAAAGCATAATTAAAGTAAATGACTAAACATCAAAATAAGAGAAATGATGCAGTGTTTACAGAACTTGAATAATTCAAAGAAAACAAATCTCATCTTCACTCAAACAAAATGGCAATAATTACCTTTGACGGACTTCTAGTAGTGTTTTACCATCCAGCTGGTCACATTGCGAGAGGAGAGTTGATTACAGCAGTGTTCTTTTATACTTTTCCTCATTAAATAAGATGTGATTCAGGTGATCAGTAACCAGTCCCTCATAAAGCAGAATGAGGTGCTTGTGTAGGAATTTAACAGACACTGGCATGGAGTGGTTGTCATACTCATAGGTGCTGATTTAAAAATAAATTGTATTTCTTTCTAGAGCTGTACTTGTACCTCTGTTTAAGTATATTTGTAAGTTGTTTGTCATTAACATTTACATTCTAATTACTTTTTGTGTTTAATGTTATGGTGCTGCCAGCATCTATACCGCTTTCTGACTGGTCACCTTTGACTCTGGACAATTCTATAAATTCCTGAGGTACTTGCTTGAGCTGTACTCAAATAGTTTTAATTTTGAGTCACTAGTTCAATAAAGTAATTTTTTTTTTTTGCAATTATTTAGCAAGAATTCAGGCAACTCCACGTACGTACGCAAATATATTTGCCCTGTTTCCACCTGAAATCAGACAGTAGAGCAGTAGGAGTTTACATTCTTTATTAAAGGAACATGTTTTGCATATAATGGAAATCTGAGCAGCAGTATGATGCTTTAGCTTTTTAGGAAAGAGGTTCCACTCCTCAATGTTGGTAAAAACAAATACTACACTATAAAGGATTTATGAGGGGCCATGTACCAGTGATGTTAGTTTCAGAATAGGGTAGGCTGTCTGGATTTGGACCTGCTTCACTTATATGTTATGCATCATGTGTATATTGGCTTTTTTCCCTTGCTGAAGTTTTTTTTTTTAATTGGGAAAATGTTCTTAAAGGTCAGCCATAAGGTCCTAGCTGCTGAATATCTGCTTCATCTGTAGCATATAATTTGTTTTAGGAAAAGAAAGCCTGTCCACTTGAAACACATTTATAATAGAAGCCAATAAACAAATACTGCAAGTCAACAGGTTTTCTGTTCCTTGTCCACTTTGAGCAACTGTGCACTCCAGATGTGGCAGACAGAGAGTATGTATTCTTTTAAAGGTACGATGACCAGCTGTCAAACAGCAGCATATACAGCCAGATCCGCCCAGAGGAAATGTTGATGGTTGGCAGTTTTAACAGAGAATGTCATGCTGTTTGACATGGACAGATTTATAAAAGTGAACCATTAAAAAATACAATACAGCCAAAGAAAAAAAACATTTATGTAGAAACAGTCTGTAATTCAGAAACGGTGGGGGAACGAGATTTATTATCTAATATATTTTAAGAGTCTTCCTTTACTGGCTAGCAAATTGAGTGAAACCCCAGAAGTAAATGTAAGGAACTGCCTAGCACCTTGTTTCATTTTGACAAACAAGGCTAGCTATGAGACGACTCATTCTGCATTCAGCTGTAAATACACAAGTACAGCAGCTGAGGAAAATCAGTTAAAAGTGGATTTTAGGGCAACATGCCACACAGTCACAGGCTGGATCCGCCCATAATTTTATGAGGCACTTTGGTGTCTGATACACATAGCCCTAATGAGTCTGTTTTGGCATGTCTACTTCTCCTTTTTAACAGCTCTGTACGCTGTATATTGGAGACATATTGTAAAACCTTGTGCTGAATTGCATCGGATGAAGTGAGAAAGAATTTGTTTTCATGTGTGATATCCCGTTTTCCCAGTTTCATCTAAATTACAGACTGCCTTGCAGCTCAAGGACATGGCCCTCCATGATAAGTGATGTTAAGGAAAGAAAACAGGGAACAAAAAAACTCCACACGGCAAGTGGGACCCTACACTTACACTCACGCACTACAAAACTAAAGAAAAAAAGACAAATGAAAAGAAAAGCAGGGTGAGTGTCCGTTGGCTTACGGATGGGAGCAAGCAGGAGCATCTTTTGAAAGGTAAACATTTTTTTCTTACTTCGAGACAAGTCTAAGTTGACCGACAGCTATCTCGTTTGATCTAATGACACGAACACTCAACGTTTAGCCACCCAGAAGTTCTAGAGAGAAAACAACGTGCAAGACTTGAGTTGTTGGAAGAGACGACATGGTGATGAATGGCCAGTGTGTTCCGTTGTCACCAGAGGCAGGCAAGTGGTCGTCATAGTAGGTCAGTATTCTTCCCTCAGGAGTTTTATTAGTAAGTTGAGTCCCCAGCATCTCCTGATGTTAACTATAGCTTCCATATCGGGCCTGGTGCCACAGCTTAATGCCTGGTCTCCTTTTGCCCAGGTTTGGCAAGAGCTACGCTTGAGGCTAAAAGGCCAGAGGTCGCTTAGAGCCGTGCAATGATGAGCAGTGAAGTCCAGGGTTTGAAACCAGCGGAAAGACAACCGCCACCCCACATTTGCCTCTTAAGCTGCTGAGCACAACTCACTTGAACCCCTCAAATTTAATTTGGCGTTTATTTTCTCCATTTGTACCATTTTGCTCACAAGAAAACCAAAAAATCCAAAGAATAGCATTATTTCTTTGCGTGCAACACAGCATAGCACTCTTTATAACACCACATCTGCCACAGTAAATACCATATACAGCAGTGTACAGTATATAAAAAATAGATACTTTCGCATTGAACTTCTCATGCTGCCAAATGCACCAAAGACAAAGAAGTTACCTAACAACTCAAGCATACGTGCTAATGCACACGCATGTGCACATCTAGTTACAGGGAAGTATAAACATTTAGCAATAAACACCATTTCAAGACAATAAAAAAAATCAAGATATTCACATACTGTTACCCATCTGTGTGATTGACCAAGATTTATTGCCATTTGTGTCCACAAAGGACGAGGATCTGTCAGACCAGCTTGATTCTGAGGTGGCATTTCAATCAACCCAAAAGTTTACATGAAGCATTCAGAGGAGCTAAAGCATGCTCTTTGAGCACATGCAGTCATGCACACTCACATACAGACACACATCTTTCCAACCTGCTATGCTATTCCCTTTTGTCCCTGCCCCTCTCCACCCGAATATTTTCTGGTAACAGTATTGGAAACATAAAATTCCTTATTTCTAGACAAAGAACAAGAAAAATAAATAATTTGCTTTGTGCAAACGAACGCTTGTTAACCCCTCCCCTGATGCTGTAAATGCAGGAGCAGAAGAGTTTAATTCAGTTGAGACATACAAACATACACACATACACACACACACACACACACACACACACACAGAGTTTCCAGGTAAGTACACAGTGTGCCACCCCGAGACCAGTTTATCCTTGTCATGGAACATCCCTCTCTAGAATCAGAAAGAAAAACATTGACATCACTAGGATATACGTCATTGAAAAAAAATCCATCCTCTTATAAAATCAACAAAAACCAGAACCCCTAAAAGTTAAAAGCAACTTTAGAGAAAAAGCGCAGTCATTTAAGTATGCTTTTCTAAACCAATCACTGCTGGTGAATTCTATGAAAAAGGCAAAAACATTAATAGTAATTTTATGTTAACATGGCCTTTTCCCCCTCCAATATTGTAATTAAACTGGTAGGCTCGTATCAACTGTAAGGACTTTCTCCTGTTTTTCCTATTGACAAATAACATATCCACTTCTAATATATTGTGCATCTCTACTTTTAAGGCATAATCAGTGCAGATTCAGAAGACCTGATCCTAGAATGTGGCGTATTATGTCTTGTGTGTGTGAGAAACTCTCGGTTTCCATGTATTGAAGTGTTTCATAGTCCCCCACATATAATCCTTTTTTGTGAAACTGTGGGTGTTTGTGTATAAACATTTGTCTTACCTCTGTGTGTGTGTGCCTGCGTTGCTCCTGTGTAGCCTGTACCTGCTCGGTGGCGATTAAGACTGTCCAAAATGCTCTCTGCTAATCGTCTCACATCACTGTGTGTTTCTGGGTGTGACCTCACTGCCTCCAGCTGCTGCAGTCCTCCTTCCTCCAGCAACATACTGCAGTATCGTGCAGCTGTGCGCACGCACACACACACACACACACACACACACACACACATTTATTTTACCCCATGCTTCCCTTCATCCTTGTTCTATTTTTGGCTAAAACTGAAGAATATTGTTTCCAACATTAAAAATGAGGAAGCAGTTTATGTATCTCTCACCATTCTTGCTGCACACATGCTGCATGGCCCAGGCCGCCCACAGCTGAACCCCAGGAGTCTGGAAGCATTCCAGCAGCGGGAAAAAAGGATTGAACGACCTAGAACCCAAAACAGTAACAGTCACAGTTATACTCTTTTTCGAAATAAGGTTGAACAATATGGATTTCCATCTTTTACCCTCTCCATCTATTTCAGGACACTTATGTTTTTTCTTTTTAACAGACACTCCTCTCCTGCCAAATGCAGTATGGCAGGCAATGCTGTGTAAGCAATCCTGTCTGTATTAACCTGATGTATAGAGACTCAAAACATGATCTTCAGAATGAAGGTTTTATTCACTGTGTGCTATTAAGCCACTTTTCAAATTGCTTACTTGGGGTTTTGCAAATGAAACTTAACCCATTTATACCCATGAGACAAGCTGGATGAGAGTCTTTGTGGAAATCCTCAAGTAGGATAATAAAATGTGCATAAAGATGCAATTTAATCATCTCTGGCCAGAGGAAACATAGTTCTAGGCAGCAGGTAGTATGACGGGGACTGAGAAAACAGAAAAGAGTTTCTTACCTGTAGGCCACCATTTCACATTCCGGTGTGGGCCACTTCAGAATGGCTGAGTGCTGGAAGAGGCAAACATTTTAAGTCTTATTTCAGCTGCATCTGTGATTTGAATCCATCTGCTAGTTAAATCCCTTACAAGACATTTTATGGAATTTCCTCTTGTAAAAAAATAGCTAAAAGAGGACTTCACTATTATGAGTATGCTGAACATCATTAATGTAGACACAACCACAGACAGACACACGTACCAGCTGCTCCAGCAGTGTAGTCCTGAGAGGCAGGTCGAGGGTCCACACAGTTTCACCACGTGAAGTGAGGTGGGCCAGAATTCCTGCAGCAAAGTAGCTCACCTCCACTTCAGGGCTGTGCAGCAGAGAGCGGATATGATCCAGGAAGCCCTGCACCATCAGCTCGGCATGCAGCTCTCCCACCTCAGCGATGTTATTCTAAAACACCACAAATGCATCGGCCAGAAAGACAAATGTATATTTATTATTGGTACAAGGACACATTGTGATCATTAACACTCAGACGGGACACAAGCCTAACCCCCCAACCCTCGGTTGAGAACAAGAATGGGAAAAGGCTGGAACAGCAGCATCTGTGAAGTAATTAGGCCTGTAAGCAGCCCTGTCCTGCCCACATGGGTACGAGCTTTCTAAATAAAGGAATCCATTAGCATTAGCCTTTAGTGTGACTCAGTCAGGCAAATGATCATTCCTGCCCAAAGCGTCGGCTGACTTTCCTCTGTTCATTTCTTATCAGAGCACTGCTGGGTGCTGCCCATTTCAAATTAACACCAAAAAAAATATGAGGGCACTCCATTTCCTTGCTCATACACAGGCACAACATGATTTTAGTGACTCACATACAAAACATTTCTCACGATTTCTCACCAGTAAGCCAAGGACCTTCTGCTGAATGGAAGACTCAGATGGGAAGGACTGGAGGAAAGGAAACAGAGGAGGGGGTTAGATTAACATGAATGCAAGATTATTTAAATGCTAAATGAGCTTGCTTACTTACTTCCCCCTAGAAAATGATGTCATATGTTATAAATGAATTCCAGTAAAGCCACACTAAGCAGCCAGTGATAGAATATCTGCTCATCATAAGTCGTAACAATGCCTTGTGTTTAACAACAAAAAAACATTTCTATCGGTCCACTGGATGTCAAATATTCACATATGTCTGTGTGTACCTCCAGCACTTTAATGAAGAGTTCCAGTCCCTGGTTCTCTATGAAGTGTCTACAGGTGGTGGGTGACTCATCTGTCAGGTTCCACAGGGCACTCAATGTAAACTTTAATGTAGCGTCTACTGTGCCTTGAGATGTTTTCTGTCGGACAATGTGCAGGAGTTGCTACAGAAGGAGAGAGACAGAGATACAGTTAACGAAGTAGGACATCACTCCGGATGGAAGCAATGTAATTCATTATTCAACATCAACACAGTCTTATTCCCAGTATGGCATGATGAAGTTCAAAATTCACCTTCACAATAAACAGCTCTGCTCCCAACTGTGCCGTTTGCTCAGTAGACAGCTGACAGAGGGGAAAAAAGAGGTACAGAATTTACATCAGCTGTCAGTTGCAGGGAGTTTTGAATTGGAGATTGGAGTGTCCGGGCTTCAGCCTGAGAGACGAACGCACTTAACAAGGCCACAGAGCTGACAGGCAGACTGACACCGAACACATTCGAATCCGAAAACAAGCACGCTGTCTGTGGTGCCTCACCTTGGCAGCTAGAATGGATATGATGGCCACCGCCATTCTCTGCATGTTTTGATCTTCGTGGTTACATAACCACTGCATAACCAGCTTAGCAGCTTCAAACCTGACAGACACATACATACTGAAGTAGTGCACAGTCTAGCCATAAATAAAAGCAAATAACTTTTGTTTCTCTTTCTGAGTAATGGGAGCATGCATAATTAAACAGCATCCCAAAGCCAAGATTAGTTTTCTGAAAGTGTCAGCTGAGGACACAGTGGCATTAGGTGGCAATGTAATTAGCTGCAGGCTGACCTGTTGAAAGGAACCTCCTGCAGGATACGGTCACTGCAGAGAGAGAGCAGGCAGTTCTTCTGCAACTGCAGGAACAAAAATCAGAGAAACAGTTCACCAAATATTATGCACAACAGACCACAACCTGACTAATCTCTCATGAATATGTCTCTGAAATTCACATATTTCTCACCAATATGGCTTTCTAAAAATGAGTGGGTTAGGCTTGTGCAGGACACTTGAGAACCAAGTTAAAAGACGAAACATCTTTTTTTTTCATGTACACAAGCTTTTCAGAGGAATGCTGAAGTAATACTAGTCATCATTTATATCTTATTATTTACATCTTATATGTATTGTTTTTTTTGTAAACAGAATTTGAAAATGCCAACTGCTTTCTTTCAATGTCCGTTTTTTGGAGATTTTTTTTGTATTGTTCCCACAGTGATGATATGTAAAGATGTCATTAGTTTGATTGCTGACAACATGTCAGTATTTATTTGTTGTGTATTTCCTATGTTTATGACAGAATAAACTAGCTGTATGAAAAAATACCCCTTATAATATGTGTATCATGCATGGCTGTTAAGTCTTGTGCATTAAGTAACAAGTAATATACCAGTTATTAGAGCACATGTATAGCAATCAGCCACTTCAATAGGTACATCTACCCTGTTTTATTTGACTTAGTAGTTTACAAACACAGACTTCAGTACATCTCTTTGCATCATCTATCAGCTCATTTAGCCTGCCCTGTCTCATAGAACAGCCAGTAAGTAGGAAGTATTGGATCATCATCAGGGTTAATAAGACCTCCGTGTGTGTCCATGTGTTTGTGATATAGAAGGACAGGGTATTCCACAACAAAAGTTGAGAAACTCTCATTAGCGACAGTCAAAAACAGGATTGTTGGTTGTACATCATTGAATAGGTGTAATAAGGGGTACCTGTTGGTGGTTGGGGAAGGTCTTCATGGCCTCTAGCAACAGCTGAGTGACGCTGCCTAAAAGACGCACAGGCATTCCAAAGGCCAAGTCCTGTTTGGTCAGGTTGAAGACGCACGCACTGGCTGCCAGCTGAACGTTCAGGGTGGTGGGGTGGTTTTTCATCCCCAATGCCACCAGCTGAGGAAGAGGAGAAGAAAGGACAAAACTATTAAAGACAGAGCGAGTGAAAGAGTGACTGAAACACAATTTTTTGCTTTTTTTTTTTTCACAATTTAGTCATCTCCGATTCCACCCACTTGTAAGGACTGCCACCTACACTGGGAGCGTGAAGGGAAGCACATGCTTCCTCTGAGGCGCATTAAATCAGCCACTGCATCTTTTAGGAACTATTTGCTAATGCAATGTTGTTGGACAACTTGGAGGAGAGCGCTGACTGCCAATTATATCAGACGCTGCAGCAGCTAGCATTGTGCTGAGTGATGGAAGTTGAGGAAGGGCCATCCATCACCCAGAGAGAGCAAAGTCAAATAGGCTCTCTTCCACTCCAAGCCATGGATGTGGGACCATCAGAGATCAAACTTGCGATGATATACAGTAGTTGCTGGTTTCTGAGGTGCTGCAAATGGGAAATGGTTCACCAAATATGTCATATGTGTGATTTAGCGAAGTGGAGAAATACCTAGGGGTCTAAGCATAAAAATGTTACAGTTATAATACAGGGAATACTTTTTTTTTTTTTTTTTTTTACAAATACAGTGGGTATGGAAAAGAATCACCCACTCCCAAATGTTCACATTTTGTTGGTTTGCAGCCTGAAATAAAGACACATAGACACAAAGTAACATTGTAGCTGTATTTACTCAAAGCAACCTATAATATCCAAGTGAAATATTTGATGGCAACAAAGAAAAAAAAAACTGAATCACTGAGATGGATAAAACATCACCCCCCCATTTCAGTACTTTGTAAAACCACCTTTTGCTTTAATTATGGCACTGAATCGGTTCTCTACCTTTAGAGAAGTCTAGACTGTGCAATTACTGCCCACTCCTCTTTACAGAACTGTTCAAGCTCGCTTAAATTTGGATGGTGGCCATTGAAGGACTGCAATCAGTCATTCCAAGGCAACTAGCTTGGTGTGCAATGAAGAAAGTGATTCGTTATACCTGACTGAGGTCTTGAGTATGTTTAGGTGGGGGTGGTCCTTTATCTATTGTAGAGATTGTTTTTTTTATTTAGAAGTTTTTTTTTCTAAACTGTTACTTTTACACCTTTCACCAGGATGTTAAAAGTTGTACTGGATCAATACAGCCAGAATATTTGGGGTTTGTTTTGTGCTTTGCTTCGTGTTTTTCTTTTCAGGCTGCAAAGTAACAAAATGTGAACATTCTGAAGGGGCTGATTCTTTTCTATATCCACTCTATATATGACTTGCAATACTTACTTAAAAGTGGAAGACAAGCTATCAAATTCTTTAAAGGAAAAGAGCACGGCTAAAAACAGAAGCATATGCAAAGCAGAGAAAATAATAGAGAGAACGAGTGATAGAAATGAACAAAGTAGCACAGTGTGGTAGAGAGCGCACAAATAGGGGTGAGTGACCTGTGACTCATCATAGGGCTGGCTATATTAAGATAAAAGCACAGCTCTGAGAGTGTGTGGGAGGACTGCAGTAAGGCGAAAAAGACAGCGTGTGTGTGTGTGTGTGTGTACTTTGAGGATGTCAGGCCGAGCTTTCTCCATCATGTGTGTGAGGCTGAAGAGATGGAAGAGCGCCTCTCTAACAAAGCCCTCTCTCTCACTGTAACGCCTCAGGGCCTCGCAAATTTGCGTCTCATTGGCCTCACCCGTCACCTGGAGGCAGAAAAAGACAAACATAAATACACATTTATCAGAGTTAACAGATACACGCACAGAGATACCGTTACAATAAACCACCACTGTTTACTCTAAAACAATTAAAACATTAGTTTAAAATAAGGACAAACAACTGCCAAACGTTGAAACAGCAGCCTTTTTATTGTCGTTCAAACACAGAGGCTCCCATTTGTTTATTCAATTATAAGGTAATATTAAAATAGAATCAATTGACTTAGCAATGCACACGTGAAGGTCCACAGTCACGGAAAATTATCATCGTAACGTTTTTTTTTTTAAATAAAAGAGTTTGATAAAGTATGCAATGTTACAATTTGTAGATGTACTATTAACTCCAGTACAGTTCACAGGCCAAAACTAGACTGCAAATACATTTTGAACTTAATGTTCACATATCACATACACCAATCAACTACAATCTTAAAAAAAGTGAATAAGTGCATAACACTGATAATCCTCCTAATGGTAGTGGTGCGATATTTTAGGCAGTAAGTGAATAGTCAGTTCTTGAAGTGGATGTGTTAGAAGCAGAAAAAAGTGTAATGATCTGAGAAACTCTGTGATGGCTAGATGACTGGGTGAGAACAGCAGTTCTTGTGAGGTGTTTCTGGTATGCAGGGCTGAGTACCTACAAAAAGTGGTCCAGAGAAGGACAAAAACTGGTAGGGTCATGATGAGCAAAGGCTAGTATGCCTGGGGTGTTGATTTGGCCTCCAATTTCCCAGATCTCAATTCGACTGAGCATCTGTGGGATGTGTTGGACAGAAGTCTGGAGGCCCCACTGCACAACTTATAGAACTTAAAAGATCTGTTGCTAACGTCTTGGTGTCAGACACCACAGCATCCTTCAAGAGGCTTTGTGGAGTTCATGCCTCAATGGGTCGGAGCTGTTTTGATGGAGATCCATTCATTATTAGGCAGGGGATTTAAATATAATGGCTGATGGGTGTATATCTGTTTATTCAGAGTAAAACAGCTCAGTTCTGCTCATTTACTTGTTTAAGTCACAAAGAGGGTCTCGGTCCTGACTGCCAATCAAAAAACAGGGGCTTTAACCTGTTCACTGTCCATCCCATATTTGGGATGGAGGCAAGATCAGCCCAGAAATATACGTTTTTGCTATAAT
>JBBPCY010000156.1:11621270-11639086 GCA_037974405.1 Brachyalestes nurse | reverse complement strand
TCTAATTTACAGTAAGTCTCTATCTTTAACCCCTTTTAAGCCACAAGCTTCTGAAATATTGATGTCAAAATCCAGGTAAAAAACCCCCCGGTGCTTAAAGGGTTAAACTGCCGTCATATCTAAATATATCCGCAAAACTTGACGATACATATCGTGACATTTTTATATCGCGATATATCATACCGCGATATATTGTTACACCCCTAATGCTAGCTAGCGGTCCCGTGTCAGATGGCCTTCCCTCAGTACCGCCCCTTTTATGAAGGGACTACAATAATTGGTCAACAATAAAGTCACGGAACGCGTGTCAGCTTCAGCCAATCAGAGGCAGAGACTGCATTGTGTGTACAAGCGCGCACAGAGAGAGGACAAAAAAACACTCGACTAGTCGACTTCTATCAGGCAGAGTCGACTAGTGCCTCTGTAGTCGACTTTTGTGTTAATGTCCTAATATATATATATACACACACACACACACACACACATATTTGTGTGTATGTAAATAAATATATAATGTGCATATACATATATGTATGAACACAGCAGAGATTTGTGTACTGTATACATTGCAGTATTTTTAGGTGTCAGGAAATTTTGCATGAGAAATAGGAGCAGTAATAAAAAATGCTACACAAAAATAAATTGTGGAACGTTTTGGACAGATGGGGAAAAAAAAGAAAAATATAGACTATAAACATAGACTATAAACCCTTTAGGTCAGTTATAGTCAGCAGCTAACTCAATGGATTCATTTTCCTCTTCTTTTTGCTATACCAGGTGGAGTAAAGGAGTGTCTGAAAACAGCCTACACCTACTTTTTGAAGGCATGTAACACCAAAGGGAAGAAGTCTGTGGATGCGTGCCACAATGTTGGCCTGCTGGCCCATGATGGCCGAGCCTTGGAAGGGGGTAAAGACCCCGTTGCTGCTCGTCAGTATTATGAGAAGGCTTGTGATGGGGGTTTTGCTCCAAGCTGCTTCAACCTGAGTGCCCTCTACATCCAGGGCTCAGCAGGGGTGGACAAAAGCATGCCCCTGGCTCTGAAGTATGCCATGCGGGCCTGTGAGCTTGGCCATGTTTGGGGCTGCTCCAATGCTAGCCGCATGTACAAACTGGGCGACGGCACAGAGAAGGATGACCAGAAGGCGGAAGAGCTGAAAAATAGAGCGAGAGAACTCCACGGACAACAAAAAGAACGACAGCTAAAATTTGGCGAATGAGGAAGAAGTGAACTTAATGTGACATCTGTATGTTCAGTAATGAGCTGTGTGTTTTAAAGCATGTATGGGAAAAATGTGTGAGAAATTTGCATATTGTCTATGTGTCAGTGCCTGTGCCATTACAGTGATGGTATGCATTTCCAAACATAACCAAAAGACCTTCTTATCTGCCAGTGGGTCCAGACACTTGAACATGTACTGAACTTTGATTTCAGTGACCTTTTGTGCAAGCTAATTGCACGCTCTGACAATAGCACTACAGTTAAAATACATATATGATGATATATAAAGAATATAAAATAAAACATTCTTTGATACACATTTTACGTGGAGTGTTATACTTTATTTACATGTATAATACAGTATGTATTTAAATTAGATTTTGAGGTGACTTAAGGTGCTCACTGTTTTTCACGAAATGAATACATTTAGTCTTTACCTAGAAATGGAATGGTCTAGTTTGCTCATGTATTTTGACCCTGAGTGTCATATTCTGTACTTGTTCATGTTCAACATTTTAGCTAGGTGAATTTCTACAAATGAATATAATTGTTATTCCCAAATAAACTTGTGCCTAGCTTGATTAACCACTTATCTGAGGACCAAGAATGGTTTCTGATGAGGCTTTTGGTTAGACAAAGTCACCACTAACAAGCGGAAGCATCCAGTTAGCCTCACTGTGTATATTACAACGGCACATTTTAGTGGGAAATTGAATAAAATAATGTCTATCCCAGAAACATTATGATCTCATTATACTGGAATCTACACCAGCCCCTAACTGAGTTACAAATACGGGTGCCCAAATTAATTAGGGGTTGAAAGAGTTTGTCAGCGGTGCAGATGTACACTGCATGGACAAAAATGTTGGGACATATGACCATTACACCAACAGGGACTTCAAGGACATTGCATTCAAATACATAGACTTTAATATGAGGTTGTCCAAAATATCTTGATGAAACATTAAGATGGTCCTTTACTGGAAGTAAGGGGGATAGCCCAAACCCTGAAAGTAAGGCAAATATTTATTGGGATCCAGCCCCAATGACTCATTACTTTTTTTTTGTATATTTCTCTTGATGATGCCAGAACAACCAAATACACTACGTAAAATAAGTGCCTGGATATTCTTGGAGAGGTAGTACATAACAAGAAGCTGAAATAGGGCTTTATGGTGCTGTTTTGAATAAAAAATCTTTTTAATCAGTAGGCCTAGGCAGGATTATTGGTTTGTTACCTGGTGTAGCTAAAACTAGGCAACACACATTGATACGTTTAATGTCTGTGAATATGTGCATTGCAGAAGTATTGCTCAATTTGAACAATAGAGAACTGTTTTTCTATCTCTGTCTGCGGTAGGTTCTAGTATTGACCACTCCTGTGTCTCTACTCGTGACCTAAAGGCCATAGGTTCAGATTGTACTAACTGTGGGCTTTGCTGTAGGTGCTGTAGAAATGTTATAAACCAATAAATCAATAACGTGACCCAGCAAGAGTGTAACTGTTGTTGTCTGTTTAGCAGCAATGAGAGACTTGCTGAAAAGTTTGTTAAACAATATCTTGCCCTTTTGTTTCATTATAGCCCTGCAAAAATTGCATTGCAATTCACACTAGTGAGCTTGTTCCGGTTCCTATAGTGAATCAGGCCAGAGAACATGTCAAGATGGCCAGACTGTTATTATACTCTGAAAGAAAAGCATCTAACTGTAACAACTTCTCTTCCTGGAAGGCTTTCCACAGGATTATGGAGTGTTTCTGTGGGAATTTGTGCCCATTCATTCTGTAGAGCTTTTATGAGGTCAGGCACTGATGTTGGGCGAGAAGGCCTGGCTTGTAATCTCCAATTCATCCCAAAGATGTTGGAGGGGTTGAAGTCAGCACTCTGTGCGGGTCAGTCAAGTTCTTCCACACAGAAGTCATCCAACCATGTATTTATGGAGCTTACTTTCTGTACTGTCATGCTGGAATATAAAAGAGCCTTCCCCAAAGTGTGTCCACACAGTTGTATGCTTACATTTGGTATGCTGAAGGTGCCCTTCACCGAAAGTACGGGACCACCTGAATTCAATAATTAAAAGTTGTGTCCTAATACTTTTGTCCATGTCCTTAATATAGGGGTCATTTAAAGCAGAAACGACCAGGTCTATAATGCTTTACACAATAACCTATCCTAAATATCTCAAGCCCAACCCTAATTCTAACCCATAAAACCTGCCCAGGTCTGTCTGTGTGATTTACAACCCATCGCGGTCCACAAGAGGGGGCTGAAGTCTAACAAATTTCCCTGGTACTTTGGGGGGATCGTTTCTGCAAGGACGAAAGGAGCGACCCTGAATCTTACTAGTGCTTCAAAATGTATGTCATTGTGCATGGTCCATTTATGAAAATCACTTTGAAAGACGTAGTATCGATTTAGCAGTATAGTTTTTGAGTTTAGCAGCTTTCTCCTCTATTTCTGTTTCTCGTTTCTTTTACGAGCAGCCAGGATAACTGTCTGAACTTCAGATTATCCCAGCTGAACGTGTGTTTAACACGTTTTTTTCCCCCGTGGGCAGTGTGTTGGAGGAGCCGGTGCCCAGCCGTCACCTCTGATAAGACTGCAGGAGCTCCAGCATAGAGCTCCTCCCAGCACCAAACCCACACACACACTCACACAGAGACAGCGCCACGCTCGGATACACTTGTCTTCTGAGGATACAGGAGTTATTTTGGAAGCGATTAGTCCTGCAAAACCGAAAGAAACTGTCCACTCTTCACTGAAGGATATAAACCATAGAGCCCGGAGAGGTCAGTCTGAGTCTGTTTACATTTGAGAGGTAACGGTTGTCATATTCCTCTCTAGCTAGCGGCTAACCGTGCTAGCGAGCCGCTCTCCGGGTAATTTAAATCCTGTGTGTCCGGCCAGCCTGGAGATTATCCCGCCCTGGGAATCGGCCGGTCCAGCCAGCAGAGAAAAGGCATTAGAGCTCACCTAACAGACATATCTTGTTGTTGTTTTTGGAACAAGCATCTTGCTCTTGTTTGTTGTAACGCAACATATGTTTTGTTTTTAGCTCGTCGGCTAACTGAGTAAAGAGAAAATTAATTTTGTATTTGTGCTGCTGCTATCTGTCCTGTTTTATGTTTGGGCTCTTGTTCTAGCATTTAACATTCAGAAAAATGATGCTAGGGCACAGTTTCAGCATTAAAAGGTGACTCTCTGGTGTCAGTGTTAGTATTCAGTTGTCGTAGGGGAGGGAGGCAGGGAGGGGATGAGATTCAGTGTCCCTGACCAGACTCGGGGTGTGTCGTTGGGGGTTCCCTTTGAAGAGAGGGTGATGTACACTCTTCTTACTTTCAAAAAAAGAGACAATTGTATGCTAAATGTTTATTGTTTTATATATGCAATAACTTATTTCAGACCTCAAGCCCTCAAATTAGCTCAAAAGACTCCCCGAGCTGCCTGGCCAGCACACGCCTAGCTCTGGGATAAAGAGAATTCAGATAACGTTGCATTAGAGAGGGTTCTAATCATCATCTGAGGCTCACACCCTCCCCAGCACATTATAGAAAGAGGCAGAGAACAGTCTTATGTGATAAATTTTTCACGACGTGATGAGCTGGCACTCCCCTCGTCTCTCAGTGCCAGAACCGGCGTCAGTGGGTTTGAATCGAACCTGCTGGTACCGGACAGTAAAATCCTCCAGGCAGCAGATCAATATCAGTGACCCGACAGGGCGTTAGATCTTTCCGCATGATGTCTAACATTACTCATCCACTGATCGTCACATTGCGAGCCCTTGTGTAACCCTTGATTTGTGTTTACTGATCATAAGTGCACAAGTTTGTAGACACTAGCTCAGTCATACACTACATGGACAAAAGTATTGGGTGCCTGCCCATTAGACCAACAGGGACTTGTATTCAGTGCATTCAAACACATAGACTTTAATATGGAATTGGTCCCCCCAAATTCTTCTACACCAAACGCATCCAACCATGTCTTTATGGACCTTGCTTTTTGAACGAGTGCACAGTCATGCTGGAATAGAAAAGGTTCTTCCCCCCAAAAACACGTCTTTGTCCAAAATGTCTTGATGAAACATTAAGATGGTCCTTTCCTGGAAGTAAGGGGGATAGCCCAAACCCTGAAAAGAAGGTGTTTCCCAATACTTTTGGCCAAATGGTGTAGCTACCCCTATCTCTTGATGATGCCAGAACAACCAAATACACTACGTAGAATAAGTGCCTGGATATTCTTGGAGAGGTAGTACATAACAAGAAGCTGAATAGGGCTTTATGGTGCTGTTTTGAATAAAAAATCTTTTTAATCAGTACGCCTAGTCACTATCTGGCAGGATTATTGGTTTGTTACCTGGTGTAGCTAAAACTAGGCAACACACATTGCTACGTTTAATGTCCGTGAATATGTGCATTGCAGAAGTATTGCTCAATCTGAACAATAGAGAACTGTTTTTCTATCTCTGTCTGCGGTAGGTTCTAGTATTGACCACTCCTGTGTCTCTACTCGTGACCTAAAGGCCATAGGTTCAGATTGTACTAACTGTGGGCTTTGCTGTAGGTGCTGTAGAAATGTTATAAACCAATAAATCAATAACGTGACCCAGCAAGAGTGTATCTGTTGTTTTCTGTTTAGCAGCAATGAGAGACTTGCTGAAAAGTTTGTTAAACTATATCTTGCCCTTTTGTTTTATTATAGCCCTGCAAAAATTGCATTGCAATTCACACTAGTGAGCTTGTTCCGGTTCCTATAGTATGTAGTGAATCAGGCCAGAGAACATGTCAAGATGGCCAGACTGTTATTATACTCTGAAAGAAAAGCATGAAGCACAAGTGAAACCAAGAACTTTGTTCTACTGTGAGTTGCCATTCGGACTGTGCTCTTAGCAACACGTTTATCAAGCTCTGTCCAACAACCCAATCCCTAATGCACTGTTTATGTCCTGATACATTAACAAGGATTAATCAAATAGTGCAGGCTGCCAGCAGATCCCAAATGCAGCACTTTCTTATGGCTGTACATACAAATAAATCCAAATGCTCCTCATGCTTGATAAAATACCTCTTCTTTTGGTGTAAAGGATCTAGTCATTTTAGAATTAGCTAGTGACCTGGATTGTATACCGGGCCTCTGAAATAGAAATTAAAATTGTGATTTGTCTGAGTGCAATGTTAGTTTGTTCAGAACATAGTGGATTCTTATCAAAATGAAACGTGTCCAGCCTAATTTGTGCACAGCAAATAAGTGCTATAATGAATCACTGGAACTTCTGCTGAACACATGAGCACGCTGATGGATGGATGCTAGGCTAGACTGACAGGTGTGTGTGTGTGTGTGTGTGTGTGTGTGTGTGTGCACACGTGTGCTCAACTCGTCTGGCATGTGTAGGCTTGCAGTGAGAAGCTAATATTAGGCCGATACAACCTGTAGTTTTTGCACTGCTTTGATTAGTGTAGCAACCAAAGGAAAAGGTTGTGTGTGTATATGTACGTGTGTGTGTTGGGGTAGGCCGAGTCCATAGGGCTTGGTCCTGTGGTGAAATGTGATTATTCACAGATTACATCTGTGTGAAACAGGACTCTCCTACTCTGCCAGAGCCACTCTTTGTGCACAAGTGTGTGTGTGTCAGAGTGTTTCAGGTTCATGCAGCCTCCTCTGTTTTATCTCCGTTCTCGAATGACAAGGGACTTTCTGAAATACAAGATGTGTAAAGCTGCACAGTCAATTCATTTGAAGCTGTTTGTCCCAGCATCTGTTGGCGTGCCCTGAGCTAGGTTGAGAAATTTTTTCTCTCGTATTCATGTGTGTGTTTGTGTCTCTGTACATTGGGTCATTCATCCTTGGGGAGTTTTCCGGAGGAATCTCCAGATAAGTCCATTCCTTCTGGGCCTCAACTGCAGCTGCTTTGCTCCTCCAGAGAGTCGAGTAAATATAGGCTTTCTTCACCTCCGTGGTCTCACAAGAAGGCTATGATCCTTACAACCAGCGCAAATAGCATTTTACATTCCTGAAACGATTAGATTAGACACAGTTTGTTTCAAACAAATGCTGTTTCTATTTTCAACTCTCAGCAGCTTTTCTTTGCACACCATACTACTCGCCATGTAATTAAGTGGGCTTATCCTTGAGAAAGACCTGTAGCTGGCTGCAGTCACTGTAAAATCATATTTACTTTTCTTATGCTTGTTGGAGTGTCTTGACTAAGGATCTTTATGACTAAGGACAGTCTTCATACACAACTTTCTGTATGTGTGAAAAACATGCGTTAAGGGACTTCGCTTCAGATGTTTACATTCCAGTGTACTTGTACACAACCAAATACACACTACTTTCTTTGTTTTTAGCTTGCAGGTTTACAGTAAAAACATTGAACCTGCAGGCTGCTTGTAACTTTGTGCTGTATTGATACACATCCGTGGTATTTAATTTTTTCTTAACCGTTTTGGTGCACAAAAGACTCAGTTACTCGCTTGTAACTGCCTCTCGCTAATGTGTATCTGTGCTGTTGCAGATGACGTGTGTGACATGCCAGCACTTTTAGACAGTTGAGCTCTTACCTCCTCTTTTAGTCTGGCGGTCTGTGAGCCCCAGCCGTTCTGCTTGGCTAGAGGGGAAGTGAGAGGCGATGAAGAGTGGGATGATGAGGGGCAAGTTCTCCTTGAAGCACGAGTCTGGAACAGCACACACACATGCCAATGCACATTAGTAGTGAAGTAGAAAAGCTCTTGCCTTGATTCTTTTGGCCTGCTGTAGATTGGAGATGTACATGTTGACTAATTTTGATATCTGAATGTCAGTAAGAGTTCATGAACAGCTATTTGGTTAAACATGGCTAAGAACAAAAACGACTCCCATTAATGGGTTTCGGGGAGAGTTTTTTCTCCGTCTTTTCCCATAATTCTGAATACCAGAATACCAGTATTCCATTACTGACCTCTAGTATGGTTAACCATATACACTAATTCTTTTTACTTATAAAACGAATTGTATTATGCAGAAAAGCATGAGTCGCTTGGATGAGGATTCCATAGTAATGACAGTTTTTGTCCTTAGCGGAGAATACAGGTCTGCTAGCACTGGACCATTGCTCTACTCTAGTAGGCCTGATTTAAGTTCTTGGTTACTGATGCCTCAAAAGGTGTGGTAGTTAACTGATGCATAAAATAGTGCGGTAGTTTACTGATGCCTCAAATGGTCCGGTACTTTACTGATGCCTCAAATGGTCTGGTACTTTACTGGTGACTCATATGGTGTGGTAGTTTTTTTACTGGTAACACTGCTAAAAACTACCAAACCATTTAAGGCATCAGTAAACAAATGTTCTTCCTTGCTGATGCCTCAAATTTTTAGCAGTGTTACTGGGAACCAGCTGCGCATCGTCATGTGTGCTGTAATAAAAGCCTCTCTTCCTCATTACAGTAGCGAAACACTGTACTGTTATAAGGCAGGTGGAAACACTAACTTGGACAGTAGAGGACATGTTAATATCACATTGTGGTTTTGAATGTTACACTATATATATATAGATATATATTAAGTATTTTTAGGGCGTTTCACGTTATGTGAGAAGGTTTTTTCATTGGACTCATTTCTGTGTTTGGGGGTGTGTGTGTATGCGTGCATGTGAAACCTCTAATGGTTTTTTTTTTTTTTTTTGCTGTGGCACCCTGGCATCTGAAGTAGGTGTTTGCAGGCTGGTGCATGATAGTGTGTAAAGTGGCAGTTGCTGGCTGGACACTCCACTAAGTGGATTGTCTGTGGCTAGTGTGACAGGCCTCTTCAGACAGAGCAGAGCTATACCTGGAATGTAGCAGTTTCAGGGCAGCTTTTAGTCCGATGGGAAGAAATAAAAAGATAAGACCTGAAAGCAGAAGGAAAAAGAGAATCAATAGCAGTGCTGTCCGTCAGACACCGGTTGCCATGGTGCTAAACAGTCCTGCAGCAGGGCCTTCCAGTGTGGCAGTGTAGCTGTGAGAGAGGGATGGCTATGAACTGAAATTTGTCTTATGAAATGCAGTTATACAATTAAAAATACTAACATCTGCAACAACAGTGAGATTTCAGTTTTGTAAGTTTTTGCAACTGAAAGGCTTCTTTCTGTATTGTTTGAATATTAACTGTTGTGCACACACTAGCAGATCTTTATACTGCTGCACAGTTTTCAAGAAAATGCTGTGTTTCCATAGTTACACAGCACAATGACACAAAAGTATCCCCAAGGTGGTAAAATCCATCTTGTGGAACAGCAATACCTCCCACACCTACAGATAGCTAGAGAAAGAATTAACCCCCCACACACACATGCAGGTGTCCATCTCTTTCCCTTTCTCTCATTCTCCTCCTGCTAAAGCCTGTTTTGACGAAACGGCTTCACTGCTCTTGTAGCCGTTTCTGAATGTGTTGTTTTGGGAGGAAGTTGTATGACTGTTTCAGCACAGCCCAGGTCACGGCTGAGAGTTTGAGAACGTGCCTTTCCTCTCTCTCGACATGCGCTCACACACTCTTGCACAGCTGCTTGTGGGTGGGTGTGTTTTTGGCACTTACTTCTGAAGTGTGTTGGTTGCTTAAACAATACAGGTTGCGTTCTGTAGCTCTCAATTCACATGTGTGTCTTTTAGATGTTCTTTACTGAAACTATTGTTCTAACTCTTTGCCTACTTCCAATTGAAATGAAGCAGTGTCAGAGACAATTTTGCAATATTTTGCAGCCTTGCTGAAAGTTATAATTTGAGTATGTAACCACTACTCAGACTTGGACTCCTCATTGCAGAACCTTTTATGTATGGCAAGGGGAAAAAAATACAGCATATATTTAAGAACACTAAAGTCTGAAGCACGGAAGCAGGATTGATCTGTTATTCTAACTTGTAATATAGAATACTGTTAGTTTTAAATAGAGATATATATATTTTTTTTACCAGTTGCTAGTTTGGATCTTAAGCTGCCTTTGGGATTTCCCTTTAATTTTACAGCACAGTATCTGAACTGTTTTTATTTCATCCGTCTTGATGACAGCGTTTTGATTGAAGCCTTCTTGACCATCTTCTATTGGCTTATGTGTATGCATGTCAGTGTACTGTAAAGAAGTTAGTGTTTTTCTGCCTTAAAATGTGGAGTTTAAATTATAAGTTAATATAATGTGAAGAATTATACAGATTTTTGGGAGTAACTTACTGTCAGAAGTTCAGTTCACTCAAAATGAAGGCAGCATGGACACTGAATTAAGTGAAAACTGCATTTTTGAATGAAGTTGGGGCACAATTTACTCATGAAACTAGAACTGTAAGGCAGTTGATAACACTATAAACAGTGCAGTTACATCAGACTTCATAATGACTTGCTTATTCTCATTGATGCACATTGTCACACTTTTTCAGTACATTTTCACACCCCTACTAGGTGGGACCTCACAATGGTAGGTTATAATGGCAGGTCTCTCTGTGTATCTCTCTCTCTCTCTCGGTCTGTCTCTCTCTCTCTCTCTGTCTTTCTCTCTCTCTCTCTCTCAGCTAGTGGGTAAGTCACACCTCTCTCCTGGGTCTCTTCACTCCGTTCTGCTGCAGTTTGCCATATGGAGACAGTGAGCTTGGTTTCTCCTTGTGCTGCTGTGTCACCCTTTCCTCTTTTCTCCCAGTCTCACACTTTTCCCATTTGTCCTCAATCTCACCTTCCTCTCTTTGTCCCTGTCTCTCTCTCTCTCTCTCTCTCTCTCTCTCTTGTTTTCTCTCTCTCGTTTTCTCTCTCCCTCTCTCTCTCTATCTTTCTCTTTCTTTCTCCCACTCATTAGACTTATTCCCATCATATTGTCTTCTCCACATCATATGAAGAAATGCAGTTCATAACCCCCCCTCTCCTTTTTACGGCTCCCCACAGAGCCAGTTGCACTCGCACAGAATTTCGTCATATCACTAAAAAGTCCCACATGGTAAACCTGGTGTTTCTCAAAATGTGCGTAAATTATGGTCCTGCATCACTAACCGCATTGCACCACTGCAAAGTTTTGAGTTGCTACTTGTCCCAGTGGATTGTGAATACGAGGCCAGTATACTAAGGGTTGGTTTTTAAAAAAAATATATTCCACCAGAACAGATGAATCTCGAGGCCTAAATAAAGATTTAAATAGAAACTCTATTTGAGGTCTTACTGGTTCTGTGTTTTACACGCGCATACTCCACACACACAAGTGAACATTTCCCATGAGCTGTAGATACAGAGAATTTACGTTTCCCCCTTGGCCTTTTTGCGTAAAAACCTGTTCATCTCCCTTCTGATTTGTTCGTCTGATAAGATCTCTGAGTGTCTCCGAGCGTATTGTAGCTGAGCTGGGATCTCTCAGGTCATTTTATGAGGAATCTGTCA
Organism: Brachyalestes nurse; assembly: GCA_037974405.1. NCBI lineage: Eukaryota > Metazoa > Chordata > Actinopteri > Characiformes > Alestidae > Brachyalestes > Brachyalestes nurse. Next base: position 11,627,503 of record JBBPCY010000156.1, on the reverse strand, counting down.
GCACTCTGTGCTTAAAGTCAGGGAGACAGCTCAAGTTAAGTGCTGGCCTTACACTTCTCTGCCGTCACTTGTTTCAGCCTTTCAGCTGCCTGCATTGCGTTTCAGTGGAAAACTTTAAAACACTTTTTCCTTTCTCTTTCATTGTCACTAATTCAAGGTTGCTCTGTGGTTTGCCTCTCTGGCATTAAATCTCTTTGGATCTCTCCTCCACTGGGGCAGCTGGTGGCCTTGTGGTTAGGGTGTTGCCCCAGCAATCGGAAGGTTGTGGGTTTGAATCGCAGGACTGCTAGTGGCACCACTGAGGTTCCCTTGAGCAAGATACCATCCCCACACCCTGGGTGCTGCGGCGCTGGTTGCCCACTGCTTCACTTGGTGAGTGGGTTAAATGCAGAGAACAATTTTGTGCTGTTCACACTCTGTGCTGTGCTGTGTTCACTTTACATTTTACACCTTTTACTACTGGTCATCAGTGTAGTGAGGTGGTCACAGGTGGTCAACCATAGTGCTCTTTCCTGTTTGGGCCCCTCAAACATCAGCAGAGAGCCGACCGGCGCTTCTTGGATTACACTCATAGGACTTAGGTCAGAAATACAAGCGAAATCGGAAAATCCTCCTTAATCCTAAACACAGTCTAAAGATCCAAAGATGAACAGATAAGCTTGACGTTTAGTTGACAGTCACGGACTTTAGAAACTAACAATAAATATAATAAATGTCTTTCTTGGTGTCGATCTTGCTCTCGCTCTTTCTCTCTCTCTATTTCTTGGTTTCTTCATCTTCTTGCTCTCGCTCTTTCTCTCTCTCTATTTCTTGGTTTCTTTATCTTCTTGCTCTCGCTCTTTCTCTCTCTCTATTTCTTGGTTTCTTCATCTTCCTGTCATTCTCTATTCCACCATTTTTCTTTTCAGCTTGATCTCTCACAGTGTTTTTGTTTCTGTATCTTTCTGTCTTGCGATATTTCTTTCATTTTCTTTCTTGCTTTCTTTGAGTACTGTCTCACTGTCTCCCTCTCATCCACCTTCCTCAATTTTCACTGTATTTTTCGGGCTGATATTTTCTGGGTGTGCCCCCTGGCCCGTGGGGTCCTCTTGTATGGACATGTCACTCTAGCCTCGGGCATCCGGCAAAACACCCACTCAGTACACACACACACACACACACACACACACACACACAGACAAAAGATCTGGTTGTAAAGGCTGTGTGGGGGAGAGTTGGGCTGATTCAGTCTAATGAACTTCTTGCTATCTGTGCTGCTGAGGGATTCTGGAAGTTTCTGTACTCGTCTTTGTGTTTGATATGAGGAGATGTCAGCCAGGCCATAGAGACAAACGCCCAAGCTGAACAATGTCTTATTTATTTTTAGTGTGTTGAGATGAATGTTCAGAGACTGTCGAACATCCTGCCTGAGCTTGTCACGCACCCGAAAGAAAGGACGGCTTTATTTATTGGTCTTTTTGTGTTCCTGCCGACCTTGCAGTGACTATATGTGTGAATTTTACGTACCGGATAAGAAGTGGGGAAGAACGAGTGTGTGTGTTTTGGTATGCTGGCAAAGACTTGTCTGTTTCAACATTGCAAAATCAGTTGACGGGGAAATTGGGAGCTACAGATGTTTTCATTGTTTCTTTTTTTTGTTGTAAATTGATTGTGAATGCCAGTGTTCACTTGCCTGCTTTCATGTGTCACCAGTTTTTCTTTTTGGGCTGTTAATAAACCTGGATGGCCAACCCCAGCAAAGTGTAGGTGTGGGGAACCTCTGGGATGAATGAACGGGAATTTAAATGATCATGTGTATGTAAACACTATTTTCCCAGTAAAACTTAACTTACAAATAAGGAAAGTTAATGCCTGCAGATGATGATACTTACATGCTTACTAGTTACTTCAGCTGACCAAAGTAAAACACTGAACACCAGAATGTAGCTCATGCATGGAATGCTGTATCGCTCCGGTTGGAAAAGTGTTAAGCAGTATCCTAACTATCATGAAACATTTACCAATATGTTGTAATGATAATTGATGTGTGTATGTGTGTGTTAGGGTTTCTAGTCTAGGGTTTGGTCCTCTCTGCAGCTGATCTTCCCAAAAGTGGTGGAGATATAATGAGCCACGACAAAATGTTGGAACTGTCCTCAGCATCACCAGAGTAAATTGACGCCTGTGTTTCTTATATGAAGCCAGAAAATTTTGTTCCATGTTGCACAGTGGTCAAGTTATGGGTGCTTAATGGACCAAAATCTTGTAGCGACAAAGCAGCATAGTGGCCACTTTTATTCATAGAATTCTAACAAAGTCAGAGAACAATCACAGTAGATCCCCCTTGCAATAGCAGGGCAAACGGGTATGAGAGGGGAAATTACCCCAAAGTTAATCAGTTGTGGATAACATCATTCTTTTGGGCGGTAGGAAAAAAAAAAATTAAAAATGAATTTTTTTGCAGTATTGGTTTTTGTGATATTTAGCATAACTTACCTCCTGGTAGTGCCTTGTTTTTTTTTCTGATCAGTGTGTGAAATCTGTGGTTGCATGTAAGTTTCACAAAGCTTACGCAGCCTGGGAGACTGATCCACTGTTTGATAGAGCTGCAGTACGAGACTGTTGGCTAATCACCATTGCAGTATTGACATCTGCACTACTGATTGTACAAATGAACCCTGTTAGGAATTACATTTTTCAGGGAAGACTGACCAGTTTTTGTGCTTCTGTTCGTGTTTTGTGGTGGGTTTGAATCAAGGCTTTAGCGATAAAAGATAGATTGATAGAAAGATAGACTGATAGATTGATTTATTGGTAGACTGCTACATTGATTGATAAATAGCATGATTAATAGATTGACTGATATACTGATACACAGATAGGTTGATCAAAAGATAGAACAAGTGATAGAATGACTGATAGATGTATTGCTATACTGATTGATTCTATTATCAAATTTGTTTTGGGTTCAATGTATGCTGGTCAAACTTAAAACATGCCACAAAGCAGTTGCAGTTTTTAACAGTATAATTACACAGTAGGTCATCTCAATGCAAAGAGTAGCTGATTGATAAACATTGCAGCAAAGGGAACCTCCTATGGTATTTTAAACATTATTTATTATACAGACCAGCCAGAAACCACAGTTACAAGAATAGGTTTTAGGGATTGTAATCATAGTTTGCTCGAGGGTGTACACAAAAGTGAAACGATACACGCTTTTAAATTTAGTGCTGATATTCAAGTTGATTATATTTTTAGTGGCGTATCACTGCAATTTTGGTGCACTGTTTTAAAGACTCATTTTTCTTTTTATAACAAAATCAATACTTACATTTATTTTGAGATCTGTCAGTACAGTACCTCTAAAATTAAATCAGTATTGTCATGTGACACCAATGCAGATGATTATCAGTATAAATGAAGTGTCACGCAGCACTATTGCAGCCATATTTGGGAGTGAGGGAATGAAAGGGATGTCGAGCGTTAGTGCTGGGGAGGGTCAGGAGGTTGGTGAAGTGATACAGCTGTTTGTTCAGCTGCAGCTGTTACTCCTCTCTCTCTCTCTCTCTCTTTCTCTCTCTCTCTCCCTCTCTCTCTCTCTCACACACACACAGCCCTCATAATGGAACGTTGTTCTTAAAATTGTTCGAATAAAAAGCTACGGTAGAGAGGGAGGGAGAGAGTGATAGCAGTTGCTGTCAGGGAGTGGACACTGTTAAATAAGGCTGTGTGAATCTTAGCAGGGAGGAGATGTTATGTTTATGCTTTTGCATTCTGAGTTTCTTCTTTTTTATTTCTAGATACTAAGAGTTTTTGTCATAGGTCCTCGTTCTACTTCAGCCATTATGTCTCGCTGTCTTGCTGTCTCTCACCCCCTGCATGACCTGAGAGAGCAAACAGATTTGGGTCACTCAGAGGTTGTGTTATTCTCTGGTGACCAGTGCTTTACATCTCCTTTCAGTGTTTCCAGTCACTTGTGGTTGACCAGAAATATGAGGAGTGTATTTTATTGACTTGAGTGAGACTGACTTAACAACTTAACTGCCATTAACACTCTCTTAACCTTTTATTGCACTGCTGGTCTTATTGTTTATTGCTGGCTCTTAAATGAGCAACCAGAACAGTCTGATCACCATCACATTTGTAGCTATTTTTTAGGCTTAATTACAGTCTTATACTTCTTAAAATGGTCAGGTAAGCGGCACAGAAGAACAGGTTATACTACTTTTCTTCATACTTGCCTGATAGTAGCTCAGTTTTATCCTACCTCATGTAGAATGATTCTTATCTCAGCTTTCGCTTGTTTTATCTTCTCTGCACCTGTCTTAATACCTGTTTTTTTGTTAGTTTTCTATATATTCAGAATCTGTTTTTCATGGAGGCTCAGACAGAATCAGGCACAGTGTGCCTAGTGCTAATGGGTTACTTTCTTGTTGGCTTTTGTAGATCCGTAGTAAACTTCTGTCATTATACCTGCAGTTTGGGAAAGGAGAACACTGTAGTTTTTTTAGGCCAAGCCTTCCTTTAGATGATGCCTGATTTGATTCAGTGCCTTTTAACTTTTTTTTTCGTCTGATTTTTGTGTCCATAATGCAGCCTCTTTTAAGCCCTGATTAAGTCTCAGATGAGCTTCTGTTCAGCGCTGGAGTGCTGCTCTCCAGTCCTTCCCCTGTTGAGCCCTGTTGGGTCTTGTTTTGGCTGCTGTTGTGTATGGGTGTAATTGGGCGTTTTATCAGCCCTCCTGGGGACTGCTGAACCCAGTAAGAGAGAAAGAGAGATACATACATACATACAAACAAAGAGGACTGGGGATGCCACCCGATGAGCTTGTTTATTTTGGAGCGGGGGAGTGCAGTACAGGGGGAGGGGTGGGCTGAAGTACAAGAAGAAAACAATACAGTCCCAAACCAGCTGTCATCCCTAATAACCCATATTTGAAATTCTAAATAGTGGATTCAAGACAAGCAGTAGAAGAAAGAAAGAAATGTCAAAGCAAGCAGGATTTTTTGTTTTGCTAGACCTAGAAACTGAGTGGAAGACATTTTCTCAGCTTACCTTATAGCATTTGTTCTCTTTTCCACACTTGGAGACAAAAGTGTTGATACAGTACCATCCAGTACTGTTTACTGTGCCTTACTTATTTATTATTATTATTAATACTGGCCTGCTGCTGTTGATACCTACACTGTTATAGTTACTTATCCATTTATTGATCACGTCTATCCTGCTAGGACAGCTGATACATCTCCGCTTGACATCACACATTATTTACTGTCATATATTGTCATAGATTTTATATGTATGTTTAACAGAGATAAGCATCTACAGAGCTGCAAATTTTATCTTGTTGCACTGTACATGTGTATTGCAATGTCAGTAAAGATAATCTATATTTTATTTTATTTCCTCAGATTTTATGTGTTCACTTCCGTTCTTTGTAAACCGGTAGTGGACAGCTGTAAGTGACTCATATTTATAATTAGTGGGATTACTGGGAATCAATATTGCACGTTCACATTAGCATGCTAGCACACTGCCCTCATTAGCTATTTACAACGATTTATGCAAATGAAATAAAAGGTAATATTTAAAATAAACAATCTGAAAATGATTTGATTTTAGTGTTTGTTGTTCTGAACAATGCAGAGGTGTCACATTTGTGCAGAAAGACAGATTTATGTGTTTTTGCTCCTGTTATATGAGCGTCTTATTAAACACTGCTCTTCAAGTATCTGTTGCCTGATGTCTGTCAGCTTTCCTTTGATGGAGCACTGCTGCACTCTCCTCTCAGCTCTCCTGGAGTTGGCAGCTTCCTCCTGGGAGTGCTGTCTTGAAGTTTTTAAAATGCTTTAAAAGCCAGTGAATTTGGCACAGTATATACTGTGGGAGAGTGTGATATCAGCTGTGTAGGAGAGACTTTGATCAACTGGGACTGGGAAAGATGAGATAATGTGGACTGACTCTGCTGCAGTGTGTATAATACCGCACATGTTCCTTCTCTCTCTCATGTCTCTCTCCCTGACCCTGAACCCCTCAGGGCAAATGACTGTATTCATTCTCTCTCTCTCTTTTGCTCTGTCTCTCTCTCTCCCTCCCTCCCTCCCTTTCTCTCTCTTCCTCTCCCCCGCCCCCTCGCTCTCTGTCTCTCTCTCTCTCTCTCTCTCTCTCTCTCCCCCCATGTGGCTTTCTTGGTATGACTATTTCAAGAATAACGTTCCCAGCGCACAGTAAAGTTTTCAAGATGAACTTAC
>JBBPCY010000156.1:11598237-11609751 GCA_037974405.1 Brachyalestes nurse | reverse complement strand
CACACAATTTTTAGTATAGAGGAAAATTTTATACATAAAAAGTATAAAATTGCACTTTCTAAATTACTAAAGCTGTCCTCCTTCATGAATGTATGAATGTAGCTTTTATTGTGGAGTCTATGGAGTCTAATTTTCACTGTTGGCCTTATTTTTTGGTGTGAAAAGAAGAATGCTTATTTAGAGAAGAACCTCATTTTTTTTTCCTGCAAAGGCTCTGGAAACATTGCTTAGATACAGTTACTCCATTAAATACTAAGGAGAGCTATTCTATAATCTATAAAATCTGACTGCCTTGGCCAAAACTGTGGAGGATTTTTCAGCAAAGCGGTGATCCAAAACATACATCTCTATCCACACAAAATAGTTGAATGTCCACAGAATCAAGCGTTAGCTGTGGCCGTCCCAGTTTTCTGACAGCCTCTTTGTAACCTGTGCAGTGAGCTGAAAAGGAGAGCTCAAAAGAGATGTCCGAGAACACTGGAGGATCACAAAGAGTTTTATAAAATGTGTTTTCTGATACAGCTAGACACATCTATGCAAAGAGAGAGAAACCGGTTATACTATTTTACCATCAGCATTGCTGGGGATCAAACTGGCAGTGTTCTAATGAAGGGGCCAGTGCTTAGACAGCTGTGCCACTTGAGAGGCTAATTTAGGATTTTCAGAGCATCATACTATCAGTGTGAGATTTACTTAAGGACTTAAAGAACCATAAAGGCATTTGGCGTAACCTTTTTCACTCACGTTTACCATTTAGACATCTCTGTGACTATTATGTCTAAGCTCCATAGGGGCCATGTCAGACCGGCTGACCTGCTTTTGGGTGTGTGTGTGTGTGTGTGTGTGTGTGTGTACACGTGTGTTTGTACGTGGACAGAAAAGGCTCTTATTCCTGCCTTTTTCACTCATTTATTTATACTCCTCACTAACTCACATAGCCAAGCTCCCATGAGAAGAAGAGCATATGGGGGAGTATGTATTATAGATCCGCATGCATGCGCTAACGTGACCACGCATGCACATTCCTCTGCAAGACACTAAGCTGCAGACAAAACCTGATACATTATTTATCTCATCAGACATGCTCCCTCGTACAGCCTCGTAGACTGGAAGACCATAAAGAAGCCAGTGATTATTAATTTAACCACGTATGTTTACACGCTGTACACGAGAGCGTCACCAGTTTGTATATAAACACATTAGCTATTTCACACCAAATGTGAAAGGCATGAACGACTCATACATGTAAAATGTTCTGAAATTCAGTAAAATGATGTATACTGTTTTGAGAGTTTTGCCTTGATGTTCAAAAGGTTAAGCGCTGTGACAAATAACAAACGAAACGTGACAAAAAATGTAAATACAAAAACATACTACATCCTGTTTTGAAAAGCTGAAAGCAGTGGGAGTGTTTCACCGCCTCTTTCATCAGCTTTACATTTCTGCAAATATTTCAGAGAGACCAATTTGATTCAGTTTTTTGGAAATTTTAGTACTAAATCTAACCTAGCAGAAGACAGATGAATACTTTTGAAGGTTATCAAAAAGCACGTCATTCATGTTTACACATGTTATTGATGCATGATTAATGCATCTTGTAAAGAGCTTCAGGTAGAAGCCTTTGTATGAAAGGTGGTGATATGGGTGATTCCTAAGACGAATTTCTAAAATGTGTTTCTGTTTTCCTGCAGGGTCAGATCACTCTTATGGATGCACCCGTGTTTAAAGCCATCCAGCCTGAGGTAAGGTATTGGATGTGTACATACACACCCTCGCACAAAACAAACACACAAGGGATGTAATGTTTTCAGCCATAATGTGATTCAGGGTACTGGGATGATGATGCAGTATTTTCACTATGTTTTAAAAATGATGCCTGTACTCACGTTGTTGCAAGATCCACTGATGAGACTGGAACTGGAAGGAATGAGGAGTGTGATGCATGACTTTGAATGGTCTGGGTTGGTGCTGATAGTTTACAAAGTTCGATGTTCACACTGTCCTGATACGTTTTAAGTACTTAAGTACTTCTCACAATTTACTATCACTGGTGTTCTTTATTTTTTTCTATTTTATTTTTCCTGTTTATTAGCAATGCTGATTCTTACCAGTAGGGGGCAGTAAGTCCATAGCTCATTCAAAGGTGCTTCTATTTCCGAATGGCTACGTTTGTGTAAAGCTCAAGCAGGAAAAAAAAACTAGGCTTACAACTTGCCAACAACCAGTCATCAATCAGTTCAGTGCATGCATCTGTAAGAGTACAAAATCCTGCTTTGCTGTTTAGTGGGATATAGTTAAACAACAGTTTTTGTGCTCATAGTGAGGGTACATGAAAATGTGCCATCTTGGTGAATCAGTGTGATTAAAATACCTAGTGATATGATGCCTGACGGGCAGTCCCACGTAGACACACATTTCGCACTCGTACTCTGACAGTGGTGGTAGTTAAAGCCATTCAAAGCTTTTACTGTATAAAAGTGTCATCGTTTGACATGGGTCCACCCATTTAGCTGTAAGAGCAGCTGTCACATCCAGACACAGCTAATTACATAAGAGTCTTTATAGTCACATTTAATGCAGCTGTAAGTCTTTGTGGGCTCTTGAAACCCTCATCTTAGCTGCAGTAGACCTTGAGGTAGTAAACACACACATTTTGGACCGTGTGATGGTAACTTGAAGGTTCTTTCTTTTCTCTGACCGATTTATGGGCACAGACGTGTCTGCCTGCACTCTCTCTGTAAAGTGGAGCCCTTCAGCAGCATCAGCTGTGATTTATAAGGCATTTAATGAGCTTACCCCACACTGGATCCCAAAGTAGCATTCTGGATCTTTTGCTTTTTATGACTGCTCACAAAACAGGGGTCTGTGGGACTAGATATAATCCTAAAGAGAGGGAGAGAGAGAGGGAAAGAAGTAGCATTTGTTCAAATAAAGGTATCATCTTTCAGTTCATATAGATATCTTCATTTATAGCTATTGCTGTAATTTGCATAATTACCAGTGCTGTTGTAATCCAGGAAGCTATTTCATGATTGATTGAACAGCCATATGAGGTTTGATTATTCTGGCAGACTTGGTGCTGCCCGAGCTCTTGCAGTGATGCTTTCCTAAGGTTTGAAATGAGAGACGCTGAAGAACGAGAGCCTCCTTCGGTTGCAGAACTGGACGTTTTCTAAATCTATTTGAGCTTGGTAGTTGAACTTAGTATTGTACAGCTTTGTGGAAATGACTCACAGCACAAAGTTCTTCACTGGTTTTATAAAATGAAGAATAATGAGGTTTATTAATATTACATTACTAGAGGATAAATATTTGAATAGAGAATGCCTTTATCCAAATTTCTTTCTAGCTACTAACTTGTGTTGTTTATGTCTTGGCAGTCTCGGTTGAAAGAGGATTTTTAGTTCCTTGAAGATTTATTCATAATCCAGGAAAGTGTGTGAGCCAGAAAAGCATTTTAGAGGAGTGCGAGTGAGCGACAGATGGACAGAGAGAAGGGATCATACTGCAAAAGGCTGAGACTGAACAAAGATCACATGCACTTAATCCACTCTGTGCTTTTGCTTTAGATCCAACACACCATTGCATTCGCACAAGCAAATTACATTTTGCCTTTTTTCCACACAGTGGGAAAGAAATGGAAAATACATATATATACTGTATTTGAAGAGGCAGTTTGATGTAGTTCATCAGATAAAACATGGTTGGGGTCTGAAATAAAATCTAAATCACACTCTCGAAATGACTAGCTTATGATCTTTCTCACACTATATGACGTTAGCCCTTTTTACACCCTGGACCTGGGTGATGATCTCTCTCTCTCTCTCTCTCACACACACACACACACACACACACACACACACACACACACAGGGTTTCACTTATGAAGTTAAACAAATACAACTCTAAAGCATAAATAATACCACTGCAGAAAACATTCCACTTCTCCGTCTGACGTCTAGACGTCTTTGTATTTCACGGTAATGAATCGGCTTCTCTTCACACATGAGCCCTCTCTGTAATTTTCTGGGAATTGTACTGGGTCTTGGCTGTTCTATTGCGCTAGGGATAAGGAGGAAATTATGTAAATTTGTTTTTCGGCCAGACCACCCTTTTAAGTCATTACCACAGACCCCAGAGTTGGCAGGCAGTAGCTGTCCTGTTGTGTCTCTGTCCTGTTGCATTACCTCAGAGTGCAGGACCAGAATGACCTCATGATTCTGAGACACTGTAGCTGTGCTTAAACCGCTAACTCATGAAAACATCCTTTTGAATGCCATCTGGTCTCTGTGCTAAAAAGTAAAAGACTCTCGTTTACCTCATACATACATTCATGCAGGCCCGGCAGGCATGCGTTTTGTACCATGAAGTTCTGGTTTTACTGTGCTGTTTATGAACACTCAGAGCTGCCCAGGGCAAGATGGAAACATATTCTGCCTTTTTGATCCAAATAATCCCCAGTACATCAGGGAACTGGCAGTCTTTTCTGTTTCATGTTATTTTTGCTGTTTCGTAGTTATAGACTAATGACTTATTACATCGTTTAATAATCTGAAATAAAACTTGAGTATGTATGATGTAGTCTGCAGACCATATTTCTAAAGAGCTTCATAAATCACATCATAACAGACTACAAATCCTCTGATCATTTATCTCTAGCTTATGTGTGTGACTGTTTGACAGAAAGACTTGACTGGGTTTGAAAATTGACTTTGAAATTAATAACTGTGTGTGTTTAGACCAGACAGTCTGTACTAGATACACTGGTGGACGCAAGACATTCCAGTGCTTTGAGGATTACTGAAATGCACTGTGTGAGAGATTTTTAGCATTTTGTACATTTGTTGTGGCTGATAATAATATTTTCTCATTTATCAGCAAATGATAGATCTGTCACATATTGGAATTACAGGCAAAATCTTTAATTTAGAGCATTGTTTTTAGCCGAAGTGCACACAAATACACATCTGTCCACTAGTACAGCATGTTTTCTTTCTTTACTCACTCACCCGCCCAAATACAAAATGAATAGCATAGTGGATGACGCACCCCTCAGAAATGATAATGCTGTACCTTTTAAGAGTTCTTATAAGTCTGTAGACTCTTGCTCTTCCAGCATTTCTTCTGGAATCAAGGGTATTAAAAGTTGATCCACCATTTGCTGGAGCTACAGACTCTAGAGGCTGTGGGTTGGAACATTGCTGTGAGGATTTGATTATATTCAGCTGCATGAGCATTAGTGGGATGTGGGATGACTAGTTCTGGATCAAAAACTCATCCCAAAGGTGGATCTCGTTTACTCCCGAAAACACAGTTCCACTACACAGTCCAATGCCGGGGGCTTTATACCTTCCAGCTGATTCTTGTTATTGGACGTGGTGACCTTTAGGCCAGGGATCCCCAAAAAACCTAGAACATCATCTCAAACAGGATCGCTAAATCTAGCAATTAACAGGTGTAAATTCAATCAGTGACCCACCTTAGGCTGTTTTAGACACATAATGGGTTGTATTGGGATAAAGTTAGTGAAAGTATCGTCCATGATAAGGTTCTTACCATCAATTATTGTATCAGCATTCCATTTTTATGTCTCCTTAGTACTTTGTTAGGGAGGAACGTCACCCTTTCTCCCTGTGAAAGGTCAGCTGGCGGCTTGATCTGCTATGCACGGAATGGAAAACCAGTAAAAAGGAGAGCAAGCGAGTATGAAAGTAGAGAGAGAGATTTGTTGGATGTGAAGAGATGGGGTTTATTGGAGTGGATCTGGTTTTGGTTATGCTCTGTTAATGTGTGGCCTGTATGTTCAGCAGGGCTCCTGGTGCTGCTTTGATGGGGCAGTGAGGAGAGCCTGGTGGAACCGTAGGCCAGGCCAGAGACACATGGTGGAGCTACTGTAATGTGCCAGATAGCATTAAAACCACCATTCATTTACACTCATATGCACGTGCATGCAGACACGTGGCATGTGAGCACACACTAAAAGGTGGGATGACTGCCGCTACAGGAAAAGGAAATTTATGGAATTTTATTACTGTTAGAAATTGTGCTGGATCCTAAAGTCCGGCTAAGTCAGCTTTAGTGAACAGTTACTCTTTTTGAAGGTTTTTTGAAGTTTGAATTGTGAGGACAGTGTACCTAACAAGTAATGGATGCATGTATACCGTCTGTTACCAACATGTAAACTATATGTCTAGATCAAACACTTGCCTTAGACTTCATTGAGCCGTTAAACAAATAGACATGCTTATGTGGTTTCTGACGTTGTATAACATACTGATATCTATTATCAAGGGCACAGAGTACCTAAAGGGGCATTCAAGTGATCTTGCAAACATTCTACATTATTCAACTTTAGTTTTTTAATGTGAAACAGAAAAACTTCTAGATGTCTAGATGAATTTATATCGGTAGTGATGACCCAGGGATTGCAATGTCTTCAGTGCAAAAGGTTTGTTTTTTTAATATGTAATGTTTATATGTAATGCCAGTAATGTAATGGTATCTCTGAAAGGGTTCTATTAGAGCTTTTAACACCCTGCATGTACCGCTTCACCTTTAATGGATTTTAAATATGGCTTATTGCAAAACTAGTGTAAAACAATATCTCAGACATCTGGCAGTGTATTTGCAACCATGTTCATGTAATAACCTTCTTAAAAATGGAATACGTGAATGATTGTTCCAAGCTAGGTTCACAAGGTGACTCGCCTCTAAAAAGAACAAAAGTATAAACAAAAATTAGGCTTCAGATGTTGACTAGTACCGTTTTTCACTCATTTTCTGAACAGTACAGTGCAAATAGTGAGATTCTCTGAATGCAACAGTCATTTCTCCACAACAGCCCAAGAAATTGTCTGTATGTAAATGTCTCACTAAGCATTGCAGCAGCAGACTGCTTAAGCTTCTCCAGGTAACACCCTAACACTCCAAAGGAGAAAATGACCTCTGCAGAGTCACACGGTTACTGAAAAATGCAGTGCAAGGTTGTTTTTCAGTCCCTCATAATCACTATTTTTGAGAACAATGCTGACTGATGATGTGCCAGAGTGAAAAAGTTGAAAGATGGCAAAAGCGAGGGCTGTTGTCTGCCATTATTTACCAAATTGTATTGAATGTTACAGCAACTGCAAGCTATCCTGGCTTGAAATATTCAAATGATTCACCAAGACAGATATTCAAATAAGAGAATTGTCAGTTAGCATTTCTCCCCGAAGGACCATGAACATGTCCTACAAGTAGAGGCTACCAATCATCTGCCAAGACATAAAGTGAGGGACTGTTTTTCCTTTAGTGCTTTTGGAAAATGAAAGAGCCACCCACTAGCATCTAAAAAATCTAAGTCTAAGCAAATTAGCTTTTTTTTGCTAAGTGTTGCAGCTTCTCTGACTAACTTTATCATCAGCAAGACAAATCTTCAGTGTTATTTAGATACATGAACATCTTATGTGCCTTGGACTTTGGACGCTGTACTAGTCTGAGTTTCATGAAAGAGTGCTTTATAATTATTTTTTTGATGGATTGCTGTTTGCTTGCTGTTATTCTGTGTTTTGAGCTGAAGCCGTCGTCCAGAAATGTGTTGTTTGGGAATCTTGCCTGGAACGTGGCCATGGTAGATGGATTGACCACAAACTGCGTACGTCTGTGTCTGTAAGCCTCCTTAAAAGATCTTTTGGAAAGAAAGTTCCCACTTTTCTCCCCTAAGAGAAGTACAGAGTGGAGAACATCTAGAATTGGTGGTGGGTGCAGTGTTAGTAGCAGTAATGTGGCCCCTTATAGTCACTCGTGAACACACCACAGCACACAGTGTGAACAATGTGGAATTCTTTCTCTGCTTTTAACCCTTTCACCAAGTGAAGCAGTGGGCTGCCACCAGTGACGGGCCCGCGGAGAGCCCCTCGTTGATGACATTAGCAGTGTTAGGATTCAGGGGGCAACTCTTTAACCACCAGCCGCCCCAAGTAATAGTAGTAATAGAAGTAATAGAAGTAGTAAAAGTAAAATTGCTCCTTCTGCTCTGACTCCTACAGACTGAAGCTGAAACGATTTGACTTTTGAATCAAAATTTGATGATAGTATATGGTGCATTGAAGTCAAAAAGCTTCTCCTGGTAAAGAGAACAGATTTTGATGTGTAAAGTAGGCGAGCTGTCGCTTTAACTTCTCAGTAGCTCATTGAAAAACAGTCTTGTCTCACTCACACAGAGATTCTAATGCCAAGCAGCTGCAGCTCCATGTTGTCGTAACTGGGGATTGATGGGAGCTATTGTTTTCTCTGCATAGTTACGATACACAGTCAGAAGCGCATTAGGGCCTGGCTCAGCTGTGCAGCTCTGGCTCGTTGGGAACAGCGTTTCATGGTTCTAGGAGACACGCAATGTACTGAAGAATGCAGTGTGGATTCGCTTAAGCCCGCTACATGCTCACACACACACACATATACAAACACGAGAGCAGCGGGAGGATGGCACCGTGCCCACAGGCCCATACAACACATAACCGGTTTCTGCTCTGTGCCATGTTCTTAAATGGACAGCTATTACAGAACCATGATGTTGCAGTAAAGACTGAATGAGGTACTGTGGTTGTGATTGCTTGCTTGACAAATGCCATATAAAGTTATAGTTAAAGGATATAGTGTAATGGTACTGGAAGATGGAGAGAGATGCTGTAATCTGGCATGGTTTTGGTCTTGGTTTAACCTGTGTATTTTTTGTCACTTTTTTAATATAGAATATGACTATAGCTTTGTTCCTTCTCCATGCGTGTTTAATGCAGTGCAATATATGAGGATTCAGTCTGTTATTGGCAGTGTAGTGAGACTGTAACAGCCGGGGTATATGGGCTCTGTTATTTCTCTTTTAGTTTCCTTGTAAACCCTTAGAGAAAAAGAACGAGCCTGGAACATGAATTCACTGTATACCCGTTCTGGGAATTGCATTCTGTTCACAGATTTATAAGGTTTAAGTCATTTACAGGCATAGGCAAAGATAAAGCACACAGCTGTGATCTGTAGCAGTGGTAGCTCTATGCAATATACACATGGAAGTGGCCCATGCAATTTTTTTTTATTTATTAAAAGGTAACTGTGGTGTATGGTACTAGTTTGTTTTGAAGGAACAAAATATGAAATGAGATGAATTAGCCTGCTTTGTAGGTTTCTGTCATGTTAATGATTGCAGTACCATAAGATTCGATTTAGAGTAATTAAAAAATGTAATTCAAAAGCTACACCACAATTTGTGAGACATTTTTAAACATAAAGGGGCTGTAGTAAGGAGGCAAGGGTTAAGGGTTAATTAACTCTATTCTTCTTTGCACAATGCTTCTGGTTCAAGTATGTTTATTGTCATTCCAGCCATATACACAGTACACAAAGAAATGAAACAACGGTGCAACACAATAATGAAAACGGACCACGACAGGACTACCTAAGTGCAGAAAGAACAAAATACAAAGAGCGCGACGAGAGTGTGCAAGAAAAACACAAGCAGCAAGACAAGACAGCTAGTGCAGTCGGCAAAAGCAGCTATAGTGCAAATATGAGTGAAAACAGGATAATGACAGATACAGGTACACGCAATAAATAATGTGCCAAGAAAAGTTCTCTATTTGTATTAGGGCAGAGATTTTCATTGGTTTTCATTGATTTTCATTTTGAGGTATGCTTTGGGACATTATTTTGTAGAAGCCAGCCTCTGGAAGCAAAAATTCTGTGCTTCCAGAATTTGCTTGTATTTTCTGCTACAGGCTGCCACACAAACCTCAAGTATAACTGATCAACCTCAATGCTTAACAAAGGGCAATGTATTATTATCATCAAATGGTTCTCTTTTATGTTCAGTCATACCTTTGGTGACTATGGTTTAGGTAAGATTATGTCTTATCTACAAGTTGTTTGCTCAGACATGGACTTTCCTGGTAAGTTTTTTTTCTTATGACTGTTCTTTGCAAATCATGTGCAAGTAAATGCGCCACCGGTTAAACCTTCCTGCAGGACCTTTGCTCTCATAAAGGTGGGTTTGCTTTTCTTTGTGGTCAGCTTGTTCAGTCACAGAGTTTTCTTGCCAGGCCACAGTTCTCCATAATTGCCATTTCTTAATGACATTTTGAACAGCGGGAATTAAAAGCACTTTTTATTTCATTCACCTGCTTGTAGGCATCTATTAGCATAATTTTTAGGTGAATAGTACAGAGAGTGTGAATTGTGGAGATCAGGGAATTTACTGTGCCTTGGTCAGTTAATAATTCATAATTACATTTCTTGAGTTTTCTTTTAGGTTAATCAAGTACCAATCAAGTGTCTTAACATTTGCTGCAGAGGTTGGGTTCATTTCAGAAGTCATCAAAATTGGTCAAAGGTGTCCAATTCTTCATATTTCTGAGTCAAATGTGGTATTGAGGGGTTGTCTCTGAGCTAGCTGAGAGTTTTGTGCAGTGATGTAGAAATTATAGTTATTGAGTTTAATCAAAATAGCCTCTGCACCATGGTATGTATTTGTTTATCCCGAGTGTGGTCATGTTTATTGGTTATTATGAGTTTATGGAACAGGTGGGCTCAGGATAATGAGGATTTCGTCATCGTCATGGCTGTTATGGAACAAAGGAATATAAGAATTTTGGGCACCCGAAGCCAAATTACTTTGCACTCATGACTTTGCCTTTCCATCATTTGCCTTGCCCTCACCTATCCTTTTTCAGGCCTATAAAACACATTTAACAGAATTTTTCCTACTTTACCCATCTCTGCATTCCTCTCCATAATGGATCATCTGAGCTTTTTCCTGCCTGTCTTCTTTATGATGAGTTGCATTGTGTGGATTGGTGTTCGCTGTCCAGCTTTCCAGAGCCAGTGTCTGATACTCCACTTTTATATAATCATCTCTTCCACTGCAAGCCAGCTACGTTGCTTGCCAGTAGCCTATACAGTACATGAACTCCACCCCCGCTGTTCTACACGTAGGCCTTGTCCCTATTTGGCCCACTCACATCTCCTTTGTCTCAATCTGGAAAAGTGATCAGAAGCTTTCTGTCTTGGCTGTATGTGGACCTGTATCCGAGTGTTTCTGTGCAATTCATATTACATACGTTTTGCAGATCAGCAAGTGAGAGACGAGACCAGAAAAGACAAAGCAGCTAGTGATGCATGAATACACAGTTTGTAAGCAGCTTATAACCATAATTGTTAACATTTATCAATGTGGATGTTACACAGATATTGCTTCATGCATTTAAGTTCTTTGCGCAAAATCACTCACATAATCACATAAAGAGATATCAGTCCCTTTTAAAACGAGCCGTTTAGACAGAGGGCCCCGTGTGACGTCCCACTGGGCCAATTTGCATAGACCTGTTCCTCATCTGTCGAGACCCCGCCCACTAGATTAGTTGAAGATCCGCCATTTTGTGTGCTAGTTTTACGAGCTTAGCGAGAGCGCTATAGGCAAAGGCAGGTCACTCATGAAGTGTTGTGTTGTTGCTGCAAAGAACAGCACAAATCCCTCCACTTTCTCCCAGA
>JBBPCY010000156.1:11559596-11581929 GCA_037974405.1 Brachyalestes nurse | reverse complement strand
AAGCAACAAAATTATATAGCGTTCAGTTCACTTACTTGTCCAGGGAGAGTTGGTACTGATCCAGACTTTCAGCCGTTTAGCAAGACCAGCTCTGTATTGCCCCAAGTTGAGGAAACAGTCATCGGCTAAACGTTTGGCACAGACATACACATTTTTTGGAAGTCGTGTGGCATATTTCCAGAAAAAATAAAATTAACCCACTGGTTCTTCAGAGGCTTGCGTGAAGGAGCAAAAAAAAATACAATTGTGCTCATTTTTAAATCTAAGCACGGAGCAACTGCCATGTTTCCCTCGTTTGCAAGCCATGACTGTAGGTGGAGCTAATTTTTTTAGGGGAGGGTCGAAATTCTCTGGGCGGGCAAAGCAGGCTTTACACATATCGCAGTTTCTAGCTACTGCAGGACCATAATCAGGCTAGGGGAACTTGTATTAATGGGACCTTTAAATGTCTGTATTAGTCTCAATTAGGGTTGCGAAGGGTGGAAAATTCCTGCTATATTTCCTGTAAATTTCCAGAAACTTTCCATGGGAACCACTGGAATTATGGGAACGTATGGGAATTCATGAGAGTTAACTGGACATTTTGGACAATTAAAAAAAAAATGAGTCATATACAAACAAACATTTTGTTTTGTCATAAGCAGATATGCATGCAAAAGTATACAATTTGTGAGTGGAACTTTTTATCAGTGCTTAATTCTTTCATTGAACAATAAATTATTTCACTGAACAACAAAAACATTAGTATAATATGTTGACCTTACAGCTCCCCATGAAATGTAAAATGAAAGGAACTCCTTTACCCTCCAAAAAGTCCAATTCAAAATGTAAAATGAAAGCAGCTTTCCCTTCCCAAAAAAGTCCCATTCAGCATGTCAAATAAAAGCATTTTTCCTGAAGCTTCTCAGGCCTAGTTTCTACATGTTCTGCATTTTTGCTGAACAAATATAAAATATTTTCCAACTGTTGTATAAAATCTTCGAGCAGGAAGCAAAAGAAACAGCATCACATTTACAGTAGCTAGCATCATGATAAACTAGCCTCTTTAATGAAATTGTGCTAGCTAGGGGTGTAACGATACCGAAAGGTCACGGTTCGGTTCACACTATAGTTCTGACATCACGGTTCGGTACGGTTCACGATACAGCCTAAGTTAAGTAATAAAAAGTTTTAAAGAATGAGACTTGGTTTGTTTTCGTTTATTTTAAATGAACAGCAGTATTTTACCCAGTAAACACACACTCTTGCTTATATTTTCATGTATGTGTTAGGCAGCAGAAGTATTATGCCAGTAGGTGGTACTATTGCACCACACGATCCAGGTTTATGATTTACTGGCGCTTTTTGGACCCTCTGTGATTCCGTATTACTTCAATCACGTCTTCTCCATCGCACCGTGTATTCTCTGTACGACATCATGTACTGAACCGTGACCCATGTACCGTGACTGTTCGGTACGAATACATGTACCGTTACAGCCCTAGTGCTAGCTAGCTTACATTTAGCATATCTTGTTTACCAGTTATCTATATACGCTATGAATAGTTGCTAGTTAAACTTTAACCCCATAGATCAAATGCAGTAAATTCTTGCTAATTCGCGGTTAAGAATTCGCAGATTCAGAGTGTGTCCAAAATCGCGTACTTGCACACTTCCAACACTATGTTTTAGTGCGTTCACACTGACAAGTGAGCTAAAACTCAGTGCACTGAAAGTACCCAGATGGGGCACTGAAAACGGCCAAAAAACGCAGGGCGGAACAATGGACACAACTAACACTAAACAGAGTTGAATAATGGCAGCCAACAATGAAATGCCGGTGCAAGCACAAGTAGAGGCAACTAATCAAAAACAAAAGCAAATAAAATTACGAGGAAATTCATTGTGTAAAAAAAAAAGGCAGGCTGGAGAATCGCGATCAAATGTTAGTCCGTCACTTCCACTAAGTGCAAAACGTTAGTGTTGCATTTAGGACAACACTTAACCACAGAAGTGTGCACTACAGAAGGAAGTGCTCAGTGTGCACTAGGCACTACATTTCAGTGCACTCACTTAAGTGCGCGATTTCAGACACACCCTCAGTCTTTCAGTCATTCAATCATTTTTTCTCCTGTGTTCTTCTGTTTTCTTTCTGTGTAATGTACTAATTTAATATATAATGTAAAAATATGATGTACTAATTTTGTGACATAAATATTAACATAAATTAATCTACATTTCCATATAAAATATAACTATAAATTTTTTGGTACTGTCCAGAGAACACAAAGAAAGCACGCCTTGGGATTTTGAAATACCGCTGTACTCAGAGGCGGGAGGTTTGATAGTAGCCAATCCGAGAACATTATTTATTTCTCCTTGCTTCTGATTGATTTGATGCATCTCGCATGGAGCTATCTCAAGTGTTTCGCTGAGTGTTCTCGTTTGTTCTTCTTAAAACTCTGTATTTTTATTACTGCAAATGTAATTAAGTTATTACTGTATTTACCTGCTTATACCAAAGAAAACAACAGCACATACCAAAGAAAACACGCTTGGATTAATCACAGTACAGTCTAGACAGGGGCAACATCGGTATTTTACATTCTAGCACTGCGGGAGACAGCAGTTCAGTTTTCTCTGTACAGTATCAATACGGGTTTATCTTTACATGTTTTTAAGAGTAATGTATTAAGCTTAAAGTGAAATTCAGTTTAAATTGAAATTAAAGTGTTTTGGGAATATTTTGGGGGGCATATTTAGGATTAACACTATAAAAATAGACATTTTTCTGCATTTTTTTTTTAACCACATCACAAATTTTTGTTTTTTTTTTCCACTATTCGTGGGTGCTTTTGGAATGTAACCCCCGTGAATGTTGGGGGTTTTATAATGTCATCAAAACGTACTTAACTTTATGTAGTCCTTGGGCTCAGATGTATGGCTTTAATAGTGTGTATGTGTGGGCTCTAAAATAGGAATTTAGTAGTTCAGAATTCTAGAAATCATTGTGCATGTGATGGAGAAATGCAAAATGCATGTAGGGGGTGTGGCATCCATGGCCCCGCAGTAAGTAGCTTTGATTATGCTACAATTTCCCAAGCTTCCAGTTGATTCCCATAAATTCGCGTCAATTCCCATGGAAAGTTTCCAATTTAGAAAATTCCCAGAATTTTGCAACCCTAGTCGCAATATAGATGGAAGTATGTGTTTTTTCTTATGATTTTATTTTTATTTTTAATCTAACATTTAATGTAACCACGCGCACACACAAACACACTCTCTCTCTCTCTCTCTCTCTCTCTTTCTCTCTCTCTCTCTCTCACACACTCCAAACACACGCGCGCATGCACGCACACACACACTCTCTCTCTCTTTCACTCGCACGCACGCGCACACACACACGCCCTTTCCATACTTCATCTAACCCCAATCTCAACGCAAATACAAGTGCAAAAGAACAGAACAACAAACAATTCACATTTTTAACAAATAACTTCAATAAAGCCCAGTAACTAAGTAATCTTTTTTGAACCGCGACAACATCCTTGAGGACAGCGGCATTTACACTGTTAAAGGAAGTTGTAATCTTTTTCCAGACGGCTTTTTCTTTTTGTTGCTGAATTTTTCACTAAATTTCCCTAATAAAATGTCTTTATAGGGTATATCACAGCAGTCAGTCCAGCCCCCTGCAAAGTAACAGTCAATTGTAATCACAGGGCGTAATCCCATAGGGGACATCTTACTATACCATGTTCTCTGTGCACATGGTATGCCCTTATTATATCATAGTTATGATTTCTGTATTTGTGTGAAGGTATGCAAAATATATCCGGACATTTTTTGAAAGCATAATTTTTTGCTTACTGTTTAAAAAAAAGACTCGAGTATCGGATTTGTATCGGATCGGCAGATATCCAAATTTACAATATCGGTATCGGACATAAAAAAGTGGTATCGTGCCATCTCTAATATTAGGTCACCGATGTCTATATGTATTAATGTTATTATTATTTTAAATTACATTCAAAATATTCCTTGAAAGCAGAAAGGCTCTGAACACAGAGATCAGCTTTAAAGGCTTTACTCAGTAGTCAGGCTAACTGTCTGCTGTGAAAGGGATTTATAAACTGTAAATTGCTACTAACTGCTGTTTTAAACTCCAAAGTCTGCATGGGTGTTGCTCTACTACCTGCTTCTCTATGATGGCTGGTGACTCACAGAGCGATGTGAGTTTTCTAGCACAGATTAAAATGTTTTGTGGATTAATGGTAATCTCCTCGTAACCTTTCTGACCAAATGGGGCGAGTCAGGATATGTGTGTGAGGCAGTGGTTCTCAAGGCCTCAGGGCTTCCTAGAAGGTCCATATTTTCGCACCACATAGAGATAAGAGAAAATTGTGGACTGTCTGTGGAGCCCTGATCACCGGTTGGAGCAGCACTGGCGAAAGGCTGTAGGAGCCAGAACGAATAATGCGAACTTGAGTCCTTTTTGTAATTTAGCCTTGCATTCAGTAATACGAGTGCAGCCAGTCTCGTTCTTCAAGGGGGAAAAAAATGCTCTCACTATAGTGTGTTTGGTTTAACTTTTTTTTCCTTTTACTGCCAATGATGAAAACATCTGTGGCGTCCCAAACAATGTTTTTCCCATTTTTTCTGTTATCTGTATTCCCATAATCTATTTTTAATATGTACTGTGTACTGTACAGTGTTATTTAGCATCGCCTGTTCTTTTACACAATAATTCAAATGCACAGAGCAGTTTTTCAGAATATAAAACCTGATGATGTCTTTATTGAGAGAGATTACATTACAGTATGTCACAATATACTTTTCTGAACATCCAACGTATGAAGAAACATTGTTGTACCAATAGCATTATGACCATTCCAACTTGTGAAAATGGTAATGATTTGTTAATATATTTTTGCCCTATCACCATGTCGCACACACTGTAAAACTTAATTGAGACTACAGTAGCCAAGCCTGATGTAAAGTGCAGTCTATTTACTTTTTTTCCAGTTTAGAGCTGTTATCATCTCAAAAGCAACTTACAGTTCATCTGAAGCAAATGGCAGTTTATTCTTTGAAGTGAAAATGCTGAATGCTGAAAGTAGTCTCTGCCGGGCTCATGTTAAACCCCACTTCTTTCCTGAGGCCTTCTGTGTGAAAAGGTTTCTAATCTCTGCTGACATGTGAAGTTGGCACGCTGGCCATGGTGAAGTGACCATGAATACAGTGGCTCTCTCTCTCTCTCTCTCTGTCTGTCTCTCTGCCTCTCTCTTTGTCTGCCTTTCTCTTTCTTTATTTTCTCTTTCTTTTCTTTCTCTCTCTCTTTCTCTCGCCCCTTCTCTCTCTCTCTCTCTCTCTCTCTCTCTCTCGTTTATTGTCTCTTTTATTTTCTCTCCCTTTCTCTTTTTTATTCTCTTTTATTCTTTTAATCTTTGTCTCTTTTAGTCTTTCAGTCTTTCTCTCGTTTTCTTTTTTTCTCTCATTCTCTTTCTCTTTTTATTCTCTCTCTCTCTGTCCCCCCCCTCCATCATTCACTCTCATAGAAAAACACACACACACTCCACACACATTGAATTGTAGGCTACAGCCCAACCCAGTGGCTGTTTTTGACAGTTTCTTTGTAGCCAGGGCAACAAGCGAAGCATGGCAACGACAGGGCTTAAGAGCCAAGCAATGAATGTTTTTGGTAACCATGAATGTGCTGCAGTTGTTTTTGTGTGTGTGTGTGTGTGTGTGTGTGTGTGTGTGTGTGTTACTCCTGTCCTGTACAGCTGATGGTTGAGTTGGGTGATTCCCTGCTGAATCCAGATGAAGCTTGCAGTGAAAGACAAATACCTTGACCCTATTCACAACCACATGGGAAATTAAATGGCTGTATGAAGGGTAAGAAATACATTTAGAAGCAAGAACACTGTCTAGACTAGGGGCTGGCCGATGATTGTACTGGTTGATTATCGAAACCAATATACATTTATTAGTGTTGTTATTTTTTTAAATCTGATGGTTGATAAAATTAGTCTTTGGCTCTGATTATACTGCATATTTGTATAGTCACCTTCTGTGGTCGAGTGCCATGTTCCGCCCACAGGACTATCTTATTAGCTACATGTCTTAAGTAATAGCCTATCAACACTGAAGACTGCTGTGCCAGAGGAATGCACTGGCAGAGTGGGGCTCATTGGAGCTGTGTTTCGGTGCTTAAACAGATACTTACAAAAGATGCAATAAACCTTGAAATCCTCCACAGAAGTTAGTTTAAAACATAAATCTCTTAATATAGATGATCACTGGCACACTGGCAGTTAAGCTAGTTTACCGAATGCAGAACCAAATTTTTTTCTTCTCCAGTGAAATCTGTTTTATTTAAAGCAGCCTTTAACTCTGATAAAATGTCAGGAAGAGTGTTAGAATCGAGCTTGGATCTAAAAGGTGAAAGCAAGCAATAAATACTTGAATATTTTTATGCAAAACTCACTTTTAAATAAAAAAAAAACAAGTTATTATCGGTCTATGGGCTATACAAAACATGTTCATGAAGTTCTTTGAACAAAACACTCTCACATAGAGATATCACCAGGTTTATTCTTCACAGTTTCAGTCCCGTTCAAACACGCCATTTCAGGGCTCTGTCCCTTTCCTGCAAATAAGCTGTTGCTGGCCACACCAGCTCCACCCACCCCTTACGCTGCTCGTAACAAAACGAAACTTAACTGCGATAGGAACACAAAAGTAATTATTTGAAAGTACTTACATCTCCCTCATCTGCTGACTTGTCATAGATAGCAGGTACAGATCCCCCACAAAGCTGAAGTTAGCTCCTTATTCAGCTCCTTATTCAGATTTTCTGTTCCACCTTAAATACTTAAGGTATAACTTTTTAAGGTGGAATGAAACCGCTTGTTGCTGGGATATGGCCATCGAAAATGAAATCTGGGTCTGGGAAAAAGTGGAGGGATTTGTGCTGTTCTTTGCAGCAACAACACAACACTTCATGAGTGACCTGCCTCTGGCTGTAGCCGTAGCACTCTCACTAAGCTCGTAAAACCAGCAGACAAAATGGTGAATTTTCAACTAATCTAGTGGGCAGGGTCTCGACAGATGAGGGGCGGTTCTATGCAAATTGGCCCAGTGGGACATCACAATGGACCCTCTTTCTAAAGGGCTCGTTTTAAAAGGGACCCAAACTGTGAAGAATAAACCTGGTGACATCTCTTTATTTGAGAGTGATTTTGTGCAAAGAACTTCATGAACATGTTTTGTATAGCCCATAGACCTATTATAACTAAAGTGAGTTTTGCATAATATGTCCCCTTTAAGATATGCATTGATTGATCAAGACCGTCTCAGCTGGGAGCTGCCGTACCTGTGAAGGCATCTTTGTCACGGTCCAGTGTGGTGAAGGGCTTGCCGTTGTGACTGGTTAGGGAGTCCCCAGCATTGCCTTGGTAGGTGCCTAGCCTCAGGCGATAGGCCTCACTTTCGGGCTCAAGACGGAAGCTGCTGTACTCAGCGTAGACTTTCTTTCCCACCCAGTCTTCCAGCTCCACTAGCAGCCTGTAGTCTGCCTGTTTAGCCAAGGCATAGATGTTGTCCAGTCCTAGCCAGTATTCACCATCTATGTTTCCAAAGCCTTTCTGTTTAAGAAAAACAGAGATGCAGAAAGATAATGATTTTTCTTTACCTCATTCTTAATTTTTGGGACAAATTAATTAATCACTCATTTATGTTTTTACAGCGAATAATTAAAAAAAATATATCACATTTTTTTAATGACATGCATATTTTTATACAACAAAACACAAATGTCAAGGGAAAAATGAAATAGAGGGAAATAGCCCTATTAAGAACACTATGAGAAATCAAGGTCTTTGATTACTTAAGATTGGCTGAAATAATTAGATTTTTGTTGGATGACATGAATACCTCAGTTCATCATAACACCCAGTAACTCTCAGCTAGAGCTATGGTTTGTCACACTGATTGGTTAAAGGCTCATTTGCATATTGTTGCCTCCTATGATATCAGTATTGCGGAGACTAATATTGTGAACAATAAATGGGCAATATATTTTGCAGCCCTAATGAACTGTATAATAAACAATTTTGATGTCATACTAGGAAAATATTATGGTGGCTGGCCTAATGATGCCTTAATTAACTATAAGTTTCTGCTAACACTAAATTATTTGATTTCTGGCTATAACTATATTCAGTCCAGGTTCAGTCTTGAGTCTCTCATGAACACCACACATAAAGGGTAATGTTGTTCTAATTAAAATAAAATAAAGGCAGCAAAAATGAATTGGCTTGTTTGTAGAGCACTGATTAGTGTGAAAAATGTGTTCTGTATACACAGTAGCCCATATAATTTGTGTGTTCTTTTTCTGGCAGTGAGTATACTCACATATGTCCCTGTTGAATCATGTGGAAAACAGCCTAGAGTGTCCAGTTATCTAAATGAATTCACGTTCAAAGGACAGTCTCAGGCAGAGGTGCAGACAGGCTTTTTCAGGCGTAATTGGATTTTTCCACATATTGCAGCAGTGTGCAGAAAAAGCTGGCCCTTTCCTACTCTAAGGTGTCCAGTTGGACTAGATTGTGTTCTCTAGCCATGCCAGGCTTGAACGGTTGGAAATTGTATTGTGATTCTCTGGTTAAGGTGAATTTGCTTGGGGACTGCATGGTCTGGCTCCCTGTCTGCACAGTAAGGCTGGAGTGAGAAATGTTTTGGTGAGGTTTATAGCCAACGGTTTTTGCATGTTCTCGTTATCTTGCCGCCATCCTGTGTTCTGATGGATGTTGATATTTAGTGACAGTGTTTACTCCTGTTTACATCTCTACAACAGAGCAATGGGTGGGCCCAAGTCACCCTACATTACACATTCTGTCTCTTGACACATGTATGCACTCTTGCTTGATCTGCCTGAGAAAGCAATCAGACAGATGTCAAACAGATTAAAGCACTCATGGATCTCATGTAAGGAAACTGAGCATATGCGCTTGAAATACACTTACTTATTCTGCATTCTAATTAAGGACATTTGTACTCCAACATACAGCAGAGCGCCTGTGTATACACACACAGGCACACACACCCACACACTTAATAGAACACTCTACAGGATTATAAAACTGTAGGCCAGGGAGCCTACAGTCTCTTCTCAGGATGTTTAAACTGCCCCATCTGATAAACAACCATTAAAGTCTATGAATAGTTCTCAATGTACACAAGAGAGCCTTTTAATCTGCCGCACAGTCAATATGTATAGATGTGAAGTAGTGCTGCCTAAAACCTGCCAAATAGGCTGGATGCTTGTTCCTTAAAGCTGCCTTAATCGTATTTGAATATTTTTTTTGTCAACTGTAAAGCAGTCATGATAATTCAATTATAACTGAGAAAAATTACAATTGTTTTTGATTAAACAACTTGGCGGCAATTTAAATTATAAACAAGGAATCTTCAACTGGTTATAAACTATGTTTAACAACCTAAAAAAATCTCCAAAAATACTCATTCAAATTTTGAAAACTTTTTAATGAAGATCCTGAAATTTCAGAAATGCTCAATTGGATTTACATCCAAGGAATTTCAAGGTCAAGTCAACCGCTAGAACTCTTGTTCTTCAAACCATTCTTAAATTTTTGCAGAATGGCAGGACATGGGCACTCTAAGTCCTAATTCACACGGACGTCTGAATCTGGCGTTCGTGGCGCCAGGTGAGCGCGGACTGAGCGCCGACCATTTTTCTGCTGGTTGGAGTAAATCACAGTGTTCACGCGGGTGCTCACCCCCGGCGTTTGGTCAGCTGCTCGTTTGGGTGGCGTCAAATAAGCGCGGAATGCAGCGTTTTCTTGGCGTCAAGTTCTGCCGAAATACTGACGAACGCAAAGAAAACGCCGGTACTGCGTTTACATGGTGTTCGGTTGACGTTCTGGAGGACTGAATATGTCTCATGATTCATTTGTTCCGGGAACCGCGACAAATCAAGTTTTGAAGGAAAATGTAAAACTACAAATCCCAACACGTAAACAATCTGGAGAGAATAATTACTGCCACAGGTGAACACACGAAACTACACATTGGGCTGCAGACTGGCGTCTTTTTAGAAGGCAACAATAGCTCTGCTATGAAATTAGACCATAAGAAGCGGGTGCCACTGTAATGAGAATCAGTATTATTCGCTTTACCATTCAGTGTTTTCAGTGTTATGTGGTTGATGTGTTTTGCAGAAATGCGTTGTGTATGTGTAAAGATGTGAGAAGT
Organism: Brachyalestes nurse; assembly: GCA_037974405.1. Lineage (NCBI taxonomy): Eukaryota > Metazoa > Chordata > Actinopteri > Characiformes > Alestidae > Brachyalestes > Brachyalestes nurse. The sequence goes on along the minus strand of JBBPCY010000156.1, from coordinate 11,571,675 downwards.
TTGCCATTCTTACTTTGTAATTTTCCCAGTTCCTGAAAAAGTTGACAGAACCATCCTTTCTCCTCTGAAAGACAGTCCAGCCTCCATTGTCCAAGTTGTGCTCACACCAGGCCTGAATTAATCTTTCATTACCCTCTGCCTTCAAGAGATACATTCCACTGGTGCTGTGTCCTGCCTGTCGCACATGGAAACAGTCTCGGAAGGGTCCTAAAAGAGAGAGAGAAAGAGAGAGGCTAGTTTAAAGCTGAAAAAAATGAACAAACATATTGGGTATTACTAGTACAAAAGAAATTCATTGAATTAGCTCTTTTTTTTATTATGCATACAAATAATAGGGAAATAAAAATATCAATAGCCCATGAGTGCTGTTTTGTTCTAAATTTACCTCTTTGTAGTTGTTTACATTGAAGAGGGCTAGTAATAAAATGTAATAAAATTTTTCATAAAGCACCTGTCTGAAAAGGATAACATGGTTAGACAACATCCATTCTGATGATGCCAAGTTGAACTAGTTACTGTCACTGGCCAGCACTTTTAGCTACCTAACTAACATTACCGCACATTATTTTAGTGAGCAATAAACTGAACAAATTAGCTATGCCACTTGTCTTCTCAGCAGAATCTTGCCATGTTAAGATGCAGGTTCGAATACTGTTCACTGTGCACGGACAGAGTCTAATAAAAAGCTAAACCCAAAACTGAAACCCAATCCTAACCCTAAGCCTAATGTTCCAGATAAAAAAACTGAGATTCACTAGGTTTGATCATGTGAGAATCTCGAGAGCACCACCATCAGAAAGTGTGGCCAATAATTAATATTTAATAGAATGCAAAATCAAAACAAAGCAAAGAGAAGGATTTTATTTGGAAAAAGCCAAATTATTGCTTAATCAAAGTTATCACTGAATTAATCAGTTACTGAAATATCATCTGCTACAGCAATAAGAAAATTTGAGACCACGAAATCCTCAAGAATCATAGGACCAGTGCCATAAAGAGGGTGCAGAATTGATCCTGTATCGTCTACTTAGGGTTTCCGGACGCTACTCTAATAGAAAATTTGGTTCATGAAGTACACATATTGGCACCCATACAGTCTGTAAGCCATCCATGACCCATTCTCTCAAAGGCTAAATGTTAGAAGGATAGCGGGGACGCACGTTTTCCAGCCTTCTTCCTGCTCTGAAATGTCTTGGTCTGAATTTTGTGAAGTAATGCATTGATATTCATGTCTTCAGACGGTCCTGCTGAAACTCCTAACAGAGATATTGAAGGTTAAGGGCTTTGAGTGTGCTTCTCTGTTGGGCAGACTTTGAGAGATTCTGTGTTCTCGCAGAAGTGGCTCCCCTGAGAGGTATCTGAGAGGCCTGAGCAGACCTGCTCTCAGTCTCTTTTCTACAACAGCTCTGTGTCTCTGTCCTGCATGCTCAGCTGACTCTTCAATAAGCCCTGCTCTCCTAATGGAGTTAGCAAGCCCAAGGCTTTTCCTCTCTGTCTCTTTCCTTCCCTGGCGATCCCATGTACCATTAGCCTCAAGCTAAAGCCATTATCAGTCATGTAGAGGTGAGCCAAAAGAGGCGGAAAAGATGGAAGGGAGGATAAAGAGAAAAAGAGGGCTAGCTTGTCGTGCCTGCAGCCCTCTGGGTGGTGTGGTTAGTTATCTATGAGGGAGGCTGTTTCCTGTGTGGATAGAAAGGGCTGTCATGCTGAAGAAGCTGGGCTGCCCAGTGTAGGCCAGCAGGCCTATCAATGACAGCCATTGAGTTCACATAATCAGGCTTTGTGCCAGACAGCTTTTGCCCAGCAGGCATCAGCAAAGAAGGGGTTGGTTTTGTCAGCTGGGGTCCTGCTTGAGTCCCAAACCCCCAAGATGCATCAGGGTTACTTGAGACTTTTCTACAACAAGCTTTATGCGAAGTCATCATGGTCGATTTGTAAAGAAAAACTTGTGAATTTTAATTGTTGATTTGTTGTTTACTTAAAGAATGTGCTATTATCCCACTGTTTGTCCTGGTGAGCCTGCAGAGTTTAGATCCAACCCAAATTAAACACACTCGTTTCATGCAATGAAGGCATTCAGAGGCATCTGAGTATTAGAGCCACGTGGTTTGGATCTGAACTCTCCAAGGTGGTAGATTTCCAGGAGCTGGACTGAGCACCCAGATATGATACACGTAGTCACTCTGGCAGACTGTAGTACACTGTATAAGAGGGCATTCATGGTCTTATTTTTCCATCCCTGGTAGGATGTGCTTCCTATGGGATATGTTAATGCCTTTAATGGACAGGTGGATAGACAAATGGTGATTTGTGAGGCACTAAATCAAGTGATAATGGCTTTGAAAGTAGGATGCATACATAATAAATATAAATAACTCTAACATTCAGAAACATAATAAATATAAATGACTAACATTCAGATGATGATAATCTGTCTGTCAAGTGTTAAAGCTCTTCCTCCATGTTGGATAAGTGACTAACTAGAGATAAGCAATCACTGATCTTAATTGGTCAGCCATGTGTTTTTTCATGGCACTAAAGAGAAGTTGCTGTTTTTATCTAAAAATATGTAATTTAACATCACAAAGTGGGTTGCACAGGGTTGAGGAAGACTTTAGACAACATGCATGTTGCTCCATTGATAGCAATGAAAAGAAAGCCAAGCAAGAGAGTTCGTAAAGGTTTTTGCTGCAGCAAAGGAACTGTATGTAGAGTCTATATTTTTATAAGAGCAAATACATTTTATACTTGTAGCAAAGATAAAAGTTATAAAAGTTAGATTTGCCTGTTAATAGTTAATAAAGTATTTTATGCAGCAGCTCTTTACCCTTTTTTGCCATTATTCAAGTCACTGTAATTTAAGTCTTTTTTCACTCATGTTTTGTTACTACAAATAGAAACAAACCTCTTTTAAAAAAAAAAAAAAAAAAAAGATGATAGGAAACAATAAAGATAAATTGCAGCACAAGCTCAGATTATTCCTATTAAAGTAAAATGTCTATTGTGGCCTGTTGATATCCATCAAACCATTAAAATTACTTTACTTTCATTATAGAAATGTTGAAGACTTAATCTCCACTGCTCTTTTCCTTCCCACTTTTTTTTTTTTCAACTAAAGAGTGAGGTAGTGGTTAGAGCCCTAGCTTGTCCAGGGTAAATTGCGGTCCTAAGTCCATGTTTTAGGTAAATCAGACTTTCAGCTGTCTGCTATTAGTGGTCAGTAGTAGAGGCACAGAGCTGTGTAGAACCACAGTGACTAGGCTGGCGGCTCTGAAAGACTGATGAGCTCCCGGTGAAAAGATCTGAAACTCGATCACTGTATTGTTATGGTTCATAGACAGGGTTAGGTGTTACAGGCTCTGTGGGTGACACTGGGGCTTGCTGGTTGTTTTTGGAGAGCTCTGGCATGCTGAGATTTGTAGTCCAATAGAACCCGACAATGTTCAGAGGTCCTGTTCCAAAACCACACACGCCCACAAGCTCATACACTCCAAGTCTGCCAGTACTCAGGGGTCATCAGGAGTGTAAGTACTTCTCCTGATAAGATGGAAATTGGAGCAAAGGAGATGCTGTCTGTGGTTTATTCAGGGAGGTTCAGACATGCTGTGGATCAGCCAGCAGCAGCTCTTTACTTTTCTTTAGCCATTCTCCAAGTCACTGTAATTTTAGAGGTCTGTTTTCACTCATGTTTTGTTATTTCAAATAAAAAGCAAGCCTCTGTTTTATAAAGGGGAAAGGAAATAATAAATATAAATGACACCACCAGCTCAGATTACTCCTTTTAAAGAAAAAAACATTTCTTGTGGCATGCTGATATCCATCAAACCATTAAAAGACAATACTATCACTAGAAAATATCTTTTTTTTTTTTTACATATGCTCATGCTGTAAATATCCTTGTTGAATTGTGCAAAGTTTGATTTTATTCCACCCTGTGAGTCCTGTTCTTAGTTTTTAATAAATGGAAAAACTTTTGCCAGTCCTTCTTTTCAGTCCAGTGGTCCTGTCGTATCTCAGGGCTCAGCCCCATTCCTGTGTAATAGAGTAAGGCTCTTTGCCTCAGCTTTGTAGGATCTGTAATGTACCTCACTCTAAGAGTGTGATGGTACTAAGGGTGGCATTTGGAAACATCTGGATGCCAAATAACATGAGCCATCTGTTTCACTAGAGAGAAAGTTTTTGAAAGTTTTTGAGAGCTTTTGAGGCTTTGTGCACATGTTTTTTTTTCTCTATAGCATTTTTGAAAGTTTCTTCATACCTAAGAGCATGCAACCACAATTTTAAACTTATCCCATAAGCACCGCAGCCTAGGAGGACACAAAAATTGTCAAACACTTGAAGAAGAAAATTAAGTATGTGTGCTGTGAAATAAGCATAAAACAGAAAATTAGTATGAGCGCATGCTGCAAACACAATGATTATATCTAAAACTATTCAAAAAAACTATTAACAGAAGGGGTCAACATGTACTCAACATCTTTAATCAGTATATATTTAATATTTCTCATTAGGCGATTGTTGTCAGAGTATGAGTGTTTAACTTGTATTACTTGTTTTAGGTCATTTTATCTAGAGGAATTGTCCTGTTCTACGGGCAGAAGTGGAAAAAAGTAATATTGTAGAGTTTTTGCTTGGACAGGAGGCTATAACTAGGTTCTCTTAAATATTAGGATATGTGTTGAGTTCTTCTGGTGATTGAGAGGGTGCATAGGGGGAGAGGTGAGTATAGAACATAAAGAAGGAATGTCTTGTGCAGGGATCAGCCACAATGATAAAAACACTGACAGGTGAAGTGAAATACACTGATTATCTCATTACAGTGGCGCCTGTCAAGGGATGGGATATATCAGGCAGCAAGTGAGCAGTCAGTTTTTGAAACTGATGTGTTGGAAGAAGCAAAAAGTGGCAAGTGTAAAAACTGAAAGAATTTGACATGGGCCTAATTGTCATGGCTAGACAAGGCTGTCATATCCAGACCAGCTGGTATGTTCCGGGTGTGCAGTGGTTAATACTTATCAAAAGTGGTCCAAGGAAGCACGACTGGTGAACTGGCTACAGGTTCGTGGCCACCCAAGTCTCAGTGACAGACAGGGGCAGGAAAGACTAGCCTGTCTAATCTGAGCCCACAGAAAAGCTACTGTAGCACAAATGCCTCCAGATTTCTCAGATCTCAATCCAATCAAGCATCTGTGGGATGTGCTGGACAAACTAGTCTAATCCAAGGGTGCCCTACCTCACAACTTACTGGACTTAAAGGATCTGCTTCTAATGTGTTGGTGCCAGATACCACAGCACACCTTCAGAGGTCTTGTGGAGTCCATGCCTCAAAGGGTCAGAGCTGTTTTGGAGGCACGAGGGGAACCTACACAATATTAGGCAGGTGGTTTTAATGTTATGGCTGATCGCTGTCTATCTGAAGCAGACGATCATATATCATTATTATCGTTGGCTTAACATGTGCTGTGAGATGCTGCAGCAGCTGGTTTTCATTCATATCGCTGTTCCTACATTGTGTGATTCAGAACATACTAAAGTGTTTAATGATTCATTCTTCAATCTGAGAGGCAATGCTTAGCTTTTCAAGTATGTGTGTTTTGGATCTTGCTTTACTTTGAAGTCTTCCCCATTTTCACGGTGACTTGGTTTAAATAAGAAAAAATAGGCCACAAAGGGTTTGTTGACCAACTATAATTATTAGAAAAATAGTCATGGTTCTAAAATCAACTGAACCATATTGGGAGTGACTGTAAGGCATACATGTGGACTGAATTATATTTTAATGTGCTAAATTATGTTGTCTAACAACCAAAGCCTACTGTTAACAAACAGTATTGCTGAATGGAATAATTGGTTATTGAAATTATCATAAGTAATGTATTCAATTTTTTGTTTTGTCGTATTGCATTTTGTGTTAAAATGATTTATACATGCAGTAAGTGTTACAGTGGCTTAGGCATGATGCTTTATCCCCAACAACACTCCTTAGTAAATCTTACCCAGGCAAAATCACTATAACACACCCTTTTCCTCTTTTCCTCTCATTGTTTTTTAGTTTGGGCGTATTTTGTAAAACTTAAATTTGTGTTCAGATAAATGATGTTTTCTGTTCCACACTTTTCTTATAAGCCCACATCTTTTGTCCTAGAGGTTGTTAAACACTTGCTGCTTAGTGCTGGCATCACAAGGTGATCAAATGAATGGGGTACAGCATTATTTGCAGTTTTTTCAGTCCTGCAGTGTTAGCATTGAACAGTGGCGAGGCCTAACCAGCGTTCTGTTTAATGTTAAGTAAAAATGCTCATTTGGATTAAAAATCTTTTTAAAAACTAGACATCCCCAGGCGTATGGTCATGTGTGTAGAGGGTTCATTTTTCTTATCTAATGTGCATGTGAGCGTTTAATGTGCTAGACATCTATTTGATGTATCCTCAGGCAGAGAATGTATGTGTGCAAGCGTGTGTGTGTGCATGTGTGTGTCTGAGGCACGGGGATTCTGTTTTCTTAGAAAGCAGGAAAGGCCTGCATGGTAAAATTGCTGTATGATTTATTCTGCAGTAAAATACTCTCTGCTAATTCTCTGCAATCTGTGCTAATCCTTCATGAACACTGTCTGCTCTGCAGACATGTGCTACATATGTGTCTCTTTAAATCTGTCCGTGAACGCTGGCGCTGTGCGATCATACTACATATGTTTCTTATGTGTGCAATCCCTCATGTACACGCCTGACACATTTTTCCTCTTCTCTTTTATCTTCTTCTGTCTTATTTTATTATGGTTAGATATTGTCCTTTCTGGAGTATTTTTGCCTTTTAACACACAACAATGATTCTTTGCTTCTGCCGCCCACTTTGCATCATACTGCATTGTTGTCAGACATAACAGCTTGCCCTATTTTTCTTGAGACTGTTTTCCCCTAAAAACATTAGCACAAAAATCGTTTTCACGCCTTAATTTGCAGGCGGAGGCCTCTCATTTCTGTATGTGCTCTAGTTTGAGACGATTACTTGGCAAAAAGTTCAGTAGATATCTTGTACCTTTTTACTTTTCATTCCACCTCTACTGTCTCAGCGTGGCGGATGCAATTCACCATAGTTAGGGAGCACGCAATTATTCATAGATGCTAGAATTTTGCATCTATCTTCACATCCACTTCTGTATTCCTTCCTGTTCTCAAAGTTGATGCCTGAGTATTGTGTGTGCATGTGTGTTGGAATGACTGAACAAATGGATTACCAGAGATGATTTTGCTAAACTGGAGCAGGAGTTTCTGGTATTTGTTTGGACATTTCAAGCATTTGAGAAGTGAAAGCTTTCTGCTCTGATGAGACATCAGAGATTCTGGGTGACAAAACACTGCCTCACGCTGACCTGCATTTCATTTATGCTGGAAACCCACACTCCGCACCCTAAACCACTCACGTCTGCAGAGTTCCCAAATATTAGTAAGACAAATCTGGTATCTGGATATATTGATTGTGCCTGGTTCATGCTATATTGTGGGTACTAATACTACAAGGCCTACAATAGTTAGTAATTAAAGAAACATGTTTTTTTTTTTTAGTTCACTGCACCATGATAGACTGATGGCAAAGGGAAGGGACTATATTGGTAATGATTATGATGTAATAATAATCAGTAGGTCAGTTATTGATTTATAAAAATAAAGGTTACAGTTCTGAAAGATACAGAAACTGGTGAAAACTGCAAAATAGCTGGTCTAAATAATAATATAAACCGAGGTTTAGAGACAAAGTACAGTCTTGGTGGTATCTTACCATCAGAGGTCATTGTGCCCAGGGGTGGTGGTGGTACTCCCAGGGGGTTGGCAGTGGCTGAGGTGTCCATGCGTGAGCTGCCCCGTGGGAAGGCCCTGTTGTTTGGGTCCCTCTGGATCTCGTTAGTGAAGCGATTACTACTAGCTGGGATGGTCTCGGGTACCACCTGTACCAGCGGTGGCACGGCAGGCAGGTCCTGGCGGCTGAAGCCTCGCATGCAACGTTCCTCCAGAGCTGCAATCAGCACTGACTGGTTGTTGACCGTGGAGGCCATGTTGGCGAAACGGGCCTCCAGTTCCTTGTAGCGAGATGCCAACCGCAGCATCTCGGAGGTGACGTTGAGCACGCGGTTTTCCAGCTGCACCAGCTCCAGTGAGTTATCCCGCTTCCGGATAATCTCGTGCAACAGCTGCATGTAAAGCTGCGTGACACGCGAGTTCATGTTGCGTGACTCCTTTCGCAGCAGCTTCATCTCGTTCACCAGGTTACCATCCACGTCAGCTACAAGCTGCAGCATCTCGATCTCACGCCTCTGCTTGGACAGCACCTCCTTCAGGTCTGAGATGTCCATTCGGGTCACCCTCTCCTTGTCCGGCTCAGGTCCCGTAGCCGAGGCACATATGGGGCCCGTAATCCTCTGCTGCGGTACCAGGAAAGTGTATGAACACCTTTTGGCATCATCAGTGGCCGCCCTGCGGCGCCGCGATGACAACAGTGGCTCGCTGCCCAAACGACAGTTGCTGAGGGCAGCAAAGGACAGGCAGAACAGCACGCCCACGTTCCATGCTTCTGCTCTCATGGTTGCTATGCTTTCCTTCTCTTCCACCTCCTCCTGCCTACCTCTCTTTCTCCCGGACTTTCTTTTTCCTGCTTAGTCTGTCTCGTTGAGGGCCAGATGGAATAGACCCAAATAGCTCACCTAAAACAAGCAACACATCCAACAGTCAGCAGTGGTTCATACTTTTGGATATACATTGGTGCCATTTAAATCTTTAGTTAGGCTCAAAACTCAAAGCACAAATTGGTTTTGTGTAGTGATGTACCGATACGCACTTTAGTCCCCCACGGAACGTGCTCGTGGCTTTTCTAGAAGCCGCCACCGCCAATCTCTGTCAAACTTAACAATTAGATAGGGCTTGAGACCTTTCCAAAGACCCCTCATTTGCCATAATAGTTTTATTAGCCTAAATCCGTTCACCTCGCCCGGGTGTCCCATTACTTTTGTCCAAGGTTATCGGGACTCGGTATCGGTTCTTGGTATTGCTAAGTACACAAATAAATACTTGTACTCGTATCGCTTTGTAAAAAAGTGGTATCGGTGCATCCCTAGTTTTATGCAAACTGAATGCCTAAATCTTCCCCTTACTCAAGACAAATTTGGTGTCCAAAGTAAAGCTAGTATAGCTAACAAGCAATGTAAGATGCAAGGTAACAGTGTTAATCTGCTAAGTAGTCCAACACAAACTTACACACTAGATTCACACCAAACTGTCGCCTCACTATTTTCTTTGCCGGCATGGTACAAAAATCAGGTATGTGATTTTGGAAGGAACATAGTTCTGAGAACAGCTATTTATTTAATTGTCAACAGTGAGTGAAGAGCAACATTGTTTTGAACAAAGAGCAGCTCTTATGTTTAGTTATTTGGTTCAATGTTCCCAACCTTAGTCTAGAAGCCCCCCCAACTCACCTGATGACTTGGATCAGGTGTGTTGGGTTGGAAACCACAGACCTAAATAATCTCCAGTGATGCAAAACAAAATTAACCACTACCAGAAGTTCATTACTTTTTCACATGCTTGCACCATTTGCCATTCAAATGAATTGCCATTTTCACTAGGCACACTTGGTGTGACTATGTCTTTGCCTTGTATGCTAACCTGACAATAACTCAGTCAGTGATTAAAAACCATTGTAGCAGTCATTTTGAAGCCTGAATTTTCTCTATACTGTTGTCCTTTCTTACAGACAACAGTGTGTCATACAAAGAGCAAACTTTACCATCTCTAACGATACTTAAGGTTCATGGTGTAATTATTGCAGAATGTCAACCCTTTGACTTAAGTAATATACAAATTTTATACAGATTTTCTCTCCCTCAATTGTGTGTTCACAATCTTGTGACCACAACTGGATAGAGAAAGAGGAGAGAAGGGTTTGAAGAATAAATGTATAGACAGCGAAGCTTGATGATCATCTTTCATGTACTGCTTCTGTGTATCTTCAGTGTCTTGGAATGGCAGAGAGAATGTGCGAGATTACCGGGTGGTGAGATATAAACAGTGTTAATGGACAGAGGCTGGGAGAGAGGAGTGTGTGTGGTCATACTGTGCTCTGATTAATGGGGTGCAGGAGTGCAGGTTCTGGTAAATGATGTGCTGTTGGCCTCCTGTGTTTTTTTTTTTTTATCCATGTAGGAAGAAAGTCAATAAATGAGTGGCGACATTTAGTGATTTTGTTGAGTGAATGAGGTTTTGCCACTATTTTTGGTTAATGTCTAAACTTTACTTTTCAGAGCTGTAAGTGATTATTGCAACTCTTACTTTTAGGTATATGAGAACATTGTAAAGAACCACAGAAAACATATTTGTGTTAAAAACAATTCACAAAGCTTGGTGTATGCAAACCATTAGCAAGCAGCATAAATAAAAACCATCCAACTAGCTTCCCACCCTTTTATCTCCTTTTTCACATCCTTCCTCCTTCCTTTGGCTTCTGAGCCTTTAAAGTCTCGGCCATCACTCAGCTGTTGTCAAAATAAACATTTCCTCTTAGCTCCCTGCTCTGGCTCAGACTGCAAGAGGTAAATATGGCCTCTGTGTGCTGACTTTCCTGCGTAGAGTGTAAATTTAGCCCTCTTGTTTAGTCTCTCTCCACTGGGGTCTCATTTTTGTGCAGCACCCCTAAAGAGAGCTCATGTCTTGCGGCAGGGGGTCAGTATTTGGCACGTCTATGCTGTGCCTCTCTCTGTATGGGGTCAGTATTTGTCACTGCTCTGTGTGCAGGGGCTGCATTTGCCACCTCTAATCTCAGGATCACCTTTCTCTTCCTGCTGGGCTCTGCTCTTCATCATTACCAGACACACACTCCCTGCTCTCTACATGCACACACATGGGCCTCTCGCAGAAACACGCTTCTTTCACATGCCATTACATTGTAGTGTGTTCTTCTGCATGGTCACATTTTACTCACCTGGTTGCATGGTTTACAACCACACAGCCACTTGTGCGTTTTAAACAGACCTTTAGTGCTGACTGTGGCTGGCTGTTAATGGGCCAACTGGGCAGTGTAAAATAGCACATTGCCAAACTGAGACCCTGACATTTCTGTAGAAAATGTAGAAATCCTGTAGAAATCCCCTTTGGGGATTTTATTTTTTTGTTTTTTCCCCCCTACTACCCACCTCTGTATTTCCTCCTCTCTCTGACCTGTTTGTCCCCCTCAGGCTGCTGGATGCTAGTAGTTTAACAGGTGCATTACATTTCTGTAAAAAAAGATGATGAAACTTTCATTCAGAGGGAGCATGACTTGCACTGGCACACACACATGCCTACCTGGGCCTGACCAATATATACATTTTTGCCAATAATCAAATGAGATGAAACGGATGTCCTGTTGTTTTGATGTGAGTGAAAGTCTTGCTAATGAAACTCCAGTGATTTAGGGGTATATTTGACAGGCCTGATTTGATGGAAATATACACTTAAGAAAGACTTCTGTTGGTGCCGCTTCCTAACAGTGTTGGGGAAGTCTTTTAGTAAACTTTACATGATGCAGTAAAAAAGAACTTTATACTGCAGCAAATGCTAAAATATACCTCTGGTTTGTGCATAGCAGTAACAACATTATATGGATTGGTGACCTGTGGCAGTCCTCTCACTAAATATTTAAGTTTCACTGCTTGGGAAATGTCCCAGCTCCCGGCTGAGATGGAGATTTTAATAAATTCTGCTACCGAATTTTATGTCTTTAGGTCAGTAGTCTGCGCACGGGGAATGAAGGATTGTGTTTGTTTGTTAAATAAGTGGCCTAGACTCAATCAAAAATTAATGAGGCATTGTACTAGTGTTTTGAAATGCAGTGGCTCAAATGCCTACTTGGCCCCAGATCTAAATGATCAGTCATTACCTCCAACAATGTCCTGATCTGTCTATTATACAAACCAGATTCCAAAAAAGTTGGGACACTATACAAATCGTGAATAAAAACTGAATGCAATGATGTGAAGGTGCCAGCTTCTAATATTTTATTCAGAATAGAACATAAATCACGGAACAAAAGTTTAAACTGAGAAAATGTATCA
>JBBPCY010000156.1:11543828-11557859 GCA_037974405.1 Brachyalestes nurse | reverse complement strand
TCTATTCTAAATAAAATATTAGAAGTTGGCACCTCCACATCATTGCATTCAGTTTTTATTCACGATTTGTATAGTGTTCCAACTTTTTTGGAATCCGGTTTGTACCAATGTAGCCTATTACAATAATATAGGCTGAACTGGTACTTTTTTGAACATATAATCATGATTGTTATAGTAAAAATATGTGAAATACATAAAATGTTAAGATGAATGTGCTATAAAGGGAGAAAAAAAAAGCCAAGAATTCTGGTTCTGCCCTCATAGTTATCTTTATTGCTGAAGACTGAGAGTTTTGCAGTTTTAGTAAAAGAAATCTGAGAGTTGGGAACGGGCAGTCATATCTGTTGACAGCTCAGTTATAACAATCAGTAAAGCACTGTTTCATTAAAACCCCTTTAGTGTATTTGACCATAATAAATAACCTCATATCAGTTGTCTGAATTATTTTCAGCTCCTTGAAATCCTTATTTGTCCCAAATTTTTTATCCTAATACAGAGTGTGGAACTGACAATAAGAACAAGGCGATGAGGACAATTAAGAGAAACAGAAGGAAATAGAGGCAGAAATGGCCACTTAGAGAAGAAAAGGAAAGGAGGGGTGAAAGGATTATAGAAGAAAAGCAGTTTTTGCAAGAAAGGAATCTAGGCGAGAAAGAGGACGGAAAGAGATGTGAGGAGGTTGAAAAGTGGGTCAGATACATAATGCTGTTGGCCGGCCTGCTAAACAGGTCACCTGGACCAAGCATAGCTTGAGAGCAGTAGGAGCAGAGCCATCACTTCTTTCTCTCATTTTCTCTCTCTTACGTGCTCTCTATCTGGGAGCTGTCTCACTCAGTCTGATTAGCACTGACAGCGTGTCCAATGGATACCGAGACAACTGGATCACAGTGCGCTATTTTTCGCAATCACTCTGGAGAAAAGAGCGAAATACTTTGGCCCAGGCTTAGTAGAAGACTGCTAACGTGTCCAGAACAGATGTCTGGACCGCTGGCCCAACCAAAAGTGAAAAAGATTGCTGGTTCGCAACTGGAAGCTCGCTTCTGTTCGTGGTTTATTTTTCTCTCCTTTACTTTCTCTCTCTGTTGCTGATGGAGGGAGTCTAGTATTCCATTGTTATGCATTCTTGGTAGAGTGTGAAACTGAAGTACATAATATCACCCATTGTTTTGGGCAGTGTTTTTAAATTGTGGTTTTAAGCAGGTTAAACAGTACCATGGAACAGTGTAAATTCCTCATCTTGCATTCATTTTAATATTTAACTTTTTTCATTTTCTGTTAAACAATGCATGATTGAATGACACTGAGGAATTTTCAAACATAAACTGAAAAAATAATAGGAGAGAAAAAATATCACAATGCAGAAAAGTTTATTTGAAACCAAAGTCTGCAAACCCCCAGCACCAATCTACAACCCTGCTCTCTTCCTTCTTTTCATCTTGTGTTAGTCGTAAGTAAATGTGTTCATTTTTCTTCATTCAGGTTTTATCCAAAATGTCAGGAGAATTTCATGCATGTCTTGTTACACTCTAACAAAATAGGCTTAGGTCAGGGAGGTGTGGAAATGACTGGCACGGTGATGAACTTCATTGGATTAGAAGGCTGATGGATCATGCATGCCATGCCCTGTTGCATACAGGCACAGATTCTGTGAGATCATGCAGTTACAGACCTCAGTCAAAGACTATAAAGAGTTGGAACTGATACAATGTTTCCTCTCTGGGCATCCCATGAGTCTCCTTCCTCATCCATCTGACTCATGTGCCACTTCACTTACAATGCACTCCTCTTCCTGTTCCCTTTCCTTCTCAACACCCACTTTGGCCACTTTCAACTTCTGTATTGACAGCTGTGGCTCTCTGAGGCCTTTGCCAGTTGGCTGTGATTGTGTTATTTGTAATCCATAGGTCATGCAGCTTCCAGTGTGTTCCTGAGCCATTGGTTCCATAGAGTGTCTAAAGTAAAGTTCTCAGTACAAAAAGTTCAAAAATCGCAAAAAAGTTCTCACTGCAAATTTGTTTTTCATTTCTTTATGCTGTAGTTGTGGGTAAGGAAGCAATTGAATACCAGTTCCAATGAGGTTATTTTGTTTAGGAGCACTGTCAAGGCCTTTGTGATGGAATTGTTGTGGAAAGTATAAAAAGAAATGAGGAACTGTAACAGTCTTAAAGGTCTTCCTGAACCATCATCTTGTCTTCCTGGTGTGCAGTTTTCAGAATGCCCATGTGATAGTATGTACCTAAATACATTTTAAATAGAAGTTATTTAACTGCCCCAAAGCTACTTTTTCTCTTTTTTTCTCTTCTTGATTTGTTTGTGATTTCTCAGCACACTTTGGCAATGAAGAATAGGCAGGTTTTTTTTTTATAGACGTCATCTATCTTGGATGTCAGTAGCATCTGTAAAGTGTCTGACTTTCTCTTTCCATTTTCCAGCAGAGATTTTCAGCAAAGCACTAAATCAGCTAGAGCTTAAAAGCCTTTCAGCATGCTTTGGCGTTTTAAGCAGGCATCATAATATTTTGTGATCTGTCACTATAGCCAGAGAGTACTATGTCATTTTAGTGTATGTCATATAAGACATTGTAATGACATACTGCACTATGAGCAATAGCATGTGCACTTCAGTATTCTTTTATGATTAGGAATTTGTTCATTAAAATGCTTTTTTAAAATAGTTTTTGCCTGATTTTCTTACCAATTTAGTTGTTTCCAGTTCCACCCATGAGGTTGAACTCTCACTATCACCAGCCCATGAATGTACTGTACAGTTCGAACTTTATTTGATTTCTAGGTCACCTTAGAAAGATCTACATCTGCTATGATCATTTATACCTTTTTCAATGAGTGTGAGCTTGTTATTGTTATTCTGCTTTTACTTCCTCTTAAGACCTCGTGTGCACAGGCGTCTGAATCAGGTGTTTTTCTGGCGTTCGTGGTGCCCGGTGAGCGCGGACTGAGTGCCGACCGGTTTTCTGCTCATTGGAGCAAATCAGAGTGTCCACACGTGTTCGGGTGGCATCAAATAAACGCGCAATGCAACGTTTTCTTGGTGTCAATTTTTTGCCAAAATCCTGACGAACACGAAGAAAACGCCAGTGCTGCGTTTACATGGCGTTCGGTTGACGTTCTGGAGGACCGAATATGTCCCATGATTCAATTGTTCCGGGAACCGTGACAAATCAAGGAAAACTACAAATCACACGTAAACAATGTGGAGAGAATGATTACTGCCCCCACAGGTTAATACACGAAACGACACTTTGGGCTGCAGGCTGGCGTTAAACAGCGTCAGACGAACACCAGTGTAACGCCAATCAAGCGCAGATACAAAACGCTACAAAAACGGCTATGGCATTCAGAGCGTTCATTTATTCAAGATTCAAACGTCCGTGTGAACGATGCCTAATAGTGACATTTTTTTCCTGAAGAACAGGCTTTCTCAGAAAGAGAAATTATGAGACAGTAACATTAAATTGCCAGTTGGCCGTGTATTTGCCTGTTCTTGTTGTATTTATGACATTTTTATTTCAAATACAAGGAAAGTACAAGTATAGAAGATTGTTGGCCTTGAATTCCGGGTAATGTTTTTTAGCTGATCTACAGATGATGATGTAGAGTAGAAAGTACAGAATCTACAGTGCAAGCAGCAGACCTTTCATCAGCACCAGAGAATAGGACAGTGAGGCTGAACATTGCAAAGTATTACATAGATAAGCCATAGGAGATTTGGAAAAAATGTACAGGTTAAATTAGATCTGTAGATTTATAGATAGGGAAAAGTATGGAGAAAGAGAGCGACTGCAAATGATCTGAAGCACAAAAGCAGTGTCATGGCTTCGAATCCAGCCAGACGTTCAGAATGCAGAAAGGCAACAATCAAAGCATACGACACAACTAACCAAGTGGTTCTTAAAATATGATTACTTTATTGGACTAAAATGTAAAAATCCTCAGAACTCAACAGCTTAAAGGGACATCCCCTAAGGCTTGGCAGATCATCTCAAAGAAAATAGAGTGGCTTATTAAGTCACTGAAGATGTTAATGCAGATAAGGGGTATGCTGCCAAATACAAGCCAAATACTTTTTCACATCTTCAGTTGTGCCCCTGCAATTATTCTCAGCTGAAACTAAAAAAGTGAACCTAAAATCTTATCGTTTGTAAGAAAACAAACAAAACAATATAAACCCGTTGTGTTCTGTTATTTAGTCTCATATATTTAGTTTCATATGTGTGTGTCAGTAGGCTACCGCCTAACCAGTTTTATCCTGATACTTCTACTTCTAACTGAATTTTAGCCTAGTCATGGAGGGAGATTTTAGAGTGAAATCTTATCACATGCAGAAGAGCTTAGTAAGCAGAATTTCTCAAACTAGGTCTCCATGGATGCAAAGAAAAGCTGATGAGAGACAAGGAGAATAGAATAGGTAGCACAAATACATCAAAAGCATCAGGGGACAAAATATCTTCGGAATGTTTTGAACTTTGTGCTTTTGTGGCAATAGAAAACTGCAGCTTCACTGATGGGCTTGGGATCTAAACCAAACAATGCAGCTTCTGCTCTCTTTGGTATTATTAAGGAAAGAGATAAAGATGTTCTTAGCTCCTGTAATCTAATGTCAGCTTCACACTGATTCATTGCACTGTCGTGGGCGTGCTTTCCAATTTTTATCTGACAGGAAACAATCTTTTTATTTAGCAGTCTTTTTAAATGCTAGTGAATAACCAGTAGCAAGTAGTTACCTGCTCTGCACACTGAAGCACTGAGCAAAGATTTTCACACCATCCTGTAAAGGTTATTCTATCCTCTAAAAGTATAGCCCTTTGTTTCACACTGATCTGTTTTTGTTGTAGTTACCTGACAATTTGATGATAGTCTGTCCTTAAATGTAAAAATCAATTAACCCCTGCCAGCAAAAGCTGTTCTTAGCTACACTCTGTACTGGAACACCAGATTCTGACTATAGTAAAAAATAAATGGGGGACTAGTAATTTTTTTAGCAACCAAAAGGCATTCTAATAGCGGATTAGAGGTTCATTTCTAGAGCTGCATTACAATCTGAAATTAGAGGCTGTGTAGTCCCTCCTTATCTGTTAGATTAGGACTGTTAACGATGCTGTTAAAAAATTAAGTAAGTTATGGATAGGCACATTTCCATATCCATACCAGTTTCACACAAGCGCACCCCCATGCACCAGCCTGCTAACTACATGGGATCACGAACGCACCTGAGTTATTGCGGCAGCATCGAGAGTGAAAGAGATTTGGACGACATTTATTTATTTTTATAGTGAATGTATTTCCCAGCCTTTTAAACAGTATCAGAGATTTCCACATCTGGCCGTCAGACTTTCCCAAGAGCGCGCCGAGGGGAGACACGCGGGGAAAAAGAGCATTGAAGGCTGACAGAGAAGAGCTGGAGGATCAGAAAAGAAGAAAAAGAGATCAGAAAGAGTGCAGAGATGGAAGTCGCAAGGGAGAGCGCAGTGAGAAATGATACTGTGTTGTATTTGGACAGTTCAGGACATTGCAGTGAGCAGTATTATTGTCCTCACACATGGCTCAGGAGTTCATGAAAGCTTCAAAAAATTCAAGGGAAGGAAAAAGAAAAAGAAGTGAGGGAAGTAGTAAACCAGCTTCTACTTGGCCTTTTTAATGAATTGCATAGAATCGCTGTTTTTTTTTTCCCATGGAAATATCATGCAGACCACACACCCTGGACCCATTCAGTATGGCAACAATTAGTGACATAGTTCACCATTTGAAGCAAGGCAAAAGATCAGGAAGCCAGGAAGCCTCAACATGATGGGTTCTTATTCATTCCGGAGGAAAAGCTGACATAATGAAGGATAGCGGAAGAGAGAGAAGGTGGGGGTGGATGAGATCTAAAGGGAGCATGGAGACTAAAAGAGAACAAACTGGTCAGCATGTCCTTTGGTGTACATTGTAACCCCATCCCTTCTTTTAAAGGGGTGTAGAGGGAAATTGAGTTTGGCGGAGTGGCTAGAAGGAGAGTGTGACGCGATGAATTTATGGAGCGATAGAATTGGGCATTCGGGAGCCCTAATTGGCTTTGGAGCCGGCACTGGAGGCCGGGGAGCCGTATGAAGGAAAAACTCTTAATTCAACAGAGCGTGGCCTTTTTGAGAGCAGCAGTTTGGTTTGGAAAGCGCCCTATTCGGCCCAGGCCAGGTCTCTGGCCACCAGACATTTTACACACCCTTTCTAATGCTCCTCCTTTCAAAACCACTTTCTCAGAACAGTTAAAGTCTTTTTCTGATACAGTCCTAAAAAATAAAAGCACCTTAGGGCTCCTTAGGAGTGATATCATCGAAAAGCTATGTTTGGTTCCTCAAAAAAACCTTCAGAGGATGAGATGTGCGAGATCTTTTTAAAGTTTAAAATACCTCAACATGATGTCAAATTCCTATAGCAGTTAAAGTTCTTTTTACTAGAAACTTTACATCAGGAAGAAATAACATTTTTAAAGGTTATTCAAAATTGTGCATCTCATCTACAAAAAATGTTCTTTAACAAGCCAGCCATTAAAAGGTTTTTTGAATCGGAAATGGTTCTTCTATGGCATCTTTTCAACTCTTTTGACTTTATTCATGAGCATACTCAGACCAGAATTAGAGAAGCACAATCAGTTTTTCACTCTCTGGTGAGTTAAACCCCAGGAAAGGAGTTTAAGGGGTTCATGAGTCCACCAGCCCCCAGATGCTCTAGAGTTACAACCCCAGAATCAAGCCCTCTTTGTCTCTGCTGCTTGAGGTGTGTGTGTTCATGCTAAGGGGTGTGAGATTTTGTGACCGAACTTTCAGAAATGTTGCAGTAGTCTTCCCAGAGAGTGTGTTCACATATTTAGGAATAAATATGTGCTATAGAGACTCAAACTAAAAGTGTCCTGCGTATTGGCCATTGTACTTTTAACCTAACCCTAAAAAGTCACAGTTATTAGTACCTAATCAAAGTGTAAACGTATTAAAAAAATGATTGTAGCTAATGGAACGTACAGATTCTATAGTTTGAGGTTACATTCTAAAAATTTAGCTATTTTGTGGTTTAGTCAAAAAAGTAGAACCATTATAATTATTCTCGTTTAGTAAGTAATACTTTTATAATACAAAAATTAATTTTTTTGATGCAAACACAAAGCAGGCACAAATATATTGATGCAGAATGTAATGTAAATGCAGCTGTGTAATTAATTATTTGATTGTGTAATTACCTTTAAGCCAAATGCCAAGAACTCTTAATTAATAAGGATTAAAATGACATGAGAGCACAAATGAGCACATTAGTCATCTCCTGGTGTCTGAATCTAATTTGCAGTGGTGCCAGTGTTTACAGGGAAGTCTTTCTGCTGTTATAGTTGTGTACATGGTTGCAGATTAGAGGGATTGTCTGCTTTGTCACTGACAGAAACAAACCTGTGTTTCATCTATGGCAGTGTACTGTTCTACAAGCAAGATCGCTGTGAACTCGGTCTGACCAGTAGTAATGTGTATTTTAAGTACCTTGTTTTTATTGTGTGCGCGCGTTCGTGCGTGCGCACGCATGTGTATGGCCGACTCTGATGCCTTCATCCCCTCTGCATGTGTTTCCTATTAACGCTTGGGTTTGTTTTTCCTGTGTTGAAAGAAAGAGGTCAAACTGTATTCTTCTGCCTCACCAGGGCTGAGAAAGAAGTGGATTCATGTAGAATTTTTCCATGAAACCGGTGCAGCTGTTTAATTCTAAAACGGTCTTGTAAATGTTTTGACTAATGTGGTGACATAAAATACATCTGTAAAATTCCTTCCTCTCCCAGTCCAGTAAGGATGAGCTATTTAATTGAGTTATATCATCATTTATTTATGACCTCTTCTGAAGTAGTGAGCAATGACTTGCAGTATGGCTGATGTACAATCAATGTGGTAAATAGTTCAGGTTGTGTTTTAAACCTTCCAAACAATTAAGAGAGTTCAGTGTGCATCTGTGTGTACACACTAGGTCCAGTATACACAATATAGACAAAAATACTGGAACGCCTGGCCATTATACCAACAGGGATTTTAATGACGTAATGCATAGACTTTAATATGAAGTTGGTTCCCCATTTGCTGCTATAACAACTTCCACTCTTCTTATAAGGCTTTCCACAAGATTTTGGAGTTTCTGTGGGACTTTCTGCCCATTCATTCTGTAGAGCATTTATGAGGTCAGGGACTGATGTTGGATGAGAAGGCCAGGCTCACAATCTCCGTTCCAATTCATCCCAGAGGTGTTGTATGTAGTTGAGGTCAGGACTCCAGTCAAGTTCTTCCACACCGAACTCATCCAATCATGTCTTTCTGGACCTTGCTTTGTGCACTGGGGCACAGTCATGATGAAATAAAAAAGGTTCTTCTCCAAAAAGTCCACAAAGTTGGAAGCATGTCTTGGTATACTTGATTTTGTACACCAATGGCTATGAGTATGAATGAAACACCTAAATTCAGTAATTAAGAGGTGTGTCCCAGTACCTTTGTCCATGTAGTGGATGTACTTGTTCAACATCCCATACATAGATTTGTCATTATCTGTCATTAGGAAATGAAAGTACTATTCTGATATTAGTAAAGCAGTATTTAGTAAATGTACCAGTTTTTAAAAGAGAGCTCTAAGCTTGCTTGTCACCACCAGTTCAACTCTGTCACGCCAATCTCACCAGTCACACAGGCTGAACTAGTACTTAAAATGAACACAATCGAGGTTCAATTAACAAGACATATAAAATGTATAACACAGTTTACAAAAAGGAAGAAATAGGACAAACATCAAATAAGTTGATTTGCAAGGTATGCCAATACTTCAAAAAAAATTCATTAACAGTTATTGCTGGGTTTTTTTTTTTGTTTAAGTAGCATTTAACCAAAACTTGAGATTTAATTGTGATTGTTTACAATAAAAGTCATTTATTGTTTTTTTTAAATGTGCGTCAATGTCTATCACAGGCTTGCATATGTGAGTGTGTGCTATTTCTGATTGTGGAATAACGTTTAGGCAAATTTCCATATAATACAAATCTGTTTGGCATGTGTAGTGAGAGGAGCTAGCGAGATGGCAGTTGCAGCATTGCAGCAAATGATAGCACTTCTGGAAGTAAGCCCACAAAACACCCCAGGCTCACAGCTCTAAGTGTGTGTGTGCGTCTGTGTTTGTGTGTGCGTTTGTCTGTGTGTCGTGCTGCGTCCCTCTGGCAGCCTCCCTATCCTCCTCCATGTCGTATGTGTTATGATTGGCCAGCCTATGCTCAGGGCCTTTTCTCCTATTTACCACTGCCTCAAGCACCCTTTCCTTAAATCTGTCATCTTATGAACAGTCTCATGAGATTCTCCGAGAGGTTTATTTCCATCGCGGATGGAAAGAAGCTTTTTAAACTCCGTCCTCTCTGAAACTTTTTTGCCTTTATGAATTGGCGTAAACAATCTAGACACCAGGCTCCATTAGGAAACAATACAAGATTTTGAACATTTGCTGCTGGGTGAGTAAGCTTTTTTTGCATAAAACCTATGTACTAAGTGCGTGTTGTGTGAGAGTGGAAGCATCCTTGCCTAAGACTTCACATGGAAATCACACATTTGCAGCAGGTGAGCCGTGTGCCAGATGCACGGAATGTTCTTACAAGATAAACGACATGGCATGGTGTGTGTTTGTGCGCATGAGTGCTCTTTAGTGCTCTCGGAGGACGGTAGTATTCTTAACCTTTCACATTCCACTCATTTCTTTTTGAGCATCTATATACCATTTGGGGGGAAAAAAACAAGGATTTTAACCAGGGCATTAGACCTTGGACATTATTCTTACAGTCCAAGAGCAGTGCAGTCAAACACCAAATTAAGGTGCATTTTTACACTCCTGTTCTTGACATGTGTGACATCAATGGCTTAACCTTCCTGACATTGAGCGCAACCAGCACTTCACTTTAGGTAACTGGAAAACAAAAAAAATTCTTTACCCCCTCTAGAGTGATTATAACTCAGTCATATAGCTTCCCAATAATTAGTTTTTGTAATAATTTGGTAATACAACAAAGTTGGATTGATAAATGCTTCTGTACATAAGTTTATAAGTGTTGAAAATGCCAGTTAAGCATTTAAACACAATGTTTTAGTTTCCCATTCTAAAAACAACTCGGTCAGGGAAATGTAGCTGAAACCATCTATGCTTTCATACTGTGTTCACACATTTATGTTGAAATGGTATCAGTTTGTGGTTGGTATCAAAAAAGGAATGAGTGAGATGCAGGAGGCAGAGTGTGATAGACATGAGGTATGAACGTAGCTATATTAGAGGCAAGTAAGGGCAGGGGTACTTTGTAAGTCTGTTTCATGAATTATGCCCTTTGTGTGCATTTCATGTCATTTAGGATCCCGTAACATGGAGAGTTCAAGTTAAGTTTAATAAATGTGATATTTCAATGAAGCCAAAATCTTTATATAGTGTAATAGTCTAATCGTGTTAACATGCTCCACTTTAGCACTTGAGAAAATGGTTTATTCTCTGACTGTGTTAGAATTAGTTTTACACCCTTGACATGTATACTGTGTATTGGAGGAAAGAAATCATGAATGCAAGATGTAGCACATTGTTGTGCTACCAACTTACATATTGAAAAAATGTTATTATTTCTTTCAGTGCAAGGATATCAGTATTTTGTGTTTCTGACCACACATACCACCATACATACAAACATTTAAGTCCTTAAACTCTTAGCGTGTCCACATGTGGGCTCACACATATTTTCATTATTAATTGATTAATGACTGAGCAATAAGCCTGCAGTTAAATGCCCCATGCTTTAGTGAGTGGCACAGCTACTGCAAACAGGAGTGTGTTAGCATTTAAAAATAGAAAATTCACTGTCATGTAAGAGTGTGTGTGTGTGTGTGTGTGCGTGTGTGTGTACAGGGAGCACATACAGGGAGAATATCGGGTAACTGGGTTCGGCATTTCTACATGAGGAAGCGGTTAGCGTAAAATGACCTTGTGTCTTGGTGGGTTTATTTTCCTTTAAGCAGGGCTTTTATGAATGGAACCCCTTATCCCATACAAAACAGAGGAGAAATGCTGTGTAAAAGGAGTCACCAAAAACACACAGGCTCCTCCACACTGAGAGCCTCTCCACAGAGCCCACATCACAGCATGTCATCTTAAAGAAGTGCAGATAGGGAGCATATGATCCCCAAAAACGCATCAGAGCATATGGAAGGGTCGAAGATATGGAAAACGCTGAACAAGGCCACCATATGCCTACAGTTTCTTTTGTGAAACACAGCAGCCTGGCCAAACTAAACACAACTTATTAGTTGATATTTTCTTGCATGTCGTAAAGCAGGGTATAATTATAGTTAAGTTATTACAGTTCCCAGAGTGCCCTGCTAAACATAATCAGCATAAAACCGTCTCCGTCTGAATTAGTTTTCCTTGTAATTTGCAGGGTGATTACATTTCCTCTTTGTTGTTTGTAGGCTTTGAGTTTGCACTCATGCAAGTAGACCACACACAAACACACATCCATCTCTGAACTTTGAGGAGGTGACAGTTAAAGTTCCTTGACCTGGGTTCGCAGCTATTTAATTCTGTTCTGCTCCCTGACGAAATTATAAAATTTTACTTTATTTTATTTTTGCTTTCCTCCTAGTCTTAGCAAAGTAAATAGACCCTCTTATCCAATTGCAGTAGCCCTTTACCCAGCAATTCCCTGTAGACGAGTTGAGAAATCTTTTTCTTATCCGAATCTTTTGAAACATTTCTAAAGAACTTTCCAGCTTTGATCTGTTTCCAGTTTTGGCCCATTGGGTCAGGTGACTGGTGTAACGCTATCCAGAGCCAGCTCTTAGGACTCTGACCCGCTGACCAGCCAGCTGACCGGCAAGCTTTTGTTTGGGAGGACAAACCATAGCACCACTAAACACTACAGCATGTGCAAAGCGAGAGAGAGAGAGAGAGAGAGTGATAGAGAAGGCTTTCCTGAGGACATACCGCAGCTGCTGAGAGAAAAGAATGAAAGACAAACAGTCAGAAGAGCAGGAAAAAGAAAGAGAAAATGAGTAAGTTTATTAAAGTAGAAATTCATTAAAAAAAACAGCTATAAGGTTTATATAGTAAATTAAGTGAATTAATTCAGTCTGTTGGCACTCACCTGTGGCTTTTCCACGTGGCTGTGTGTAATGATTTCTTTATATAGGTATGTGTACACTGAGCTGTGTTAAGTCTTTAGGTTCGGTCGTGTCTCACCGTGTCCCCTCAAGGTATCTGAAGGTCTGTGAAAGTCCTCAGGGCTGTGCTTGTTTCTCATATCCCACTTTGAGGCCTCCTCTCTAGGGCAGCTCCATTCGAACCCCCCTTCACCCCCTCATGTCCAGAGATCCAGTGGTGCACTCTCGTCTTTGGCTTCAGCAGCTCTGGAGCCAGGGCATTGCTTTGAAACGTTCAGCCTTGTAGAGACTGAGCCGCCCTCAGACGCCGCCTCTGCTTTTCCACAAAGGATTGGGGAGGT
This sequence comes from Brachyalestes nurse, assembly GCA_037974405.1. Classification (NCBI taxonomy): domain Eukaryota; kingdom Metazoa; phylum Chordata; class Actinopteri; order Characiformes; family Alestidae; genus Brachyalestes; species Brachyalestes nurse. The sequence continues at coordinate 11,545,334 of JBBPCY010000156.1, read as the reverse complement.
GAAGGAGCGAGGGAAAAGGAGGAGGGATGGAGGAGAGGCTGGGAGAAAGGGTGTGGGGGTCAGTTTTGGTTTTTTTCCCCCTTAACTTTCATTCTGAGACTGGCCCAGTGCTCTTCTGATGTAACTGGCTGAAACAGAGCCAGACGAAGTCGACTCCTCCTAAAGTTACAGCTCCCCCTTCAATCAAGTCATTCTTTTCCAGAGGAAAGAGAAAGAGCAGTAGAAACATCTAAACTCCAGACTGTGGTCTGAGTGGAGACAGCACTGGTTGGTGTCGCACACTCTCATTCTTCCCTCTCACTCTTTCTTCCTTCTCACACTCTCTCTCTCTTCCCTCTCACACTCTCTCTCTCTCTCTTCCCTCTCACTCTGTTTCTTCCTTCTCACACTCTCTCTCTCTTCCCTCTCACATTCTCTCTCTCTCTCTCTCTTCCCTCTCACACTGTCTCTCTCTCTCTTCCCTCTCACACTGTCTCTCTTCCCTCTCACACTGTCTCTCTCTCTTCCCTCTCACGCTCTGTCTCTCTCTTTTGATGTCTTCTGTTGTCTCATTCTCATTGTTTTATAATCCCCCCCCCGTAATGTGAATCAGTTGCGTCGTTCACACATGAAGTGAATTGCAGCTGAAGAGTTTTGTGTGTTGGCTCTGTTTTAGCTGGTAGTAGTGATTTATTGCAGTTGACTGTTGAATAATTCTGTTAAGAAGCAGGAGAGTTTTCCATAGCTTCTCACAGACGCTATGTAATGTATGTACAACGGTGTCCATGTTTAAGAAGTGCTTGCATGTTGAGCGTGTGTGGGTTGCCAGATTCAGAATGAACTGCTCCAGGTCTAATGAAGTGCAAGAGACAAGACCAGAACACACTTCTCCTTAAGGGGATTTTTTAGCCAAGCTAGTCTCCCACAAACTTTTTCTCTTCATGGAGATTTGAGTGCCATTTCACTGACAAATGTAGCTCCACTCCCCAGGACGCATACTCTCACTCTGTTTTTAATCAGTCTGATCACTGGAACAGATATGCCTCTAATTAGATCCTCTCTTTGATGCCTCAGCCCTTCATTTGCCATGTCATCATCTCTTTAGCAGCTTGCTACTTCATTTCCTCAACGCAGTCATTAGTGATGTAACCCTGTCCTAATACAATGCAGTTGTGTATACTAGAAACCACGTGGGCTAGTCCGCTACAATCCCTATGGGGGTTTCCTTTTAATTAGACATTATTGTAGCTAAATATGGCTGTGTCTGCTGGTTACATCTAAACCAAAGCCCTTTAAACTCAGTAACTGAAAGGAGATGTTCAGTGTTTGATGGGTTGAAATAAAAGATTTTAAAAGCATTTTTTCCTCGTGAGGTTCATGTTTTCAAGACATCAGAATTAGCATATTTTTCCAATCATTTGTCCCTGTGAAGCCATTAAAAAAGTACACGTGCATGCAACATACACTCATACGAAAGAGATATATATATGTGTGTGTGTGTGTGTGTGTGTGTGTGTGTGTGTGTGT
>JBBPCY010000156.1:11517869-11533047 GCA_037974405.1 Brachyalestes nurse | reverse complement strand
GAGTGAGTGAGTGAGTGAGTGAGTGAGTGAAGGCAGAGGAGGAGAGAAGCTATATAAAGAGATTGAGAGTGTGTGTGTGTGCGCACTTTTCACACATTAACATGTATGCCGTAAATGTAAAATGACAAAACTGTTCTTAAATTCTGAAAGATCTAAACTAACTGACTATATCAGGATTAACAAAATGTTCTTGATTTTTAAATTAAACAGAATCAGGAATCTTTAGTGATCCTGGAGGAAATTGCTTGTTCCAAGGCCAGTTCATTGCACTTAGTTTGTGGTTAGAGTTAATATTAGGATTTGTCTGTATAAAGGGTTATATAATACACACCATACATAGTTCTAAAACATCATTTCTAGAATGTAGTATCAGTGAGGTTTATAAATATATGCATGTACATTTTTTGGACAAAAATTAGTTAGCATAATGTAATTTCTTTTCTCATATGTAGTTGTGTGTCCGCATCACTTAGTAACGCCATCAGTCAAGTCAGGTCATTATTGCACCAGTTTTTGGGGGGGGGGTTTTGTCCATTTCAGCCCACTCTTCTACTAACTGTGTACAGTGTTTTCAGTTTTGGAGCTGCAGGTGACAATATGCACACAAACTCTAGCTGGAATGTGCACTTTCTAAAAGTGTTAGCTAAACAGAAGGTCTCAATTTGACCCAACTGACCCACTCAATGCTTACCTGACAAGATTGATGCTGTTATTAAAGCAACGGGTCACCAAGAATTAGAAAAGAAATTATGCATGGGGCTAGTTTTTGTGAGCTTGTACGCTTACATGTATATAATACATAATTGTTGTTGGTGTTATTAAACAGTTATAAATGTATGTGGGAAGCAAAGTAGATGTATGTTTATAGATTCAGTGTTTGTTTGTATAGAACAGTTCAGTTCATGCCAGGTTTACCCACTTGTCCCATTTGAGAAAAAGATTAGACTGATTTTTAAAGCTTTATCTTCTCTTCAGATCTTACATGAGATGTTTTCTCTCTCTCTCCCGCTCTCTCGATCAAAGGTCTGCGGTGTGGGTTTTGCCTCATTCTCCCTCCTATTTCGCTTGCTCTGTGTGTTTAAATGTGTGTTTGCTTCAAACGATGAGTAGAGTACTGATTTAAATCTAGATTTGTGATATGAGTGATTTGCTGTCGTTCACACCGGACTTCCATTTTGATTCATTTTGTAAGGCTTGAGGAAGTGCTTGGGCTTCCTTTGGAAGGTCATGTTTTTCTTACACAGTCTGCAACTAGAACTGCTAATATAACTAACACAGTCTGTAATACAACTATTATTGACAGGAAGAGTCTGGATTGGATGACAGCATCATCTACTGTTGACTTCAAAACACCAAATGTGTCTTGTGTGTGTGTGTAGTACAGGTGTAACTCCTCTGTCCGTGTGTTTGTGTGTTTCTCCAGCTCTGCGGAGTCAGAGGAGTTGGCGGTGCACCTGTACCCCGGAGCAGTGACTGTCCAAGGAGTGTTACGCAGGAAAACCCTCCTCAAAGAGGGCAAGAAACCCACGGTACGCACTCAATATCTCCATCTCTCACCTCCATTATGATAATCAGCCGCTACTTTTCTTGTAGAAACATGGTTATTGATGCTCTGTTCATTGCATGGTAGAAAGGACCCCTAAAGAAAAGAAACACCTGTGTTGCACCAATAACAGCCCAATTACTATTTGTTGTGCGTTTAAGTTTATCTAAGAAAATTGTTCTGTTCCCAGGTGCCGCTCTCTTGTTGCAGTATTTGGGCTTTGTGTTGGCATTTAAAATTGCTTTAGACAGAATAATTATTCTCAGTCCTGCTCTCAAGTGTTTGATTGCGCTCAGTAGCATTCAGCTCCTGTTAAACGTCCCGCCTGGCAGTAGGGCCTCCCTTCCACCCTTGTTCATATGACACTTAATCTTGAAAACTTGTTCTATGAAAGCTGGTGTGGAACAGAAGCTTGGTGATATAAAGTAAACATTTGTCTGTTTTCTCTTTTGAGTCATTAACTTCCATCAACTTGCATTGAAAGCATTTATTTTCTTCTCCTGTTGTTACTCTTTTAGAGAGGTGGGCTTTTCATTGTCATTTTTATCTGCTGTTGCTTGACCATAAAGTATTTTAGATCCTTTTTGTTGTGTATTCTTTCTTATGTCATCAAAGCTCTATGTCCTTATTATTCTTTCTTCTAACTCAGTCGTGCTGTCACACTGCTGAGTCAGGCCTCTTCTACTGGAGTCCTGATTTCTGCCGCGTGCGCGCGCGTGTGTGTGTGTGTGTGTGAAATAGCCAAAAGCAGTAAAAGACAAGCCCTTAAAATTTTGTTATTGGAGCACAGGGACGCTGTTCAAATCACATCCCTTTCATGTTCTCTCTTTTCCACTTATTCCCTTCTTTCTCCTACCTGACATTCTGGCCTTTTGTACTTTAAAACAAGGAGCTCTTCTTTGTGCATGGTGGGAAAATGTTCACCGTGATGACTAAGGGTCAGAGCATCTATGTTTGGTCATTTATTTGGTCAGCTGAAGATATGAAGAGAGACTCTTTGCTTTATAGCCTGTGTTGCAGTTAGAGCGAAGCACTCTGTGCATTTCTATCGTGGTGATGTAACACAGGCCACTGCAAATAAGAACTTATTTGATCTTCACTATTAACTTGGACATTAAAAAAGCATCTTTTGCTGTTATTGCTTGACATAAATGTGTGTACACACACACACAAACACTCTCTCCCTCTCTCGCATTCTCTCCTGCTCACTCTCTCACTGCCCATTACATTTTTATAGAGCTGAGTTAATGTGTTCTCTCTCTCTCTATGACCCATTGACCCTTTTAAAGTTCAGTTTTATTTCCTAGCTTGCAACGGCCTGGAAAGACCTCAAACCACTTCCTCCCACTTGGGGTGGGTGTGTGTGTGTTTCTCAAACTGGAAAATAGCTCCTTGTTGGGAAACAAAACGAACAAAATGTATATTAAAGCTTTTTTGAATGTACAATTGATGAGGAAAAATGAATGGCCATGTCCCTAAATAGTGACATCCTCAGGGGCTGCTGTATTTAATACGAGTTTGTGGACTCATGCTAGGCTTTCCAGCTGTCAGACAACCTTGTCTTATGAAACAGAGGTTGATTAAAACTGTTTGCTCTGGCTTTCAGTGGAGTCTTACACAGCTCACAGTGGAATTGGTTTCATCCTGTGTAATACTTCCACAATAATCAAGTGTTTTATGGCCTTTGTGTTCCACAGAAGAAGCTGATTTTGGTCTCACCTCCTCTCTGCTCACTGCAGGTTCTACATTCACCTTTCAGGCGCTGTCCTTGACCAGAGTGCTGCCCTCGGATTTATTAGTTGACTACACTATGCAAACCCTAGTGTGTGTGTGTACATGAAATAGAGTGCATCACTGTGCGAGTTTGTTTTTGTGAGGGAATGTGTGTGCGAGTTTGTTTTTGTGAGGGAGTGTGTGTGTGTGTGTGTGCGCCCATCTTTTCCCATTGCAATGTGAGTAATGAAAAATTCTGCCCCCTTATCCCTTTCTCTGTCTGTCTTCCTCTCTCTCCCACTCTAGGTGGCTGCATGGACTAAGTACTGGGTTGCTCTGTGCAGTACTCAGCTCTACTATTACACTGCCAAATCTCTCAAAGCTACAGAAAGGAAGCATGTGAGTGTCTTCCAAAGAGCAACCATGCCATAAAGTCTCACTGATACTGTACACACTGCCTCAGGTCAGGCTCTGAGGTTTACTGCATTTTAGTACGTTGCAAATCCATTTTGTGCGTGCGTATGTGAGCGAGAGAAAGAGATGGGAGGAAAATTCTCGGTGGACAGCTTGGTCTACCGCTCAGAGAAAGAGTCCTGTAATTCCACAGGAGCCGCAGGGAGAAATCAAACCTTCACAACGAAAGAATGCAAACAAGCTGTGTTCTTAATGACTGGGTAATCAGCCCATGCAGTCTGTGAGGGCAGCTGCTTACACTCATTGGATAATGAGCTGAATGACATCATCAGTCTCGGACCGGCTGTCACTCACTCACTGAGCTAAAAGGAACCACATGCAGTGAGCACATCAGCCCACATGAAAATTACACGAAGGCATGCTGATTAGTGTGGGTTGACGCACCAATGCTGGCGTACACATCAGGGACAGAAAGAGCATGAAAGCACTTGGTGACAGTATTCATAAGCAACCTCTCTCTCACTCACACACACACACACACACACACACTTCTATATCTTGTTTTCTTGTTGTTCCCTCAGTTTAAGTCCACCGCCAGTAAATGTGTGTCGGTGGTGGGGTTGATGGCCATGATGGCGGATGACCCAGAGCATCCTGATGTCTTCCTGCTGACCGACTCAGAACATGGTGAGAATTAACAGCCAAGTCAGTAGGATATCAACCAGAGTGCAGTGACTGTACTACCCCTCTACTTATCGTAAGACTGGGGTTTAGCTGAAGCCATACAATTAGACTTCTGTACAGAAAGCAGTTCTTTGTGAGATTGATTTTCCAGGACATTAGCAAATGCTAGTAATACAATTCATAATATCATGGACATAAGTAGCAAATTCTGAAACAATTGTTTAGCTGTGAGTTGTTCTGTCAGCGATACTGTGATGGGTTAGAGTATAATTTGCACATCGCCACCTTCTGAGATATCAGTATGTAGGAGACCGATGCTGCATTAACAATTAGCAGACAATATGTTGTGCAGCCCTAGTGCCAGTGTATTAGCATTTTCAAAGATTTGCTGACACACATATTTACACACACACTGTCTAGCCCTGAATCATACTGTGCACATACTTGTAATTTCTCTCTATCTTATCCGGTCCCTATTCTCCCTGCTTTGGATTTTTGATCTGACATCATTACAGCTGTGTATATGCATGTGTGAAACAGAAAAAGTATGATGGAGAGAATGAATGAAAGATTCTGCACCTGCAGGATGTTCCTCTATCTGGAGAATAGTGGCGTGGTTCAGTAAGGAAAGAGAGATCAACTAAGAAAAAGGGAGTCAAGCAGGAGTAGAGAAAGTCCAAGAGCAGAGAGGAAAGAGCAGTGTGTGAGAATAATTCTAACTTGGTGCTTGTGTGTGTTTGTGTGTGTGCAGGAAACTCTTATAAGTTCCAGGCAGGGAACAGAATGAATGCTCTGCTGTGGTTTAAACACTTGAGTGCAGCATGTCAAAGCAACAGGCAACAGGTAAGTGCATTTTGTTGTCTGTTTCTGTTCCTATGTTATCTGAACAGTTAACGACCGTAAACACATTACAGCCACACTTCTGAGTGGTCTAAACACTGGACGCATATCAACGTTTGTGTTTACGTGAACTGTCACATTTTTGGTGCTTTTAGGAGAAACATGTTTATAAAAGCTTCTGTTGAATGCATTTCGCATAGCCATTTTACAACAAAGCCCTTTAAAAAGGTCTTTGGAAAACAAGAACAGCTAAATGGCAAAAGTGGAGAAATGCAGTCCTGTAATGAAAGATTACTGTGGCCAGGACTATTGAAATGAAAGCCTTTTTTCTCTAATGGCCTTTTGATTATATTTATCTCTCAGTAAATAGTTCCAATCTCTTCTTAAATTAGTTCCTAACGCCTTGCTCTCAGCCTAGAATCACAGGACTATTTAGGCCTTATGGAGATTTTTTTAAATATATATTATTAAAACATGGGCTATGCGTTGTAATTCCTCATCCTGTCCAATGTTTTATTTCACTCTCTCTTTCACTTTCAGGTTCCAGCAAATCTAATGTCGTTTGAATGATGGGACATATAAGAGAGAACTGTTACAAAGCGAGTGCTAACAGAGGAGGGAGAGGAGTTGGAGGAGTGGGAGAGGGAAGGAGAGAAGAGGAGTGGAGAGTGAATTTTTAATCTAGCTTTTCCACTGCCATCACCCAGCCTGAGTCACGCAGCAACAAAGCTCTCCAACCGCCACTGCCTTACAGAGTGGAGCGAATGTGTGTGCGCGCGTGTGTGCGTGCGCGCATGCATGTGTGTTGACTGCCCCACTGGAATTGGAGGGCTGAAGCCCACTCTCCTCGGCCCTTTTCTTTCCCTCCTTCTTTCTCTTCTCTCTGTCTATCTTTCTCACTTCTGTTTCTTTCTTTCTAAATTTTTTTTTCTGTTTATTTCTCTTTGACACACTTTCTTTCAGTCTCTCTCTCCCTCTCTCTCTCCTTCACACTCTCCATCTCTCTCTACCAAAGTTTATAGTGAGAAACTTTGCACCCCCTTCACCAGAATTGACCTCCTTACTCTCATCCTCCGTCTTCACGGCCCATCCCTCGTTCATGAAGCTTGTTCTCTGCTCGGACGCTTGAATTTTACCCCCTCACTCCTCTCATTTACAAATACATTGTTGTCCCTTGAGTCTCGTTTCCTCTCTCTCCTTCTTGGCTGAAATCCGGTGGATGAAGAGGTGGTCCTCTCTGAGAGCCAAGCCTAGGCAGGGATCACGGCACAGGGGGCACAAATCTGGACTATTCCCCTGCTAACATCGCACACAAAGACCGGACACTTCAGGACCTTTTGCTGAGGAGACTATTTATAAAAGAGGTTTTGTCAAAATTAGGCAAAGCCTCTCACTCTCACCCACACGCACACACACATGCACACACTCGCACAACATGTTGATTGTCTTTTCACACACTTGAGTTGGGCTCAAGCAAGCATGACACAAGATTTTCCACATGCAGGTTTTAACTGCAGGGAGTGGGAAGTGTCTCACTTGTTAAAAACAATTGCAACACTTACGACCAAACGAAAAGGGCTCCGATACTCGAATTCCAGATGAAAAGTATTTCCCAACATTCTTCTTTGAATGTCTACGTAACTGTTTTTCTTTTTTTATTTTTTATTATCTGATGAATTTGTAAAAATGACAACTACACACATGTGCACACAAAAACACAGTTCACACACATCTAGTGTTTGAGATGAAGACTGAATCTTTATCAGTTGTGACCAGAGGCACCTAAGCTGTCTGTCTGTTCTGACTCAGAAAGACGTGCAAGATTCAAGATGGAAAGAATGTGAAGGATTGAGGTAATGTATGCAGGGACGACTGATGATGCAAGAAATGTGCATGAGTGTGCAAGTGTGGCGCATGTGTATAAATGTATGGGGGTGTTTATAGCAGGTGCTCTTCATGGTACTAATGAGGCCTAACAGGCCTTGAAACAGGGTCCTATGTACAGTCAAACGTCTCTCACTCCTCTCTCTTTGTTTTCCATGAATTTTAGTTTGACACCAAATGCGGTCAGATGTGTGCTGGGACACAAACGCAAACATTTTCACCGTCACTTGAAAGCTGTGAATGTTTATTGGGTTAACGTCAACTTTGCTTATCTTTCGTTTCTTACATGAATAGTTTGTCATATCTGACGGGATTAACAGTTCAGACTGTCTAGCAAACATTCTCACTCCAAACAGAATGCTGTCCGGGAGCCATTTTTTGTTGTTGTTGTTTTTCATTTGATTTAGTTTACTCCATTTATTTTCTTTACAGTATTACTCTGGTAGATTGCACAGGTCTAGGTTGTTTTAATTGTCTGTTACATTTAATTTAGTCATTCTGTTTTACATGTTTGACATGTTTTTAATGTATTATGCGTTTCGATTTTATTTTGCTAGTTTTTGCCTTTTGTGAGCCTAACCAAATGGGAGTTTACTAATACAGCACATGGCTACACATGCTTGTGTTAAAGAAAGGCTAGACTGTGAAGAGAAAGTGCTGGATGATTTTACATGATCACATTGGTATGTGTTTCAGACTACTATGTAATATCTGTAGATGTCAGCTGATAGCCTTTTTCCCCTTTAAGCAGTCTAGTTTTAAATGATCGTGTTTGTGTCCACTCTGCATCCAGTTCCAATGGGAGCAAGGAGCTGTGATATACACTTAGACCAAATGAAGAGCATTACCGTTTAGAGGAGGAAAGTGGATGCACTCTTAAACATGAAGGTTCTTTGGAGCCATGCCACTAGAAGAACCACTAAAGAATCCTTCCTGAATCATTCTAAAAAGAACCCTTGAGCAGAAGTGCGCAGCGTCTGGAGGGCCCTGAGTACCTATTTGGTTCTTTTAAGTCTTTAATGCCTCCTTTTAGGAACCTTCATTTTCAAGACCAGTCCAAAATAGGAAAAAGGACAGCTTTTTTTGGGTGGGAGGTCTTTTCCCAGCATTTCACACTCTTCTCCAGTCAACTGTGTTTTTCTCCTTTCAGCAACATTCTCCTAATTCTCCAAGCCTTTCGTGCGCTAGTTTACATGCTTTGGCAGATGGTTCAGCCAGTGATCAAAACAAATCAGTCTAAGTGGGTTTATTATGAGTCTCTCCTCAATCTTTCATCCAGTTAACAGAGAGTAGAGGAAGGAATTGAAGGTGCTGTTTGTTTTTTGTTTTTTTTTGTTTTTTTACTGAACAGTATTAAAGCTCCCCATTTCTGTCCAGTTTGTGTTGTTTAGTATTGCTGGGGCAGTCAGCAGTTCAGTTAGGGTCACGTTTATGTTCTTGTTGAGAAGTTTGAGAGCTTTGAGGGGGCTGATTGCTGTGAATTGCTGTGAAAAGTTGCTGGTAGGGAGCAGAAACCCAAGTTAATGGTAGTGGGGTTGAGGCGGTAAAAGTGATCAATTGATAGTCCAGTCTTACCCAGTTTACCCCCTTGGACAGTGGGCTTATTATTCATTTATGAATCTTCGGCAAGTGCTATAAAACTAAGTAAAATATGAAATTGGAGTGATGGTCCACATGCAGACCCTTTAGGGTTGAAGCACAGTTACTATATAGCACAGTTATTCAGGATTTGTGAATAAACACTAGTGTTTCTGCGGCAGAGAAACCTCAGCATGCATTTATGCAAAAACAAGGAAATGGACCAAGTTTACTGTTTAAGAAGCCATATTGGCTCATATCTAGAATTTGCATAAGGCGGTTATGGCTGAAGGTGTGCGTCCGGGTGTATTGTTAGAAGAGCAGCCATTATCTTTTACACAGGGAGCTTGTAGGTCCTGTTATTTTGCTGTTATCTTCAGGGTGTGGCTGAATAAAGGTGGCAGTTTTTGTCCTCGGCTTGCGTTGTGTCACTGAGCTTCAGCACACACAGCCACAGGTGAGCGAACAAGGTGACAGGTGAGAGTTTTACTTTTTCATGCGCTGACGGAATGCCCAGAGGAAGACGGAGAAAATGGAAACAGAGAGGGAAAGAATGCACTGTTTGTTAGTACGCAACAACCTAGCTCATCTAACTGATAGCAGTTGCGCTGCTCTAAGAGCTTCTGACTTTGTCAGCGAAGCCTTGGCAGCACAGTGCACTTCATGGTAAAGCGGTCACAGACTATTTGTCATTGCTCCCTTTCTTGATTCCTTGCTTTAATTTCTTTTAAAAGGCTTTTTTGGTCAGATCTGAGCTGAGCTTGCTTTTAAAGAAGAAAAGTCAAAGGGGCTAAAATGAACAACTAGAGAAGTGCTGTCTGTGGAGAAAACAGTGACTGGAGTAACTAAACCACCACTGTAACTCTTTTCTTTCTTTTTTTTCCTCTTGGTGTCTGCCATGCAGTTGCAAGAAATGGTATTTAGATACAGGTTTTGCATGATTTAAATTTGGTTAATTGATGTCATTGTACATCCAGCCAGTGTCCAAGTCTGGGAGTTAATGTTCTGGAGTAGAATGGGAACAGTTAATTTTTTAAGTCGTCTGTATTGTATTTTGTTTATGATATGTTCTCTCTCTTTTTATTTTTATTTTTTACATTATTTTGGAGCATCCCATGAATGTCACACATGCATTAGAACTTGAACTAACACACTGTTTATTATATTGCGGTATAAGTTGTACAAATGCACAGACATGAGTGAAAGGGTTTTTTTTGCACATTGTTTAAAACTTTTATTCTTTTGGCTCTACTGGCATTTTCTGGGATAAGAACAGATACGGAATACAATGAAAGCATTTCAGCCTGTATATGTGTGTCTGAAGGTGAATCATTCAGTCACAATATCAGTGTGCCATCCCACTTCACCTCCACCCTCCTCCATCTGTAGCCTGTCTCCGTAACCGCAAGCCCCAAGCACTATGACCTCTGACCACAGAGAGACGTGCTCACGGCTTCCGGACAACAAATAAAGACTTGCTTTCCTTTTTCCAAATCCTGATGCTTTGTTTTTTGTTTGTTTGTTTTTGCCGGGAAATCAGTGTGTCATACATGACCATCCTCAGTTTTTTGGAATGCGCGTGAATCAGCTTTCTTAAACACTGCGGTTTGTGTACATGAGTGTAAGAGCTTGCACATAAGCTGGTGTTGTAACACTCGAGGTTTCTAATCAAAAATAAAAAAGACGAATTATTAACTGTTTCTGAAGTCCTTAAATGAATGTCCTATCACCACATGTAAATGTAGGATCATGTTTTTAGGGTGAACTGTTGTTGACAGCAGCAGTAACACGGTGCAGTGTGTAGGTGGTGAAGTGCTATGTTGGTAATGTAATTCTATAATGGTGCATGTGGGTGAGGATCACAGAGTTCCACATGTTTTGTAAGAATATGCAATAATATACTCTCAACCTTGGAACACTGGTGTGAGGATAGGATTGCATTCAGCCACTTGAGCATTAGTGAGGTCTGGTCCTAGTGATTGTGCTCCATCACTCCAGAGAAGCACAGTTCTTCTGCTTCACAACCCTCTATAGCCCTCTAGCTGATGTTCACTATGTGGATAAAAGTATTGGGATTCCAGACCACTATGACAACTGGGACTTTAATGACATTGCATTCAGATTAAGGCTAGTCATGATTACGTCGACTATCAAAATCGTTGACGACTAATTTCATAGTCGACGCGTCGTTTATTTTTTTTTTAAGCTTTGTAAGACCGTCTCTGGTATCATGGCATATCAAACCGAGTTGGCAGCCCTGCAAGAGTCTTGTGTAGATTTGGTCAGAGTGTAGTAAAATTTCAGGGGTTATTTTGGTGTGTTTTGTTGGCTTTTTTGTCCTCTCCTCCTCCCTCTATCTCTGAAAACAGGAGGCTAAAGTTGGGCATCTCGTTGCTCGACCTTTCCACCTTAAATACAGAAGTGGTTAGATTACACTCTGCCCATGTCTTTAAAATAACATGAATTTGGAGACGCTTGGAGGACACGGGCAGAGTGTAATTTAACCACTGCTGCATTTAAGGCGGACCGGCCGAGTTACGAGATGACCAACAAGTATTATGTCCATTTTAGCAGCAAGAACTGTACAAAGTAAAGTGCAAAGCTAATACCTTTAAAATAACATGAATTTGGATACAGGACACGGGCAGAGTGTAGTTTAGATTACATTCTGCCCATGTCCTGTCTCCAAATTCACTTTATTTTAAATGTATTTTTTTTTTCTACACTTTTATTTTTAGTTGGCACATACTTTAAACACTTCAAGCTGTAAGCTAAAGATGGTTATATAAGAGATGCAGCATGTTGGTGCTATAAGCTGTATGTTTTATGTCCAATGTACGCATGATTTGATTAGTCGACTAATCGCAAAAATAATCGGTGACTAGTCGACTATCAAAATAATCGTTTGTGGCACCCCTAATTCAAATACATAGACTTTAGCATGGAGTTGGTCATGCTTTGTTAGAACAGCTTCCACTCTTCTAGGAAGGCTTTTTTTGGAGATTTTGGAGTGTTTCTGTGGGAATTTGTGGGAGAAGGCCTGGCTTATCCCAAAGGTGTTGGATGGGGTCGAGGTCAAGGCTCTTTTCGTTCTTGCACACCAAACTCATCCAACCATGTCTTTATGGACCTTTCTTTGGGCACTGGGGCACAGTCATGCTGGAATAGAAAAGGCCCTTCACCAAACTATGTACACTCAGTTGGATTAAAGGCATTATCCAAAAATGTTAAGGCATTCAAATTGCCCTTCATTGGAAGTAAAGGGCATAGCCCAAACCCTGAAAAACAGTTGTCCTAATACTTTTGTCCATATAGTGTAGCTGGGTACAAACCCACACATCACTATCACTAGACAAGAGTTAAAGACTTTAATTCTGTACTCTTGGATATTAAGTGTTCAACCCCTCATGTACTGAAAAATATTTTGTGACAGATGGTGGATTCCTTGGCTCCATTTAGAGATTTAAATAAACCAACAGAAGCTTTAAACCAGATCATGATTTAAACATTTGGATATTTGTTCTTTGTTTTTCTGTGCTGCAGTTTCTGGCATAATAGCACAAGACAGGTGTGTAACACTCTTTGGAAGTGCTGTAATGTCAGAAATCTGGAGCTTTTGACCTAGTTGATATTCTTCTAGTGCCGTCATTGATCTTGCACCGTTGTACAACAGTGCCCTCTGGTGTTCAGGCAAGTTCAGTTAATGTTCTTTATGTTCTTGTGTTTGGAAATGCTCTAAATTGGACTCAAGTCAAGTAGGTTTATTGTCATTTTAACCATATACACACACAACACAGTGAAACAAAACAACCACGTTCCTCCAGGACCGTGGTGCAACACAAGGCCAGACAAAAGAGTGCAAGAAAAAAACTGGACAAGATGTTTAGTACAATCAACTACAGTCCAAGTCTGGATAAATACGTATTATCACAGGCCCGTACTCTACTCTTCTTCATCCTTCAAAAATCAAATGTCAAGTATTATTTCATGCATTGATCTTGCACACATACAGGCATGATGTAAGTTAGTGCCTGTACTGAAGATGTTTGACCAGCCTGCAGTCAGTAGTGCAGATAGTGGAGATGTTTGACCAGCCTGCAGTCAGTAGTGTCTGTACTGAAGACGTTTGGCCAGCCTGCAGTCAGTAAGACCTTTACTGAAGATGCCTACAGCGCCTGTAGATGTTTGACTTCAGCAGTTTTGGAGTCCTGGAGTTAATATACTGATCTTTTAACGTGGAGGGATCGGCAGCAGAGCAGTGCTGTTCTCTTTAAGCAGAAACTGACCTGCTCCCGTTTATTGGTGAGGAAGTGGGGTTTGTGTGGATGTGTGTGTGTGTGTGTGTGTATGCACACGCACAGGAAGAGCTCCGGCAGCCTGGACCTGGGCTGGACAGCCTTCATGGATGAGAAGCGGTCTTCTTTCACATCTAACATCACCTGAACCTTCTGCGTTTTGCACTCCGCGAAGTCTGGATTAAATGAGGGTGAGAGGCCGGTGAGTTGTGAGCTCGGAAGCTGCAATGTTTCTCGTTTTGCTGGAAGTGGCTTGTGCTGCATCATATATGAAGCTAGCTAAGCTGCAAATTAGCCTGTTAGCCGGTTTGGCGAGCACATTGCCCCTCGTTTCTCGTGTCAGAGAGCTGGCATGGAATTTTCGTGTTGAAATTTTGAACAAAAACACATTAAAATTACGTGACATTGTGTTTCACACACGCAGTTCCTTTCTGCAGCCGGACTAAACTAAACTAGTTGGCTCCAGGGCTAGTGGGCTAACTGCATCAGCTAGCTACTTCATCTTGACGACACATTTCTTTCAGCTTTGAAGAGATTGGTTTGTATTTAACTGTATGGTGTTGTTAGGAGCTAAAACTACTGAATTAATCAAATATTGGACTTGATATTAATGAGTAGGGAGGTGTGTAAGGAAAACTGCTAGTTAGCTGGTAGCTACGTTGCATATCCAAGCCTGGTTACATATTTACCATTGATATGGAGCAGCTTTGTTGTTGGTGATACGTGTTTTGGTTTGTTTTGCTGAGGTTTGACTGTATTTGTGTGTTCCTTGGTATAGTACGGATCTTGTTTGACCCTAAAGCAGGCTGGTGTTTCTTGTGTGTCTGCACATTCATCCTTGGTGAAAGAGTGCCAGATCACAGATCATACTGCTGGCCAGAGTGACATGGCCACATAGCCTTTCTCAGGCTTGGGGTGTGTAATCTTACTCCCAGATAAAGACTATGCCATACAGACAGTTTATTCAGTGACATGCCAATGCTCTGTGTGTGTATATATATATGTGTGTGTGTGTGTGTGGGAGGGGGCGTCTCTGCAGTACTGAGCTCGCTATGAATGGCCAGTTGTGTGTGTGGGGGGAGTTCAGTAGTGCCTGCGTGGCTGTTTACTCAACCTGCAGTAACGTGGTTAATGTAAAACCGGCTCCACCAAACAAGGTAAAGGCTGTTAGCAGTTCTAACGTGGGTGTTTGAATTTAAACTCCACGTAGGCTCGGGTGTGCACACCTTCACATCTGGTGGTAAACGTAACACCGTTATTTCCCACTGACGTGCTCACACACTGTTTTTGGGTTTTGGGTGTTAACTACAACATTTGGGCAAAGGCATTGGGACACCTTAATTATTGAATTTAGGTGGCCCTTACTTCCAGTGACGAGCAGTCACTGGACGCTTCAGCATACCGAGAGATTTTGGACTTTGTGGGCTTCCTTTGGGAAGGCCGTTTTCTATTCCAGCATGACTTTTCACTGCCTGCATACATTTCACTGCGTGTTGTACCTGTATGACTATGCATGTGACAAATGAAAAATCTTGAATCTTGACTGTGCCCCAGTGCACAAAGCAAGCTCCATAAAGACATGGCTGGATGAGTTTGATGTGAAAGAACTTGACTGGACTGAACAGAGCCCGGACCGCAACCCAATCCAACACCTTTGGGGATAACTGGAAGAGATCGCGAGCCAGGCCTTCTCATCCAGCATCAGTGCCTGACTTCATAAACGCACTACAGAATGAATGGGAACAAATTCCCATAGAAACACTCCAATATCTTGTGGAAAGCCTGCAAAGGTGGGGGGGACCAACCCATAATGAAGTCTGTATTTTAATGTGATGTCATTAAAGTCCCTGTTGGTGTAATGGTTAGGCATTCTGATAATTTTGTCCATATTCCGTAGAAGCCCATTGTGGGCTGCTGGAGGTAATTAAAAGTTCCTTATTTTTGTGCGGTCCCTCAACACCGGACGCCCTCTCTCTGAGACAGCACACACTGAGCTGCCAGCTTAATAAGAACACTTACTTACTGTTACACCACTTACATAACGCTTATTGGCCTTTTTATGGAGCAAGACCACCGCTGCACAGATGTGATGGACATGAAATGTTAATTTGTGCCCTGCTAATCAGTGTTGGGAGTAACATGTTACAAAAGTAACAAATTACTGTAATGCATTGCTTTTTGCTGTAACGTGATAATGCAAGGCATTATAGAAAAAAATCAGGTAACA
>JBBPCY010000156.1:11498750-11517769 GCA_037974405.1 Brachyalestes nurse | reverse complement strand
ATGCTGGAATAGAAAAGATTCTTCCCCAAACTGTGTCCACAAAGTTGGAAGCATGGTGTTGTCCAAAATGTCTTGGTATGTTGAAGCACTAAGATTGTCCTTCACTGAGTAAAGGGCCTCGCTCAAACCCTGAAAAACAGGTGTGTCCCAATACTTATGTCTACATAGTGTATGTCGTTTTTTTCTTAACAAATAAAATCAGAGAACCCTGGCCATATGCCCTAACACCCAGTTTGAAAACAGTGGCTCTAGTGAGTTGTAACTTAATGTTGAGGAGAGATGTTGAGCCATGATCTCAGTCCACAGGTTCTGCAGGGTGTTTGTTGAAGCTCTTACTGTGAAGTTTTTAAGAGCAGAAATTCAGGACCTGCCAGTATTAGAAGTATGTTTTGTTCTTTGTTTTACTTAATTGGGCAACACTTGTAAAAGAAATATCTGATAAAAGTCGCGATTCAGAGTTCACGGCTTTAGTCGTTGGCAGATATCGCATTGTTTTTGCTTTTTTCGTGGCAATACATAATTCATGCATTTTAATGCTAAATTATTAAGAAAAATATAATCTGCTAATTTTGTAACAAATTTTAAAGTAAATTCAGCTACATTTCCATATAAAATATATACAGTATTACAATTTTGATACTGTCCAGAGAATGCAAAGAAAGCGCGTCTTGGGATGGTGAAATACAGCTGTACTGAAGAGGCGGGAGGTTTGAAAATAGCCAATCCCAGAACGTTATTCAATTCTTCTTGCTGCTGATTGGCTGCTGCCCTGTGACGAATCTCCGGTAGTTGCAATCAAGCTATCTCCACCACGTGGGGGAACTGTTCTGACGTGGGATTGCTGCCCGCGACAAAACAGCTTCCCCACTTGGAGCTATCTCCAGTGTTTCACTGAGTGTTCTTGCGTTTTTCGTTTCGCTCTTCTTAAAGCCCTGTATTTTTATTACTGTAAATGAAATTAATTTATTACTGCATTTACCGTCCTTATACCAAAGAAACGCGCGTGCCTGAATTACAGTACAGTCTATACAAGGGTAACATCGGTGTATTCTAGCACTGCAGGGGGTATTCCATGAAACAGGATCAAGGGAAAGTCTGGCTTTCTTTCCCTTACTTTCCATTGAAATAAGCCAGACTTTCCCTTAATCCAGTTTTGTGGAATAACCCCCAGGAGACAGCAGTTCAGTGTAAACTGTACAGTAGGCATACGGGTTTACCTTTACATTTTTCTAAGGGTAATGTGTTAAGCTGAGTTTAAAATGAAATTAAAGTGTTTTCGGAGCATGTTTGGGGTTTATACTATAAAAATATGAATTTTTTTTACCACATCACAAATTTAGATTTTCACAATTCGCGGGTGCTACTGTACAACAAAAAAGGGAGTGTGTTATCAAGAGTAACATCACAGCTGGGATCTAATTTTACTGAGTCACCATGTTGGTGTCTGGCTAGGTCATTTAATATTCTATTATTTTTAACAAATAACATTTGAATAATATTATCACCTCGTAAGTATTGCCCTAGAGGTCAGGAAGTAAGAAATATATTACTTTTCACAATAACTACCATTCCGCTAGAATATGTTTAGCTAGAAATGATCAGAATAACTTTTAGTAGAATTGAAGAAAATGCTTTACATACTGTCTCAGTCAGGTTAATATGGAAAATATACAAATGTACAGCTGAGTATGATACTGTGATTTTCATGGCTCTAACCGTTGTTGTGGAAGAAAATTTTAGTATTAAAACATATTTGACATACTATTTGTTGCATTTTATTTCACAAAAGTTTTGATCAAGTTATCATTATACTGTATATAATAAAACTAAGTCAAAGAATAAACGCAGTATTTGAATTCAATATCATTAAAATCCTTGGTAGTATAGTGGTCAGGTGACCCAATACTTTTGTCCACAATCACTTCCTATACAATTCTTAAAGGAAAACGAGAAGTCTCGATAAGACTAGTTTTTCTATAGGTATTGAGCTAGAATAATTGACGCTAAAGTAAACCCGTAGGTTCAATATTTTGTTCATATGTGTTGTTTTTGTATTGAACATACAATAAATAAGTAAATAAAATCAAGTAAACAATCAGTGCTTACTACTGAACTGGCTCTGACACCGTTACTGCGCATGCTCAGTGAGAGCTCTGTTACTTCTCTCATTTCCTGGCTGCTGCTCTCATTTGGGAAAGATGGCTTTAGTTTGCAGAGGTACTGCTCATTCTGCCTTATTTCAGCTCTCTGTTACTGGTTTGCGTACCTATTCACTAACAGCAACTTGCATACTTACCTGAACTTCCCATATATACCAGAAAAGTGGTTAAAATAATGATATATGGCTCTGAGCTAGCAGGCTAACAGGCTGTGTGTCACTGTTGCTCATTTTCTTTCAATGATTTTTGTAACCACACATTTTCTTCCACAGCTCTAACAACGGTTCTCTTCACTTCTGCTGCCTTGGCCTTCGTCGAAGACCTAGATGACAAGTAAGTCATATTTCGTAGTACTTTATTATCCTTTAAAAAGCGTCTGCTTGCTGTGGCTAGCTGCTGTGGCAAGGTCTTGAAAATTCTTAGTGTCTTTGAAGGATGCCCCTCTCTTAACCTTGTTTTCTTATTAGTAAGACTTTATAAGCACTGAAATTAAATGTTTATGGCTGTGGATTTGTTGAAATGTGTTGCAGTCTGTACATGCAAGCTGTTCTGAAACTGAAAAGTCAAGTTGTGGGTTAATATCGGCGTTAGCTTGCTTATATATAGATCAGCCATAACATTGAATTCACCTTCCTAATACTGTGTAGGTCTCTTTCATGCCCAAAACAGAATTGATCTGTCAAGACTCTGATCTGGCTGCAGGATGGTAGCTGTGTGTCATGAGGTGGGGCACATCTTCCCAAATGGCAAAGTCAAGACCTTAAACTCTTTGTCATGTGTTTCAAACCAATCCTGAACATTTTTTGTAGTGGGGTAGGGTGCATTATCTTGCTGAAAGAGTCCACTGACATTAGGAAATGCAGTTGCAATGAAATGGTGTACTAGGTCTGCAGCAATGTTTAGGTAGGTGGTTCAAAGTAACATCCACATGAATACCAGGTCCCAATGTTTACCTATTGGAGCGTTTCCCAGATTGTCACATTGTCACTGGATTGCCTTTTTAAAAAAAAATAATTCATAGTGCAATCCTGGTGCACTATGGTGCACATGCACCCGGACGGCCACGTTGTGTTACTCTGTGGTCTAGTTATGATGTCCACTGTAGGTTCAACAGTGGTGAACAGGTGTCCAACCTACCTGCAGCTCTGCATCCTCATACCTAGCTGCAATGCACTCTTTTGTTCTCACATGTCTGCCATATCTGGTATAAATAGTAAAGTAGTTTGTGCTACAACAGCTCTTCTGTGAGCTAGTCTTTGCTCCCCATGTGCATTAGGAGCCTTGTGTGCTCATGACCCTGTTGCTGGCTTTGACCACTTTAATAGGTACTAACATTACATATTGTGTTAGTATACAGTGTTACAAGACCTGCTGCTTTGGAGGTCAGTTTTTTCCTTGTCAGGGTCACTCGTATCCTTGTGCTTGTCTTTTTTTTCCTGCTTCCAACACGCTTACTTCAATAAATGACTGTTTATGTCTACCTAATATATCCCACCCACTACAAATGCCACTGTAGTGAGATAATGAATATTATTTATTGCATCTGTCAGTGGTTTTAGTGTCGTGGCTGATCACTGTTGCTCTAGTTTGATGTCCTGGAGTGACTTGGGAGGTTATCTCGATTGACGGTTTAAAAAAAAAGGCAGGTATCAGCTGATATTTGCTTGAGAAAATAGAATCTGCATTGGGTCAACTTCAACCTGATATTTCATTTAGCCTCTTATTGGACCATGAAAGAGCATAATGTTGACACTGAGTACTGTGCTAAATGCTTTCATTTTACATCGATAGTGAATTTATAGGGTAGAAAGTGTGTGTTTTTCGAATGGAGTTAGATGTAGTTCCAATTTTTGCATTTTATAAATGTTTACATATTTGTATGATCTGTATATTAAAAATGTTGGATGCTAGCATTGTCATTCCAGAAGATCTAGCACATGACTTTCACATTAGTCTGGTAATACCATTGGTATAAAGGACAGAAAATTGATATGTTTCTTCTAATTGGCTTTACAGACATTACAGCTAAAGCTAGTCTGTATTACCTGTTTAATGAAAGAAAAAAGGCTTGATTT
Source organism: Brachyalestes nurse (assembly GCA_037974405.1). Taxonomy (NCBI): domain Eukaryota; kingdom Metazoa; phylum Chordata; class Actinopteri; order Characiformes; family Alestidae; genus Brachyalestes; species Brachyalestes nurse. Next base: position 11,513,535 of record JBBPCY010000156.1, on the reverse strand, counting down.
GAGTACTTTGCCCTTTCATCTATGTATAAGTATCTTAAAACATGTCTTCTTATTTGCATAGCAGCATAATAATTTGTCTTTTTTTTTAAATCTAGGTTCAAAGACAACAGAATGGATGATGTTTGGCTAGTGGATGTGAGTGTTTTCTTTTGCCACACACACTCACACACTCTCACACAGTCACCAGTACTGCATTGTGGCTCAATCCACCGGAAGTACCAGCCTTTAGAATGAGGAGCCGTGCACAGGGGATTTAACTAAAAAAAAGAGTGAGTCATGCATGCAAGAACAGTGAAGAGGTGTTTGTTGGTATAGAGTGGATGGAGTGGAATGGGTCAGTGAGTTCGACGCCATGGCTTCATGTGACCGGACCCATCCAACTGGCAACTTCCTTTGGTTGCTGAAGTAGCAAAATGCATGACTCTCACACCATTTAAAGTTTATATATTAATGTATTCATTTTACTTTTAAAATTGTCAAGTTACGGTCAGTGTGTCCATCATCAGATGAAAATCATCACAACAGGACATATGTCCTATGGTTGTTCAGTCCACCCCAGCTGACAAGTAACAAATTCTAGAATAACAAATTTCTGGAATGGTTGCTGGATCAAGAAGTTTATGGTAATACCAGATTTCTGGTAATAAAGTTTAAACATGGAAAATAGCATGTAGACATTAGATAGAGTCAAGTATTATTACATTACATTCATTTGGCAGATGCTTTTATCCAAAGCAGCTTAAAATATGAGGAAATAGGACAGTGTGAGGACCAGAGGTGAGTACTATGTGCTAAATCTTTTTGTAAGAGTAGTGCAAGATGATGGAAATGAGATGGTCTCTGAACAGATGAGTCTTCAGGGGGTTTTTGAAGATGAAAATGGGGAAAAAAGATTTGTCTATTACGTGTAATTTCTTTTATACTCTACCAGTCAAAAGTCTGGACACACCTTCTCATTCAGTTTTTTACATTTTTTACATTTTCTACATTGTAGATTAGTATTGAAAACAAACAAAATAATTAAGGAACACATGGAATTATGCAGTAAACAAAATAAGTTACACAAACCAGAATATGTTTTGTAATAAGTTCATGTTGGACTGTTGTTCTTGCCATAATGTGGAGTAGAACCGTAGCGGAATAGGATCACTAACTGTGTACCCACCCTACCATCACAACTGATGATCCCAAACACATTAAGAAGGCAAGAAATTCCACTAATGAACTCTTGAAGAAGAACACCTGTTAATTAACTACCCTTCATGATGCTTCATGAATGTGATTGTCACCAGAGCGATAGATAGATATGTGTATATATATATTCTAGACAGCATTTTTCTCTAGACCTATGTTGAGTATGTACACCATAGACCTTTCAGATCTCTACATGTGGTGTTACTTTGTCCAGGTGTTAGGACTTCTCAGTTAATGATTTCTGAATATTAAAATATTCCTCCAGTTACATGACTGCATTCATCATCCAAGTAGTTGGCACTAGAGTACATATTTACTAACCAGTTGGGGCCATCAGGTATGATATGTCATTGTACATGCACAGGTGGACCATCAGGTAAGTTATTAGCGTAAGTGTTATTACGAGTTATGAGTGTTCACGAATGCGTGACACAAAACATACCTGTCTGTTGTGTAGTGTGTAGATTTTAGAGGTCAGTAGTTTGAGCTGCTGTGTGAGTGTGTTAACCAGCTGTGTGGTATTTGTTGTAGTTCTACGCACCCTGGTGTGGATATTGCAAGAAATTGGAGCCGATATGGTACGAGGTAGGAGCGGAGCTGAAGAACTCTGGATCGCCAGTCAGGGTGGGCAAGATGGATGCCACCGCGTACTCTGGTATGTTTGAGTTGAAATATACCCTTATAGGTGTGTTGTGGGCTTGCAATGGATCTCAAAACTCAAATATTGCGTCTGTCGGAAAAGGGAGATGAAAACTTTGCTATCTGTTTATTACTTTAGTAATAATTAAAGCAGGGAAACTTTACCCATGGTTTTAAATGGAAACACCATACAAGATATCCAATGTTTAAACAAAAATGTTAAATACTCAAGTGTTAAATAAAGTGCAGTATAAAGTATGATTAACACCTTTGTGACCAGTAGTGAATGGAGACAAATAGTCTTTGTCTGTAATACCAGACTTTGCATCTCCCATTCGTCATGTAGTGAGCAGGCAGTCATGTATCTTTCCATTGTACTGAGATACACATGCCTGGGGTGAAGTCAACAGAAGATTCCTTTGGTAATTCATTCACAATTTTGACCTTTTCCTGTTTGTAGTTTGGGGGTGATTTTGTATCGTGGCTCAAGCAATTTTACAGTGTCTGCAGTGATAAACATCCCAATAAAAAGTAAAGTTTTCCCGTATAGTCACGCATGAAGACTGCACCGCACACAGTGTGAACAATGTGAAATTTTTGCTGCATTTAACCCATTCACCAAGCAAAGCAGTGGCCTGCCATCAACAAGGGGTGACCAGGAGCAGTGGTGTCACTCGCAGTCCAGGGAGTCGAACCCACAACCTTCTGATCTCAGGGCGAACTCCCTAACCACTAGGCCGCCAGTTGCCCCACAGCTGGTGCAGCAAAGGGCTGCTTAAATACCACCGTGAGAAGCTGTTTTCTTGTCCTACGGTCCCGTCATTAACATACAGTGGTGATGTGCCTTCAAGTGTGTGACCATGGTCAATGTATTGCCATTGTCATATGGCAATATGGTGCACAGTGCCAGCATACCATAATGGTATTATCTGCCACCCTTCTGTCATTTTACTGTATATTTTATTGTTAATGCAAAATACTTCCCTATTGTAAACTGCTTTTAACAAGCCCTGTTCACATGAACACACAGCTGTTGTTGTAATGTAGCTCTACATTAAGAGCGGCAGTAAAACTGTGTTTCACACCGCTGTGCAATGAATGCACAGTTCACTTGTATGTTGAACAATGCTGGGGCATCTGAGCAGATAATGGTTCAACTACCATCAATTACAGTGCTAGTGTGTTGCAATACGTCATATTGTGACATCGTAATGTGACTGTGCATTGTGAAGATGGGAAAATCAAATGTATACAATTAGTGATGGGCCGATCCACGTTTTTCCAGTTCCGATCCAATTCCGATACGACTGCCGATACCGATACAGATTCCGATATAGTACATATTTTTTATTTTAATTTTAGCATTATTTTTGTTCAGATTGTGCTGTTTGTTAGTAAGGTTACATCACAGAATATATAAACTACTAAGCACTTATTAGAAGAGCAAAACATATACACAACTACACTGAATTTAAAGGCATTCCAAAGGAGTTTATTTGTCACATTTCACAAAAAGTTAGCAGCAACAGCTGTAAAATTTTATAAATATCAAAAACACAACAATCTTGACTGAATCATCCAAATAGTCAATTTTGGCAGCAATAACTGTGTAGAAAAGAAAGTGAAAAACTAATACATTTAAAATAACATGAATTTGGAGACAGGACATGGGCAGAGTGTGATCTAACTATTTCTGTATTTAAAGTAGACCGGCAGAGTTATGAGATGCCCAACTTTAGTCTTGTGTTTTGAGAGATAGAGGGAGGGGGAGAAGGCAAAACCAGCCAACAAAACACAGAAAATAGCCCCTGAAAGAAGCCCAAAGAGGTCTTGAGGGAGAGCTAAGAGTCTTCTCTGATATTCCTTTCACTTTTGGGTGCTTGCGCAAGGTCCAGCAGAAGTTGCGATCGGGGCTGTCCAACAGCATGAGAAATATATATATAAATAAATAAAGTAAAATGTTTGTATGTATATATACACTACACTTTATATACATACACACATTATGTATGAAGTACACACATATATGGTGTGCATGTATATATGTATTCATGTCATATATAATGTGTGTGTGTGTGTGTGTGTATATAAACTGTAGTTAGTGTTGGGTGTTTTCAGGCGTGGGCACCCTGTTTTATTGTTTTATTTAAAGAGTGTCATGGCACAAATAAAGGAGATTTTAGAAAAAGAGCTGTTAATACTTATTTGGCTAGAACAGATTATACAACCGTCTCTAGAGTTTGGACTCCTCCAATCCACAGACAGACAGATTGCGGTGGAAATTCAAGGCCACCTCCCCACGAGTGGTTGACCAACAAAGAGGAACCCAAGAGCAAGGCGTGTAATAGTCTGTGAAGTCACAAAGGAACCCAGGGTAGCCTCTAAGCAACTAAAGGCCCCTCACATTGCATAATGTTAATGGTCACGAACAGCAATGGGATGAGTTACAGGGTTGCTATGAGAAAGCCACTGCTCATAGCAAGAACATTGCTGCCTGTCTGCAGTTTGCTAAAGATCGCACAGACAAGCCAGAATTCTGTTGGAAAAATGCTTTGTGAGCAGGTGAGACAAAACCAGACTTTTTGGTTTAAATGCATAGATGTAAATGTTCTGTATCTGTGAAATACAGTGATTGTATTATCACGGAGGCTAATACGCAAGGGTTGACATCATTTTTTTGCTGTAGTACTGTAATGAGTACCTACATTAATGAATTGGTATGCACCCTATCTATGCATGCGCACAGATAGATTATCTTTTGAACAGTGCCAAATGGTGCTGAACGTGCAACCTGACTTTCTAGTCACCCACAGGGATTATTTGACACCAAATATTTTAAATCAACATTTTAATATGTTGGGTGTGTCTGCTTTCTGACCACTAACTCTTCGAAATGAGAAAGGCACGCTGACAGAGTCACTCGGAGCGAGATTCCGTGTCCTTGTACTTGTTTTGTGGCTGTCAAGTGAGAAAAAAACGTCTCGTTTAGATACGTAGAACGGAAAGGCGAGATCGTGACAGACAGAACTCAGATCTCGACTGTAACCCAGCATGGCACGGGATCTCAAAAAGTTTATCCTGGACCGCAGGGGCAGATCTCTCTTCTCTGGACTGGAGAACGGGCGGGCCGTGAAGTCGAGGGGGCGGGCCGTGAAGTCAAGGGGGCGCGGCGGGGCATGCAGTGACAGAAGCGGTGATATCAGACCTGTTCTGACTGAATTTTGATTGGGGCAGAAGCGAGGCTCCGCTGACCGGCTGGAACCCTATTTTAAAACGTCATTATTTTTCTTTTTAAGGTTTTCCTTTCCTGAGTGGTGGTACCTAGAGATCCAGTATGAAGTTACTCAAATTAGGTACGCATTTGTGCAGTGAAGACTGAAAACGGGGGTGCATTTGTCGTACCACAGACGCAAATTCTTACTTGCATACCACTTATATCAATCCCTTCTAATACGGGAATACCATGCATTATATGAACAAATTCTAAAGGAAAACGTTAGGACATCTGTCTCAACTAAATCTCAAGTGAAAGTAGGTCATGCAGCAAGAGAACAGCTCTAAGCACACAAGTTGCTCTACCAAAGAATGGTTAAAGAAGAATAAACTTAAAGTTTTGAAATGGCCAAGTCAATATCCTGACCTTAACCCAACAGAAATGTTGTGGACCTGAAGAGAGCAGTTAGTGAGGAAAGCCACACCATCCCTGTGTTGAAGATGTTCTGTAGAGAAGAACGGGTTAAAATTCCTCCAAGATGATGTGCAGGAATGAATCAACAGTTACTGGAAGTGTTTAGTTTGGTTAATGTTTAGTCCTGTGTAAGTGTAGTCAGATGCAGAAATGTTGCTGACATTTTACACCTGATTTAAGAATGGTCTACCGACCACCCTGCGATCAGAAACCCAAAACTGATGAGGGCTGTATGACGCAAAATTGTGCGTGGGGGAAAATGTTATTGCCTTTAGGTGTACGCCTACAAGATGCAGCACCAAGATAGTATCAAATAAAGTGGCTCATTAGTGTACAGACCACAATACCATGTCACTAAACTGTGCTAAGAATGATCTGCCATCCAAATAATATTAATATTTAGTCATCGAATGGTTCAAAGAATGGTTCATAAATTGTGAGCTATAGTCAGTAATTGCAACCCTACAAAATGCACCTAATAGTGCACCTCATAAAACAATGAAGCAAATTATTCACTACAATTTTAACTTTTTTAAGTTTTAAGATGATCAATCTTGCTTCCTATAACACAGTGTTTGCTTTGCGTATAGGTCTTATAGCCGCAAGTCAGTTATCAGAATCAGTCGGAATCAGAAAACTTTATTGATCCCAGAGGAACCTGGTTATGTTATGACTGCAAAGACACACAGGGACAAGAACAATATAAAATATGAAGTAAAAATAAATATAAAAAGCTGTAGGAAAAAATCTCAATATGAAAATACAGTACGCTGTGTACACAAATGCTGTGTACATAAATACTGTAGATAAGACTGTAAATAACAGTCTTGTGTTTTTTCTTTTAATTATGTGTATTCCCCTCAACTTGACAAGTGAAAGAAATTAACATTGTTTTGTTGAAGCATAAACATGTGATTATGAAACCTAATAACTGGAAAATATTTGATCAGCTCAAATAATTGTGACATTGCGTTAGGTAATAATTGGGACAGACCTAAAGGAAAATGCGGTCTCCGACTAGTCTCGGTAATTGGGAAAGTGACTCGGGTTTAATGACTTAATGTCTTGGAAACAGACTCTTAATTGGAGATTACCTTGGAGATGGGATTATTAGGGATAATTGCCAGTAACAATCCACCTGTGTTTGCAGATCTGAACAGTATGACGGTTGAGAGCAAATGTAAATGTATACAGATCATAGTGCCTGCTTGAACTTTTGAGTGCATTGCCATTAGTACACAGCAGCCCTCAACACAAGATGATGTACATGATGTAAATATATCTACCAAGCACAGGCCTGAATTGATAAAGATGTATTTGGAGTGCCCGTATGCGTTTGTTTTTCGCAGACAGCAGCGAAGCAGTGCTGTGCCCCAGGCTGAGATCAGGGAGTGGTGATTTTCTTTCAAGGTGTGTTATTGACAGAGCTCAGTGGAGCACACAAGTGCTCTCATTATGGCTGAGGGTTTTTTTTCCCAGTATATCCGTTTTAAGCTTTAACCAGGAAGGTGATACGGTTATAGAGGTGTGAATCAAGCTGTGAATATGGATATGAATGTGTTTACCGCGTATTCATCTCTACTGGAATGCAGTTTCTCACAAAAGAACTAGTGAGTGGTGGGAATATTTTTTAGAAGAAGACTTGACATGTCATGTTCATCAACCCGAAGCACCTAATCTGTGTTTTTTTTTTCATAAAAATTTCCCTCACGAAACACATTTGGTTGAGGCGTTCATCCAAGTCGTGCGATAGTCCTTGTCAAGGGACTCTTTGATAGTTTGGTAAATTGATAGTGGATGAACAGTTTGTCATCTTTTCCACATTCTTAAGCCTTTTCACATTATAAACTCAGTCTCAAATGAAAGTGTGTTGTAGCAGAAACCTTGGCCTTTGGGCCTATGTAGATTCTTTCAAAGTTCTGTTTGGTTTTTGGTTTCTAAACCGTAGCTTGGTTTGTGGCATCATTTAGCTTGGAAAAATGTATTCAACCAATTGATTTTAAAAAATCATTTATTATGTTTAATTGAAGATGTGTATTAGACAAACCAGAAAGATGTTCAAAAAGAGGATGGAAATAAATGATAGTAAAATCCAGCCATATGTACTGCATTAACTAAGTTTGTTGCATTGTCAGTTTCCACAGGAATGATGACATTTCTATTCAGCAACAGCCCCTTTTACCTGTCCATCAATGTTCAGGACCCCCACAGGACCACCAGCGGGCAGGTATTGTTTGGGTGGTGGATCATTGTCAGCACAGCAGTGGTCTGACATGGTGTGTGTGTGTGTGTGTGTCACTGCTGCTGGAGGTATTAATTCCCTCAGTATCACTGCTGGTCTAAGAATAGTCCACCAACCATAAATATCCACCCAACAGCATCCTTTGTCCACTAATTGACCACTAAAATATGACTAACCCAAACAGTGAAGCATCAGATGACCTGTCATCAGTAACTTTACATCTGTAAGGTGGACCAACAAGTTATGTGTCTAATAATGTCTGAGATCCACTCTGTGCAACTCTGTGGCCCTGATTATTGATGAATGGGTTATAGGGGGCTTTACAGATGATACAGAAGGACTGCTTTCTGCAATTATGAATAATGTCCATAGATACGGTAAGCAGAGCTGTTAAAATGGGACGTGAGTGTAGATACAAGGTAGATGTAACTATTAAGAGGCTTGTCAGTGTGTATTTGAGATAATTAAGCATGTTTGACAGCACTAGGTTTAGGCTGTGTTTTTCATCCATGGATTAATTCTACCATTTGAGCTGTGAACTGTGCCAAGGCATATGCACGTGGTCTGCTCTATAATTTGGACTTGTTTTGTAGTCTTCCTGTGTGTGTGATTACTGTAATAGTATTCTTATAATAATAATACCGCTGAATTAAAGGAGCAGTCTAGCAGTTCACAGGTTTTATAATGACGGTGGTGAAGTGTGTGCTGCTAAAGTAGGATATGGTTTAAAAAAAATACCTCCTGTAGGCTTCGGTAAATTGCATTTGGAAATTATAATGCACAGCTAATACAGTGGTGAAAGGTTCTCCTGCAGTGCTTTCATTTGCGTCTTTGGCAAAACGTAGGGCAGAGAAAAATGTGTGATTTATAATCGATATTAAAGAAACAAATTTTTTTCTAGCGGTGTGTGAGAATCAGGAACTGGGTACACTGCATCAGAAGGTGCATCTGGTCCTATAAAACTATAAATATTCATGTTTAACAGCCCTTTTGAAATCTCGTTTATGGGCCCCAATTTTTCTTCTCAGATTTATTTTATTTTTCCCCCTTTTTATTGAAATATGTCAGTACCAGAAAGTGCACTTGAAGTACTGATCTATAATGTTTTCAGGTTATAAGAAGTGTGTTAGAAGGAATACTGATAAACCATGAAAATATTACATAGTTATGTTTAGCATGTTCTGTGTTAGTGGATCATAACCAAAGATCGCTGGATGTGATGTACACAGAAGTAGAAATCTACAGAGAATGCTGTTAGTCAACACGGCTGTGAACACATTGTCCGAAAATAGGACAAATCGCACAAAAGATTTCATATATTTAAATATTGTGGTAAAACAATCCCCATATTTACACATTTCTATCTGAAATCTTTCATCTCAGTTTCACAATTTCACCTGTGTTCTCCACATCACAGGACCCTACAACACACATTAAAGATCAGAGATATAATCTGACATCTGAAAACTGAACTGTTCGTCATAGACAGTATTTCTTGATTTATCTGAGGTCTTGTCGTTTTTTGTTTGGTTTTTTGGCTTGTCATGTATGTGAGCCATTTCAAAATAGCAGACCCTCCGTAAATTCCAGCTTTGTGAAATTCCCTTTAGTCATTTAATGTTCTTTGGCTTCAATTGCATGTAGTGTTCTTGGATTAAGCATATTCTGTTATGACTTTTGGTACTGTACCACTTGACCCATTCAATATTTTTTTGGGGGGTGTTTCACCTTCCAGGCTCTCACTGTTTGAGTATTTGGAACTTAGCATTGTTATTCCTCTCACAGATCAAAGAACCTAACGTGAGGCTTCTTTCATAACCAGCACAAGTCATTGCCTTTTCCTTTGGGCTTGATCATGGGGAGTTTTTATTACTTCATCCTTTTCTCTGTGTGTATTTATGCATGCAGTATTTCTCTATGAAAAGATGGGTATTCTTTCATACAACTGGTGTGTCAGCTGCACATTAAAAAATGTCATCTCATTGTCAGTTTATCTTTTTATAATTGTGACATTCTAGTGGGTGGATGAAAATAATTCTTTTCTATGGCTCTTGCTTTAGAGTGGAGGAGCGGTAAACAAGACAGAGGCATCAACCACTTTGTTTCCCACTACCCAACCCTAACAACTGGAGAGGAAAAGACCCAGAGACAGGTATTTGCAGATACATAGCGCATCGTGTAGTGTGCCTGCTTTCAGCATGAGTAATTATATACTAGCCTAAACCTCCCAATTCATGTCATAGATTTTATTTTAAAAAACTTCTATTAAATTCACTGCCCCTGGCAAAATCCTATACCCTCAAGTTTGTTAGTGAAACTAGTGGAGAAAGTTGAAGATGCTTTGTGTAAAAAGTACCATAAAACATTAAGCAACAAATATTTACATTAATACATATTTGATTTTTAGGGTTTCTTGGGTTTCAGTCCCGTGGAAAAATCGGCACCTGGCTCCAAGGGCCAACATTCATAACTAAAAGTATTTGGAATAGAGCTCTAGGAATGTCCCATACATTTATCAGAGCTCTTCACATAATTTTTTTCAAGAAACTCCATGACATGAACTGAGAGGAGTTGATATGGAATGACCCACACAAATTTGGTAGGGGGTGTGTGGTAGGGAAACCCAGCATGGCACATCTTACATATGGATTGAATTAAAATGTATATAAGCATGAATCCTCATTCAAAGATTGAATGTTTCTTTTATGCCTTAAGATTTGCTGCTTTTTTAAGGTTTATTTAAAACTGATCTGAACATAGTTGTGTTTTTCTCTGTCCTTTTGTCCTTTTGTCTTGAGCTGCTTCATTTGTTAAAAAGAAGTACCTGTGCTCTCCATCTTTTTTCACTGTTTAGTCCTCCTTCCCCTGTGACCGGTCTCTCATCTGCTCCTGTGCTGCCGGTGAGCAGGCCGTGAGCAGCACAATGACCCGGCCGTGACCCTTTGTGACCCTCCCCCTCCCCTCCCCTCCCCCACCATGAAGCTGAAGCAGCGTGTGGTGGTCCTCTGCGGTGTCTTGCTGCTGCTGGGCCTGGCCAAGGTTTTCCTGCTGGATGGTGGTGAGGGTTCAGCCGCCAGCCGCCGCGACCTCCGCGCCTTTCGCAAGATGGAGGCCGGCCTGCAGCTAGCCAAAGGCGCGCGGCTCACACACACCCTGCAGTCGCCCTGGGAGGTGGCCGCCCAGTGGGTGGGGCCGCGTGAGGTCTACCCGGATGACACGCCTGAGCTGGCTGCCGTGCTCAACGCCCTGGCAAGTGCCCGCGTGGAGAGGGCTGACGTCGGCTACAAGGGCACCCAACTCAAAGCCTTACTGGTGCTGGATGGAGGGCAGAAAGTGGTGTTCAAGCCCAAGAGGTGAGACAATAGAACATGTTTGCTGTGTTACAGGATGTTATGGCCAGCACCTAATTTTTAAGCCCAATACTTGTTTACTTGTCAGGCAGATTTAAAATCTGATCACTGGCAAATCACAGATCACTCACCATGCCACTCGTCCTGTTTTGTGTGTGTCAGTTGTTAAAAGTAGGGATGCAAGAACACTCTTGTGTGGTACAGACAACAGCCAAGGGCACTTTTCCTCTGTAAGAGAGAAAAACATAATAGTTAGTCAGACCATGTTTTATTGTTTGCTTCCCATTATGTTAATGTATTTATGTATTTAGGAAACATTCGTTTTAGTCTTCAACCAATGAAAGATGACAACGGCCAGATGGCTCCTACCAAGCTATGTATGGGTGAGAAGCTATGTATGGGTCAGAACGTGTAGTAGCAATAACTCTTTTTTTATATTACACATATATATTGCTACTAGAGTCATGCATGCTAGCTAGCGGATGCCGTTTCAGATGGCCATGCAGAACGCTGTTACTTTTACTGTACTTTAACTCTGACTAGCAGGTTGTGCAGGTCACCGTGGTGCGAAGCATCTCCATACATCAGATGTGTGTGTCGCCTACTGCCTCTGTTGCCATGTCTCTCATCTTGTGGTCTTGTGTGTAGATTCCCCTCCATGTGCCAACGTTACCGCCCATTTTATGAAGTGACTAATAATTGGTTAAGTCTATGAATTGCATCGTGTATGATAGCGCGCATGCAAAGGGAGAAAAAAAAAACACGACCAGTCAACTTCTCTCAGGGGCCGTCGACTTGTGCCTCTTACATCGACGTGTCGAAAAATAGGCTTTTCTGTTAATACCCTAATATAAAAAATATATGATGTACGGGATGATCTCTCTAACACATTTTAAAGGTCTCTCGGCCATTCTCTCTCTCTCTCTCACTGTGTTTCAGGGGTCTCTTGACCATTTTTTTTTTTCCAATCAGTACTCGGACCCCTAATCAACCAATCGCAAGGTTTTATACAAGCACACTGCACCTATATTAACAGACCTTTTGATGGCGCCTATTTTGGCCATAAAAATAATAATAAAAATAAAACTTAAGAAGAACAAACTAATTAAAGGAACAGGAGCAATAACACAGCTGGGATGGATGGGGGCTGCGTCCAAAAACTTTTGCTACTGCTTCTGTCCGTCACATCTCTTCCTATCACTCCTCTCCTCCCCAGAGGAATCAAGAGGAGGAAATGAGAAACAATCATCAAATTTCAGACTACTGAGAGGAGGAGTATCAGTAGGAAAATGCTGTAACTTTATGGTTTCTGGACAAAATCAGGGATGAGCAATAGCAAAGCATGAAGATCAGCAACGCAATGAGTGATGAGACTTTTTGTGGACAACATGGGAAACACCCGAACAATAAAAGTGGTAACAACAATTGTGGTAGCACCACTCTGCCACTTCCAGGAAACAGAGAATGCCAATAGAGCTTCACAAAAGCACCAGTGCTTGTTCATAGAGATGAATGATAAATTGGTGGCAGATATACAGTGGGATCTGAGACCGCACAGAGAATCAGAGATTGTCTTTTTTTTCCCCCCATTTAAACCTGGAAATAGAGACTTTCACTAAACTTATTGTATTTAGATGATATCAGGTGCTAGAGCTGTCATTAAAGCAAATGAGAAACAATTTCTGACATTCATGTAAATATTTGAAAGGTTTTACATTTAACTTGTTTGATAATTGTTTTAAAAGTAGTCTGATGATATGCTTTTTCACTGACTGTGCCACCTGTGACAACAGGTTATGTGGTGTGAACAGTCCAGATTTACCCTGTCGGAGAGAAATAGCCAAACAGAGATGAGTAACACAGCTGTGACCATTTCTGTTTCTATTAATAATCCCATAATATAGCAATTATTTTGACCATTGATCAGGTAGTCATGCACATAATTTTACCTGAAACCATTTAATTTGACTTCACATGCATAAAATAATGCTCGCAAATAATCCCTGTATTGGTAGAGCTAGGAAAAAGGACTAGGAAAAACGGATATGAGCAGTAGCTGATCAAAAGATGAGCAGTTTTACGATTAGAAGGATGGGGTGAGCAATAACCGAGCTAGGCCAGATGGGGGCTTCACTTAAGAACATTTTCTACTGCTTCTGTCCTTCCCATCTCTTCCTACCAGTCGGAGAATCAAGAGGAGGAAATGAGAAACAGTCATCCAATTTCACATAACTAAGAGGAGGAGGATCAGTAGGGAAAAGCTGTATTTTCTGTAGTGCCTGGACACAGTCATTGATGAGCAGTAGCTAAACTATGCAAGACAGGATATGAGCAATAGCCTGGCCTTCTCCAGCTTTCTAATCCGCAGCTTCTGAACCAGCCCAAACTGACACAAATCCACCTCTTCTGTTACACCCCAGAACTATGAGAAGCACTGGCCGTTGGTTTCCTTTTGAGGCGATGTCGGAAATGCAGGGTTTTGTATGTTTTTTTTTACAGTTCATACCGTAACTAACCTCTATTTCCCGGGACTAACAGAGTAACCACTTCACCATGGTTGTTTTTCTGGTAATCTCATTGATTATTTCTCATCCCAGTTTTTTTGTAATTTGACCTACGTATCAGTATTCTTTAAGCTTGCTTTGTTCACCCTACAAGATTTATCTAATGTTCTCTCTCCTATAGTATGCATGCTGCCATGTCAAGACAAGACAGATAATTGAAAGTCATGCAGTGTCCATTTGTAAGATTTGCTCTAAGGTGAACATGGTACTCCTGGAAATTGTTTTTGTTTCCATGCCTGCTTTAAGTAAATCAGATAATCTTCTATTTCTGTGCTGCCTGCACTACCCTAGATTTAGTGATACACCCTCTAGGTGAGCATAAAAGACATACCTTACTATATTTAGACTCTGCTCCTCGAATGACTGGATGATTTGAGTCAATTATTGCTCACTGTTCTGTGTTTGTTTTGGCAAGTCCTGCAGACTGACAGCTCTGTGTAAAAAAAGAAAAAAAAAGAAAAGTAGTACAATTGCATACACTAAATTTAACAGGCATTAAATGTTCCTCTTTGGATTTTTTTGCCGTTTTTTTGACAGGGCTGATGAGTTAGATACGTAACTGATTAAATGGTTAGTATAAGTGTACCTAATAAACTGGCAACTCAACATAGATATCCACAGTTTTACTCAAAGTGATCAATAAGTTCGGATTTATGAGCATGAGGTGCTTCTCTGTGGTGAGTTCATTATTTGCCATGCTGGAGGTATTTTTGTGCACTGTTTGGACCTTGAGGGCACACATTTATCTGTACAATTTTCTGTTGCATTTGTATTATTTATTTTACATTGACTCCATATATTGTGTCAAGACTCAAATTTTTCTGTTTTATAGAGTCAAGGTAGGAAATAATTGGGCCTTAGGATGTTTAATGGTGCACTTGCACTGTTTAAATCCTATTAGGGGGCACAAATAGCTGTACCTATATATTTGAGAAGGAACGTTCTAAGTTGATCCGATTCCGATACACGACTGCCGATACGGATACAGATTCCGATATAATACATCTTTTTTACTTTTATATTAGCATTACTTTTGTTGAAATTGTGCTGTTTGTTAGTAAGGTTACATCACAGAATATATAAACTACTAAGCACTTATTAGAAGAGC
>JBBPCY010000156.1:11482269-11495990 GCA_037974405.1 Brachyalestes nurse | reverse complement strand
GTCGTCTGCATCTCTGCCTTTCTCTCGCTCAGTCGTCTGCATCTCTGCCTTTCTCTCGCTCAGTCGTCTGCATCTCTGCCTTTCTCTCGCTCAGTCGTCTGCATCTCTCCCTTTCTCTCGCTCAGTCGTCTGCATCTCTCCTCATGTATCGCTGCCTTTCTATTTCTTTCTACCGTCTTTTCACCCGTTTGCCTCTAACTTTCTCATCTGTCGGCCCTGTAGATTTGCAATGTTTATCGCCTGGAACGCACGTACGTGATTGGCTGAAAGGTATCACGTGGGAAGGCTTAACCGCTACCTAAAAGACTGTAAAAGCTGTGCCAGTTAAAATAGACATGCCCCGTCAGGTTTTAATTATAACGTTCTGTTTTGGCCGCTAGGTTAGTGACCGCTATCTACGATCTCTCTGCTTTGGCAGATCTCATATCGTCATATCGCATACCCCTAAGTTCAAGTATGTTTCATAAAGCCAGAATGTGTGGTTTGTTTATTTTGCTGGGGAGCATCCTCTAAGTGTGAGGATTCCATAATTTTTGCCAGTGGTTGTATTTTAAAGATGCATATTTAAAGTTGTGTATATCTTTTAAGAGCATACCTCTGTTCCCAGCTGATCCACCGTCAATGTTTTTTTTTTTTTTTTAACCTTTAATTTTGCGGCAATTCTGCATTGGTTCAGTTCCTTTTTGATTCTCTAAAAGCTTCTTTAACTCTCTCATAGCACTGGGCACGGATTTAATCCGCGGTTGCTTGACACAAACCTCTGCAAGTTTTGCTTGCCCATGTACTCCTCCTCTGCACCATTTTGCAGATGCATTTACAAAGAACTTTGTGGAACTATAAACCAGCCTTATGCGTTTACATCAGTACGACACACCAACACACCACAACAGATCCCATTCATTTTAATTGCGAAGCATTGTATGCAGCATTGTATCGAATGAGGCAGCTCTGTGTATTATGGGGTTGAATTGAGTGGAGCTGAAGTTTGTGGTGGTGTTTGCGTGGTTCGTGTCCACATCATGTTTTTTTTCTCAAATGTTTCTTTGGAAAATGAAAATATTTAAACAACACTGATTGCCTCTAGAATTCAAACTCTACATGGAAAGATGATCAGTTGCATGTTATTATATTGGAATCACTAACAGTGACTGCAAGAGATGATTTACAAACTATGCTCTGCAAATTCAAAAAAAGTTTAGCAAGCTTTTGGAAAATGGCTAATGATTACACCCTACGTTAACCTGTTTACATCTATAGACACCCCTTATCTTTTACATCTTCTTTCCTTGTTTCTCTCCCTTACCCTTTCAGTCTTAATCACTGATGTGTTTCCAGCACTCTTTAGGAAGCCAGAACAGCAGCATGCTATATTCTTTCTCTTTTTCCATTTGAAGCTTGTAGAGATAGGAAAGATTTAGTCATTTGTTCAGCCAGTGTATCTAAAGGCATCAGACCTGTGGACAAACGTATGTACACTCAGTCACTGCTTTTATTCCACCCACTCCAGCAGCTCAGCTCAGCATGTGGTTTGTGTATGTGCCTGTGCAAATACACTATTGTCTTCAGCCATAAAATGTGTTTACTCAGGCATGCTTTAATATAGTCGGTGAAATAAATAGTAAATACTAAGTAGGATTGCATGCTGTTTTCAGTAATGTGGTTTAATTGAATGGTTAATTATCAGCTGACTGTTCTATCTGACTGTGTGTTTGTCTGTAGGGAATAATACATGCTTCTATGGGAAGTGTTATTATTGCCGGGAGAGTGAACCTGCGTGTGCTGAGGGGGACATCATGGAGGGCTCGGTCACTCTCTGGCTGCCTGATGTCTGGCCACTGCAAAAACACAGACATCCCTGGGGACGCACATACAGAGAGGGCAAACTCGCCAGGTACATATGCTCACGCACACATCACACTGGGGGTCTCTGGAACTACCAAAGTGAAATATTTCTGTTAAAAAAATCCTTCTTTTAAATCATAAAACAAATTCCTGGAACTCAACCCTGAAGAAAGCCAGAAGCCAAATCATTTCTGTTTCAGCAGGGGAACTCCTAAACTGTGCAGTTATGACTAGGAGTCAGCCAATTTTTGCCCTCAATAAGCCATTGGCGGTCAGCATGCTCAATTTTTTTTTTTTGTCAATGTGTGTTGGGATTATATGATTTGTATAACATGAGCCAGGTAAATGCACATGGTCTGCATTTGAATGCTGCTTCTCTTACATCTATACCAAATTACCATGGCATAATTCTAATTTTGTTCTTTCTGCATTTTAATGAACATATTCAGAAACTTTGTGTGAGCATATGCAGCGTACTGTAAGACTATGTCTACTATCACATGGTACTTTGTGAATGCTATGTAAAATTCTTGGAAAATGATACCGCTTAAGTATACTTTTCTGAAAATCACCCTCCAGGCTTGTACTGACGTATAGACTGGTCAAGCTTGCACTTTTTAATTAAGAATTACACAGCACCTAATAAACAACTGTCACAAAAGAGTATTGCCCCAAAAGTTTTTGCTTTTTAAAACATATTGATTTACGCTGTCTAGCCACAGCATTAAAACCACTGACAAGTGAAGTAAATTTCATTGATTATCTGTTTACAAATGCATCTGTTTATTGGTAGGATATATTAGGCTGCATGTGAGGAGTCTATTCCTGACTGTGTGCAGGAGACAGAAAAATGGCCTGGGTGACTTTGATAGGGGGCCAAACTGTGATGGCTAGACCACTGGGTCAGAGCATCTCCAAAACCAGTGATCTTGTGGGGTGTTCCCAGTATGCCATGGTTAGTTGTAGGGGTTTGCATTTCAATTAGAAATACTATTTTGCAAAGAGTTGCTAAATTTCTTTTTAATTTTTGATTTTTGATTTTTTTTTTTTTTCTGAAATAGTCTTTAGCTTTGCATGTTTCTCCTGTTTTACAGTAACATCTAATGTCATAGCACCACACACATTTTACCGGTACAGTATTCTTCTGTTCTTTTGTGGCATTAACAAACAGCTTATAGCTGCATTTCTACCATCTTCTGCCAGCATTAACACATTATTACCAAAAGTGGTCCAAGAAAGGACGGCTGGTGAACTGGCGGAAATGTCAAGGTTGCCCAGATGAACACTGATGAACATGGGGAGCAAAGGCTAGCCTTCCTGAGGTTAATGCTATGATAAAAGGTTTCAGAACACACAGTGCATCGCAGCTTGCTGTGTATGGGGCTGCGTAGCTGCAGAGCAGTAAAAGTGCTCGTGCTGGCTATAGTGGAAAGTGAGCATCAGAACTAGGCCATGCAGCAGAGAAAAAAGGTTGTCCGGTCTGATGAGTCACATTTTCTTTTCCATCTTAAAGATGGTCTGGTGTCGCTTACACGGGAAGGAGATGTGCACCAGGATGCAGTGTGGAAGGGAGGCAAATTAGTCAAATTCATGGAAGCCCTTAGAGCTTACAGGACTTGAATCACCTGCCTAATGTGTGTTCACGCCAAGACATTAGCAGCATAACCTTTAAGTCTTGTAAGTTCCGAAGTGGTGTCCACATTGATCAGATTAGTTTGTCCAGCGCATCCCACAGATGCTTGTTCATACTGAAACCTGAAGAATTTGGAGGCCAAACCAACACCTTGAACTCTTCATGTTCTCTGTCATGTTCCGCAGTCCATTCCAGAAGAGTTTTTGCAGCGTAGCACAGCACATTATCCTGCTGAAAGAGTCCACTGCAACTGACACATTTCTTTAGCCTGCTTTATTTGTTCTAAAAATAAAATTTCCGTGTGGCAGTGAGGGACTGGATTCTCCAGTCTGGCACACTGCACTACACCAATAAGATGATCTGGGCAAGACTCCTAAAAGTGAAGTTTACCCATATCTTAAACATAATTAAATTGTAAGTTGCCCTGAGTAAGAGCTTCTTCTAAATGAATACATTTAAATATGATTTTAATGCAGTGTTGTTGTTTTCATTACTATTTACTGTTTGGTGCAAAAGTAGTCATAGAGCAGAATATATCAGTGTGCTTGACATTTGCAAAAAACACTTAGCAATGTATTTTGTGTGTGTGTTTCTGTGCTTGTGTCTCCGTGCGTGTGTATCTATCTGGCTGAAGTGTCATTAAAAATGAATGTTAAAGAGAAGTGTTGATGTCACGCTGTCAAAAATATCTTTACAAAAGTGCTTATAGACTAGGCAGCTTTGCACAATTCACTTTCTCCACTGTCACCAAACTTTAGTATTAAAATTTGTGATTGCACTTTAATGCTAGAAGAAATTCAAAGCGAATCAAGAAGAGAGAAACTGTCAGCTGATAGAAACATTTGAGGACTGTGGTTATAGCTAAAACTGACTTGATCTAATGTATACAACACAGTTTTGCTCCTTTAATGTACATTCAAAAAACTGGTAATAATCTTGCTTTAACAGTAAGAGATATATATAATATATATTTAAGGACATTTGAGTGATGGTTAACTTTTTTTCACTTTAAAAAAGAAACCAAACATGTAGTTTGACTCTGGGTGCCCAAACTGGTGGCAGATGGTGGCTTAGGGAGAAGCCCACTGCTTTAACTGGTGAATGGGTTAAATGCAGAGAAAGAATTTCACATTGTTCACACTGTCTCCTGTGCTGTGGTGTGTTCACGTGTCACTATAAGGGATCACTTTACTCTTACGCCGGTAGCTGGCTGCCACCCAATGAAAAACGGTTCATCGTTTCTGCCTTATTTTCTTCAACAATGAATGGCTCCAAACTCTCAATTTTTTCCATTTAATGTTTTCTCTCTGGCAAACCTTGCCACTGATATATTTTTACTTTTGGCAGAATTATCCCATTTTTCAGCAAAAGCAGAATTTCATTAGTTTCTGGCATTGTAGGCCTGTCAGAAAAGCTTGAGGTCTTACATTCTGTTATTTAGAAACATGAACATTACTGATGCCACACAGTTTGCCAGGCACAGTATTTGGCCACACTTTCAGTGCAACATCTTGTGCATTCTGACATGACCAGTGTCATCACAAGTCTTCACTGTGATATCGAAACTGGCCCAAAAGCACATCTGTATTTTCAGCCTATTGCTGACGGAGTGGAGAAAGAATGCGTTTCAGACAGTCCACCCGTCACACCCTGGGGTGGGATAAAATTGGCAGACAATAAAAGTTGCTTTCCATGTATACTTGATTCAAAGCTACATGTCTTTTAAATGTGTCACTGGTTTAAATGTGTCACTTTGCTGTCACAATTTGATGGTGTGTGTGTGTGTGTGTGTGTGTGTTAGGTGGGAGTATGACGAGAGTTACTGTGAGGCGGTGAAGAAGATGCCTCCGTATGACGCTGGTCCACGTCTCTTGGATGTAATTGACACAGCCATTTTTGATTACCTCATCGGCAACGCAGATCGGCATCACTACGAGAGTTTCCAAGATGACGGCGGCGCCAGTATGCTTATCCTTCTAGACAATGCTAAAAGGTGAAGGAATGAATATTAGGACCATAATGTTGTAAAAGTTGCATTGGATTTAAAGATTTTCTTCAATGTGTTTTCCTGTGTCTTTTTGGTTAACAGTTTTGGAAACCCAGCTTTAGATGAAAGAAGCATTCTGGCCCCCCTCTATCAATGCTGCATGTGAGTGTCCTAACATACACAGTTATCCTTGTGTGCACATACACATACTCTCAATCTGCAGACACTACGAATGACAAACACAGTAAACACCTTTTGGCTTCATTTATTTGCCTTTTTGTCATGTTGTGACTAATTACACTAATGCACTATTATTCTGTGTACCAAATAGGTGCAGTTAGTAAATGTACAATCATTGACTGTAGCTCATTTGTCATTGACTGTAGCTTATTTGTGGATAATTACCCCCTATAAGCCCGATTCAGTATCATCCCTGTTAAAGAACTAGAATCAGAATCAGAGAACTCTATTGATCATGGAGGAAACTGCTTATGGTATGACTTCACAGACACACAGTGAAACACAGACAAGAACAATATAAAATATTAAAGTCAAAATAAAATCATTAAGATCTCAGCAAAAAACTCAATATGAACAGTTAAGTGGATTAGTAATAACACAAACGGTGGTATATTATTGCATGTAAAAGCCAGTCGCTGTCGCTAGCTGTGTTAGCATTAGCAGCTTGCAGGTAGCCCAAACAAATGGTCATAAACAACAGAAACGCAGAAATAACTCTCTCAACACTCTTAGCTTACTAATACGAAATATACTGAAATAGCTGTTGTAAATAAAAATGAAAAAACACTAAACTACAAAGATGAGACATGGCATAGTCAAAACATGCGGCTACAGGCTTGCACCTGCGCATGAATAACTCCTAATAAGTACTAATAAAGTTCATGATTAATATGATCTGCAGTCTCCTAACTATACATCTAGATGTACCATTTAGGTAGTTATGTTATACAAAGTAGTAAATTAGGATGCAGTATGGGTAAAAACACTACTCTGCCTGATGCCCTTTTACCAGCACAGCACACACTGTCAGGCTGCTTCCATGCCAGTGTCACTGCTATGCTGAGAACAGTCCACCACCCAAGTAATTCCTGCTCAATAGTTGTTAACCCCACTGTGGTTATAATTGTATTAATGGGGGAGAATGTTGCTTTGTCTTGAACCCTGATCAAAACAATAACTACAGATTTGGATTTTCCTGACAAGCATGAGAGGTGTTTGTGATATAAGGACAAAGATTGCTGAAGTTTGCTTAGCAGGGCAACTGGTACCTGCATCATTAGAGTGAATTTGTGGGAAACAGTTTATGAAACTGCGCTGTTGGTTGTGTCATATCTTCATCTTGAGATTGATGAAACTGACAGACTGCAATCCTTTGTGATATGTTTTGTTATGGTTGCAGACCAGACAGTTGGCAACAGAACAGCTCATTGTGGAACACCCAGACTATAAACATGCAGGGGTTAAAGAAAATATAAGACTCTAGCTGAACGGTTAGGAATGATGTACTCTAAGACAACACAGCAGTTTTTTTTGTTTACGTTGGTGTGTAGTAGTCAGTTTCAGTCCTGTGCAGCAGGACTTTGTTTTCTCTTTGATGACCTTCCCTAAGTTGTTTTTTTTCCTTTGGTAGTTTCATAAACATATCAAGTACAACAGAAGCTTATGGGTTCATGTCATGTCAATCAATGGCTTTTTTTTTGAGGATGCAACTGAATCTTTTATCTTTGAAACGTGCCTAATCGTAGAGAGCAAATGTGTTTGTTACGTTTTTACAATACCTTCATGATTGAGAATCAGGAACTGATATGAGAAATGTTAAAGGAGTTAAAGGATTATGGACTGATAGAAGCTCAGAGGTTTTTATGATCATCTTTTATTTAACTGATCTACCCATGGCCTCTGAAATTTGATCAGGCCATATTGTACTTGAAGTTTCTTGTTATTTTTCCAGGTTAATAGTTAGTAATTGAAATAGTTGACTAAATGTCACTGAAATTAGCTGACTTTGGAAGAACCTGACTGGCCTGCAGTTCTGACCTCAACCCCATCAAAAACCTTTGAGATGATTTGGAATGCCAACTGCAACTTAGCCTTTTATTGACCAGTGGAAAGGCAACTGCATACTAATGTCTATGATTTTAGCTTGCAGTGTTCAAAATGCACATGTAGAGGTAGTGTTTGGGTGTCCTCATACTATTATTGTCGTCATACTACTACTACTACTACTGCTACTACTTCTACTACTTCTGCTTCTTCTACTACTTCTGCTTCTTCTACTTCAGCTACTTCTGCTTCTTCTACTTCAACAACTACTTCGTTTTTATTCGTCTTTCTCTTTTTAGGGCTAAAATAATGGCCATGGCTCAAAATGTTTGGGCATCTGGAATTCTTGGGCATAAATATGTTAACATGTTGTAATTTTAGGCTGAAGATTGTAAGCAAATCTGAGATATTTAAGAACGTTTTTGTATAAAATCTTGTCTTTTCCCCTTTTCTCGCCAACAGAGTCCAACCCTATTGTCAGTAACAACTATTAAAAAAAGAACAAAACCCAGGATACTAGAATCATTATTAGTAATTGGGATGTTGTTTTTGCTTGGGTATTAATTTATGCACTTAAGTGTGGCCAGAGGTGCGACCTGTGCACATTTTAGTGAAGCTTGTGGGTTTCATGTTTAGCTGTCACTGTCAGAACAAAACCTTGTTTCTCTGTTTTAGAATGAATGACCAGAAATGGCCCAAATGACTTGGAATCAAATGTTACCTTAACCTACATTAATCCTTGAGATTGTTTTTTCTTTCTCCTGCGTAGTTACATTTTGGACATAATTGGTTTTGTTTTGACAATGAAGATATATTAATCAAATCACCTCAGTGTTAACTGGCAGATTTATTAATGCATTTAATTATGCTGCACAATGCATGCCTATTTCTTTTTTTTTTTTTGGATGACTTATCACAATTACTCATTTGACCACTATTTCCCTTTTTTCCTGCCCGTTTCATTGTCATCACAATGACTTTGTATATTTATTTTTCGTGTAGTCATCGTGACATTCCAAATGCCATTAATTGGTTTCATGTAGCTCCTTCATGTAAGCGTGATTCACCAATGTTTGCCAAGAGTCTGCAGTTTTGCAGTTAGTTATTCCATCTTCTGGCCCTTGGGAATGTTTAGAGTCACTACATGTTAAATTAGTGCAGGCCTTCTGACTGACCATCTCAGATTTACTTAATATTTACTTAAAATGTCAAGGTTTCCTTTATCTGTAGAAGAGGAGCCTGCAGTCCTGATCTCAACCCCATCAAAAACCTTTGCAATGATTTGGAATGCCAACTGCGACTCAGACATTAGTATGCAGTTGCCTTTCCACTGGGGAATAAAAGCCTAAGATTTTAGCATGAAGTGTTCAAAATACACATGCAGAGGTAATGATTAGGTGTCCTCATACATTATTGCTACTACTACTACTACTACTTCTTCTGCTTCTTTTACTTCTACGTCTTTATCTCCATCTTTTTCTTCTACTACTACTACCTCTACTGCTTCTTCTACTTCTACTACGTCTTCGTCTTTATCTCTGTCGTCCACTTCTACTACTATTTCTTCTAATTCTACTAATTCGTAGTCTTCTCTCGTCTTCATCTCCGTTTCCTTCTTCTTCTCACCCTGTGTGTAGCACGCATTTTTAGGGCTAAAATATGGCAATTTGTTAAAAATATTTGGACATCTGGAATTCTTGGACATAAATGCCCAAAAATAAGTGTAGAGTTTAGGGTGAACATATTAAGCAAATCTTTTTTTGTATAAAATCTGTATTTGTTTGTGGCTTGTGATTTTCTTTTCCCTCTAATTGTTGACAGAAAAAAAACTAGAATGCTAGAATCATTATTAGTAATGTTGTATTTTGCCTTGGAATCTAATTTGTGCACTTAAGTGTGACCACAGATGCGACCTATGGACATTTTAGTGGAACTTGCGGTTTTCAGCTTTAGCTGTGAGAACATCACCTCACATTCATTTATTCTAAACCTCACATTCATTCTAAAACCTGGTTTTAGAATGAATGACCAGAAATGGCCCAAACTGATTTAGAATCACATGTGGCCATAACCTGCATTAAACCTCGAGATTGTTTTCTTTCTTCTGTAAAGTTAGATGTTGGCGATACTTGGATTTGTACTGACTAAGGGCATTGTATTGATCAAATCACCTCAGTATTAATCGGCGCAGTTTGTAACTACACAACACACAACACAATACTGTTACTTGTGCTTCTTATTTTAGGATGACTTATCACTTCACCATTGTTACCACAATTTCCCCCTTTTTCTGTCAGTTTCACTGTCTTCTCACAATGACTTTTTGTGTATTTTTAGGAACCTACCAGATTCTTTCAGTTGGTTTCATGCAGTTCCTTCACAGTAGCATGATGCACAATCCAGGCTTTTTGTTTAATATAAAACAATGTTTGCTGGGAGTCCCATATCATTATTTATGTCATCTGGCCCTTTGGGA
Organism: Brachyalestes nurse; assembly: GCA_037974405.1. Lineage (NCBI taxonomy): Eukaryota > Metazoa > Chordata > Actinopteri > Characiformes > Alestidae > Brachyalestes > Brachyalestes nurse. The sequence continues at coordinate 11,485,988 of JBBPCY010000156.1, read as the reverse complement.
ACGTTTACTGTCTGATCCTTGAATCTAGCTGTTGGCTCGTTTATTCATCCCTAGACCCTTTCATCACGTTTTCATCTAGAGGGGGATAACATGGCAGGACATTGCCACAATGCTTGCAAGTGCTTTTAATACATTGAAATCATAGCCAGCAATAACCCGAAAAGGGTGTGAGAGAAACGGTGTGTCTAGTAGTATTCTGTCCCTGTCGTTAACCGCACATATATAAACCAATATTGTTTATAGATGTGGTGGTGAAAGTCGTGAAGGCTGGAATAAATCCCTTTACCCCAAAAAACTGCAGAATTTTATCTGGGTCACATGCGAAATAGGACAGTGCTATTTTGCTGTGTGGTCCAAAATAACCGCACAAAACAGATGTTGCCCAATCCAGCCCTTAAGGAACCCTGTCCAGTCCATATTTTAGATCTGTTCTCCTTGCCAGCAGCCATCATGAGCCATGTCTGATGGAGCTATAGAGCACAGCAGGTTTTGCAGTAATGGTTTGGATGTAAGAGGGAAATTGGCAAAAATGATTGTAAGCAGCTATACAGGAAATGTTTGAAATTGGCGGTCAACAGAAAATAAAGGGGTCAGTTATTGAGGTCACTGAGCTTCTAATCAGTTAGAGGATTTAAATTACAGGCATTCTCTGTCTATAGTGGTATATAAAGGGGGTTATCTTTGCCATTAGCTTCACTTTAAAACCAATCTGAAATCAAATGATTTCATGACTGGAAACTCCTATCACTTCTTTCCCGCTTTGTTAATTTAAATGTGTGCATGTGGCCTTTTCTATATGCATTTGTGAGAAAGAGCAGTAAAGGACTGCAGTGAATCTTTCACTTAAGGGTTGAGAGTAAACATTAACATATTGAGTTGAGGTCAGGACTGCATATTTAGTGTTGGGTGAGTAATAAAAACGTATCTATTGACATGGTCTACAGAGAAACTAGTCTTTCAAATGAGCAAAAGACCATGTGTTGCCTATTTTGTGGGCTTGCTTTAATGAATATGCAATTTAGGCCATTTCTTCCTAAGGGTGTAAGATATAGGGCAGTGTTGATGCAAATAGAGTAATTTAGCACCCAGAGTGTGGTTTACTAAGCCTGAAAATAATTTTGGGGAAAGCAATTGGGTGTGTAAATTAATACCACTGGGGGGGCCATGTACTAATCGGATGCTTGTTTTGCATCATTGCTTCAATCATTGGGGTTTTATTTATTTTTAACTTATATTTTTAATGTTCAGTCTAGTATTTTAGTGAATTGTTTTTCTACTTATTATTATTTAACAAATAATCATTTTGAATGAAATATTTTTAAAAGTCAAATATGCTGTTCCCATTATATCTCACTCCGTACCCACTCGATAAAACATCAGTGGGGAAAAAAGCATTGGTGGAGTAGAACAAAAGTCAGGCTAAAGAAAGCAGTAAAAGAACTGTTAAAAATGAAAAGAAATGGAGAAAATTATAAGCTTAAGTTAACAGACGTCACTTAAAGTTATTTTGGGCGGCATTGCCGTTCACTACATGGTGTCGCATAGCTTTAGCGCAAAACTAAAAAAGCAAACATGCGGCATCAAATTTCTACATTTAGGGTGTAGAGTAATATTGTATACATTTAATAAACCACTCTGTTTCATGTCCACTGCTGCATGCACTTCTAACAGAAGGTTTTGTAGGTGAGTAAACAGTGAGTAAACTAATGTACAGCCTCCCCATTCTCCCCAACTGAATCAATCTGGTCTGCTCATTCAGTGACTCACCATGATTTTATTAGGGCTGTTTTTTGTTATTTTATCTTCTCATGTCTCTTTTCCGTTTTAACAGTTGAAAAAATGCACCATTTTATTATTGTATGCATCTACACAGAGATTCTCTGTAATATACCCATAAAACGCCCACTAACCACACGTGCAATGTACTTTGCTGGACATGCAAATTATTTCTCTTTATATGAGATATTAGTAAATCAGAGCCAGACTAAGCAGAACTGAATCTATGCTTTTTTTTCCCTCATTTGCCGTTCTCATGACTGTTCGCAGTGGTTAATCTGATAATGTTTCATACATTGTCTCATAATGATTTACTGCTAATCTTCTTCTTTTACTGTCACTTTCTCTACCTCTTACTCACTGTGATTCTCCTTTTTGGTCACTTTCTTGTTTTCTCTTTTTCCTCACTCTCACTCTCTGTTTCTCTCTCTCTCTTGCTCTCTCTCTCTCTATTTCTGGCTCTTGCTCACTCTCTTTCTCTATTTCTGGCTCTCTCTTTCGCTCGCTCTCTTTCTCTATTTCTGTCTCTCTCTCTTACTCTTTCTCTGTCTCTCACTCTTTCAGGGTCCGCGTGTCCACTTGGAACAGGTTGAACTTGCTCAAAGGTGGAACATTGAGTTCATCGATGCGTCAGGCCACGGCCCACGACCCCGCCTACCCTGTTCTGACCGAGCCTCATCTGACAGCGCTGGACCGGCGCCTCAGTGGCGTCCTAGCAACCGTGCGGCAGTGCATAGAACTGCAGGGGGCCGAGAGCACACTCATTGAAGACCGTATGAACCTGCCCCACCCCTGAGAATGCCTGTACGAAGAGCGAGACAGATGGAAAGAAGATAAAAATTTTGTCTGTGAGGCAAATGCTGCTGGTCGACGCTCTTGCTCTCTTTCACACTCTGACTTCCTGCTCTGACTGCGTAGCCCATTAGAAGCTGCAGGAAGTGACCTCGACATGAGCAGGTGTTTCTTACAGCTTTGACACAGAGCCTGGCTCCCCTGAGCCGCAGACCGGAAATGGCATTTTCTCACAGCCACAATCCATTATACCCGTCTACTCTGCTCTCTGTTTTTCTTGTTCTCTCAATAAGTTTCAGCCCTCAAGGGCTACTAACTGGAATGACACAGACTCCTCTGCTTCTAAGTATTTTTACTTGCCCTTTTATTCCTTTTTTTCAATTAATATCTCTGTGGGAGTGTGCAGAGAGTAGGCTGGTGCCAAGTTCCAAAAGGGCCTCTTATGGTGACTGAGACTGAGCTCCAACCAGGGGCATTCCGGGCTGACTGGGGGGGTGTTCGTAGACCCTGGGCTGCCCCCTGTGCACTGCATTGAGGGTCGCACCTGTGAAATGTCATCACTGACGTCACAGATGAGAGCATTACAAGACTGTCTGAGGATGGCCTGTCTAGTCCTCTTGACGTAAACAGATTGTATATACTCAGCTAACTATTTAATAATAATGTTGACAAACCGTGAATAATGTTATTGATTTTAAGGATTATAATATTGAGAGTTATGGCGCAGGTTTGCCTGCTTTAAAAATGTGCAGTATGAATCCAGTACTGGATGGCAGCGGGTGGTGGTGGGAAAGAATATTGCTACTGATGCTCAGACAAAAAAGGGATAATGGCTGTGTGAGGGCCTTTTTGACATTAAAGAAAAAAAAACAACAAAGTGTTCAATTCACTGAGTCTCCCACTTTTATAATATGAACATTTGTTGGGGAAAAAAACAATATTTCTCGGTTAAATAATATCTAATCTCAGGACAATACTAATACTGTTGACGGCAATAGTCCATTTTCAGTGATGTGGTTAACACTCTACATGGCAGCAGATGGGCTCTCAGTAACTGTATAGCTGCAAGTTCCAATTTGGTCAGAATGATTTTTTTTCTCCCTTTACCTGTCATGACTGTATGGAAAGTGAAATATATATATATATTTCAT
>JBBPCY010000156.1:11464744-11482169 GCA_037974405.1 Brachyalestes nurse | reverse complement strand
CTGACTGACACTGATCATTATATCTATGCCACAGTGTGCGTCTATCTGACTTCACACTGAAAATATTGAAACAGTGATTTTAATAAAAACCACATGCAAGTCTATTGCAAATTTAATATTACTCATAATAAAAAAATGTATGTGACTGAAAAAACTGAAATCAGCATGAAAAACTGGTTTAGAAAAGTGTGTTGTGGTTTCTGAGGATTACATTTTTTTGTTGACCTGTGTAATTAAGGAAAACACAGCAGTAGTGATGTAGCCTAAAACAAACAAAGAAAAACAATAGACAGATACCATGCAATTTAGCAATCTTAATTAAATTACTGAACAGAAAACAGTCCCTGCCTGTCATCACAAAATCAATCAATCAACCAATCAGTCTCTGCAACAGCATGCATGTAGACTACACTGGCAGACACCTGAAAATGTGCTTCATGATTCCTTTTCCATTCAAATCATTATAAAATGGCCAGTTATTGAACATTGTGTTATTAATGTATTGCAGTACTCAAGTAGCTTGTCTGCACTGTAGGCATTCACACATGTGAATGGTGCCTACAAAACCTAATGAAGCTGCAACAGCAACTAACTTCTAGGCCTCCTTTCCAATCTAAACAGACTGTTCCCTCAGGCCACTTTTCTGTAAACCTGTTTTAAAGGGAGGTAAAAACATTACCACCTGCCCAACTTTAAATACACCATGGAAAATTGTGCATGACACCTTTCACGTCTTGGTGTGAAGATCGGATTTAGCCAATGCAGTCAGGTCATGGATCACAACATGTCATTGGTAAAAGTACACCAAAGTAAAGACAAAATACACAAGGACCAATAAACAAAAACATTTGTGCTCAGTATGGTCACCCTATTGCATATACACTGAACATCAGCCATTATATTACAACCACCTGCCTAATGTAGGTCTCCCTCATGCCACCAAATATCTCTGACACGTGGTATCGAACAAGAAGACATAAGCAGCAGATCCTTGTAAGTGACAATTTTAGAGACCCAGTCAGTTTCACATCCCATTTAAGAACCAATTGTAAACCAGTATGTCTTAGCCTGTTACAGGAGTAATAACATAATCAGTGTTATTCATCTCACCTGTCACCTGTTTGTGAGTCAAAGGCTCAGGCCTGTTTCCTGTGAGCTTTTATGAATGAAACCTGTTTTACAGGTGAACATTTCATCATTACCACATGGTCAACTCCAAATACAGTAGGTGCAAAATTGTGCAAGACACCTTCCACATCTAGTTGTGTAGATCTGATTGCATTTAACCAAGGCAGTCAGACCATGGATCACAACACATGAATGGTAAAAGTATGAAAAAACTCAAGACGAAACTTCTCAATAGCCACCTGAAATAATAGCGCTCTCTCTCTCTCTCTCTCTCTCTCTCTCTCACTCTCTCCTTATCTGTTTCTTTCTTTCTCTTTATTGTTCTCTCCATTTTTTTGGTGTTCTACTGAAAACACAAAAAAGGAGGATGTCTGTCTAAAGTCTTTTGAGGCAGGGACACAGGAAAGGACAGTCTGACACATATAATTTACTTGGTGGTCAGATATTTTTCTTATGTTTTACTGTAAAAAGATTACATTTGTTTGTTTATAGACAGTACAATTATGCCAGAGTAAAAACAAAACTTCTGAATAGCCACCTGAAATAAAGTCTCTCTCTCTCGCTCTGTTTCTTTTTCTTGCTTGCTCTCTCTAATTATTTTGGTGCTCTACTGAAAACATACAAAAAACAGGAGCATGTCTGTCCAAAGTGACTTTGAAGGGACAAAACAGGGACATAGGACAGGACAGCCTGCCACATATAATTTACTTGCTGGTCACATTTTGTCCTTGTGTTTTACAGTAAAAATAAATTTGCTTGTTTATAGACAGTCAAAAACAGCCCAAGTTAAGGTTTTGAATTTTATAGTACATGTGTGGTCAGTGTAAATGCGTTCTCATTCTATTACATACACACTGAATATCACCCATTATATTAAAACCACCTGCCTGATATAGGTCTCCCTGATGCCACCAAAAACCTCTGACTTATCGAGATGTGTACGTCACAAGACCTCTGAAGGTGTGCTGTGGTATCTGACACCAAGATGTGAGCAGCAGATCCATTAAGTCTTTAAGTTGTGAGGTAGGGGACTCAGTGGATCATATGAGTTAGTCCAGCACATCCCAAAGATGCTTGTTTGGGTTGAGGTCTGGGGAATTTGGAGACCAAGTCAAACCATTTCTGAACAATTTTTGCAGTGTGGCAGGGCACATTATTCTGCTGAAAGATGCCACTACCATTAATACCGTTGGCATGAAGGAGTGTAAGGGGTGTCTGTAACAATGTTTAGGTAGTTGGTCATGTCCCAGTAACCTCCACATGATTGTTAGGAACCAATATGCAGAACATTGCCCAGAGCATCACACTGCCTCCGCTGGCTTGCCATCTTCTCATGGTGCATTCTGGTGTTATCTCTTCCACAACCTATTTTGGCAGATATTAACCACTGCATACTGGACACCTACCAAGACCTGCTGTTTTGTAGATGGTCTGACACAGTTATGTAGCAATCACAGGTTGGACAAGATCTTCAAGTTTACCAATTTTTCCTGTTTTTAACACATCATCTTCAAAAACTGACTGTTCACTTGCTAATACACCCCAACTCCTTGACAGGTACTGTTTCAATGAGAAAATCAATACTATTCACTTCACCTATAGGTGTCAAGTGTCCATTTGTCACACATGAACACACCACAGCATGGCACAGTGTGCAGTGTGAACAATGTAAAATTGTTCTCTGCATTTAACCCATTAACCCAAGTGAAGCAGCGGGCTGAGAGGAACACAGCGCCTGGGGAGCAGTTTGTGGGGATGGTACCTTGCTCAAGGGTACCTCAGTGGTGCCACTGGCAGTCGGGGGCTTCAAACCCACAGCCTTCTGATCCCAAGGATAAACTACCTAACCACCAGGCCAACAGCTGTCCATGTGAGTGGCTGTAATGTTGTGTCTGATAGGTGTGTCTGAACTGTAAATGACATGTGGTGTAAGTATTGAAACTGACACAGCAGGCCTTATAAAAGCTAATCCCATTACTTATGTCTAGCAATGTGGACTGCATTCCATTTTATACGACTACAACTATTATTTTCATAACACTGAGAATGACCCTCTAATTAACTGAATGAAGTGAGTTCAGAAGAGCTCAGTGAAACCTCTTCGCACTCTATCTTTAAATGCACTTTTGGCATCATCATGTAACTACGAAACAACATCAAATGTGCTGTTTAGAGTCATTATTTCTAGATCCATATATAAGCCAGAGGAAAAATGGCAATAAATGGAATGCCAGCAAAGGAATGCAATAAGAATTTATTTAATGTTCTATCATTTAACCTCGTTAAATCACACTGTAGCTTTAATGTTCTATCACACTGTTGCTACTGTAGCTACTGTACCTACTGTAGCTACTGAACACAGGTGACATTTTTAAAATTATGAGTAAACAGTGAAACGGTTTAGTATCGTTTTGTGTGGATAAAGTAACATTATTTTGGGACTGTTCACTACATAGCTTGAATGATCTAGCGGTATACTACCAAATTATACTACCAAAGCCTAACAAATGATTATGTGTGTGTGTGTGTGTATACATGTATGTACATGTATGTGTACATGTGTGTTTGGAGTCTTGATAGGATGGGGTACAGAAGAGGTCAGAAAATGAGAGTTGTGATTGTTCAAAATAGCTCAGCTTTCTGATTTTTCCCTCTAACCCTTAACTCCCTCTGTCCTTTCTTCTGTCCTTCCTGCAGAAGTTCTGGGTTGCTGAAAATGTGATCCCAGTCTAAACTTTGCTACAGCTTTTCATCGACTGTCTGCCTGCAGTACATTTGTTTTGTTTAGCTGTATCACAGGTCTCTATGATGACTTACTCAAAAATCTTCCTTTCTTCAGACTTCCACATCAGTATTAACAGAAAAACTGACCTCCATAGAGAAGACTAAGGGGTTAGTGGTGGCCTAGTGGATAGAATACGTGCCTCTGGGCCAAGAGGTCATGGGTTTGGATTCTACCTTCAACAGGCCCCCTGTAGTTTGGGAGTAAAAGCTTCTGCTAAATCTTGTGAATGTAAATGAATGTAAAAAGCTGTGAGAGCACAACTGGGTCAGCACTGGGTGCACATTAAAATGTAGTGTATGCTTGATCTTTGACCAAGCTAAAAGAGTGAAAAAGGTTTCAAAAGACTGTCTTTACCTTTGCTGACACTGAAGAGGTCAAGCTTAATTAGCTCTGTTGGCCTTAAATAACTAGTAACTTAACTGTTAGAGCAGTTTTCTAGGTAACTTTTTTGCAACTAGTAGAAGTCAAACATGCTTTCATTATGACAAACTAACAAGGAGGATCTAACTAAATTACAGGATAAACACATATGAGTGAATACATATACATATAGTGCATCTAAATCAAATAGACTATTGCATACAATGGTTATAAGGTGATTGCTGCCTGTTTATATTGTCTAAACCATTCAAGCCTTTCTGCCAAAGCAGACCTACCTCAGAAATAATGTGTTATCATGGTCATGAGCTCTCGTAATCTTTTATAAACAATTATTACAAATGACCAGTTGGACTGATTGACCAGAACAGTGTTGTCCTTGATGCATCAAGTACAGAAAAGCTCTTCACAACCCGACACTTATGCAGCATGACAGGAAATCACACGCAGACATATCTTACACTCCAAACAAGGTAACGTGAAAAAATGTATCTGACATTTACTTTTCCGTTCTTGTGTATTTGGGAAATTTGGCGGTGAGCTGTGCGTCACAGGATGTCCACTTTCCATCCCATGCGAGGCGTCAACGTGTAAAAAAACTCACCTTAAAATAAAGCAAGTATCTTCTTAATCTTCTTCTCTCCTCCGCTTCCTATTCTTACTGTCAGGGGCCGCATGTTTTGGCATAAATCCAGATGAAATGTCATGCGTGTGCAAGGTCTCTTTAGGTTTTGATTCAGATTAGACACCAAAGGTGATGGAAGCAACATACTGCTTGAGCGACCCTTGTTGAAGCAAGAGAAATTTTGCCCTGTATGAGAAGCCCTCTGCCACAAGACTCAGCTGATTTCCTGTGACCTGCAAACTTCCTGTTTAGGCCTTGGCCACAGATATTTACGATTCAAGTTTGTTGCCCTACACTGCAGCTATAACTGCAGCGTGAATTCACATACATTTCTTTCATCTGCAAAGCAGTAGTGCCTGAGTCCCATGCTGAAGTCCACCTGTTTCAGGGAAGCCCAGACTGAGCTCAGGGTTTCCAGCTTTGGTGAGGTGGCTGGAGTGCAATTTCCAACATTCCAAGTGCTTTTCCAGCATGATCCTGCTTAACTACCCAGATCTCACAGCGGCCTCTATCGGCCAGCAAATTCTGAGAAAAGACATTTGACATTACTTGATCAAAATTTTACTAAAGATAAGCAAATGGCTTAAATAACTAGCTCTTTTATTTATCTGTCAACTCAGGCTTCAACAAAAACTTTCGATGTTTATAAACAAGCTGTTTCTTGAGTTCATCTTCAGAGTCAGGCATATTTATGCTGTGCACTGACTAGTAAATAAACAAGTTTATACATCCTTTTTAACACCAACTGTGGTTGCAGTTTATCATAAATTGACATCTGTTAAGGTCTAAGGGCCTTAGAGAGTAATTTGAACCATCGTGTTTAGTTTTTTACAAGAGGACCTGAAGTCCTCAAACCAGTCCTCAGGGGCTGCACCTGACCCACATTTTAACTCTAAGCCAGCTCCATACACACTGGATCTAAACTGTTAAGAATACTGAATATCTAGTATATGTGTGCTGTGAGCTGGGATACAGAAAAGACACTTTCTTTGATCAGAGTTGTGCAGAATCACTATGTTTTAAAAAGTAGTGATTGCTGAACACTAAATACAATGTCCCAAATGTTTTATTTTACAAACATAAAAAGTTACTTATTTAAAATAGATTTAGAAACTTCTAGAAATTTAGAAATATACAACTCCATAACAAACACGCGAAAACTACGTATACCTGTTTTGCCACTGTTTCAGTTTCATGTCTGTCCATTGTCTCAGTTTCCTGTCCTGTCTGGTGTCTCCTGTTCAGCCGCACATCCCATCTTCAATTCAATTTAGTTCAATTTTATTTATATAGAGCTTTTTACACCCAAAGTTGTCACAAAGCTGTTTTACAGTATCTGGGTCCGAGCCCCTAGTGAGAAAGCCAAGGGCAACAGAGGTGAGGAAGAACTCCCTAAAACTGGAGGAAGATACCTTGAGAGGAACCTAGACGAACAAAAGAAGGTCTTAGTGTACAGCCTAATCGCTGTTGGACAGATTGGCCATTTTTGGCTTACGAAGTTGGTAGAGTTAAGAGTGATAAGATTTTGTTGGAGTCTGAGGTGTTCGAGAGTCTCTAGACCACAGCAACAGGAACAACAGTCTCCGTCGGAGCTTTGAAAAACAGTTGCCCTTGAACAGGGGAAAAGCATGTGAGGAGTCAAAAGTAGCCGAACACTTGGCCTCCAGTGATTGCATCCTCTATCCACCCCCATGTCGAGTGCTTTGTTCAGTTTCCAACTCTGATTTATGTCTGGTCTTAAAGCAGCTTTCTGTTCCATCCCCGTCTCTTCTCTTGTCCCTGTTTCCTGTCTTGCCTCTGCCTCTTGCCTCAGGCCTTCCTCTTGGCCAACTCTTGATGTGGGTTTATCTTACTGCCTTAGGAGTTGTGCTCTTAGACGAGGGACTCTGTAATGTTCTGCCTGTCTTTTTCCTTGGGTTTTAGCCTTTGTAATGATTCCTTGTCTATGTTCTAATGTTTCCATGCCTTTGCCTATAAGTTAAGGTACCTTTTTTACTGATTAAAACTGATAGTAAGAGAGTCTTTAAAAGACTCTTAAAATGTCTTTTAATACATCATATAATTTCATATAAAATGTGGCTAACTGAGTGTGGTTTATTTGCATAGTTACACGTTAATCCCCTAAAACTGATTGGTTTAGCCAAACATTGTATTACATTGCAGCTAAATCACTAGTAAGTTTGAATATTTTGATTATTTTAGCAGCAACTCACATGGCTCCAGATGCTGGTTTTATAACAAATTGTTTTGCTTAATAACATTAGAAATAATTTAGACTGAGACGAGAGCAGTGTAGCCTGTTTTAAAATATGTATAGAAAAATGAAAGATATGAGTGAGAAACGCAGTGAGAGTTTTTGGTTGAACGAGTTTCTGTTCCCTCCTACGCTCGTTTGCTTTACAGTACATAGACACATTACTGTAAAACCAAGAACAGGTTGAGCTCATGCTACTAAATGATTCTTTCCTCACATTCTCACATGTGAAAAAAAAAATATTTAAGATGAAAAGCTCTCAGAGCAGTTTTTACGGTTTCAAAACCGAAAGTTTTGGCTGCTCCAAAATAGATGTGCAGGATCATTCTTCCAACTCTGTTTAGCACAGCGTTTCTGTTTTTAGCATAGATCAACTGCAGTGGTGTGTCTGGCACTTTTCACAAAGCACAAAGATTTCATGAATGTTTTACTGCAAAAATATTGGCCGGGTGAATTGATTGAAAGTGCCAAGTGAGTTTATTTGTCACTTGGTTTTTAGTCTCCACGTGTGTTTCAGTTTGTCATCTGATTTTATTTGTTATTTGTTCTCAGTAGTTCCGTCTCTTCCTTAATGCTTCAACCGGTGTCTTGTTCCTGAGTTCCCAGGTGTTTCCCATTGTCTAGTTTTTGTATTTATATATATATATATATATACACCCCTGTGTTTCAGTCTGTGTTCATCAGTTCTCTGTGTTTTGCAGCAGTCTTTTACAACTCATGTTTCCTCTGTGTTTCTCTGTTCAGTTTTTGGTCTCTATGATTCTTCAGACCTGTTCCATCCTTGTTCATCTCTGATCTGTTTTCATTCTGCTTTGTCTTATTTTGTTTTGTTTAACTTTATACTTTGCTATTTCTCTGTATTGCTTCTCATTTCTTGCTGTATGTTAAAAATATCGCTATTTGCATCTACATCCTTTGCCATGACTAAGTCTACATGTTAAGGTACCTTTTTATTGATTAACTCGTAGTAAAAGTTTTTAAAAGACTATAAAAAATCAATTTATGATAAATGTTATCTCTTTTTTAAAAGAATAAAAACACTACTAGTGAGCATTGCAAAGCTGAGATAAATAACTGGCTCATCAGTGATTTATCAGTCTACTCAGGCTTCAGCTGTCTGTTGTTTGCTCGTCTGTTGAGTCAGTCTAATGACTATGAAACAGTTAATAACAAGTACCCATCATGTTTTATTTGGAAATTAAATGTTTTTTTTTTTAGTCAGTAAGTATTTTAAAAGCATTCAGCTGAAGATGTAAGAGATAAACACATTCTAAATATGTTCTTCTTTAAATGGAATATGGACCGCATATAGATACTTTATTTGTGTATTCTAAATATGTATTTCGACGTATTACATCCAAACCCTGACTGTGATTGGCTATTTATTTCTAAAAATAAGTCTGAAATCAAATTTTCCTTCTGCTTTCCAGGAGGTAATTATGGGTGTAGATTTGGTCAGAGAGTACTTTTTCCAGGAAGTAGTAACTTTAATACATTCTATTACAGAGAAGCAGGCTACTATAATTTGTAATGTACTATTATCTGTGCTCAATACTGTTGGGGACAGATGAAGATAAACTGATGACCTCACCATATATTAGACTTGTGGAATAGGCATGAGGAAGAACCCCAAAACTTTCTAAAGGCAATCTTTACTTCGGAAGAAAATCACTCCACTTCATGCACTCTAGGCAAAATAGTGACAGAAAAGTGATTGAGCTGATGGAGATAACCTTTCTTTTCTGCTACATCAACCTAAAGAAAATATTAAATTAGATTAGGAGACACAATTTAGCTGAAGACACGAAAGATGTTTAACAAAACATGATTGCATTTGAATATTAAAATAGCTGAAGTAAGGACATTTCATAATTTTTTTTTTAAATTAAGGTATACTTTAAAGCTAAAGCAAGTGCTAACCATGTTTGTAGACCCGTGGTACCCTTAAGTAAAGAATAAGGCGTTCCTGAATAAGGTGTTCGAAGAAAAAGTGGTTCCTGATAGAATTTTGCATTTAGTTGCACAGGGAGAAATGTTAGAATTGTATGTTTACTTTAGTTAAAATTCGATAATCTAATCTAATCTAATCTAATCTAATATAATATAATATAATATAATATGACGTATTGTAATAATTGCGTTAATCCCCTATAGTTAACAATGTGTTTTCCTTAATAACCTTAGAATAGGTTTAGCGAGCAGTGTAGCCTGTTTAAAAATATGTATAGAAAAATGAAAGATGCGATGGAGAGGAAACGCAGTGAGAGTTTTTGGTTAAACGAGTTTCTGTTCCCTCCTACGCTCGTTGGCTTTACAGTACATAGACACATTACTGTAAAACCTAGAGCAGGATGAGCTCATGTTCCTAAATTATTCTTTTTTCACATTATCTGTGACAAAAAGCTTATTTCAAAAGGAAAGATCTCAGGGCTGGTTTAAGATCTCACCGCTGTTTTTTTACGGTTTCAAATTCTACTATTTACAAACAGTGTCATTAAAAACATGGCAATCCAGTGAACGTTGACTCATTTTGGCTCCACTGCCTAGATAATGTGCAGGATCATTTCTCCGACCTGTTTTTAGCATAGAGTAATCCCAGTGGTGTGTCAGGCCCTGTTCACAAAGCCTAGATTGCACATAGATTTTAAGAAAGGAGTCCATCAACTTTTTTACTGCAAAAATATTGGCAGCATTAATTGATCTGAAGTACTAGGCCACGTGGGTTGTTTGAAGATGAGGCAAAAAAAGTGATCCGCTTTGTGGTTTGTGTCCCGTTCAAGCGATTTTTCAAAGCACACAAAAGGTCAGTGAATACCCTATCTACCCACTCAGTATCAGATAAAGCAAAATGAACACAATTTTTAACGGTTCAGTATGAATAAGACACTTTTATTGTATGAAGTGATTACGGCAAATAGTAAGATTTTTTTCTGGGAACTAGATGGCTCTGAAGGGTTTCGGCACCAAAATGATGATCAAAAAACACAAATAATGATACAAATCTAAACCAATATATGGGAAATTCTCCACTCACTCTCAAAGTTTGGGGAAACCTATGAAAAGTCTAGCAATAACTTGCTGCTTCACAGACTGCCCTGCTATAGTAAAGACCAACCAGATTTATAATAACACATGTAGTTGTGGCAGTACTGCTTTAGGAATAATGCCACATGTGCAGCAGACATAAATAAAACAGTCAAAGTTGGTAAAAGCTACTTTTCATTCCAGGAAAGACTTCTGATTTGATTTGAAGGGTGAGCGAAGTGTTGAAAAATACACTTCTTGGTGTTAGTAAACAGCTTTATCCAAGTTACCGAACCTTGGTGGGTATTTTTGGGAAAAAATTAAAATGTCACGAGATGACAAGGTTTCTGTGGAAAGTCTGAATAACATTGCTGTTTAAACAAAACCATGTGTCTCCATTTTTATTTATTCATGTATTTATTACAAAATCAAACAATGAGTTAAAAAAATCATGCGAATAGATTAGGATCTTTATGCCAGAGGTATGTCTTTTAACAACTTGGAATAAGGAGAAACAATAAGAAGCTAAACAGAATTAATGGAGTAAGTAGACCAACCAAAGAAACATCACTTGACCAAAAAAACAAACTACTACTAGTGTGCTTTGAGTACTGTTCTAGTTAAGGCGGCCTAAACTACAGTAATGATTTCCAGCTTTTGGACTGCACGCATGGTCAATCACATTAATGTTCAGGTTTTTTTTAACTTAGTCAAACTTCATGTGTACACATTCAGTGTAGAATATTCTGCCAAAAAAGATGCTGTACTGAATGAAACATTGCGAGAGCTAGATATGAGATATGAGGTTTAGATGGTTGTTTAACAGTGCAGTCATTCATATCTCTGTCATCAGGAGCTGAAAGGTTACCAGTAAGGCTTTTCTGTAGGCACAACTACACGTGTCCAGAGTGAGAGACAGATAAAGATGACAAAAGGCAGGTCATTGCTTTTAGAGGCCAAACATTGAACTACCAAGCTGAGGACACCTACAGAGCTAAGAATGTCAGCTGAAGTCTAGCTGGTCCTTTTCTGGTCTCAATCTGGGACGTTTTTTAGGTTGCTTAGTCATTATGGGCCTGTGATGATTATTGTACAGGGGAGCACAGTGAAACTAGCAGCTATGTAAACAACCACTTTCATGGAAAGGACTTTTTTTTTCCATGCACACTTGCACATTGCACATACAGGCACGCATACATACGAGCTCAGTGCACTTGAAAAATATCCCTTCATCCTCATGACAGAGGGGGAGCCCCTCTGAGTGCAGGGGGCTGAAGGTGTTGGGAACCAGAGTTTCTTTCCAAAAACAAGTGGGTGTCATAAACTTGCTAACCCCATTGATTCTGTTGATGCGGATGCTACTGGTGGTGGAGGGGGTGGCGACGCTGCCGCTCCTCAACGCAGGGACCACTTTCTCTGGCTAGGCAACACTGGGACTCCCCCGTCTGACTCACTTTGGGCCTGTGGTCCTTTTATGTATCTGTAACCCAGACTTAACAATGCCCAAGTGCTCTCTGTGACACATACACATGCCTTTACATGCCTCGCCATGACCTCTGTGCTGACGGTACCCTTTCGCACTGTGAAGTTCTTATATTACAGTGCCTCCACTTGCAGATGCTTGTTGGCTTATACATTTACACACCTCTCAGTTGTACGGGTGGGCTTTTAGCAGATAAAGCCGTTGATAACTCAATGACTGGCAAGAGTGGGGTGCAACTGTTCGGAAGCATACAGCTCACAGCAAGAGCTAAAGCAGAACATCTACACGAATAAGAAAAGAAAAAGATATGATAAGAGTTTGATAAACAGAAGGATGACAAAGAACAATTTCACTTGGAAAACATTCTGTCTCTGGAACACCATTCTTCCAAAAATAGCCAGTTTGTTGGTGTTTTGATGTAACGCATTAGTATATAATCTCCTATAGATGCTCTACTGGGTCAAGATCTGGTGACTGTGAAGACTATACGATTTACTGTATTTTCATTCTCATCAGATCATTTAGTGACTCCTAATGCCCTGTGGACGGGGGCATTGTCTTCCCCATCAGGATAGAAATGTTTCAGCATAGTACGTGTATTAGTGTATACCATGCAACAATTTGGCTGCTTGAGGAGAACATGAGGAAACATAACCCATCTGACCATATCACATTTTTCATTCCTCTTTGTAGATCAGTTCATTTCATAACTCCACGGATATTCAGTTCATAAGATTTTAACTCCACAGATATTTAATATCTGTAATGAGGGGGTTGTGCACTGCAGCCGCACTATATTCTCTCTGCGCAGTTGTGGGTGGATTGTTCTTACTGACCATCTAAATACATCCTGCACTGACATTCTCACTCAGCTGAGGAACAGCTACTCTTCTGTTTTTCTTTACACATCATATTAATATGTAGATTTTACACTTTCATCACAGTTTCAAGCCCTTTTTATTTATGTATTTCACTGAGATCTAAATACAGATTTCTCTTTAGTCATTGTTTTTACTGGAACACTAGTCAATAGCTGGCATTGTGTCTGATGATTTCAAAGTTTTTCAAAGTCACATAGATTTTTTCCTCTTGCCATCTCTGCTTCCTGAGGTGTTAGAAGCAGGAGAAATTGGCAAATGTAAGGATCTGAGACACTTTGACGACGGATAAACTGTAATGGCTAGGTTCTGGGGTCGAAGGATCTCCAAAACAGCAGGTGAACTGGTGACAGGGTCATGGGTGCCCAAAGCATATTGATGAACGAGGAAACGAAGGCTAACCTGCCTGATCTAATCCCACAGAAGAGCTAATGCAATCTAAACTGATTTTAAAATAGTTAATGCTGACTATTAAGAAAGGGCATCAGAGCTGCGTACCTGCAGACCGGTCAGAGTGCCCATGCTGACTCCTGTCCACTGCTATAATAGGCACATTAGCATCAGAAATGGATCATGAAGCCATGGGAGAAGGTGGCCTGATCAGAAGAATCAAGTTTTCTTTTACATCATGTAGGGGGGCGGGGTGTGTGTGCATCACACACACACACACACACACACACACACCCGGAACACACCAGAATGCACTATAGGGAAATGACAAGCCAGTAGATGCAGTGTGATGGTCTGTGTTCTGCTGTGAATCCTTGAGTTCTGGGATTCATTTGGATGTTTCTTTGACACATATAATCTACCTAAACATAGCTGCAGGAAACAAATGGGGAGGTGTATTTGATGGTTTGACAGTCGCTAACTTTTCACGATTTTGTTCACTTTGATACATATGTTTCAATGCCAAATTGGAAATGATTGGCACAAACAACAAATAATTATACTAATGTAACTGTGTTTGCCTCAATTTTCCAGACTTCATCAATAGATTTAACAGCCAGCAAGTTACAAAGTATGGTTAATGGCCACATTTTTCACATTTCAGACTGTTCACAAATTGGTTGAAGCAAACGTTATATTTTCTGATGATTTGAATTACACATTAAAACACAAATGTATAATACATAAAAAGGTAATACACACATGAACTGAAGGAAATCTACATTAATACCTAAGGGAATGTATCATAATGAAGGTGACTACGACCCAGTGTGAAATATTGATATCCTGTCATGAAGCCATGTGGTAAGCAGAACGGCTAAGGTTTAACTTAAAATTACTTCTACTTACTTTACATTTAATTTAAGATTAGATTGAATTCACATTTTCTGTTTTACAATACGTCAATGTATAAAGTTTCTCGTTGTCATAAAACACCATAGAAAAAACACATTTATTTGTACTCCCTACTGATTACATGAAATTTATGTTGCTATTAGCTTTCAGCAAAAAGAGTGAAATTACTAGATCTATATAATCTCTAAATACAGGATATTGTTGAATCACTACTGGGACTCTACGTCTGACTCAGAATATGAAGGATGCAGAGCCTGACAGCTATCATTCCACTGAACACATAACAGTTTATCATAAGTCATACGTCATATTATTATTTGCTTTATTATTCTGTATCAGTGTCATGATAAGCTAAGGGTTTCCTGTAAACACTACAGAGTATGATAGTATTGTAAATATAATTGGTATTCAAAATAAGTTTTCCTTTTCACTTTGTTTCCCTGCTAACTAAATCTTAGGAGCTGCGTGTGGCATCTCCCTTCTTCAATACAGTCATTTACAGAGCCCAGAAATATTACCAACTGTTATATGTGACATGATAGATATTCAACGGGTACATCTCAAACACGCAAGATCAGACAGAGAGATAAAATGAGAGCAGTAAACTATCTTGTCTTTCTAGGCCACTTCTTGTCATGTCAGTGAAAAATCTTTGTAAGTGAAAATGTTGTAGGAATAAGCAGTACTTAAGTCCTTTATACAAACAATACACACCTACCACTACATACTTACTGTCATGAACTGAGTTGATGAAAGCAGTATGTATAAGCGGTTTTGTTACAAAAATATATAAAAGACGGGCATCATCATGGTTACTGAACATACTCAATGAGTTGAAACACACAATAAACAACGCAAGACCACACACAGATTCACAAACACAGAAGCTACCTAAACATTAGACAGGACTAGAAACACCTGGGATTGGAGGGGTAACCAACAATACACAGGTGAACATACAAATAAAGAGGCAGGGTTGAAATGGGACAAGGAACAACACCAAAAGCCCATGGTCACTAGAATATGGGAACAGAAACAACAAGGGACTGGACACACTTCTGGGCATGAGACTGGACAGATGCTTTAACTCTTATAAGGTCTTTGGGCTTGTGGGACCCGTTTTCAGTTTTTAGCTTAAGAAAAATGAGTGGCATTTCTGTTCATAAATGTGATTTAACAAAGTTAAAGGGAACAAATGTAACATGTTTTGTTTATATTACTTGCAAATGGGATGAAGTAAACATCTGCTGAAAATTTTAACAAAAAACATTTGAATATGTTGAATTAAAAGCAGCAAAATGCAATGGGTCCACCAGACACAGCAGGACTCCCTGTGTAGCCAAAAAACGAAGACCCTAGCAGGGTTAACACAAAACTAGAAAAAAAGATATCTGGACATGAGACTGGTCAGATGATTTAACACAAAACTGAACAGATAACTGAACAGGCGATTGAACAGCACCAGGTGGCATGAGGTGGCATTAGACAAATGAATAGACAGGGTATTGACAAGTATAGGAATGTAGACTGTTACAAGGAACGGGGGCATAAACTAAGAGGGCAGGTACATGACTAGAGACAGGTGGCCTAATAGCAGCCATATCCTGATCAGTAGACATCACCTGGGCCAGAGTCGTGTCCTAAACAAAGAATTTGGCTTGCAGAGGCTCAGGAGACTAAGCAGCTGCTGGAGAGTTAAGTGGTGGCGTTGATTTGGGCACCTGAACAAGGTGGCTCTCCAGAACACTAGGCAGTTCTGTCTATAGGGCAAAGCACCAGATGACTCTGTACACGTGGGTGGCTCTTCTGTGCTCTCTGAAGCACCAGGCGTCGCTGTTGAAATGGGCAGCTCTGGGTGCTTTCTGAAGCAGCAGAGAGACACCCAGTCTTCCCAAACATTTAATTTAACAAACACTTATGTTGTAAATAGCATGCCAGTGCAATGAAAACCTCATGAGAAAATGCAGTTTGTACATAGTCAGCGTCTTTCATGTTCATCTGCTCTAACACACTGAGCTACTTTCACTTTTCAAATGCAAGACTGTCAAGGATGTTTCAAAGAGAGCTAGTTTGTAAATGATACTTTAGTACATCAGATTTTTTACTTTGTTAAGCTTACAAAAAATTCTTCTACACCTTCGGTGTGTGAAACATATGAATGGCATGTTAGGGCTGTCACTTGTCTGGTGTTGAACTGGAAAATCTGGTATTAAGCTCCGTTATGCCCCCTAGTGCCATTCTAGGTCTAGGTCTGTACTTCTCTCTCTCTTTACCCTTGCAGACAGAGTAATCTGTGTTAAACTGGAAATCAGTGTGAATGGCAGTGAACAAAAACAAGTCTTACATTAGAATCTTTCAGTGATCAATTACAATGTGTGAGTGTGAGGTGTTTTACCACACAATGTCTTTGTTAACCAATTCAGCATCTTATAAACAAGTGGCAAAACACATTCTAAAAACACATAATACATTTTACTGTACAGCAGTTGTTTAAAAGTCTATCATACACAGACCTGACAACATACACCCATGACAAGCAAAGTGCCGGTGCAGACCCTGTCCACTGCCAAAAGTACAGTTGGGACGTGAACATCAGAACTGGAACAATGGATAAAGGTGGACAGGTCTGATAATCATTATTTATTTTACATTATACGGATGGCTGGGGACATGTGTGTCGCTTACCTGGGAGAGAGATGGCACCAGGATGGACAAACCAGTGGAGGCAGAGTGATGCCCTGGACAATATTCTACTGGGAAACAGTAGGTCCTGGCATTCAAGTGGATGTTGCTTTCTTTTTCCATACTTGATACATGATACATACTTTTGCATGTATCAGTTTTTCCTATATTTACTTATATGTCCACTATATATACTCACTGTGTACATACATACAACTATTCGCCTAAGTCTACATGTAGCTTTCATATAGTTCACATATATACATATACGTATATATTTTACAATACTGATGCCCATATTTTTATTTCTAGATTGTATAGTGTACATTTTATACTGCACTGTTGGTGTAGTATTTTATGCCATTCTATTGTTTTCTTATTTTTTGCTGATCTTAACTTTGTACTGTCCACTTTCTGCCATGACAAAGCTAATTTTCCACGTGTGGGACTAATAAAGGTTTATCTTATAAGTAAGTAAGTAAGTCAGTAAAGCTTTATTGTCATCTCGGCCATATACACAGTACAGAGTGAGATGAAATATCGTCCTCTGGACCATAGGTGCAACATAGAACACAACAGAACAGCAACACTCAGACAGATTAACAGTGAGGGTAAAAAAGGGGATTACAAGTTAACCTATAAATATATCTAAGTTTACTAATATACCATTAAAAAATAAAATACTTAAAAATATATATATATATATACACACACACACATATATATATAATTTTTAAAATCTAGATTAATCTCACTGTAATCTTGGAGTTAATCTAGAATAATCTAGATTAAAATGGCTCATTTGTATTCTGCCGAAGGCATTCAGAATGTGTGTGCTACCCAAATAATGACTAAAAGTAAGTATTTGACAAGGGGTTTCTCA
>JBBPCY010000156.1:11418058-11464644 GCA_037974405.1 Brachyalestes nurse | reverse complement strand
AGGGAAGAGCAGGAGAGAGAAGATACATCAGAATGTGAGGCAGCAACAGCAGAACATGGAGGTGAAGTAGGTACTTATGGCAAGAAAATCATGCTGCCCAGGGTGTGCACGGCTGAGTTTGTTTCGCGGTGTGCCGGGGATGAAGTTTGGTTTGTTTCACCAAAAATATTGACCAGGAGCCACCACTGGTGTGTATGGTTAAATGACAATAAACCTACTAGACTTGCGTTATTGTCATCAGCAGCTGTGTACAAGTACATAGAAATGTTTCTCCATGGACCATGGTGCAACATAGAACAACATTTAACAAAGTGTAACGTTTAACAAAGTGACGGAAACAATACAAAAAACACTAACACAATAAATAGATCCCACAACAATGTAACAGTAATGTATGTGACAGTATAGTGTGGATGTTATGTAAACCTTCCAGACTGACTAGTATTGCACCAGAAGTATGATCGTTGTACAGGAGGAAAATAGCAGCATTGAACAAAGTGTGAGGGATGACAGGAATAATACAATCAATAGACAATATAGCACTGTGACAGTACAGTGAATGGAATGTAAATCCGAAAAAATACATTAAGCAGACAACACAGGAGAGTAACATAAAAGTGGGAAGTGTATGTAAACCTTCTAGAATGAATAATAATGCTCCATACATGTATTACTGCAAAGGAGACGGAGGACGGGGCACACCGATGACTTTCAGCCCGAAACAGTTTCCATATCAGATAGTGATACAGCTGGATAGCAGACATTCAATGGTACTCTTAGGAGATCTCAAGAACAATGTTAACCTGGTAGTTGATTATTTAAAGCAGGGGTGTCAAACTCCTGTCCTGGAGGGTCATGGTCCAGCATGTTTTGGTGATTTCCCTGCTCAGAAACACCTGGTTCACCATCCCCAGTTAATTGTCGGGGTTTGTGAATGTGTTCGAGGAGGAGAACCATCAAACTGTGCTGGACACCAACCCTCCAGGAGAGTTTTAACACCCCTAACTTAAAGCATACAAGGTTGGGACCGCCTGCTCCAAATGGCGACCAGCAGAGGGCGCTGCAACTCCTTTGTTTTCAGTGGATATACTTTAAAATCACGAATGAGTTTAAATGGATTGGAATATCCTCATATTCAGATTTTGCTTCCTTTACATTCCTTTCATCACTCATCAACAAATGAACGAAATGTTTTTCCACACCAGTGGATCATTGTTAACACATTTTCTAAAGGCATGGGGAGAACACATTTGAAGGGTTTGTTTATTTGTTTTGTGTTACTTGACAGCAGGCCCCGAGTGGTGGCGTTCCTTTAGTCTGAATCGAGCAGCAATACAGGAAGTGTTGTCACGGCACCATTAGCTCGCAACCTGTTCTTGTACCCTCAAGTGTATTTGCGTGAACAACAATGCCGAAACCTCCATTCTTCCCTCCCTAAAGAGCAGATAAAAAAGACAACCATAGACGTCAAAGCCTATTTTGTTTGATGCTCACAATGTTCGTTAAAGAGGGGGTGGCTTTTTTTGTCTGCTTTTGTCTCTTCTCACACTCTGCCTACGTCTGTCACGTGTCGAGAGGGAAACCACCGCAACCCCCCTCACATGACAGAAAAACACTTTCAGAATGATTCACATAGGCCCTTAAATGAGTAATCTATTTTTTTCTTTCTACATAAAAATCATTCCATCCCGGGATGACCACTCCGAAAAGGCCCTTGATTAGACCTCCCCTGTGTGAGCGGGACCGATGACTTATAGGAGAAGTTCCTATTTTCAGGGATGGCGTAAGCACAAAGGGCCGGCTGTCCTCTAAAACCTTCAGCGGTTGATTTTCAAAACAGTCCGGTTCCTTCCGTTTATGGTCCGCACCATCGCGTGGCTTTAACTTTGAAGAACAGCTTTCTGGATAAGCTTAGTGTTGATTTAGGCAACACTGTCAGTGGGGATTCTGCATTGAAAGGCCTATTTAGTTTAGGTGAGTGTTTCCAAATCCTGCTCCTTCAGTATCCTTGACCTTTGTCTGTAAGAGATTTCTTTGCTTCCAATTCAAATGCTCATGAAGAAGCCCTTCATCAGTTTAAACGTGGTGCTTACACAGTGCAGGGGCACTCCAGGGCCAAGGCAAGGGAACCTCTGGCTAAAAATGGTTAGAATTTAGTGGAAAACCACTCCACTAAGTTACAGTCACTAGAAAACATTTGTGAACCATCTGAAATTGATTGAAGGCACACAACAACTAAGAAGGAAAATGTAAAAATGGTCAAATTCCAACATCAGCAGTAAACCATACGGCAGTTGTTGTATTAAAAGAGATGACATTTCTGATTAGACAACCAGTCAGATGCTTATCCTAATCATCCACAAGAACAATTCTGAACAATGCTTGAAAAAAACAAGCAACACTTGTACACAGAAGTGTGAAGTGTATAGTCATGCATGAACACACCACAGCACACAGCGTGAACTTCTTTCTCTGTATTTAACCCATTCACCAAGTGTGTGGGGATGGTATCTTCAGCAAGGGTACCTCAGTGGTGCCACTGGCAGTCCTTGGACTTGAACCCACAGCCTTCCGATCACAGTGGCAACTCCCTAACCACCAGGCCACCAGCTGCCCTGGTGTACAATTAAAACGTTTTTTTTCCAAAGCATTTTTAATTGCGATCATATATTTGATGGTAACTGGAGATTCT
This sequence comes from Brachyalestes nurse, assembly GCA_037974405.1. NCBI lineage: Eukaryota > Metazoa > Chordata > Actinopteri > Characiformes > Alestidae > Brachyalestes > Brachyalestes nurse. The sequence continues at coordinate 11,461,952 of JBBPCY010000156.1, read as the reverse complement.
TCCAAAGCCCATATGATGGGAAATGTTTACAGACAGATTTCTGAAGACCTGGGCCTCTCTAAGGACTTGGGTTCACAATCAGGTAGATAGTTTACAAAGAAAATGAAATCAGCACAGTTACTGCTCTGTCTGTAGGAGTGGGTGTGCAAAGCTTAAAGTAAGGGCATCTCACAGAATCCTTAAGTGGTAAAAAAAAAAAAAAAGTAATAAAAAAGCACGTCCTAGAATCACCACTTACAGTTCCTTGTTTGAAAATGAGATTTTCAAAGTTAAATGTCCTTCATTATGTGGAGATTCTTCACAATCTCATTTACAAAAACAGTTCTATCAGGAAACACATCCTATTCCGTTTTTGGAACCTATTTTTAAGAGTGTCAGTTGAAATAAAGTTTCTTTTGACGGGAACGTATTCAGACAACCACTGAACAACCACTTAAACACTGAACAACCACTGAAGAAGTGTGGTGTTCATGAAATGTCATAATGGAAGAAACCACTACTCCACCACTAAAGTGTTGTGCACAGAGCACAGTGACAGGACACCGAATACCCTTCTCCCAACACTGAAGCTGCTTTGTTGCCTCAGCTCCCAAACGACGTTGAAGGCATTGAGGGTTCAGTGAAGTCCAGAGAAGAACCCACTGAAAAGCTGTTGCGTGGTCTGAAGCTCACCATTTACATTTACATTTACGGCATTTAGCTGACGCCCTTATCCAGAGCGACGTACATCAGTGCTCAAGCAGTCTACATCTGTTTCTTACACTCGTAAGCTAAACTCAAAATCATTGTCTACTATTCAGCCGTGATGCTGCATGCTCGGTACACCTAAACACCGGTCTAACAATGTCTAAACACATGACAAAGAAGTCAGAAGTTAAGACAGAAGTTTTGCTTATTTAGTTTAGGACTACAGATTTAAGGCTTTATGTTGCTGACTAAAGAAGTCTAAAGTAGTCACCTGGTTTAGGACGCATGACTCACTGTGAGTTACACAAATGAGCAAAATATCACTGTACATCCATGCTGTAAGATGCCTATTTTCAGTCTGTTTTAGTTTTTTGTTGGAGTGATGATCTAGACCTAGTGACAACCATCATAAATGCAAAAGAATCTAATTTAAGCTGAGTCCTCATTATGACTGGTTTGTGAATACCAAACTTTGTATCATCTTGCCTGTAGTTATATTTTGTTGGTATATTTTTATGTAAACCATTTGGGTCACCATTGACGTTTAGCATTTGTTGGCAGCATTATTGTCATACTTCATGTGCTACAGTAAAAAGAGGACATTTTTGGCTCTAAACTTTTCTTGACTGACTACATCTAGGGAACACTGAAAACTGTAAATTTGATTTTATTTCTTTGCCGAACTATTCCTTTATGGATGTTTAATTAGACTTATTCCTGTGATTTGTCAATGTGTCAGTATATCTATGAGTTGACCTTCAGACACTAAACCTGTCTGAGTGTTGATTACATATGGGATGAGGTGAGAATATGCAAATTTAAGATTTTGCCACACTGTCAAATCTATCAAACTTAAATCCCTCTCAGGTCTTGAAAAGTCCATCAGATCTGTGGCAAAATTGTATGGCATAAGCCACATCGCACTGCACAGATTTTGTAAACAGAGAAAGAAGTTAGAAGAGCAGGGATCTTAGGGATCTTCCCTGTCTAGGGTACTGTAATGGAAAGAAGACCTTCAGTGATGAACCAGAGAAAGAGCTGACAGAATATCTAACGAGGGCTTCTGATACGTATTATGCACTATATCGACATGAGTTAAGTAGATAGGAATTGATAAAGGATAAGTGAGGAAAAAATTTGCAATTTATGCAGCCATCCATTCATTTTCCGTAATTGCTTACTAGGGTTGTCACTAGTGTTGCAGGTTAGTAATTTATATTAAATATTATAATATTAAAAATAATTTAATGCAATTAAAATTACAGGTGAGAGAACTTATGTATCAGCTTGCAGTGAAATATGGGTGCATCCAAAGTCTTGGGACAAATCCTGAAAGGCTGGAGGAGACTACATGAAATAAACCCAACTTTATCCAGTGCTGAGGCCACAAACCTTGCACGGGGCACCAGTTTAAAAAAAAAACAACGTGCAGTGTTTTTCAGAAAAGTTGTCGAAGTGATAAGGAGGCACATCTTCACTGCAAATGACATTGAGGCTGGCAAAACAACTGTGCAAACCCCAGACAGAGTGGCATTAAAGGTTGAGGCGATGACCTCAGCAGAAAGGGGCTCAGTGGTCACAGTCCCTCCAATGTTGTGTTCTTACGCATACATTATGCAGACCACTTTGTAAGAGATGTATCAGAATCAAGTTTTTGTCAGAATCCTTATTTCATAATGTTACATTTCACCCCAGGATATGTTACAAATTACCCAGACTATTGTCTATACCCAGACTATAGATTGTTTTTAATGTCAAGTATTGTTTATTTTATTGTTCATTTTTTGTCTTTGAGCAAATAACTCATTTTGCTCACTCTGTTTTTATAAAGATCAATATGTGGGAATGATACAAAAGTTGCCATTGACTATTGACTATTTAGTCAAAATTATTTTGTGTTTGACAACAAAAATGTACTGGACCAAGAAACATTTCACTGAAAGACAAGATTTGTTTAAGGAGGACTGTCCAGCATGGCACTATGCAACAGAACTTCAAATGAGGAGTCTTTATCACAGCATTGGGTTAATAGAAAAGGTTTGCTAGACACATAATTGACGATTGTAAATAGGCTAACATGGACAGAGGGTTTAAAGCATGGGGCACATGTTATTCTGACATGCAAACAATTAAGAAGAAAAACCATGTTTATCATGCTCATTCATTACCCTCACAGAAATCAACAAAGCTGGTGACCTTCAGTTGTGTGATTTTGCTGAGCTTTCCTTAGTGAAAGATTATTTTGTACATATTGAGGGCCAATGGTCAGAGTTGTTCTTGTGTATTTGTAGGCTGTACATTTGAGACCAGCATTTACAGTACATTTTATTCTCATAAGAAGAGAAAACACAGTCCACATAACATAAAAGACTTTAAGGTGTAGACCAGGTATTGACCAGGCAAGACCAGGTATTGTGACTATACATGATAGACCCGAGGGTTCTGAAGAAAGCAGGGAAGCGTACTCTGCTGATGAACTTGAAACTGCTGATGCTCAATCAGATATTGACTGTAACAGTGTTTCTTAAGTACAAAATGGCAAACTTGCGCACAAAGCTCGGAAGTCTTGGATGTTCTGAAGTAAGCATAAATTCTTTGAAGAACAAACGCCAAGGTCAGCATCATGCTGCTTCAAACATTAACAGAAGAGCTGAAGTTAACTACTGTCCTCAACATCCAAAAGGAGAAACATCTGACAGTTTAGAGAAAGAAAGAGTTGAGCTTGTGAAAGAAATAAAAAAACATGGCCAGCTCTCTTCAGTGTCAGTGAAGTAAGTTCACTGTAAGTTATTTTACTGTTCCTGTTACATCACAAATTGCTCATGTTCTCAGGTACAAGACATTCAGTGTGTCAAGAACAAGACTGTGTCCAAGCCACTATTGGCTTTTTCTTTAACTTTAAGAAAAAACGTTAATCAAGATCGCTGCTTGAAATGTATGAAATAAAGATATATATATATATATATATATATATATATATATATTTAAAAACCCCGCATTCCTCAAAATAACACGTTTTCATTAAGTGGTTATGCCGGTCCAAATGGAGTTCCAGCTTAACAGTTTTTTTTAATACTGTTCTGTATCTAGTTCAGGCATTCACAAATTGCTCAACAGGTACCTTTTCTGTCATTGTCTGATAGAGAATTTTTTTTTTGTTTTTTCATGTAGGTATGCTGATAAAATTGATCCGTTCAATTTTGTGAAAATAAAATAAACACTGTTTTTTGAGAATTCAATTGTAACTGTACGTTTCATTAAATAAATAGAGTTGTCCAGTTAACTTAAGCATTAATAGTTGAGGCAACATAACAGATTAAGTCCAAATTACATACTTAAAATCAGTTGGTTCAGCAAGATTTTGTGGGTTTTCAGGTAAACTAATCAAAATACTTGAAACTAAAATAGTATGATCTCATTGATTCAACATGAATTCTGATCTTTGGTTCTATTTACCTTCCTTTGGTTCAAAGGGCATAATCCAAATGTGTGGAAATTTTTCATAATTAAATTAAGTTCCCCCAACAATTTTTTTTGAGGACAACCATAAAAAACTCCTAGTGCTAGTGGAAAAAGTTGGAATGAATAACTGGTTGACCGCCCCCATGGCAGCAGTAACCTCAGCCAAGCGCTTCCTGTAGCTGTGGCTCAGACCTGCACATTCAGGAGGAATGTTAGCATGTTCTTCCTGGCAGAACTGCTTTAGCTCTGTCATATTTTTTGGACGTCTCGTGTATGACTTTCTTCAAGTCATTTCACTCTGACTTGGCCACTCCAAAAGGTGGATTTTGTTTTTCTGTAGACATTCTGTTGTGGACTTGATCCGATGTTTTGGGTCATTGTCCCGTTGCATCACCCAACTTCTACAGAGATTTCATTGACGTATAGACATTTTCACATTATCATGAATATTTTTGATAGACTTGCAATCTGGCCAGCCCCTGATGCAGCAAGGCAGGCCCAAAACATGTTTCCTCCACCACACTTTACGGTTGGGATGATGTTTTTATGATGATATGCAGTGCCCTTTCAATGCCAGATGTAGTGCTGCATTTTCTTTCCAAATAGTTCAATCTTAGTTTCATCAGTCCACGAAACATTTTGCCAGTACCGCTTTTGAGTGTAAGTGTGCTCTTTCGCAAACTTTAGCCATGCAGCAATGTTCTTATTAGTAAGCAGTGGCTTCCTTCTTGGTGTCCTGCCATAGACACCCAAGCGTGTTTCGTGGACTGATGTTTAATGTAGACTCATGAACACAGATGTTAGTCAGTTCAAGTGATGCCTTCAAATCTTTGGCTGGCACTCAGGATTGTTTCTACAGGATTATGTAAGCAGCCCACTGTAGCTATTGCTATTTTCATGTAGAAATGGCTAGAATGCACATTTTAAGCTCTTAACCAACCAAGTAGAAATTACTTTTCGGTCAGTGTTTTTCTTTATCTGAATCTGCCTTGCGAATCCATGTGAGTCAGTCCATTATCAACATTCTTAAGCTTACCAACTGCAAATTTGAGTATGAGAAGAGAGGAGATACATGTTTGAAGGTCTGTGTGAAGTTTTCCTTTATGAATGAACAAAGATTAAATAAATTACCAAGGCATTACCTCTTTCAACATCATCAAGTAACCTTTTCATCACCTGGAATTCATCATTAGGGTAGGGGCAAATAGCTGAAATACTGGTTAACAGAGTCACAGGACAAAACTACAAGCTGCATACTCCTCAGACAGCGTGAGTCAACCATCTTTACACATTTATCATCATTCTCACATATTGGATGTATGAGTATGTGGGTTTTACCTGCACTACACTCAAGGGTGTAACTTTGTGTTGGGGTCCGGGAGCATGCAGTCAGTTAAAGAAATGACATTTTATCACATGTATCTATCATATAATGATGCACTTGCACCTGACTCTAGTTACTGTTGCTGCCTAGCTTATTGACCCCATTTACCTGTCTATTAAAAGAGAGGGTATACCTTATGACCACAAATTATTTAGGTGGTGGAGCATTCTCAGTACAGTAGAGACACACTGAGTGTAACAGGTTAGACTTGAGCAGGGTCCAGACCTATTTATAATTTATTTTAGGCAGTATATTTAAAGAGTGCTTGTTTTCAACTTAAGTACTTTCTTTTAGTCATCAATGTGATTACAGTACGGGTGGGGGGGAACAAAATTTTATTTGAATATTGGGTCACACATCAATGCATGGATTGTCTACCATAACATACAATTTATTTTCCTTAACAACATATTCCTAAAAAATGTATTGATCCAAATTTCTTTGGCTTATATACACTATGAACAATTTCTCAAGTATTAAGATGAAAAATGTGTTTTTTACATGAAGAAATCTCTAGCCTGTTACTGATAAAAATGCCTGATGCCAAACTGCTTACACATGATGCAAATCTACCTCTTAACATGGACGGCTGGTAAAAAAAAAAAAAAACCCACTAAAAAAAAATCTGTATGAAACAATGAATGAGGCAAAATAATACAGGAAAATAAAAGTTACTGTACAGAGGGCAAACCCTTTTGTCCATAAACATGTATCAGCCTCAAACACCTGTTAGCATAAAGGTGTTTCTATTTTCTTTTTTAAAGGTTTAGGAGTACTTCAGTGACCTTATAAAACTACACGCATAGAAAAGTATTAAACACACTACAGGTCATTTAATCCATTACTCTATGACCTGGTTTGACTAACATGCAAAGGACAACTCATTTAAAACTTAACATAAAATAAGACTTTCCATATGTCCTTCCACATGAGAGTATTTCAAAATTATTTACTTTCATAAGGTTGAAAATGATACAACTGGTAGGTTAGATAAGTCTGCACCATATAGGGTCATGTCTTGGTTTCTATAAATAAAGGCAAAGATTAAGAATATACCAAATAAAAAAAGAGAAACACATTAAAAAAACATCCTGAACAGATGGACAAAAAGCTTTCCACAAGTGTCCGTTATCTAAGTAGACCACAGTGTACTGATTCAAGGAAGAGAAAGCTTCATCTAAGCTTTGTCCTAAAAGGATTAGCTGAACAAGAATGGATTGCTTTCACTCCGGTACTTCAATATGCTCTACTTAGAACATGTTGGCTTGTCAGTTGACACACACCTAATAGAAATTGAGTGACCCACTAATGCACTGGCCTATTCTAACATGATTACAAAAAGGCATGGAGGATGGGTATTAGAGTATACCATTTTGAAAGTCGTCATAACAGGCCATGGCACATACCAAAGAATGCTAAGCTAACTTCACCAGCAAAGCACTGAAGGAAGCACAAGGTGCTATTTTGATCTCATGTTGAAATGAGGTTTGTTGTTTTGAAAAAATATATATATTTAAAGGAATCCTCTGCCATTTTTCAACCTAATCTCCATCTAGTGTACCCTAAATTACCATGCATAGTATTTTTGTCTTCCTGAAGTACAGAGAAAAGCCTTTTACTAGAATGTGTAATGCTGCCTTTGCCAGTTTATTATGTACATTTGCACTCATTAGCTATTTTATCAGGTGTATCTACCATAGTAATACACTTAAAACCTGACTGTATTTGTCAAATGCAGGCTCATAACTATGGTAGATTCATTTTTTAAATGATCTTATTTAAGTACAAGCTTAAAGAGGACAAATTGGATGGTAAACCATCTTGCCTCCTGGATGATAAATAGCACCCAAAGGCACAGCAGCACCAACTTTTCTTGCTATGGGTAGTCATCACATTTTTTATGCATTTGCTTCAACTCAACAGAAACATGCCAATGCTTGTTCCAAATCAGTGGAAAATAATTGCAGTCTATTATTTAATAGTGGTTTTTTGAAGAAAGGTGATCATGTGATTATGTAAAAGCAGGGATAAGCATATCTATACATGTGATAGATGGACATAAGATTGAAAAACACTGGACTATTAAGTTGAGGCCTCCTGCTTGGGCAATAAATAGGTTAGTCTAAACTAAATACCTTAGTCTACAAGATGTGTGTGAAATGACGAAGCTAAAGTAGCAACACAATAAACTTGTCGCATGGTATCACAACTGACATAATCTGCAGTTATCTGAACTCATATTTTAGGCCATCATTAGCCTACCGCACAACTGAGTCCCAGTGGTACCCAACAAGGAAAGCTCAAAGACTGTCAGGCCATGGCCACAATCACTCTGGCACAGAGTAATGTTGGTGCCATTCCAGGTTGACACTGTGAGTACATGTCCACTCTTCTCTAATGGTGCCCTGGATACAAGTTTACATCTGATTCACATGTGCTAGCAGGACCAAACAGTATCAAGTCAGCTTTCCAATAGTCTGTGCTAAGAATCACCAAGTAAAGTCCTTGTACCACTGATTAAAATGGACAGCAATATGTAGCCTTTTCTTACTTCCCATCATTGTGGGAATTCAAATTTTATCCCAGTTTTTTCACCAAAATTATTCCATATCACTAGTATTAGAATGTTATGCCAAAATTAGTCTGCTCTTTGGTCACAGGTTACTAAGATGCTTTGTTTAAGCCCTAATACTTTTCCTCATACCACACATTTCCTCTTGTATATCCTTAATATACAGTTGTGTGCTTCCATGTCTTTTTGCTGCTGGTCGTAAGATGAATATTTCCCTGCTGCTCTCTAAGAAGGACAATTCAGTACTTATAAAAAGTAAAGGTAATACAAAACTGGTTCTGGAAACTTCTGGATAAAAGCAGCATGTTCTAAGTCCGAGATCCATGAATCTGGAAAAGCTGTGAAAGGGGTAAAAAAAGTTAAACAATCAGCATTTTTTTGCTTAACTATAGTTACATTGAACTAAAGGTGCTGCACATAAATAATATTGAACACTGCTAAATAAAGCCTGACCGAAGGACAAATGCTTCTTCAGATGAAGATGTAGGTGAAGATGACTAAATGAAAGTTTATGGAGTTGAAACTGTGCAGGACATCTAAAGAAAATCATCATTTGGACTGAATTCAGTATAATCTTTATGCTCCACCCAAATGTTTTAAGTACAGTATGTGTGCAACCTTGCTTAGACGTTTCTAATGTCTAGGCTATTTAATTGTACCCTTCTGATATCAAATCTATGTCATGACAATATGGCGGAACTAATTTCATTTTATGGACTTAAGGGAAACGTAAAACTGTATGAACCACTTACATTTGTAGGAAAAACCAGTCTTTACAGATCTCACATACTAATTCCTTAATAGTGTAAGAACTTAATTTAGTTAACTGCAACTGATTGCAAAAATATTTTGGTATGTTCATTTTGTAAGGATTGATTTATGTAAAATGAACCCTGATATGAAGTGAGAATGCTGCCATGCAAACCTTGGAGCACAGGGGGCTGAGACCCTCATTGCAGGTCTGTCTTAATTTGCTTCAATCCAAACTATGATGTGGGTTGGTTAAAGTACGATGTGGTTGTTAAAACACCATCGCCTCTTGTGGCCAACTGCTGCGGGAGGCTGCCAGTTTGGTGATTTACCTGACCAACTAAACCTAATAATATACTGCTGAACTGAATTTAGCACATCTGAGTGGGAAAATCAGTAGCCTACAATTACGTGATTTTGCAACCCATGCTCACCCCTGACTGACAATTTATATAAATCCCACCCCCACTACAGTGAGCCTTTGTGTTGTGCTGTGTTTTCCGAGGACGTTTTATATATCCAACGCAACACAGTGTGTATCTCACAGTGTTACTTAAGCACTGATGTACGGCGCTCTGGATAAAAGGCGTTTGCTAAATGCCGTAAACATAAAAATAACTCTCAAATATGAACTGAATTAATACATAGAGAAAAGACTACTAACGTCAAGCCAAACAGGATGGTAAGGGCCTTCCCATTGTGTCCCTGCATTGCAGAGACATAAACCCAATTCAATGAAACACAACACTTCAACGTCCTCTTATTATGGGATATCCTTAAAATATCTGCATCTAACACACACACTGAGCTAGCATTTGTCCTCACCCGTTGCTGTGACCTGAAAAATGACAAGCCTCCTAATCTCTAATCCTCTCATTGGGGCTGGAATTTCTCTCTCTCTCTTCTTCCTGCTCCTCCTTTGCTCCTTCATCCTCCTGATATTCTGATGTCTTGACATTTATTGGATGATCAACAGGGAGAACAGAAGGTGGAGAACAAAAAGGACCACAAACACATGGGTGACGAAAAAAGAGGAACGAACATTTTTCATAAAAATCATCAAAAACAAGTATGTGCAGATGATAAGGTCTTGGCAGACAGAATACAAGCCCATGCAAGTATATGATACTGAATGGGAAGTGATTAAAATTGGGACTGTACTAAAGGATATACAAATGCTGTACATTACCAGTGAAGATCACCAGTTTGTGATGGGTATGTTGACTGGAAATGAAGTGTTCAAGTTAAACAGAACAATAGTATGTACATGTTGTGTGCCCTAACCTTATTCTTGTGGCTCTGCTCGGTTCCCGGAAAAACACCAGACGTGTGCAGCTCTTTGGACACGACACAGAGGAACTCAGCCTGGTCTTCTGTGCCATAGCTGTAGGATGAGCCAATGTTCACCATCTACAAGAGAGAATTACATTACATGTCCTCAAGACTCAAAGGTGTTGTGTTTGAAAATGAAAATATGGCTAGATCAAACACCCTTATCTTTGTGTTTAAGTGCAGGCTTGGTTTAATACTATCAAGCAGTTTTAATTAGGGCTGGCTAATTTAAATACTTGAGTATTCCTTTGTTAAGTTTTGCCTCAGTTCTCTATGGTATTCGGGGGCTTTATCTGTTTTAAACTACAAAAATTGTACCAGAACCACATATTTATAGCTGGTTTAGCTTATTGCATCATTACTTAATGCCAGACACACGTCACCTTGACGTAGCAAGTTGCATAACTTTATACAGGGCCATTGTAGCTAAGAAAAGTGCTCAATGATAAAATGCGAGAGGAATTTTATCACAAATTAGTAAATTATCTCAATGTTTGGGTAAAGTGATTCCTATCCAAGTACCACTACGTGTCCCATGCATGGTACCTCAGCTCCATCACATAGCTGCTTCAGACAGTGACACTGATTAGAAAATAAAATGATAAAACAGCAGATTTGTTTTTTTTACTACTGTATCTGATGAGAATTCTCCACAAACCATTGTTCTGGACCAACAAGATTTAACACATTTGAGTACATTTTTATTTTAAATACACTTAACATAATGTGAAAATGTAATTTGACAATCTCTATTGTGTTTACTTTTACTCCTGCATGCAAGTGGGAAAATAAATGACATGTTGGAAGGACAGATGGTTGATGGTCCTTAGATACCACAGCTGGCGTGTGGACCAAAACACAGATTGAGTCACTTTAGGTGTTTTCACATATAGTCCTCTTTAAAGGAACCGAACTCAGGGTGTTTTCTAATATAGTCCTCTTTAAAGGAACCGAACTCAGTCCTCTAAAAGTGGTCCAAAAGAAAAAGAACTCAGTTCTTTTTATGTTCACAGTGAGAGTTCATATAAAAGGGCCTCGGTTCTCTTTCTGGTCCACTTCAGATGGTGTCTCAGTTTTTTTTTCTGCTCACCCTTTAGTTCCTCATCCAACGTGTTGCCATTGTTCCTTCACATTCACCATTCTCGGGAATTTTTTTCTACGTAAGAGTAGATGGTTAAAAGCTCTACCAAACTAATACATTTTCTACAAATAGCTATGCTACTATTTGGAGAGCATGGATGTAGAGCAAGAATGCTTTGAGGTTGTGCAACTTGGTAGAGAAACTTGATCTTGACAAGAATCTCTAGGTCCCTTTATTATGTTATTTATTTAGTTATTTATTGGTTTTTTTTTTTTTATCATTATCATTAATTCATTTATTTTTTAGTTTATTTCTTTATTGTCTGTTGTGTTTCCCGCATAGACATATATGGTTTCCTGGGGATGTATTGCGTGATCTACCCACGTGAAGCCTAGAGGGTGAAAACAGTCTAAGTGAACCCAGAGCGTGAGTTCATAACGCGTAAGTTAACCGAACCGTGCCGTGGACTGAAAGCGAACCGAATTTCGTTTGGCGTGTTCACATATACAAAAAAAATGCTGACTAATCGATCTGAGTTCACTTTAAGGGCTGAAACGGACCAAATGTGAAAACACCCTCAGTCAGTTGCGTCGTCAGGCCTGGGCGTCCAAGGCTACAGCCCAGAATGTTTTACGATAAGCCTTGATCTATTCATGTGCCCAATCATTCTGATGCTTACAGGTTGCCGAATCTAAATAAAATTTTAAGGATGCTTTTTAAAAAGGATGAGTAAGAAAAATATGTAGAATACTGGTAAGGTCTGCTGTAATTTTAATCACTTGTAACATTCCTCAATTAATGCAGTGGAATCAGCACCTTTAGCACACCTTTTTGCACCCTTAGTCTGAAATTAGTAACCCTGAAACCACATTAGATGCGGGTGTCACTGCAGCAATCAGATATGCAAGCAGACTCCAAGTTCTGGAGGGACAATGGGACACTGCGGGCAGGGGGAGGGAAATCAATTCAGTGTCAGTCTAACCCACAGTCCAGAGCAGTCCAGGGCGGGGCTTTCGGCAGGTGCGAACGCTGACCTGCTCAAACTTCCAGCCGTCTGACATAGTGGACACCATCTGGGTCAGCTCCTCCTCCTGGCACTGCAACACCCTGTACACATGCTTTGGAGGTACCTGCTGTAAGAGTGAGAATGTGTGTGAGATAGAGAAAAAGAGTGAGTGAGAGAGAAATAGAAGAAAGAAACCAAAGAGGTGAGCCTTAATGGAGGCTAAGTATGCGTTGCAGAGGGAAGATAGTGAGCGATGGAAAAAAGGTGCGAATGGAGAACCCTGAAGCAGAGTAAAAAGACTAAGGATTGTTGCGCAAGAGAAAGAGAGGTCCTAAGAGACAGCTATGCAACAAATTGGTGGCTGGAGGAGCTGAAATTAATTTGTATAGTTTTACTTAAGATATGTTATGCAAGTGGCCAAGTGAAAATGTTTTATGCAAATGAGTTTTTAAGAAATTGGTTTGGCTTAAAGTCCCATTCACACAATTTGTTTTTCACATTACCCTAATTGTGCTCAGTGAATGACACTCCAAATTTTGTCCAAATATTGCTTATTTAGTTTAGTATTGGGGTGACAAAGCTAGTGTTAGACTCAATAGTGACTCTAATCCATAAATACATCACTAAAATGTTTTGTTCAAACAACATTTAGCTCTTCAGTAAAGTGGTGTAGACTTCTTGATGTAGTTTAGGACACAGTATGACTTACTGTAAGCTATCCAAAAAACCTCAACACCAGGGCTAACATTCACAAAGCAGTAAGCAGTAAGGTAGGACTGGTCTTGGATCAGATTCTTTTGTATTTATGTAAGTCACTGTCACAAAGACTAGATTGTAAATCAGCACTCCTAATCTTGATATGTGAAAACAGACAAACTTTTCTAAAAAGGGCACTCACAACAATCAGGTACCATCTAGTTTGTTTTTGTAGCTTGTAGTAAGTAATTCTATACCACATCCACAATTCTGCATCACCGTAGCGAGCTGGATGTGGTTTCTACCATGGTTTTGGGGATGTATTTAAAATATTTGAGTGACTATTTACTTATAATTTTAGCAACATTAGCCTCGTAGTTCCAGGTCTACACTGCAGTAGTAAAATTCAGAAGTCAAATGTGTCTAAGCTGATTAACTACCTCTAGTTACCTCTAGTTTCAGTGTGTGAAACATGGTGTAAATTTAAATTTTGAACAAATTATTCCTTTGAACAATGTGACTATTGAGAACTCTCAATCATATGTGATATCACAGTTTACAGTTGACAATCATAATTTAGTAAATGTTTCACTAAAAGCACCTACCGCTGTTTCATTTTTGATAAATTACATCAGCTAATGTTTTTTTTTTTAGCTCTTTAAACTAGTTTTGAGAAATATGTGTGCACAATTATAAGGCAAGTAAGTATTCTGACCTTATCACTATTTCTGTACATATTTTCCAACTCCAAGCTTTATATACTTGAATGCTTATTGGATTTAAGTATTCTCAAGTGATTGTATTGTGTAATGAGGGAGGGTGTCGCCTAAAGTGATTAACACCCTGCATGTGATATTAAAGTGTTAGGCAGCTTCTTTACCTTAGGCAAAATGGAAACAGATACAGACTGAGGCATAATCATCAAACAATCAAACATTTAATTGCAAATATTTACCAGGGTCGTAAAACATGGGTGGAAAAGAAAAGACACAAAGTAAGTGAAGGAGACTTGAGAAAAATTACAACATGAAGCTAACTGGAAGTCCAGTGCCCACATATTTCGGATCTGTCCAGAAGTACAAGGTGTTCAGAGACATGGCCAAAGCAAAGAGGCTGAAACACAGCCACCACTGAATGAGACTTAGAAGCTGAAACGTATAGACTGGTGCAAGAAATATCTGAAGATTTATCAAAGGTTTTATGAATTAGATGAATTAAGAGTGACTCTTGATGGACTAGATGGATGGGCCCGTGGCTGGATCACTAATGGACACACAGCACCACTTTGAGTCAGAGGGTGTGGGAGGGGTACTGGTATGGGCTGTTTTTATTAATCATGAGCTAGTTGGACCTTTTCGGGTTGAAAAGGTCCAACTATCAACTCCCAGAATTACTACCAGTTACAGGAAGAAGACTGCATCATTTAAGAAGGCCAAGATATTTATGCAGGACAATGCTCACATGCATCCAAGTACTCCACTGCCAGCAAAGGCCTAAAACATGACAGAATAATAGCATGGAAACCCTTAGTCACCTGACTTAAACTCTATTGAGAACTTGTGGGCCCTTCTGAAATGTGAGATTTACAGCCAGAGAAGACAATACACTTCTTTGAATGGCATTTGGGATGCTGCGGTTGTTGCTGCCTGAAAAGTTCAACAACAGATCAAGAAACCAGAGGTGGACAGTAACTAAGTACATTTACTTAAGTACAATTTTTGAGTATCTGTACTTTACTTGAGTAGTCTTTTCTTTGGAAACTTATAACTTTCACTTCACTACATTTGAAAAAAAAAAACGTACTTTTCACTTCACTACATTTCTATCAAGGTTCTCATTACTTGTTACCTTCAGTTCTAAAAGTGGGTGTTACTGTTTCACTTTTCTAAAACATGATTGTTTTTTTATATCAGAAATCACCAGTAGTGTTACGACACGTCTGTAGGCTGTAACACTGCAAAGCCAGCATTTCTTAAACATGGTCAGTCAGTGGCAGGAGAATGGACGGGGACGGAGACAGAGACGGAGACTCTTCATGCCGCATCCATGGCCATATTTAGAGTCTATGTTTAAGTGTACTGAAAAGATAAAAGATTTGCATCGTTTTATCGTATCGTATGTGTTTCATCGTATCGTGTGCCATGTTTGCCTAAAACAAACTATATTATAGCATACAACAACTAGCCGTCTAATCTATGGAAGCATATTGAGGTATATAAACGGTTTATTAGCTAGTGAAATATATATTACATACACATACCTTTTGTGTAGATGTGTAGTGTACAATTAATAAAAAAATACTTTTTATTTATCAATTCGGGTTGTTTCATTCTGTAACATTCTACCTTAGATGCATCAGGTTTTGTAAGTGTGCTGGCAGTAAATCAACAATGCAGTGAAATATGACTTTAGTATTAAAAATATAACTTTTAATACTTAAGTATTTTTGGAAGCAAGTACTAAGTGAAATTTGACTGTATGACTTTCACTTGTATTGAAGTAACATCTGACTAGTGGTATCTGTACGTCCACTTAAGTAATGAAGTTACTTTGTCCACCTCTGGACGTCATTATGACGTTTATACAACAACAGGCTCATCAAAGTGTTTGATCCTGTCCTGATACACTTCCTTATTTCTCAGATAAACCCAGCCACCATTATCGTCGCTATTTCCAGCCCTATTCAGATCCAGATCACCCCTGCTGCCTCTCCTACGCCTCCCAGCTCTCTCACACACACCACGGCTGCGTGTAGCACAGAGACTCCACCCCTCTGGAGCGCTGGATGGAGAGAGAGCTAGGGCTAAAGCTACTTCCAGCTGTATTTCTCACTCTCCTGCTGCCACCACCTCGACTAACACCACTCCTACAGACACTACAACCACGTTCACCACTGCCACACACATTCCCGTTGAGCAAAGGGTCAAAATAAACACTTGTTTGTGTTTTGTGAACACTCTCGGCTTGCATGGTGGCAGCACTGCGCTGCAAAGCTGTACCGGGAGACACGCAAGTTTTAGACGACCAAGTGTCATTTCCAAAAGGCAAATATTCTCGTTCAGAGTCAGAATAGGCGAATAATATTCGCAAGACATCACGGGACAACTTTTTATTAGTCATCTTTCACAAATCTCACCCGCTTACTCGCACATTGTGAACTGATTATATAGGGGGTGTTATATTGGCTGGATCTGTCATGACCCCCCTAACCCCCCTGGAAATTACGCGCCTGACTCAAACGTTTGGTGAAATCAAATCGTAGAAAAACAACAGTAGAACTCACAGATATGTTCAGTAGTGAAAGTAAAAGTGTTTCCAGTTGGGACTAAACTACTGTGTAGCCTTAAGAAAACCACTTATCAGTGAGGCTAATCAAAAATAAAGGCTTCAATTTGCTAGGGAGCATAAAGATTGGACTCTGGAGCAATGGAAGAAGGACATGTGGTCTGATGAGTCCGGATTTACCCTGTTCCAGAGTGATGGGCGCATCAGGGTAAGAAGAGAAGCGGATAAAGTGATGCATCATCATGCCTAGTGCCTACTGTACAAGTCTGTGGGGTCAGTGCTCTGATCTGGGGCTGCTGCACTTGGTCAGGTCTCGGTTCAGCACTGCTATGTGCCCAAAGAATGAGGTCAGATGACCTGAATAAAGTGAATGACCAGGTTATTCCATCAGTGGATTTCTTCTTCCCAAGATGACAATGCCAGGATTCATTGGGCCAAACTGTAAAAGAGTGGTTCAGGGAGCATGAGGCATCATTCTCACATATGGCTTGGCCTCTCAGAGTCCAGACCTTAATACCATTGAGAATCTTTGCACAGCGGTCCGACTTTCCCATCATCACTACAAGATCCATCCATCCATCCATTATCTACCCCTTTGTCCCACACTCGTGGGTCGGGGCACTATAAGATCTTGGCAATAAATTAATGAAACTCTGGACGGAAATGTTGTGACATTGCCGAAGCTTATCGAAACAATGCCACAGAGAATGCGTGTTGTAATCAAAGTTAAAGGCATGTGACTTTTTTTTGGGCCGGGCAGTGTATATATATATATGTGTGTGTGTGTGTGTGTGTGTGTGTTCTTGCTTTTGTGTGTTGTCATGTTGCAAATCTCCTAAGAGGCTCAATTTTGTTTGCTTAGAGTGCCACAGTGGCGTGTCCTGGCCTTGGTCATTGTCTCGTGCTGTGAGTGTCCACTGCTTTTTGCCTGAGCCGATGTAGACATGTAGACATGCTCCTAGACGTTTTCACATTACAACAGCACTTACCAGATTACTTGTTGAAAGGTGTCATCTTTTGACAGTGCCACATTGAAAGCCACTGACTTTTGGAGCTAGTTTGACTGGTATCTCTATAAATAGATTCATAAGCGGCTTGATGCTGTATTTTCAAACGTTATTTTAAATGAGTCAGCTGCTCATGCAAGTGCACTACAGTATATGCTTGGAAAAGCTTCCTCTGCTTATTTAACGGTGTTTGCTTTGATTAGTTTAACTCAGGGGTGCCAAAATCTGGTCCTGGGGTCCAGTTTGGAAGTTCCTCAAACTCATTCTCTAAACCTGTCGGTTAACAGGTGAGTTAAACCGTTAAAGCAGTTGGGTTTGAGTAGGGAAATCACCAAACTGTGCTAGACATGAGCCTTCAGCTTTAGAATAGGACATCCCCGGTTTAATCAAAATGCATTTCTTATTTCTTAGAATCTTATCTCTGCATCACGATGACTTTACTGGACATTACCGCTCTGCTTAAGAAACATTTGTGACATTTTGCAGTTTCCATTTCTTTGAGTGGGCTGCGAAGTTATGAATTGGCTGAATAGAAGAATGGAGGGTCCCAAAGCTTTTTTCCATTAACAAAGTTTCACAGCTGGAAAGATAAGGGTGCATTATCAGGGTTTATTGTCAGTAATGTGGTTTAATGTGTGACTTATACTGCCTCATGGTGTGGTGCCAAGTAGGCCCCTTAGTCATCCTGTAATAGAGAGATTTATATAGTGATTTATTGCAAATCAAAATAATTCAACTATAGTAATACATATGAAAACCATTTTTTAATATCATTCATTTCTTTAGGCATTGATGATGGTTGAATTATAAGTGCTGATTTAAGATCAGTTTATTTTACTTGGCATGATCAGTGTAATTTGGATGCACAGACATTTCTTTTGAAGCTTGAGTGATAAAAAACTCAAACTGAACAAGTAAACATCTTAATTATGCCACAGTGAGAAGTGAAAGGGCATAAATCAAGCTATAAATAAATATTCAGCCCATAGTAGGCTGAGGATCTCCAGTGGTCATTTCCTGTGTAGGTGTTTGTGTGTGTGGATTACTTTTCCACCGATCTTCTCACTGCATAGTGGAATATGAGGGGTACCTACACATTTGAGGAGTCCCACACATTTGAAAATGCAGGTGTGAAAACAAGTAGTCTCGCAGGCAGTCTCATAGAAACAGCCAACAGAAAGTCTGCCTATAATTTCCGGTTGTTTATATGTAGTTATGTAGATAATCTCAACTGCAACCACCAACAGAGATAAGCTACTGATGATGCTAAAAACACTGAATGTGGATTGCATCTACTTATATCCCCTAAAGCCTGTGAATGTTGCATGTCCTTAGCCCTATGAATGTTGAATAAAAGAACCTTACATCAGAAGCCAATAAGACATAATGACAGTTAACAGTTTATATGGCACCTAACATACCAATTTGTTTCACTTTAGTGTAACCTATTAGGCCCAAAAGGAAGGAAACAAAAAAAAGTACAAAGTGTTCTGAGTCAGCTGCACCTAACCCCATCACAGACACGGCAGAGTGTGTGTGACCATATGTGTCTATGTGTCTGCTTGCAAAGAAGCAAGGATGAGGGTCTTTGCAGAGATGATGAGGAGTGAAACTGCAACTTTGCAAAATTGTCTTGTAGCCCAGACAGTATTTAAAACCTCAGTGTGCAGCTATTTGATATGTCGTTTAGAATCTAAGACGTCCATTCATTCATTCATACAGTCCCTGAAATGTCATTTATATGTAGATTGACCTGGTTAAAAGAGTAGGTTGTGACTCATGCAGCATAATATAGCTTCTGGTTATGGTCAGGCCTGGAAAAATGTAAATCAAAATGTTTAGCATATTTTCCTCTATCTCTCACATGCCAACAGCAGCTTCTGACTGTATATTTGTATATTTATGAGCAAAAACTGTGAACAGTGCAAATGCATCAGTCAACTACTCACTGATTTAGTATTCAAACACAGATTTTAATAACAATAATTTATTTGACAGGAAAAAATAGAACATTTGATTTCTTTTATCGGTCAATATGACCATTAATCACATTATGCTCTGACCATTTATAAAAACCAAAAACATGTCATGAAAATAAATACTTAACTAATACAAAAATAAAATAAACTTCACCTCCACATAGCATATTAGTGTTCCATGAACATTCAAAGGCTATTATTTTGTAACAGATATAAACACTGTATATAAATGCCATACATTCAGAGGATTCAGAGGAGAGTATGGAAATGATGCCTGTAACCATTTTGCATTTAAATTATTAGTGATGGTGTAAAATGGAAAGTTGAAGTTCACTGTATTTGATGACTTTTGCAAAATAAAATCACAAATTTTAAGTGACCACCTAAAGTTTGCAATTTTCAAACGTTACCATACTTGAAGCTAAGCTGACATGGATGATTTTCCTGTAGACTCAAAATAAAAGAGTCGAAATGGGAACTTTGGAGCAATCCCACAGAAGAACCACTTGTAGTTCCCTAAAGAACCTTTCAGTGTGACCGGTGTTGATTATTTCGTGGAATTACAGGGGTCATCCTGTCATCCCATTCCAGTCCAGGATGGCCAGGGTAGTCCCTAACACACCTGATTCACATGATCAGTACCCTGGCCATGTTGGACTAGAACTGATGGCCATTTCTCTATGGCATCACATCAAAGGATTCCTGACACATGTCCATCCACAGGCTGCAATGTCCATTCTACATTCTAAATTTCTCATTTAGCCTTCCAATCTCTTTGAGTCCCAGTTCAGGAGAGCTTGAAGAGGCCGAAGTAATTGCTGTGGTAGTTGGAGCTGAGCAGCGCAGGCTGGGACACGTTGACAAACACCCAGTCATCCTGCTTGAGCTGCTGAACTGAGCCGAGATTGCTGCCAGACGTCCACACCTCTGTGCTCCCAGCAGTGCAGAAGCCTTCTCTGTGATCAGCCATGAGCGGTACAAGCCGCCCGTCTCTTCTCACGTACACCTTTTGAGACAGGGAGTCCCTTTTTTGGCATTTATTTGAGAGGAACTCCACACGCGAGTAGACGAAGTAGAGGCCCGTCTCATTCACCTGTAGGCCGCCGTCACGGTACAGGATGCCGTCTGTGAAAGCACGGCTGTGCTTGGACTCCCACTTCAAGGTCTTTGACAAGCCGTCCTGAGAGAACTTTCCTGAATGCATGTGAAGAAAAAGATATTATTGGTAAGCATAATAAATGAAACCCCAAATGTTCTACTGTAGGTCTTCAGTTCCCCCACATAAATAAAAATGTTTTATAGTAATTATCAAGTTATGTATAGTAATTACTGAATAATAAATCCAAGCATTAAGTGGTAGGAGTAATATAATGTGAATATTAGAAAGAGAGGGGTATGATCAATGTAATAGAACTCCAGAAACAGTTCAGTATTTTCACAAAGGGAAGAATATTAACAATCTAGATGGTTGCTTTAGTGTGTGGATTAAGGCTCTAATCAAATGTCTTTCTTCCAATGTGATTTCCCTCACGCTACTAGTTCCAACCTTATTTGGATAAGACGTAACTGTGTTGTGCATAAGAAACTCCACATTAGGACTCTTTAGAAGAAGAAAGCTGTCTTTACCTGTCAGATGTGCAGCTCGTGTGTGCTTGGTCTCGTCAATAGTTTCTGTTTGGGGGGCTGAATAAGGCAAAAGAATAAGAAAGAATAAGGCAATTGCATGTTTTCATAACTGTCTTTGTAAGCATGATGGATTTACGAGCTGACGCAGAAGTGCGATAAGCACAATCAAACCACAAACAAGATGAATAACTCACCAACTAGCCTCTGGGGTGCACTGCTTTCAGTATGTGTGTGCATTTCCTGTCATAAAAGAAAGAGAAAGAAAGAAATGAAGGAGCTGGAACATCGCATCATAAATATACATGAGATTTTCAGAATAACCCTAAACCTGTTTACATTCACAGAAAATTGTGTACATGTGTACATGTGCAAAAATAAGAGAGTATCTAGAGCATATTGTTGCGTGCTTGATGCTAACTCTCATTTCTTAAGAAGCCGAGACTTATGTTTGATTGCGCTTTGGCTTGAGTAGAGGATATCCTGTACCGCTGGACTGGTGACCACAATCTTTTTCTCCGTTTGATCTTTTTTTTTTTTTTGGTTATTCCGCTTTCAGCACGTTCAGGTAAATGTCAAAGTGCGCCAGACAAGCTCACGCAACTTTGCATCTAAAAATACACAGTAGTTACTGCAGTACTTATATCAGAACCCTTCCTAACTGTGGAAAGACCTCCAGAATTTAGGAAGTGCTACAGGTTGTATTCGGGTTTAACTTAATGCCTTAAACTGTAAGGACCTGTAAATAGCCCTGGACCTCTGTTACTCACTCATGTAAAGTACATATTACTTTTACAGTAGTCAAATTCATTTCAGTAATTTCATAGTAGTGACTCACCTAGTTACTGATGGACTGATAAGCTGAATTTTAATAATAAAAATTGAATTGCAATAGTTTTTTCCTGTAAATCAGCCACATATTGTATTTTAAATGTGCATACCAAATTCTGGGGCAAAGAAATAAATAAATAAGAATTGGGTATAGACATAAAAAGGCAGGCTTTAAAGGTTCTTTAGTATAGTATGCTTGTATGTATTAGACTATTATTAGACTGGTTAAATTGTTATTCACATTGTTAAAAGGTACTCATCTGTGAGAATATCTTGTGTATGGTGTTTCTGATGTCCTTTTACCAAAAGCACCACTATTGTTACAAGTCACAGAACATTTTTATGGGTCCACATTGAAGTCTTTTTTGGTAACACTGAGGTTTCTCACCTGTTTGAGCTGTGCCAGCTCTGTCTGCAGTCTCATGATTTGGTAGGCTCCAAGTCCCAGTGCAGCAAACACCATCAGCAGGATCATAATCAGGATAGTTCCTGCAGCAGAGGTCATTCCTCCACAGCCCCTTCTCTTGGCCTGTTCACGAGCAGGGGGAAAGGTCCAGCAGGGAACCAGGGTCGGCTCTATACTCCTAGCACCCATCTGAGGATGATGCTGCTGCCGAGGAATGCCTCCTGCAGCATCTACTGGGAAGGATGGAGGATACTGGTAGCTAATGTTACTAATCATTCTTGTAGCTGTTAGTCTGTCCAAGAGTGAATGTCTATGAAAAGTCACAGAGCTTTTTTTTTAAAGGTCTTCTTATGTGGTCCTCCCACGTCCTCTTTTCGCCTTCTTCTCTCTCTCTCTCTCTGACTATCTCTCTCTCTCTCTGACTCTTTCTCTATAAAGAACTCGGGTCCTGCCCTTCACATTTAGTATGCAGATGGTGTGATATATTCTGATGGTGACATCATGGACAGGAAAGTATCTGCCTTTTCTCATGTGACAGACATTGCTAAAATGCAGTGCAAACAGTCATGTAAAGCAGATTTAGCATGATTCCATAACTTTGGGTGATTGCCCTCTTTATCCTTCATGCATTCGATTTGTTTGTGTCTACTAATTTACACAGACTTGAGTATTTGACACTCTATAGGTGCTTCAAGGCAACCTCTGAAACTTTTAGAGTGAGATGTGTTGTACTGTAACCCACCTGAGATTACTCAATATGCTACACAAAGACTTCAAGTGAAGTCAAGTAGATGTTTATTGTCCATTTAACCATATACACGGTACACAGTGAAATGAAACAGTATTCTTATAGGACCAGGGTGCAACACAAAAAATACAAAAAAACAGAACATCACAAGTTTACACTTGTGGGGCACATGTGAAGAGAGAATGCAAAACAAAAAAGGCCCACTAGAGCAACAGTACAATAATACACAGGACAAGAAGACATACAGTGCAGTTGACAGGAGCAGTAACAGTATTAGTGTTAATGAATACGGTATTATGACAGATACTGTATTCTAGCAGCAGATTCTTTAAGTGTGTAAAAATGGAAAGACTGAAGTAGACGTCAGTAAATAATTGTGTAATAGCCAGTAGCAGTAACAGGATTAGGAAAAATCTACTGTACATAAATCTAGGATATTTATGTTGGCAGTAGGGAGGGGGGGGCGTGTACACTTTATTGTTTGGTTCTGATTTAGGAGTCTGCTGGCCTGGGGACAGAACCTGTTCCCCTTCCTGGTAATGAAGGCCTGGATGCTGCGAAACCATCTGCAAGACAGAAGAAGGGAAAAGAAACTGTGGGACGGGTGTGTGGGGTCATCTACAATGCAGGAAGCTTTGTGGATGCCACTTTGCTATAATTGTCTCCAACATAGGGGAGAGAGATGCCGATGACCTTCTCAGTAGCCTTTACCATGCTCTGTTGGGCCTTCTTGGCGATGGAGCCGGTGTTGAGGGTCCTCATGAGGTCCTCTGCAGTGTGAACACTGAGGAACTTGGTGCTCTGGATGATCTCCACTGATGTTTTTGATGTTTAGAGGAAAATGATCAGAGCGTGTTCTTCTGAAGTCAAACACCATCTCTTCTGTTTTGTCCACATTCAGAGACATGTTGTTGGCTCTGCACCATTCCATTAGCCGTTGAGCCTCCTGTCTGTACGCCACCTTGTCTTTAGTGAATATGAATATGTGGTTTGAACTGAACTGCTGCACAGTCATGGATCAGCAGCGTGAACAGCATGGGGCTGAGCACACAGTTCTGGGTGGGCCACTGTGCTCAGTGTGGTGGTGCTAGAGATATTGTCACTCCTGACTGACTGAGGTCTCCCATTCAGGAAGTTCAGAATCCAGTTGCAGAGGGAGGTGCAGCTGCAGGGGTCCAGTATGGAGGCAGTTGTGATTTCATGTGCCCCATAAAGGTCACCAAGTGAAGAGTCAGTTCTTGAAATTGATGTGTTGGAAGCAGGAAAAGTGGGCAAACGTAAGGCCAAATTGTGAACCAAGATGACTGGGTCAGAGCATTTACAAAATCTCATGTTCTCGTGTTCTCGTTATGCTGTGGTTAGTACCAACCAAAAATGGCCCATGTAAGGTTGACTGGTAAACCGATGTCATATGCCCCTAATGTTACAGATGCGAGTGAGGCCTGATTATTCAGATCAGCTGCTGTAGCACCAAAATTTAATGCTGAAAGAAAGGTGTCAGAACACACAGTGCATTGCAGCTTGCAGTGCATAGAACTGCCTATCCATAGAGCAGTCAGAGTGATCACATTTACTGGACCTACATCAAGCATGGTTTAGAACTGAATGATGAAACAATAGCAGAAGGTGACCTGATCGAATAAACCGCATTTTCTTTTACATCATGGGTGGGTGCATGTTCATTATATATCTGGGAAGAGATGTCAAGCAGGCAGAGGCAGTGTCATGCTAACAGCAGTCACCTCTTTCAGCAGGACAATACATACTGCCACACTGCAACAACTGTTCAGGAATGGTTTGAGTAACAAGAAAGGGTCTGTAAAGTCCCCAGATCTCAATTCAATCGAGCCTCTGAGGGATTTACTGGATAAACTACGTCAATCCATGGGGCCCCACCTCCCAGCTTACAGGACTTAAAGAATCTGCAGCTAAAGTGTTAGTGTCTTGGCCCACGCCTTGACAGATCAGAGCTGTTTTGGCGGCGCGAGGCAGACCTATACAATATTAAGCAGTGTTTTTAGTGTCACGGTTGATTAGTAAACTCCTTATTTACTTTTCTCACTTTAGATGGAGGTTGATTGTGTATGTAAACAATGATGCAGCAGATTAAATATAGTTTCAGTAGTTCTAGTGAACAACCACCGAGGAACAAGTGCTGCCACATGAAACGCACTGTGTGTCTGCATGCTCTTTCAGTCTTGCAACCTGCATTCTCAGGGGTCTGCATGAGAATGCAGAAGGTGTGGGGGTGGAGGTTAGTGGTGTGGTTTAAAGAGCGGCATCACTTTAAACTGTACCACTGTTGCAGCATACCCACCACTCATATGCTCAGCATGAGTTTACGGGAACAGACTGCTCGATTCCGTCAGAGAAATGTCTGTCTGTCCGTTAGCTCATGTTGATCTGGCAATTTGTCTCTGTCTTACTCATTTTAGTAAGCAGAATGGGAGTGAACGATTCTAAAGTGTTTGGGCGTTTTTTCTCTCTCCACCCTCACAGCCCCCCCAAAACCGCAAATGCCCCCCACCCCCAACCAAAGCCATCAAACAGTCATCACCACACTCTTTTTCCATCCATTCTGGCAAGACCCTTACTCCGGTACTCGAAGAATAGTTTCCTACGAGCAAGTGAGTGAGTATCCTTCTCGCTCTCTCATCAGCAATTTGAGTTTCTTATGTATGGAAACACTCCAGACCACCTTGCTGTCTCTTGCGACAGCCTTGGTGGATGACTATCTAGGTCTAGGTCTAGTTTCTGTTACCAGCTAAACCACAACTCTATGCCAAAAAAACTCGAATCATATGATTGGCCTAATTCACGTCACATTTAGCCAGCGCAAGGCAGACTCTTCCAGGAATGAGCCCAAATATGTCACCAAAAAACGGAAAAAATGATCACAGCTGATGTTTGTAGTGCATTCCAGTCATGACAGCCAACCATCCCATTGAATTAAATGAGGTTTATTGTAAACTACTAGAATATTTATTCAGAACTTGCAGAGTAGCCCCTTGTTTGTGCTATGCTTCAATCAAAACATTGAACCAAGTGCCATTTAAACAGACTCCAAAATTGTGTTTTGTAGAAAGAATTTGTTCAAAAGCAGTTGGTGTGTTTTAAATTGCTATTGATTAAGCAGTTTCTTTGCAGGCTTCAGCACATAAGCATCCAAAATGTCTTTATACAGTTCCAAGTCCATGATCCGTCACCGTTCATTTTCCTCTTTGAAGATATTAATAAAAACCTTAAGTCTGATTAAAAGAAGAAATCTTCCGAAATATTTTTCTCACATCTGTGTGTTCCTCAATTCTTGAGTTCAAAGAAATGATATTTATCTCTTGACATTTTAAATGAACATATATTTAAAGATTTTTTTTGTCATTTGCATTCACTAGATGTATCAAAAAAACAATGGCTATATTTGAGTACATACATATTATTATAAGATCACTACAAGTGAAACCACAACACAATATGAATTGGTTTCAACACAACATCAAAAATCTTCTCAGACAGATGATGGAGCTTCAGATGACGTGCTTCATGTTTCCCCCATTACAGGTAAGGGAAACCCTTTTTATGTGTGTGTATAACTAAAGCCACACATGTAGCTCCTTTTCTTACAGACTCAGCATCAGCGATGGCTTCGTTTACCAGAAGAACGAAGAAGGGTTTTTGGGGTTGAACGTGGGCTGTCGACCAGACTTTTGGAGCAAATGTGTAATTTATACAAAAAACAGCCCCACAACTCAGTCTCTCG
Source organism: Brachyalestes nurse (assembly GCA_037974405.1). NCBI lineage: Eukaryota > Metazoa > Chordata > Actinopteri > Characiformes > Alestidae > Brachyalestes > Brachyalestes nurse. Next base: position 11,435,346 of record JBBPCY010000156.1, on the reverse strand, counting down.
CCCAGTCAGCATCTTTTTGCTTACTGATAAGTCAGCAAGCAGTGTTGCACACTCGAGTTTGGTGTCTCTTGTGGTGGGGCCATTGTGTAATCTCTCCATACACTGAGCTTCTTTGTCTCAATGTGAAACTGCTGGATGCCTTCAAGAACACCCACTCAGGTAAAGGATCCACTAATCACACTGGTTTCTGAAGAGACATTTTTGAAGCAAGCGCTACATTTGAAGCTCAAACAAAACCTTATAAATAATAAAATTAGAACACCGTGTTTTGGGGCTTATTTTTCATCTGGAGTTTGAAATCTTACTGCAGCTTCAAAAGGAAAAGTAAAAATTCACTCTCCTTGGTAGGTCAAACATGTTAAAAACTATTAGGCTTCTGATATTGTGAAAACAATGCAACCACTCTTGAGAAAGTAAATTTATTGAATTAAAAATGTAAACGTTACAATTAAACACACAGCAGTGACTGTGATGGCAGTGGAAGTTTTCATGTATGTGCGTGTGTTCTGCACACAGTGTATCAGACATAGAACTGCTGCTGGAGTTTTTAAATACCTCAGTGTCAATGCAGCACTGAGAATAATCCACCAACCAAAAATATCCAGCCAACAGGGTCCTGTGGTCAGAAACAACTGATGAAAGACCAGAGGATGACGAACACAAACTGCACAGCACCTGATGAATGACTTAAATAACAAACATAACCTGATGTCTGGAAGGTAAACCAACAGGTTAGATGTGTCCAATAAAGTGGACAGAAAAACTCCAGCATAACTGCTGTGATCCACTCTGTGCACTATACACTTGCACTGAGTTACTGCTGTACTGAGAAAATCTACCACCCACGTAGCATTTGCTCTGTGGTGGTCCAGACCACTGACTGAACAGGGTCAAGGGGCTAAATTATGATGCATAAAAACAGACAGGCCACAGTCTACCAAACGTAAACTGAAAAATGCATCGATATAGCTAGAGGAGCTGATAAAAAGGACAATACATACAGAGTAGTACATAATGTGGCTTGTCAGTGTGTATATGTACAAACCAATGAGATTGCAACAAAGTCTGATGGGCTTCGTCTGTGTTCAAAGTTCTGCGATTTAAAAAGAGCAGCAAATCGCTGATACATTAGGTTTCTTCATCTGAAGATGATGAATAGCACCCCAACCCCAAGACATGTTCTGTCTTATTCTGAGGTATTTCAGTACTGGTGAATTGTTTTATCTCCAGGCTCTCCTGAGCTCCTCTACCTGGTGCTGTGGAGCTGTGGAGGTTGGGTAAACCGTTTCGCAGGACACATGCCAGTGTACTCGTATCCTGAAGTTCTGAAAGAGCATTCCGAGACCCAGCAACTGCTATTGCCAGTCTGGTGCAGTCAAAGGAGAGTGGTAGGTCCTGTTCTGGAAGATCTGAAGATGGGGTGGCACTGGGAGTGTGATTAAGCAGATCCTGTTCATACATAGCGGATGGAGTGGCTGCTGCTTCTGGACTGGCTTGACTACCACAACCTGGGACGCAGAGTCTTTTGACTGTAAGAAAGAATCATAACATACACTGTGCACTGAGAACTTCAACTTCTCACACTGAGTCTAGTTTGCAGTCTTGAACTTTATAATACTGAACAGGTAATCTGATTGACTGCCCTCCTAGTCACACCAGAGGTTACAAAATTAAAGACTATAAACTGGATTCATGATCACAGGCTGAAGACTTCTGGTTTAGTACATCAATACAGATGAGAAACAGAAGACTGTAAGGCAAGCTACCAGAACATCTTCAATGTGTTATGGCACAGATTCTCTAGAAATGTACTAGACTGACATAATGCCATTTTCCAGAACACCTTCCTTCAAATAGTGTTTTGATGATAAAACACAGTCTCAGTGCCTATTTGATATACTACCTCTATAAGTAATACTGTAGTGTTACAGTGAAATAGGCCGGTGCATAGAGTTTATACAGTAGAACAGTACAGCAAATATTCTCACTGTAATTCTGCAGACATATTCAACCTTTGAAGTTTTCTGACTGGGCAATCATTGTCACATATGTATGTGGCACAAATTGTTTAACAAACATTTTGCTTGACAACGGCCATGAATCATTGACATTTTTGTTAATTTCATCATGTACTGCTGCATGGTGTATGTGCGGCACACATAAAAATAAGCTATTTTCTAGATCTACAGATGCCCATCATTGGGTGCCATGTCTAAGACACAGTACCATTCTGTTTGTGTAGCCTGAGTGAATGCTCTAACTGTTAACTTGGGTGCTGAAATGAAAAGCATGATATTATGCATTGCTCACATCAAACAGAAGTGGTGTGTGCATGTGTGTGTGAAACAGGCTTAACAAGGTGGTTTAAAATCTCCCAAAGAAGTGGTGAAAACAAGGCCATTTAATATGATTTACATCATTTTCATAGTCACTAAATAATCTGTCATGTCTTGTTACTGGGAACACTGCCCTCCAGAAAGAAAACATTCCCATCAGGACAGAAATGTTTAATTTAATCAGTCAGAATAAGTTTCGCAAGTAATTCTTGCAGGTAAAGACAAAAAAACTGGATTCCTTGGAGGCCACAGATCAACGAAAATTTGTATTTTCACTCATCTTAGACTCATAATTTATGAGGCTGATGGAATAAATCAGGATTGTTTCATGTCTGAAGCACTCATGAGCTGTGTGAGGACTGGAGTCAGACACAAGCTCTAGATAAATGGACCTAAAACATGCTAGAAAAAATGCTCCCACAGCATGAAAGAGCTGTCAGTCTCCTATAAAGTAGTTGTCCAGCATTCAGGCCTGTATGGTTCCTTTGAGGCCTGCAACACATGCACTCGCCAGCTTGTGGTGAGTATAGCGAAAATGACTCATTTGACTATTGAACTTTTTCCACATCTCTGTAGATCAAAGACTGAACTCTCAGCTCTCTCTGTATGATCTAAATGCATGTCAGTTTAGTTTAGTCTTTGTGACTGAATCTTTATCTTCACTTTCAAACTCACTTAAATCTTTTCCTCTTACCATATTCATTAAAAAATCAGCTGATTCTGCTTAATATGTGACAGAGGATATTAGGATCCCAACTGTATCAAGCATGTACCTGTCTGGAAATATCAGCACTTTCTTTGCCCTCTCCTTTAATCACATTTTTTCAACGTCACCCATCTGTAGCTAAGATATTCATGTGAGGGACTAACCAATTCCCTGGCTGCTGTCTGGGTCCTGCCTCCTCTTGGTGTATGCTCTTGGAGTCCAAGGCTTATGTTTGCATGTTGGGTCCAGGGAGCGCAATTTGTTGAGGTAACGCCTGTATTCTTTTTCCAGCTGCTCAATTTGCTGCTGGAACTCTGCAATCTTCCTCTCTGGGTAGTGGGATAACTGTGACTGCTGTTGGTATAAGAAGAGACATGGACAAAAGAAAAAACAACAAATAAGAGAAACGGTGTCACTGTAATCCAGACAGACGATGAAAGATAAAAGCTTCCTAAATGTGCGTCTGTCAATTTTTAATTTCAAAAGTGGTAGGAGACCGCTGTGATCTGCTGTGGCGACCCCTAATCGGAAACATCCGAAAGCAGAAGTTGGTTATTAAGTGACAGATTCAGAATAAGATGGAAAATGTGAAGGGACAGAGGGTCAGGCTGGACTTGGCACCTGTATTCTTTAAATTAGAAAACTTAAACTTAATAACCTGTTCAAAAGGAAGAGGTTGGGCTTGGGACAAAATATGTCTGATAAGATGATTCTGAAATCTATATGTTTGTACACAGTTAATTAAGTGTAAAGTATCCATTTGTCGTATGTATTTAACACATTCCTCAAGTAAAGCAGCGGGAAGCCAGGAGCACTGCGCCCAGGGAGTAGTGTGAGGGATGATACCTTGTTAAAGCGTACCTAAGTGGTGCCTCTAGCAGTCCTTGGATTTAAAACCCATGGCCTTCTGATCACAGGGTCAAATCCATAACCACTAGGCCACCAGCTGCCCCAACTATACCTTATGCAAAACTATTAGAGTTAATATAATACATGCTGCTATTGAGTGCAACTTTGACCTAAATTCCCCGGTAAACCAGATACCAGTAAACAACCTAATAAAAGTGCCCCTCTAGCACAACCTCAAAATACCAAAGAACCAACAAACCACACATGAACTGGGCTGTGGCTTTACCTGCAGATAATACTCAATTTCATTCTTGATGCTTGGGATCCACTTCTTCACGGCTGTGACAGAATTCAGTGTTGCCTATAGAAAGATAGTTCATTCAGAAATAACTGAATGTTTTAATCTACCTCACAGTAATCAATGCTCAAATGTTTCTCTGCATTTTGTTAAAGGAATTACTCACGAGTTTTGGTCTTCGTTCTTTAATGTCTTTAATGTGGCCTTCTACAACAAGAAAGACAACACTAAACTGTATCACAAGCAGCAAGTTCTCTCAATAACACAGTCAAGCACTTTTTGTTTACCAAACATGCAAGCTAATGGAAGGTTGCTAATAATGAATAGGATATATTAACTGAATAATAACTGAATAGTTGAATATTTAGGTACTAAAAAGAACGTGTACTTAGATAAAGATAAACCATAACCTAACTGTCATCAAATATTTACCCTCTCTTTCCTTCTGAAGCCATAATCGATTTAATTTTCCAAGCTGTTTCTCCTCATTTCTAGCCATGTCAGTACATGCTAGGGCAACAAGAAGTCACGTGATACGGCATGTGACGTCACGGATGAGACACGTGACATTCACTCCGGTTTAATTCTAGAGTTTAATTTGCGGGAGTAACATTTATTGACTGCAATTTGTAGATATAGATTGTTTCTAAACTTTTACTTGCATTTGTCACAGTCTGACTGGATTATTCACATACTCCTGATAACGCTTTATTCATTGAAAATAGTCATTAAAAAGGAAAACTTTATTAGTTATACCCTGTAGTAATCAACCTAATGTTTCATGCGCTGTAAGCCAACACAGTAATTAAGACTGCAAGCATGTAGTAATCCACGCAAGCATGCAAACTGCTGATTTACCTTTCACTTCTGTCAGTACTGCTCTGTTACTTCATATGTTGTATTTGGGTGACATCTAGTGACAAGATCATGTCGATGTAGCTTTTATTTCGATATATTTTTATGATGGTCTTCTACCTGTACATTATCTCTCAATATAAAGACTTCATTAAAATAAAGAATTCAACCCTTCTTTTTCATCAAAACCACTCTGCAATAGGCTTTTACATATGCACTAGTTACACAGCTGCACTTTTTTTTATTTGATGAGAAACATCTTCTTCTTCAGCAGTGTAGCTATGCTCTGATGGTTCAGAGTGTCCTCAGCCTCTGCCACCTGCAGGGCTGTTTTTTTCACGTTGTTAGTAGCCTGTAGGTTTGCCCTTTGCCCCTCAGTCCAGTTTACCAGTCTTTGTACTGTGCCCAAATGCCCTGCACGGCAGGCTGAATGTAATGGTGTGTCTTTATTGTTGTCCATGGCGTTGATCTTGGCTCGTTTTTGTAGAAGCAGATCCACCAGAACCTCCTGCCCGTGCTCGGCAGCCAAATGAAGAGGTGTTCTCCTCCATACGTTCCTGTCATCAACGTTTTTATCCCTCCCAGAGGCGAGAAGGGCAGCAGCCACCTCCTTGTGTCCATTCCCAGCAGCGTAATGCAGAGCTGAACAGCTGTCCATGTCTTTGGCTCCGCTTTTGGCCTTCCCAGCCAGCAATGTCAAGACAGCCTCTGTGTGCCCCGACATCGCTGCTAGGTGTATCGGAGTCTTCCTGTCCTTTTCAGCAGCGTTAGCATCAGCTCCACCAAAGAGGAGTAGCTTTATGACACCTGCCTCACCATGATCAGCTGCCCAGTGTAGGGCTGTCCTGCTCTGTCTGTCCCGTACATGGACGTCTGCTCTTCCCTCCAACAGCTGGGCCACTGCCTCCGTGTGTCCACTCTGGCTAGCAAGATGGAGAGCAGTCTGGCAGTCCTGGGTGACAGCGTTGACTTGGGCCCCTTTGTGAAGCAGCAGGGCCATCAGAGCAGGCTGGTTGTACAGGGCACTAAGATGCAAAGGCGTCTGGTCTTTAGGGCCGATGGTGTTTGGGTCCATACCCTTATCCAGTAAAATCTAGGCCAAAATATTTTTTTGATGAAAAGATAGTAGATCAATGGACACTTCATACTGTAAAATATCATAATCATGCAATGGTATTTCAACAAAGAAATTGCATTTATTGTCATGTGTGGGTAATTATGAAGCTTGTATGTTGTTACTGTCTGGACAAAATTTGCACTTTTTGTTTGTTTTTTTAAATAAAATGTTATATGGTGCCGTTTACACTTTATGATGGGCCAGTAAAAATAGTATAAAAGTTCCATGAACTTTTCTCCTTCTCTATAGATGTTTTCGGGGATACAAGTTCTCAGCATGTTGCTCATATAAGCCTAAAATGATTTCCCAGTGAGTGAACTTTTAGTGGGCTTGAATATCTGTTCTTGGGAGTTAGCATAAGAAATTGGTATTAGAACTGCTTTTAAAAGTTCATTCAAGGTTTTTCTGCCACACTTTTTACTGTATTCAGGAGTTTTTTACAGTCTTTATCAGGATATTTCTTTTTTAATATAATATGAATTAACACCCATGCATGACAAAATAAATGATTCACCAATTAGACAGTGCTTGGCAGTAAAAATGAATAGGAATTTAATACCCAAATTGTTTACGCACCTGTGTTATTGGCTCGCTGCCACTCTGGATGGCCAGATGAAGAGCAGAAGTCTGGTTTGGTAACCTCTTGTCCAGCTGGGCTTTCTTAGAGACCAGCACTTGAAAGACCTCCACATTCCTCAGCTCCGTGGCCAGGAGAAGTGGTGTGTAGCCCAGGTCATCACACACATTAACATCGACTCCACTATCAATGAGAGCGGCCACAACCCCGTCCAGGTTTCTCTTTACTGCTTTAAACAGGACAGCCATTAACTGATTTTGCGACAGTGTATTCTTGACATTCCTCAGAAGCAGAGACAGCAACGACTTCCTGTTTAGGTCAAATGCTGCCTCCATAGTATCAGGATCTACACGGGCACCGGCCTGAAGCAGCACAGCAGCTGTCTTCTCATTTCCCCGGCTAACGGCATGAAACAGTGGTGTTTTCCTCTGGCTGTCTCGACTGTCTACTGTCGCGCCGTTCCGCAGCAAAATGCTTGCCAGAACGGAGTCATCCTCCACTGCGGCCATGTGCAGGAATGTAGTCTGATTCCTAAGGCTTCTTGCCTCCTCCATCAACAGGGATCTGACTATGTTCTCATGGCCATTTTGTGCCGCTAAATGTTGTGGAGTTTTGGAGGCCTCATCCTTAGCGTGAATGTCGGCTCCTGCCCTGACAAGAGCCGCTGAAGCAGCCATGTGTCCAGCTTCTGCAGCCCTGTGGAGGGCCGTGCGACCTTGGTGATCCCTCAGATCTAGTTTGGCTCCTTGACGGAGCAAAAAGTTTATAACCCCCACATGACCGTGTTCTGCAGCGATGTGTAGGAGAGTGTCAGAAAATGAGCCTCTGTCGTTGAGAACTGAGCCATTCAGGAGTTCCTGTAAGAAGCCTAGGTCACCTGTAGACACAGCTTTGAGAACAGCATTTGAAGTGTCTTTTGGTTTTGCTGAGTTTTTCTGTGATCCGTCTAAAAAGGCAGGGACCTCAGATTTTTTGGATTTGTGCTTTACCTTCTCATTAAGATAGCCTGTGTGAGGGACCTGTATCTTTTTCATTTCCCCTTGCCCATCTTTCTCTAGAAGATATCCAATCAGTTGCCTACGTGTGTCCTTAATGTTTTGGTTCAGTCCGCCTACGTAGGTCTTCAGGCTTTGGTACAGGTCAGGTTCAGCGCTCTTCAGGCAAGGGTAGAAGAAGATTCTGCACGCTCGTTCCCCTCGCGAGACCAGGATGCTGAGCATTCTGGAGTTCTTCTCCTCTCGCGCCGTGATGCTGGACACGAGAACTTTGCTCTCGGGTAGAAGGACTCCATTTGCAATGAGAAGGTCCAGTAGGACTTCAGTGTTGGAGATACCACCAACCAGCTCATTCTTCTTAGTCCGGATCACTTCAATAGCATAAGGATTCGTGAACTTTGTTGAACCCATGCCACTTGTTAAAACCAGTTTTGAGATCCCCAAAAGACAGTGTGGCGTAAGCTGAAAACGTTCGGAGAGCTTTGAACATAGTAGGGAGCTGCCAATAATGTGTCCAGTCTTATTTATCACCAAGCATTGAAACATCTCTTAGCAACAGGATATGGAGGAAATGCAGGTGACTGTTCATATGCATTTAGATAGTTTGGGATACTGATTTGAGAATGTATTGTAGTCAGTTAAAAGAAGTATTGTGACAAAGAAGTATTGTGACATTTGTGTGGAAAGGATGTGGGGGGTTTTAATTTGTTTTCTAAATGGTATTTAATGTTTAGACCAACTAGCTCATTTAAAGCTTCTAGTACCAAGTAATCTGGCACATGACGACTGTAACCATGACGCGCATTTGTGTTTGTTTTCATGTGTAAGTGAGACCATATATCTTCACCTTTGTTTCCTGTCATTCACAGCATCTCAGTTAACAGACAAGCAAAGCAGGATTTATTCAAATAAAGACATGTTCTTCCTGCTTTACATCAGTAATTATATAGAATGTACACAAGTGTGTGTGTGTGTGTGTGTGTGTGTGTGTGTGTCTCTCTCTCTCTGACACCTTGTATAGGAATAATAAATATGTATGGTGTATGTAAAGTAGGTGTATATATTTTTCACTTTGTATTTAATCGAACATATCTTCAGCTTTGTTTTCCATCATTCACAGCAGGTGATATATATATATATATATAAAGCAAAACAGTACCTTACTTTATTCAAATAAAGAAATAAAGATACATTCTACCTACTTTACATCTCTCTCTCACACATAAAGACACGTTCTAAATAGATAACATACATTTATGTACCGTAGGTGTATATTTGCTGTCCAGTTATGATTTTACTGTAACATTGTTTTCCCTGTGTATTTAATCAGAAATCAGAAAAATATACGTGTACGTATTAGGTATATTGTGCCTTTATTGTGTTTATTGCGTCTAGTTTGAACTCTGTGTTGAAATGAGTTCAGGAAAGCTGTGAGAGGCTGAACTTGTATTTCTTTATCTGAGAGGAGCTCTCAGTCTGAGGAGTTCCTCTTCCCGTAAGCCCCGCCCACTCCCAGCCAGTGACGTAGATCTTCCGACCGTTGTGTTGCCTTACATGGTCATGTAGGTGCCGCTTTTCCGGCATGATGTCACCCTTTGCCAAGTTTGGGCCGGGAAACACATAAATAATGTATTATAGGTTTTACATGTGAACTACTGTCCCGAATTTGAATTTCAATGCACCTGAAAGGTGAAAATCTAAATATTTAGTTTATTTTGCCAATCTTTAACTATTAAAATATGTATATTGGGCATTCTAGATTAGCATTAGGCTTTTTGAAAAGGTGTCATAGGTAATTTTATCAAATTAATTCAAGAATATTAGATAATGGTATTAGATCATTAAAACTAACCAAAGGTTAATCCCCTGTAGGTCTGTTTGGCTACAGTAGGTCATAGTAAGGTGTTTGAGACTTGATCAGCTGGCCGAGAAATGAGATCTGAGGCATGAGAATGAGAGTTTTGGTTCTGGAGTCTACCTCTAACACATCCGATTTTTCTAAGAAGCTCTTGGTCAGTATGTGTGCTGCAATAGGCAGAACACTAAACTGTAAGTGAAGGTTCACTTCAGGACCAAACAGACCTTTGACTCACCAAAGCACGATGGCACCCTCTTCTGGTTCAAAACAGTACTTGACGGTGTTTTCTACACACCAGTTTGTGTAGAGCAGAACCCAGTCAAACACACGTTTTACACAGCTGAGCTGCTGTTTCATTAAACTGAAGAAATGTATTATTAATTATGGTATTTGTATGTACACGTATATCTAACATGAACCATTTAGATGAAAATATTGACACTATAAAAATATTTACTGTGTAAATATCCTGCTGTGAACATACTGCCAGCTTCCAGGCGCATAGACTAGGCATCACCTCAGTCTATGAACCTCAGTTTCTTTTACTTGTTCTTATTACTATCAATGGCATGATTATATGCTATACAATGTTATAATTAGGTAGGGACTGCCATTTGTGGATACTGGTCGTCTAAAAGTGGATATTTTTGAACATTAGGGTACATGTAGACTTCAAATGCGTGTAATAAACCATTGTTTTTCGCCAATTAGCTATTTCAAGTGTTAAATGATGCACAGACTGAAAGGAAGCATAGAAAGTAACTAACCTTATGCTATTAATCTGTAACTAGAAACAAAAATCTGCTCAGAGTAACTGGAGTTGTGCTGAAGGCTGCAGGTCTCATGTCAGTTTAAAGCACTGATTTATTCTGCATTATTGTGTTGGTTTATGAATTTGTCAACTGGCAGCTTTCTTTTACACACAATATATATCAAAAAGTTTAAATGTCAAAAGTATACGTATATATATATATATATACATACATATATGTACGCACATGTACATATGCATGTTTGTAATTATACACATTTACATTTTACTTTTAAACTTTTTTCTTAACAGAAGCAGTGTTTGATTAAGAGAGAATGGCTACACTGTATTCAAGGCTTTGTCTGAATGCAGTATTAGTCAATAGTGGCTCTCAGAACATGTTTGAGCATGTTTGTCTTTGCACTTCCACAGACAACACACACACTGTTTTCGTTTGACATACTTTATTACAGTTCATAAATATTGATTAGTTTCTGATGAGCTCAGAAAACAAAACATAAAAAATTACGTTGCACTTTTATTACAAATGGTAAACTTAAGTACTCCCTGTTGATCTTATTTACAAACAATGAGTGAAACCTCATTAAGAAACTTTTTAGAAAAAGAAAACCGTTTGAAAAGCTTTGACTAACTCAAATAACGTCGATTCAATTCGTCGTAAGAACAAAGAGGACATTGCAACTCAGAAGTCAGGCAGCTTTTATCAAAAGTTTTTTCTTTTCTTTTTTTTAGACTTTATGGGACGCAACTTCCTGTTGTGGCGCGCCAACACGAGCCACCGAAGTTTCTATTGCAGTTCTCTTTCTCTAATACTGAGTGCTCCTTTAGGCTTAGGTCCATGCACAACTTGGTCAACGTGAACAAGAGTCTCTTTCGTCATTACAAAAAGGAACAAGAAAATAAAATTAAAAAAATCTAAAGTAACAGAGTGAGTCTTTCATGCTGTCTGGTGCTGTGGACCCAGGTCTATGGAGGTTTTTTGGAAACCCCATATCTGGACCTGGTCCTTTACACGGCACGCGGCCAGACAGTGTCCCGGGACAGTCCCGGTGGACTTTTGCGGCTTCACCGACCCCCGTCTCTACGGGCTCTGGTGCTCAGCCCCTTTTACACAAGCGTGTCCTTTCAGCCCGTCTGTCCCTTCCCTCTCGCAGTTCCTCCGGGCCCCTCTCTTCAGAAGGTCTGCAGCTGCTGCGTCAACATCAGCTGGCAGCCGCTGTTCACGTGGTTCATAACTTTCTGCTTGAGCTGGGCCACCTGCTCGCGCAGCATGTTGGCCGTGGACGCGAGCTCGGAGTTCTGAGACTTGAGAGTCTTCACCTTGTCTTCCAGGCGCGAGATGCGCTCCAGCTTCCTCTTGCGGCACTTGGAGGCGGCGATCCGGTTACGCATCCGCTTGCGCTCGGCCTTGATGCGCTCTTGGCTCTCCATGTCGATGGGAGAGAGCGGCGGGGTCTCACCGGGCATCTCGGGGACAGTCTGGGGCTCCTCTTTCAGCGCCTGCAGCCGCGGGTGCTGGACGGGGAGCGGTTGGGGTGGCTGCTGCTGTTGTGGGGGCGCCAGGGCCGGGGGCGCAGTGGTGGTGTAGCTGACGGCCGGGAAGCCCGAGGCGGCGGTGCTGCTGATAGCCGGGTTAAAGGTGTTGAGATCTGCGTAGACCGGGGGGTCGGCTCTCGCGGCCGAGCTGTAGGCTGCTGGGGTGGGAGCAGCCATGGAGGAGTTGACTGTGGTGTTGGTCTGTGGGCCCGCGGAGACTCCGGGCATGTGCTGGTGGTGCAGCTCGGCCAGGGCCCTCACGAAGCCCTCGGCGAAACCCTCCTGCTCGTCCGTCACGTTCTTGGGGCACAGGAACTGGGTCGGCGTGGGCGTGGTGGTGATGAGGCCGTTGCTGGACTGGATGATGAGCCGCTCCAGCTCCGGGGAGGCCAGCTTGAGCAAGCCCACGTCCGGAGAGGTGAGGAGGTCGGTGGCCTTGGCCCGGAGGTGCGGCTTCAGCGTGCCGGCCGGGTCCGAGAGGTTCAGGGTCATGCTGTGCTTCAGGGCTTTGGGGTTGTATCCGAAAGCGGCGGCGGCGGCGTCGTGCTGGGAGAACGCGGCGCTCAGGGAGTCGTCGTAGAAAGTAGTTTCCATCTTGGTCGACATAGAAGGAGAAAACAAAACTTTTTCGCGTGGACTCGAGTCACACCACAACCAGGGAGAACTTTTCTCTTCTTTTAGCTGGTCGTCACACTCAGAACAGGTCGAGAAAGAAGTTGTCTTCTTTAAAAAGTGTCTCTTAAGAGAGAGTACGGTCACTTTCAGAACTTTAGCTCCGTGCTCTCACTCCCGTGTCCCGAGAGAGAGAGAAAGTTCACTGGAAAGTTGCCGGGACGGTCGAAAGCACTTCGAAACCCGGATCGAGAGCCACTTTCAGAGCGGCAAACACGGAAAAAGTGTCGAAACGGAGACAATCTGTGTTGTTGTTGTTTTTCTGTTTTTAGACCCTCTCCGTGTCCCGTGTCTTTGTCTCTCTGAGTCCCAGTGTGCTGTGAGCTGGTCCTCCTCTCTCTCCAACCTTATCTGCCGCTCCGTCACACTAAAAATAGGGGAGTGCATGATGTCATGCCCGCGGCCTCCGATTGGCTGGAGGCGGGCACGGGGGGCGTGTCGCGGCGTGCCGATAAGGCCCGTTGCCTAGACGACCACCAGAAGATTCTTTCTGTGCGCGGAGGCTCACGGGATGAGGTAATGCTGCGAGTGGACGGGCGCGCGCGCTGCATTGTGGGATGACGTATTGTTTTTGAATATCTGGTTACGCGCTTTAGCTGCTTCAGACTGTGGCGGGACACAGTTCTGTGTCTGTGGGACTGTGAGAGTGTACACATGTTTTTAAGGCTTTTTGTCCCTCTTTTACAGCTCCTGGAGCACTTGTAGTCGAGCAGGCATTTATTTTATGAATAACTCTCCTTATTTACAAGAAGAGTCCTACCTAGAGGTGTTCTTGTCTAAAATAAACATGTATGCTAACAATGTGCCTCGAAATCATATTTTTTACTCGGTCGTAAGCCTAATGGTCGCTTCTTTTTGTTGTTGGGTGATTTGTCTGGGAACAGGGGCAGTAGTCTGTTTTTTCGTTTTTTTGGTGGCAAAGTGTATATACTCACGGTCTCTCTTAGCCAATGGGAGCTGCAGGGGGCGTGTCCCGGAGTGGAGTGACAGCAGGCCAGAATTGCATGTTGGCCCCAGGGAGTCTCTTAAAAGTTCACTATCTGAAAAAAACGGTTGACCACTTCGACGACAAGACACAACAAAAACAACGAAAGACTGATACAAAATAAAATACAGGTCCTTGTATGTGAAATGACTTTAGTCACTACTTGTTTGTTCTTATATTTCCCCTGACATCTGTCGTTCAGGCTCTGTAGTATCTCTTGGACGTGGGAAAGATAAGATCGAGGTATACTGATACTGATCTCCGGTCTCTGACACATTTCAGTCTGTTGCGCCAGAGAAGCCACTGCTCAACACAACCACGTCAGCATGACGTTGCACCCAGGTTTCCTCAAGGTAGTCCTCTGTAGATGTGAACCAAAAACTCACACACACAGCTGCCTGCTCATGTCTCCACCTTAATCTGTCGTTTAAAAAAAACAGTCATTATTTTAGGTTATGGTTAAAAGTAAGCTAAAGGACAACAACAGGCTATTATAAAGGTGAGATTTAAAGGTGTTTGAACTTCTTCATGACAGGGACTGAATACGGTATTTGAAGCAACTTTTTTCATTATCTCCATATGAAATTCATTAAAGTCTTATAACAAATTGGAACAATCTCAGCTGGAACAATAACTATTGTAAAGCGGCCCCTGATAGTCACACCTGAACGCAGCACAGTGTTAACATCTCTGCATTTAACCCATTCACCAACTGAGGCAGTGGGCAGCCACCAATGGGGCACTTGGGGAGCAGTGTGTGGTGGTGATAACTTGCTCAAGCAGTTCAGGGATTTGAACCCACAACCTTCTGATCACAGGGGCAACTTCCTAACAACCAGGCCACCAGCTGCCCCAAGAAAACGGCAGTGTTTCTTAGGGCAGCTAAATCTAGGGCTCGTCCAGGATTTGAACCCAGGACATCTTGCACCCAATGAGAAAATCATACCCTTAGACCAACAAGCCAATCCTGTAGTAATTGGTGATATGTGAATGTATATTATCTCACTTTTGTCAGTTCATTTTCATTTTACATGCAGTATGTTGTTTATCTGACAAAAATTACAATAAATATTATGTATATAAACATGAGCTGTCGAAATGTAGGTCAATCTAAACATGTCCCCCAGCTTATTCTTCCAAAGGGCTTGTATCTGATAAATGTATCTAACAAAAGTACATTTAACAATGTGCATGAACAGCTAAAGGGTCTAAAACTGAGACACTGCCACGTTGTTCATCCATAATCCCTTCCAAACTGCGATTTACAGGCGTAGGGAAAGAAGTTAATAATTTTTGCATATAGGTTGGATTTTGTCCCAAATCATTGCTGAATGGAAAAAAAAGTCTGTTTACACCCTTTCTAGATGCACAGATTAGAACAGAAAAAGAAACTAGAAGGAAGTCACATACAAATTCTTTTTCCAAATATAAAGAAGAAAAGGAACAAAAAGGGGGAAGAATAGGTACCAGCTCTGTGCTCTCCTGAGGGCTGTTGGCAGACAAGCAGCTGCCAATCAAAGGATTATCATTGCTATGTTCAGTTGATTTTCACATTGCTCTGAATTCTGCCCTCAGGTTCGGGACCCTCATGCGAGAGTGAAGCTTTTCCAAAACATGCCTGTATCTGTACGTCTTTGATTGCTTGTTGACGAAGATTAGAATGAAAGTAGGCCCTAAAATCTACTCGTTTGTGGCTTTGTGGTTGACTGGGCTTGTCAGGACAGCATTTGAAAGAAGGAGTGTGTGTGTGTGTTTGTGTGTGCAATAATTTATTGTCCTTGCTCGAGGTCTCAATCAGCAAAAGCACAGACATATCTGAAAAAATGTGAACATTTTCTTCACATTAATGGTTTATTAACCTCTAGGAGTCACTGGTGACACCATAATCACTTTTCAATTTTTATAGGAGTTATTTCTCACTCGTTAAAACAAGGAGAGACCAGTTCTGCCACAAGTGCGAAACCCATGGATGGAAAGTATGGAACTTTCACTCCATGCTTCATTTATGTTCATAAATAGAGTAAGAGATATTATGATGTATAATCTATAATTTCATTTAAACAGCAAAAGGACAATAATAACCTTGCACTTATATGACTTTTGACTGATTTCTTCTTAACTATCTTCTTCTTGTTCTACTGTCCATTTTCAATCCAATCTTGTGCTTGTATAAAGGTCAGATAAGGTTATGGACATATGATCTGTGAAACAACGGTCAAATGATAGAGCAGCGTTCTCTTATTCTGCATCCTCTTTCAGTGCAGGGCAATGCTGTCCCTGTTCCAGAAACTGGAATGTCCAGTACATGTTCAGCTGGGAAACTGAGACTTCTCTGTTTTGAAGGAGCTGTTTTCTTGCCTGGTCCAGCACTCTCCATGTATTAAGAAAAAGAGTCATCTCGGAGAAACAGCCCCTGAAACTAAAGTTTCCCCCCGAAACAATTTCTTTATTACATTTTTTAGTTTTGTAATGCTTTGTTAGATTAGATTGGCGTGAGAACCAGTTCCTAAGGTTCTTGCTCAGTTAAGCAGCTGGAGTATCTTATCTTCTCTTAAGAGGTGTGTCAGCATTAGCCGGCTGCAAAAATGACTGGCTCAAACCACTGGGACGGCCTGGCAGTGGTGGTAGTTAGTAATATAGTAGCTGTTAATGTAGACATACTTACAAATTCAAACTTTTAGCACAGGAAAGAAACCTTTTAAGATATTTATTGTCTTGTACTAAGTTATATTTTTAACCTGATTAAAATAATTTTTGCTGACCTGAAGAACTACCATCAACAGTAAAGCAAATTTAAAGGAACAGTTTTCCAAAAAAAAAAAATCCACCATCTAATTTACTCTACCCTCAAGGTAGCTGGTCAGCCAAGACATGTTTGCGGTCCAAATGTTGCTTCTTTATTTTAGAATTGCAGCTGACTTAGTAGTCATTCAAATAGGTCAAATCTATTTGGAAAACATCACCAAAACGTCTCTCAACCCGCTTAAACCACATCTTCATTAAGGTGGGGCAGACCTGCAGATGTTATTTTGGACCCAGTCTTCTAATTTACCACTGCTTTGTGAAAACCAGCCATAGTGTTTTCCAAAATAGCTGCTATAACTGTTTATGGTGCACATTAAGCACATTGATAGGTTTATGGTGCCTTAATTACGATCTGGATGCGGTTTAAGCAGACTCAGAGAAGTTTTGGTGATGTTTTTTTCAGAGAAACAATTTGGGTAATTTGGATGACTGTTAGGTTCTAGTGTTTATTAGCAGAGTTAGACTTGCAGCTGCGGTTCTAAACTAAAGAGCTGTGGTTCTAAACTTAGCTGATCAGCTTCTTCTGGGGTAAGCTGAGAATTATGTGAATCTCATTGTTTGCTGAACTACTACTTTAAAATATACATCAGATATGGATAGAATGAAAATATAGATGTTAATCTCAATCCAAAGTGGGTTGTACTAAAATGTAGTACTGCAATGAGTATCTACATTAATGAATTGGTGCGCCCCCAAAATTCACATTTTTTCACCTTACCATGGGCGCAAACGCCCCCGAACCGGTCGCGCATGCGCGTAAACTACTTTTGTACACTGCCAAATGTGTTTGTCACGAAGACACGCTGACAGAGTCACTCGAGTTTCCGAGTTCAGTATTTTCCTCAGAGCATGACAGACAGAACTCGGATCTGGACTGTAACCCAGCATCGCACGGGATTTCAAAGTTTATCCTGGACCACAGGGGCA
>JBBPCY010000156.1:11393188-11405020 GCA_037974405.1 Brachyalestes nurse | reverse complement strand
AAATAAGATAAAGAAGACTTTTTAGGCTAAAAATAAGATTGCAAGTCTTGGTTAGATCAGGAGTTTTTGCAGTGTACCCACCAGCTGAACCAATCACACGATCTCACTGATACTGGAAGCTTGGAGATCAGCAGGTGCTTCCTCCAAGACTCATGAACAACTTTACACAACACAGACATCTTCAGCCAACTTTACACAAAACAAACACTTTCTGTCAACTTTACATTACACAGACACCTTCGGTCAACTTTACGCAACACGAACACCTTCAGTCAACTTTACACAACACAGACAGCCTCAGTCAACTTTACACTGCACAGACACCTTCTGTCAACTTTACACAACACATACATCTTCAATCTACTTTACACAATACAGACACCTTCCGTCAACTTTACACAAAACGAACTTTATATGTTAACTTCACACTACACAGATACCTTCAGTCTGCTTTACACAATGCAGATAACTTTATTCAACTTTACACTGCACAGACACCTTCAGTCAACTTTAAACAACACAGACACCTTCTGTCAACTTTACACAAAACAAACACTTTCTGTCAACTTTACACAACACAAACACCTTCATTCAACGTTACAAAAGACAGACACCTTCAGTCAACTTTTCACAACATAGACAGCCTCAGACATCTTTACACTACACAGACACCTTCAGTCAACTTTACACAACATAGACAGTCGCAGACAACTTTACACTTCACATACACCTTCAGTCTGCTTTACACAACGCAGACACCTTCAGTCAACCTTACACAACACATTTATTGTCAACTTTGCATTACACAGACACCTTCATTCATCTTTACACTGCACAGAAACCTTCAGTCACCTTTACACAACACAGTTACCCTTAGTCAATTTCAGTGTTGTGCATGAACGCGTTCAATGAACAGCATTGAACACGTTCCTATTTTTCGTGAACGCTGAAATGAACGAGTCGGTTTACAAATTATGAACGTAACTGTGAGTAACGTTCACTTTCACAAGACTGAACCCAGTTCACGTTGGGAAGTTCTTTCAACTCCCAAACGGCTCTTAGTTTATTATCATCATCTGTAGCCTCATATTTTAGCCCAACTTGGCAAATATGAAAGCTTTGTGTGTTGATAAAAAGTGGGGATTGGCTCTCACTCGAAGAGAGCCGACTCTTCTGATTCACTACAAAGAATCGACTCTTAGTAGCAGGCGAACACGGTGCTGCAAGTCCGGACGCCTCGGCAGAAATACACATGAGAAATAAGCTTATAAAAGGAGGATATTGATGTTTAGTACAGCTAAATACTGGATGTTTCAGTTTTAGAGTTGTACATTTTCACTAGTTTTAAAAAGGTTTAAAAAAGACAACGGCTGTTAGTTTATTTTTAGTTATGTTCTGATCACTTTAAAAGATATGTATGTGTTAATGGTTTCTGAATAAAAATTTGATATACAGAATACCTGCACCTCATTTTTTCCACTTTCACCATAACATGATGCGTTGCTTAAGTGGTAAGATCTACTCTCAACCTCTAAATTGTAACTTATGTCTGTGATTGTTCAGTGGTATTACAGATAGAAGGAGAAGATTGAAGGAGGTTCAGATAGAAGCATGTTGTATTGAAATTGTAAAAAAAAACCATGAACTGGCACAACACTGCACGAAGACGTGATGGGTACACCTATCGTCTAATACACAGTGGTAATGATGAGATCAATCAAGCGTCTTACAGATAGTTGGGTGGCCTGCTGACTTTTGACTCACCCTGAAGAGCTGCACACACGTGTAGTATTAGTCAGGGGTCGTAAAAAACATCTGTATACACATGTGTAGATCAGTTCATACAGCTGCTGTGTTGCTGTGTGTGCAGAAAAAAGGGCAACCACTGGGTAAACAGTGAAGCACAAATTCAAACAGTGGACAGACATGTCATCCCGTCCCAGCAGGAACTTGCCCCAGTGGTTGTAACTCACAGTGAGCAGTATTTTATCACTGTGTTGTGAGGGGCTGAAGTTACATGAGTGTAGACACTGTCATGTCTGTCCAAGCTTGAAGACCAGATGGATCGTTACCAAAAAATAGAATTTCAGGAGCAGAAGTGTCTATATGAACATAAGTTGTAATATTTGGACTTGTTCTCCACTGCGGCACAGCTAAGCAGTCCGTTACCAGCAGGGAGTGGATAATTTATGGCTAGGAGAGTGTATGTGTATGTGTTCATATGTCTGTTCTCTTTCCAGCTAATTTAGCTTATGAAGCCGAACGTGTCCGTTAGCATTTAAGTGAAATCACCCACACCCTGGTGTTGGCAGCATGTTAAAGTCGAGCAGGTCTATTTAGAGTATGTGCACACACACACACACACACACACACACACACACACACACACACATAAACAACAGGTTCTCCTGGCCACACTGTGGAGCTTTGTGAAGCTGCCAAAGTCCCAAATCAACCTCTACTCCAACCTGTCTGCCTGCAGGTGAACTCTCTCTCTCTCTCTCTCTCTCTCTGGTTTGGAAAAGTCCAGCCATGACCCAGACGCTCATTTGGGTCTAAATCTGACAAGTGATAGACGGGTAAGCCCCCCTCGTGTCCTCTACCCCCCGACATATAATTCAGGGGGACTGTTTGCAGTGCTTTCTTAATGTATGTGTGCATTTATGTGAGTGCGTGTGTATGCGTACGGTCAAAGTAAATGATCGATAGCTATTACACAGCAGCACGTCACTGGCCTCCGATGGGCTGTGCTGTTTGCACAGGTGTCCAACAATGTAGTGCTCTGCGCTAAACCTGTTACACCCCATTTCCACCAACGCCCCCTCCCCGTATGGTGGCAGTCACCTTCACCTCCAAACAGCTCACTGCACATACACACTGCTCTTGGACTGTTTAACACATACTCCATCACACCCCCCTCTCTTACACATGGGCAGCCAAGTAGGGAAGGCGGGAAAAATGCATGGAAAGTGGGGGGCGACTCCACTGCATTAGTTTTGCCTTTGTCTGCATGTGGCTGAGATTACAGGAATAGTTTTGCGAAAAATGTATTCAGTTTTCCCCTTCTCCCAAATATGGTCACTGCGGATGTTTAGCGTCCAAAATCAGCTTCTTTAGTTTTGCCCTGCATGTATGAGGCTATTGCAGCTACGTTGTAATCTGCCTTTATACATTACAGTCACACAAATCACATACCTGAATCATCTCATTCTGGCTTCAGACAACATGCTAAGAAAGCTCGTATATTGCTTTCGGGGTTAATGACACTATGCTGTATTGTGATCTGTATCAATGGACAGAAATGTGCACAGTATTCAACCTTCATGATAGCTGCTACTATTACTTTCAGTTGCACTTTCAAGTTTCTACTTTCAATTGTAAAATTATTTTATTGATTTTCTATGTATTCTTTTATTTCTTCCATTATTTAGTCTGACCTTTGTGTATGAATGAATGACCTGTGTATGAGCTATATAAATAAACCTGACTTGACTTGGCTGTGCAATACTTTAAACTTGTTACATATGTAACAGTCTGACTTTATTTAAGGCAAGTGTGGTTATTGATTGTGCCAGTTTACATTAAAGTTTCTATTCTTTGCTAAGTGCATCAGCCTCACAGCTCCAGTGCAAACGGGAGTAAACCTCATGTCTTGGCTGATTGGATGCTTTTGGATTACGGACAAAATGTAACTTTTCGCCGATCTATACCTTCAAAGCTATGTCTTTGTGCCCTCTGTGTGCCCAGTGTGTAGTAAACACAAACAGACAACCACAAACTCTGTGACGTCTGTTCTGTTATGTGTTCACATCATTTGTCCTCAGTTGCTGATCTGTGACCAGTTAGGATTCTGCAGAGGTAATCAGAATTATTTACCTGAAACTGCAACAGGATAATAACCATTTCTTGCCCCATCGTAGCAAATGACAAGCGCCGTTGGTTAAAAACTAAATTGATCATGAAGAATAAAGCTTTACTTTCCTTTGTTTAATCATTTTAGTACCTATATTTTCAATGCTCACTAGTTCATAAACACATGCTCCCCACCCACACAAAAAACATTCCATTTCTGTCACAAGTGTGGAAATGTGAATAATGTGTGATCGCATGTGACATGACAGCATGAGAATGTGTTTCACATCATGTATTTTTTTTATAGGTTCACATTTATGTGAAAAAAATAAACATGTCAAATATATAAAAACCACAGGTAAGAACAAATTTCTTCTAAAATCAGCTAACAGAGAATTTGTTCCCCCTTTGCTGTAGAAGCAGCCTGTTTTATCTTAGAAGATTTTGTACTAGATGTTGGTACATTGCTGTGAGGATTTGATTGCATTCTGCCACAAGAGATCAGCTAATGATGTTGATTGATTTCTGTGTCAGAAGTGAAGGTCCTTAAAGCAGCTGAATTTGCTGCTCAGAAGTGGTGTCTGGATACTTTTGGACATGTAGTATATATTATATTATCATTAGAGAGGTGTAGTGATGTTAGAGACAATGTAACTGCTTCTGTTTATATAAAGCACTTACTTTGTTTTGTGAAGTCATATAAAACCACATGCTACTGCTATATGCACACACACACGCACACATACACATCTGTGACTCACTTTCGTCCACTTATGTAATTGATTTCAGTTGAGAGAGGACTCATATCTTACACTGACACTAAGTATTTAACGATTTCAGCTAATCAAAGCCTCTCTAATGTGGACAGGTTTGGCAGGGTTTGATCTGGTCAATTATTAATGAATTATTGATGCTATAATTGGACCAAATGGCATTATGTGCAGTGTTTGCTTAGTCATGCGATGGGTAAATTGACTAAGTACTTCTTAATGTAACTTATACTAATCATGGATCGAAAATTACCATCACTCCTGATTGATATTTATAG
Source organism: Brachyalestes nurse (assembly GCA_037974405.1). Taxonomy (NCBI): domain Eukaryota; kingdom Metazoa; phylum Chordata; class Actinopteri; order Characiformes; family Alestidae; genus Brachyalestes; species Brachyalestes nurse. Next base: position 11,400,120 of record JBBPCY010000156.1, on the reverse strand, counting down.
TTTAATAAAGGAAAAGATTAAAGTTTTTCCCCATTATCTTAAAGTATCACCTTATACTCCATTTGCACTGCACTGTAATACTGAAGTTAAAATGCATGTATCTTGTCTTGTACATATAAGCACTGTCACAACTCCAACCCTTAAAAAAACTTAAAAAAAGTTAATATCAACCATTTTATTTATATTTTATTTTTTTCCCTGTATTTTTAATTCATTTTTACATGGCAGTTTTCCAACCTCACTTTACCATTATAGTTTAACAGGCTGGTTCTGTCACCATGTCTTTAAGACTGATGTATGTATTGAGCTCTGTTATGATTGCAGAGTAGATCAGACTGTTACGCTACTTGACTTCAGCAAGCTTATATAGGTAAATCCATTGTTTTTTGTGACATCACAACATTTTTTGTGACATCACAAATACATATAAGGCTGATTTTATGGCTTGAATTCTGTATACGAACCATGTGGCTTGGAACCAGTGGAAGTTTCACCTAGGAGGTTTTAATGTAACAGTGACGTTGTATAAATAGTATATGGACTTATTTTATTTATTTATTTATTATAAGAGAGACATGTCCATTTGAGGACTGTGAATTCAAACATGGGACTTGGTCCTAGCTATAGAATTGTTCTGCCTTGCTAAGCTGCACTTTCACAAAGTGAGCCCTTGGGATAATGAATATTTGATTTTTCATATCAAGAATCCATTGCTTCTTCTCCATCATGCGCTTGTCACTTTCACAACCTCGCCCAGACAGAATGACATGCTAATTTCAGACCTAAATACCACTTCCTTGAGTTTTGCCTCATGCTGGGACTCTTCCAGACTGTGAAAACTGAGTCATGGCCACTGGCACTATTCAAATTGACACATGCCATTGGAACAATTACTTTTTCCTTTTTTTTCGGTCCTTCTGCACAGTTGGAGGAATGTCATGAGCACTGAAATGTGGGAAAGCTGTCCTGTATCTCAGTGATTCCCACCCTTATTCCTCTCTCACTGTGAATAAGCCCCCCTCCCCTCAGTGCATTAACACACTTGCTCTGCTCCTCTGGCCCTCCTGCTTGAGCGCTGTAGAGTATTGATCTGTGATCACATTTCATGGCTGTTAGGTTCTATCTGATACACACGGGCTCAAAACAGCACTCATAGATACTCTCGCACTCTTGTTCGCCCTCTCTCGCTTTCTCTCTCTGCCTCTCTAGGGACAAGGGCTATCAGGACCAGAGACCTTTTAAACACACACACACACACACACACACACACACACACACATGCATGCATGCATCTCACCGAAAGGCTGTTAAGTCTCCCGAGCAGAGCATATTACTATTCTTTAGATCTTTAGAACACAGGGCCAATTTCACAGCTTATTCGTAATCCTGAACTTTTTCAACATAATCTCTGCTGCATCAGTAATGTACAGTTAAGGGTGCATTAGTCAATATTTGTAGTCTTAATACAAAAAAACAGGACACATGTAAAACCCCATGAAATGAACTGTTTAAATAATGTCATCAACACAAGTGAGCCTGAAAAAACCTTTTTTGTAAAACTGTGCTCCAGGCTGGAAGTCAGGTCTTTGTTTTCCACGGACCTCCAGTCAGCAGTTTTTACAGGCACTCCCTTTAACATCTTCGTCCTCGCGAAGGCAGACAAACAAGGCACTCCTCCACAAGACACTTATGTGGTCAAAAACCAGACCTATACTTTACAAGAAAACCTCACAACAAGAAAAGAAATAAAACAAGTGAAGCCCAGTAAGACAATTTGAAATGTCTTCCTTTATCATGTGTAATGTTAGGTAAACGCAGGTTCTGATGCATTGTAAGCCAGCTAACTCCAGTAGATATGTTTGAGTAAAATAAGACTAAACATCAACATATAATCCCTTAAACAGATATTTTATGATTGTTAGTCATATAATCACTTTAGTTGGAAGCTAAGAATGTTGTACTAATGTTAATCCGTTTGGGTAAAATACTAGAAGATGAGACTTACATTTTAGTTCACACAGTTTTATGAGTTTGCTAGCCATTTATAACAATGCATTTGCCTATATTCCATGAACATGGACAAAAGTATCGGGACACCTGTTTTTCAGGGTTTTGGCTATGCCTTTTACTTTCAGTGCAGGGCAAATGTACTGCTTCAGGCATTTTGGACAATGTCATGCTTTTAACTTTGTACACACAGTTTGGGGTAGGCTTTTTCTATTTCAGCATGACTGTGCCCCAGTGCACAAAGCAAGGTCCATAAAGACATGGTTGGATGAGTTCAGTGTGGAAGGACTTGACTGGCCACACAGAGCCCTGACCTCAACCCCATCCAACACCTTTGGGATGAACTAGAGCAGAGATTGTGAGCCAGGCCTTCTCATCCAACATCAGTGTCTGATGTTCTTTGCAATGAATGGGCACCCACAGAGACACTCCAAAATCTTGTCGAAAGCCTTCCAGGAAAAGTGAGAGCTGTTATAGCTGCAAAGGGGGACCAGCTCCATATTAAAATGTTTTTGAAAGTCATCCCTGTTGGTTTAATGGTCAGGTTTTTTCAGAATCTGAATCAGAATCAGAATCGTGTTTATTGGCCAAGTATGTGAGTGAACACATACAAGGAATTTGGTTCCGGTCGATGGTGTCTCTCAAGCACAACAGTATAAAACACACCAATATGTAAGGACAAAATAAACAATATACTGAACAATATAATATATACAATATATAATATATACAATATATTCCACAATATGGATACATAATATGGATTCATATTTTTAAGTATGAAGATAAGTGTTAGCAAATGTATATAAGTATTATTTAAACATATGTTTATACTATTAATCTGAATATATGTATGAAAATATGTATGTATATATATGTGTGTGTGTGTGTGTGTGTGTGTGTACACAAAGTCTATAAATCAACAATGCAATATAATAAACAATCTTAAATCTTATAGACAGAAAATACAGGATTAAAGAAATGAGTGCCGCAGAGTGTACATAAAGTGCGACCACAGTACCATAGTAGTACTTTTGTTCATATAGTGTAATATAGATAGTATGATGCTGTTATACTGAAGTTCGGTTGGCTAAAGTAAGTGAGAGATTAAATGTCAGAATAAAATAAAGTTTTATGTCTTTTATGTCTGACTTTTACAGTTTTATGTTTGGGCTAGCGAGATAAAGTAATGATTTTAAGTGGATCATCTTCACTGATTGGGTAATATTAGATAACTGCAATGCTTTCAGGCTGAAAGAGTAACTCCCTCTGGCCAAAAAGCTGTGCCCTAAAGGGTAAATGTTAGAATATCAACCCCTTCGCATACACAATTTAATAATTTGCCTTTTCATCCCATCAAATCACATTCATAGAATATACGTAAAGTTAAAGCACGAGATTCTTGCAATCAAGCTCCAGTACACAATCAAGAGTGCAGATGCTCTGTTGATGCAATAACATCAAACAATACATTGATTTGTATGGATATTGAGTCACTTTTAAAGTAAAAGTAGTGGCTACCCATGACAGGATGGCGGATGCGCTGTTATGTTCCAGGAATTAATCTCCTCATCAGGTTGCACTCAAACAGGGCCTTTCAGCTTCAAGTTCAAGTGCATGTGTCAAGGAGTGACACTCATAGAGTGTTTTTGTGTGTGAATGTGTGGATATGTTGTCGTCCCGGAGCTCATAAATCTCACATAGAGGGAGTTAATAATGGAGTGATGGATGTGTCCGCTCAGTTCTCTGAGAACTCAGTGAGGTTGTCAATCAGCGTGACTCTGTTAGCGATTCACAGTATGGGTGGGTGTGTGTGTGTGTGTGTGTGTGTGAAAGAGAGAGAGAAAGAGATTTCATTGTCAGACTGCTTGGCTGTGCAGTGGTTGCCATGTTGACAGAAACAACAAATATTTGGAGCTATGTGGCACCTTCTACCGAAATTCCAGACTCTGATGATTTGGAAAGCTCTCCTGTCACTCTCTCCTCCACCCTCCCCCTCCATTTCTTCCTTTCTTGTTGTCAGTAGAATGGTGTCTTTGTCTAGTGGGAGTGAACTTGAAAACAGTGCTTAGGTGTGCAGTGTTTTCACTCAACACACTCTCACAAGTGCTTACTCCCTCTCCCTCTCTCTCTTTCTACTTCTCTTCTCCCACCTCTTTCTCTCTGTCTCCTTATCTACTGTCTCTTTCCCTACCTTTTCCTTTTTTTCTTCTTAGCCCCACCTATCTCTCTCTTTCTCACTCTTTCAATATTTACTGGACTTCATTTGGCAGTACAGTGACAGCACCCAAATTCAAGTAAAAGGGGTCTCAGTTAGCCAGTAAGGCAAATGTTTTTCAAGCTTGAATAGTAAATGCAGATGGACATTACAGAGATAATGCACACTGAGTTTACTGACGGTCATACACACACACACACACACACACACCAGCCTGTGTACCACATTGAGTAACTCACATAAGTGGTCTACTTTTAGACTGGTAAATCAACAAGCCGATTGTCCTGCAGTACATGAACAGTATCTGAGTGCTATGATGGAGCATTGTGTGCAAACACTGACTGATAATAATTCAGTGAGCTGATAGGAATCTTTGGATCGCAAAAAGAGGTCAACATAAAAGCATCTAAAGGTAGTATGTCTTAACCAGAGTCTCCTACTATTATGACTAGGCAGTGAGTTGTAGTGAAGTTCTTAACATCTCTGCAGAATATCTCTTAAATCAATAGTTTGTGGGGGAAAGATGTACACATGCCCCCTCACCTTTACCCAAATGTAGACAATCAGCTAAGGTTTTTTTGGAAGGTTTTTTTCTGGTGTTTTAAGGCTAATTATGATGTAGCTAACATGCATATACCTCACCACGTAGCATCATGTTAATTAAATGCTGAAATCATCATACTTGCCTCTGTATCATACTTGACTATGTAGAGCTGTGAAGAAATCTCATCTATGCTTGTTTATGTGGTTTTTGACATTGTATGACATACTGTTTCCATTAAAATGGACACAAATATTTAGCATAGTAAAAAACAGCCAATATGAAAGATGAATTTTGTTTTGAGACTATCTCCACATCTGGTTAGGTGCTGAAATTGGATCTGATATACACATATCACTTTAAAAAGAGCTGTGGATGGGGTTAGGTTTCTAAAGTCAGAGCAGGGAAAGCACCATAAGTCCCGGGGGATGGCAGCCTTTAGCACGGCAGAAATCACGGGCTATTCACAGTGGCATTGTGGGTAATGCGGCTGTTGTGAGCTTTGTTCCTACTCATTTACCTCCTAATGTCATCAGTTGGCTCATATTTACTACTTGCATGTTGGGACTTTGTAAGGGTTGCTCTGGGCTGTTCATTGTGTACTAGAAATCTAAGGAAGCATAACAGTGCTTTGTGGGTTTGGCTGTGTTCCTTGCATTGTCTTTTTTTCCCTCAAATGTGATGTTTGCTGGCATATTATGTGTTACATAACTCCGCTTTGTCCCCCGACCTTGGCTTAGACATGGCTGCATTTTGCATAGATAAACACATAAGCACATGCCCATAGACGCATAAAGCTTCTCTTTAGTGCAAGAATGGTGGACTTTATGTGCCGTACCAATTAGAGCAGACTGTGTCCTGTTCACTTAGTGTTCCTCTTGAACAAGTACAGAACATCCCTCACAGCAAGGAGAGCTGTGTGTGTGTTATCAGAGTTTAGTTGGACTGCATTAATACTGATCCTGGTGTAAGGCTGGTCAGGAGGGTCATATTCTGCAGTATTAACCCAGCTAAAGCAGTGTCTGCACATTGACTAGAAATAGCCTTTCTATTTGTGTGTGTGTGTGTGTGTGCGCGCGTGTGTGTATGTGTTTGTGTGTGCGTTACAGAGAGAGAGAGAGAGAGAGAGACAGAAAGACAGACATATTTCTCTCTGTGATGCTGATAATGTACAATCAACTGCAAATCAGCATAAATAAACAGTATACGTAGTGAGTGAAGTTCACACCACGCTAGTTTTTATGTTCGTTTGCACTGGGCTCATAAGTCTCTATTTGACACTGAGCCTCAGGCCTTCAGATGACAGCTGGGGAATGGAACATACTGCTTAAATGTGTTTTTGTGTGCATGTTTGTTTTGGTACCTTTTAAGAACAAAAAGTCCTCGACAGTCTTGGTGAAAAAGAGCTGACCTACAATGTCAGGACCAACAATATGAGTTTAACTCCTTAAATGCCCAAGACCTGGCAATGGGGCCAGACACAAGCCGTGTTTTTCATTGTTCAAAACTAAAAGCACAGTTCTATTTCCTGTTGATTACTGAGTTTATGGTTAGGGTTAGGTCTAGAATTAGGCTAGACCTAAGTGCATTCTGGGTTTAATCCCCATATTTGATTCCCGGCTGGGTCTTAAAATGTTTTCCATGTGTGTGCGTGAATTTTCTCCTGGGAGCTGTGCTTTTCTCCCACAGGACCTAAGATGTGTATATCAGGTGAATTTCAGATACCATGTGTGGCTGTGTGTATGAATGCGTTTGTCTGTGTGTCTGCCATGCAAAGAACTGGGCCTATGAGTTCCAATCTCCCTCCCATTTATACATATTGTTAATTGGTATGTGATACATATCATACAAATTATTGTTGCAGATTGGTGCTTACGTATATAGTATATATTATCCTTGTAAAAATATCCTTGCAAAATTAATTTTGGACCATTTCTAAAGGTGCACTCACCATAAAATTTTAATATAATTTTAAAGTCGCAAATTTTTAAGTACAAAAAATTGAGTGGGTTTTGTTCTGATAGGAACATAATACATGTAGGATATATTGCTGTTACATATATTAATAACTACATATACATCATTCATGTATATTAACCTGTTAACCCTCCTACAATTTTTCCCCGACTGCTGTACCCAACTTCAAAAGCTCACAGCTCCCTCATG
>JBBPCY010000156.1:11354902-11373024 GCA_037974405.1 Brachyalestes nurse | reverse complement strand
AATATATTGTCTGTTCAGGGAGATTTGGGCTTAACAACCAATTGGTAGAGAAAAACAAACAAGAATTTGCAGGATGTGATTGCTACATTCATGTTTTTGTAAAAAGCATGACAATATATTAAGCAATCCAAAGTAATCAGAATACATTACTCACATTGAGTAACTTAACGGACTACGTTACAAACTACATTTTGGGGCATGTATTCTGGAATACATTTTAAAAGTATCCTTCTCAACATTGTGTATGTATGTGTATGTAGCTGTCATTTGAAAGATTCTAGTGGAGTCGGGAGCACTGAGAGCCTTCTAGACATTAATAGAAGGCCTAACGCTTTCTAAGAACTAATGCTTTTATTTAATTAAAATTTATTTACATGTATTAGTTAATGTTAGCTTAGCAAGCAGGCTACAGGTCCAAACACTAACCTGCTCAAGCCCTTTTTGATTTTTATTTAGAAAAGACCACTATTTAGAAAATAAATTTCACTCCAGACCCTCTGGAAGCTTCGAATATTTGTCTTAAAGTTAGAAAATAAGTTCATCTGAGCCACTACCTTGGCGCCAAGATATAACCCCAACACTGCAAATCTTAGAAATTGTCACGAGACCACCGGAGGTCGCTGCAGGAACTGTGAACTGACTTTAATATCCCTCAGCTGTCTTTAGTTTGTTTGCTCATTGGTTATCTGCCCCATGTCTTCGGTATTGTTAGTTTTAGTCCTGTGTCTAGTTTAGTTCGACTTTAGTTCGATCCGTGTCACCGTCTTTATGTTTATTGGTTTCTCTTCTCTGGCCACCATGCCTATTTTTGGTTTGTATTTTCTGTGTTCATTGCTGTAATTAAACTCACCCTCTGCGTTCGTGATTCCCTTCACTTGTTCCTGCCTGGACCGGGTCGATACGTGACAGAAATGCAATGGCAGAAATCAGCAATCTCATAGAAATTGCAATCAGATTAACAAAGGCTATTCATAAAATATATTGTTTGTTGCTATGTAATGATAGCCCACCCCATGATGCACCTTTCAGTTTTCGAAATTTCAGGTGTTTAAAGAACTGTCAGCCCAAAAAGTTTTGAACATGTTCTTTTAATACTGGTGCGACCAAGAACACTGTGAATTATTACACCATTATTAGAGCTAAACCTGCTCTACATACCACAAAAAACACTTAGTTGGACATCAGGGTGAAGAAATGCAAAAGTAGTACTAAATAATGCTTTCCATTAACAAAAACTTTTTTTTACTCGTATTTAGAATAATGCGCAACATAGAATTTGGCCACCTTCTTATATTATCTTGGCATTCGCATGTGCAAATTTTTTTTTAACTCACTCAACTGTCAAGTGAATTGTTCATAAATATGCTAAATACGTTGTTCATATAAACACATACATACATATTGATAAATACATTTAGCCATAATCAAAATGTGTTGGGTTGTGATTAATAAACCTCTCAAAGTCTACAGCCTGGCCTAAAATCCGGCCTGTCCATTGATGCAGAGGAAGAATGGAAGTCATTAAAAGTCTCCACCTAGCCTGGCGTGCCCATAAGCATGAAATTCTGTATTTAAATGGAGACGGAGATGTGAAATCAGCGTCTCACAGCCATTTGTCACATTGATGAGAGAGAGACAGCAAATCACCATGTGAAGTCAGCGGCGAGAAGAAGGCGGGCCGTGGCGTTTTCAGCAGGCTGCGGGGTGTAGTGGTGGGAGGGGGAGGGTGGGTGGGGGTGGTCCAGTCATGCATAAGAAAGTGCATCTTGTTCTGCGCCTATATTTTAATTTGAGAGATGCTCTTCATACATACCAAAGCTATCCATCTGAATAATCAAGCCTTGGCCAGCACCACCACCAGGGAATCGAGTTAAAGTTTGATGAGTTCCACCACCATGATCAAACTGTCCAAATGCATAATAACCCACCCCCATCCCTCGTTATTCTCCTTCAAAACCGTCCGACCCTACCAGATCTGCCCCTAACCCCCAACCCCCAAACCCCATCTCAGACGGCCCCTCCCCTCAAATCCCCGAGAGCTCTGTAATGACACGCACCCTTCTTGAAGCCTCGCTCTTAAAAGGGCGGCTTTTACAAGCAAATTTAACAAGTGTGAAATTAGAAAGTTTAGCAAATAACGCCTCGAGAGCGACGCAGGTCTGCTGTCGCGTGGCATGTGGAAAGCCATAATTGAAAACGTTTCATCCTGTCAGAAAATAATGGCTGCAGAAAGCAGCAGAGGAAGAGGAGCTCTGCTTCATTGTAGTGAAATTAAAACCAAGCGCCGTCCTTTTCAGCTTATATCGCATCATTTGGACTGCTCAGCAAAGCCCTGTCCTGCCTGGACATGTTTCATCACCCACTGCTTACTCTCTGCAATCTGATTCTATCAGCCTTCGCTTCCACCCTGCCACATTCTAATTCTCAAAAAAGAGCGGAGATGTTAGTAAACTATCTCAATTTCATTAAAAAAAAAATGTCAGAACTTTATCCTGCGATTCATTACGATTTTCGTACAACAGAAAAATTAGAATAAAGACCAAAAAAAGAAATAAAAAATTAAACATTAATTGTAAAACAATTTAACAGGACAAGAGACATGCTACCTTTCAAATGTCTGGAATTACTCTGTTGCAGGTACTTGTACAAACGGTTCTGTTATGATGCTTCTTCTACTCTCCAACAGATTAGAAAGGACAAAATGTTAGGATGCGTCCAGAATCACAGAGCTGTTAATACTTTCATAATGATTGAGAAAGCTATGAACATCGAGAAAGAAGGCCTTGCATTTGCAACATGGTAATTAGATCTCAACAACACGTTAGTGTAAGGAATTACTGTAAATAAATTACATTTAATGACTATAGGGTTGTCCAAAATTTACTATCGAACAAAGCAGATAAAACCGTGTGTTTTCTAACTTTGAGTGTTTCAGTCTACACTGCATTAAGTGATTATACTGTGTAGCCTGAAATTGTACAAAAATTGTACTGAAATTGTACAAAAGAACAATTAATATGAGGGGTGATTCCGAACTGGGACAGTGGTGTATACTTTCAGCTTGTTAGTCATGTGATTGTTACCATTCAAACTTTTTCAAGGAAACGCTGAGCATTCCCTGGTAGAGCAGCCAAATAGTTAAGTTATGGCACTTTTCCGCATGTATACAGGAACCATGCTGAAACTAAACCATCATTTTTTTACCTTTATTTATCCAGATAAACTGTTTGAGAACTAATTCTCATTTACAAACATGACCTGGCCAAGAGGCTGCAGACACAAATATAAACACAGCTGTACAAAGACATGCCCATGACATCAACAATTACATTAAAAGAAAATAAAAACGCAAGAGAAAGAAGAACAAAATGCTCAAGTATGTGTATTCAACAGGAACAAGTGTCAACTATAATGCTTTGGAGTTTCTGCTTAAAGGTGGAGATTGGGATCATGGATTTAAGTTTCATAGTGTTTTGTTGTGTGTTCCAGTCATGAGCTGCTGCAAAGCAGAAGGCATTACGTCCAAAAGTAGCTGTAGTGGGGGTTCTGAACTTGATAAAGTTACTTGATCTTGTTTCATAAGTATTATGAAGATTGACGAAAAACTGCTTTATAGAGGTGAGGCTGAGTTGAAGACTGGAAGCTGCAGAATGAGGCGAGGGTCCACTTGAGTATAGAACTGGGTCATCTGCGTAAAGGTGAATCCGGGAGGTGCCAGCAGCTTTGACAATATCATAGATGTAAATGGAAAAAAGGGTTGGGCCCAGGCTGGAGCCTTGAGGCACACCTTTAGAAATGATGAGTGGATCTGACATGATTTTTTCAGCCTTTAATTGCTGAACTCTGTTAGGGAGATAAGCTGGAGGTAGACAGACCAATACTGGAGAGCCTATGTAAAAAGATTCTATGGTCGGCAAAGTCAAAGACCATACAATGAATACCTAACCGGCTAACTTCTTATTGATGACCTGGTACACCATCGCACTTCACAGCGTTATAAAACTCCCACTGGAATTTATCTTCAACCCAAATAGATAGTAATGCTTGTACTTCATCAACCTCCCAGTTGTTAGTTTATATCCTCTTATATACAGTAGTTTCAAGAGTACCCGCACATAGTGAAAAACTGTGATGTTGTGATGTGGTAATCTGTATTTGTATTTGTAAATTTGTATTTTTATAGTATAAACCCTAAATATGCCCCCAAATATGATCCCAAAACATTTTAATTTCATTTTAAACTCAATTCAATACATTACCCTTAAAGAAAACGTAAAGGTAAACCCGTATCCTTTATGTCCAGTGTACACTGAACTCGCTAGCAGTGCTAGAATGTAAAATATAGATATTACCCCTGTATAGACGGTACTGTAATTCATGCACGGACGTTTTCAGTACAGTGTGGTTCCTTGCTCCAGTGGAGTAGCGCCATAGTGTAGTTTGGCTGTAATCTGTCCAGCGCCTTTTTTTTTTAAGGGTTTGAGGGGGTTAGTTCTCTTCTAAAACTTTGCACACCTCCTTCTGCAAGTGGGCCCCCATATTACATATGTATGACAAAGGCACAGGTTCTACAGGGTGGAGGAAAAGTAAATGAGAAAAAGGAACCGTGGGTGGTTTCATTATCAATCAGTTTGTTGAGGTCTCGCAGGGGCTTAAAGCTCAGCTGTAGCTCTGCTGTGTTTACATGGCGGACTGCCGCGCAGGAAATTGAGGTCATTCTCTTACAGACAGCAAAATGAGGTCATCAAAACAGGAAATGCACAGGTGCCACTTCCTGCCAGGTGTGATAAGGTGAAAAAAGAAGGCGAAACCGGACGAAAATAATCAATGAAACGATTAAGTGCCTCTTGGAGAGCTGCCGGCCCTGCCAGTGTGCCCACACGAATCAATCAGGACTACTGTTATAATTTTTATGAACCACCTTTATCATCGGTGTGGGCAAGGTTCCATTTAGTTTATTGAATTCCAAATGAGATGCAAATCCAGGCAGGCGCACCTCGACTGCCAATGTGAACGTTATCTCATGTCAGCGTTTTACACAGAGAACACTCACTCACTGATGGGGGGTGGGAGGAATGAAGGGGGGTACCTCTGAGCTGATGAACTATCATAGTAACAAGAGAAATAAGAAAAAAACAACATGGGAGGATTTAAGTGTTATGGAAATAAGCGGCAGGGGAAAGGAAAAGGGAGTGATGTGATTGGCAAAAAAGGAACAAAAGAAGAGTTGGAACAAGCAAAAGCACACAAGGGAGAGGAACACTTTCTCTGAATAGATGGAAAAGGCCGATAGGGAAAGAGAATGTGGAGGGAGAGAGAGAAAGAGAGAGAGAGCGAGAGAGAGAAAGAGGGTGAGTGCGTGTGTGTGACAGGTTGAAAAGGAAAGAAAAAAAATCTAAATGCAGAGCAAACCTTCACCTTCTCCTCCGCATGTCTACCGGCTGAGCATTTCTCTCAGACTGCAGTTAGAGAGAACGAGAGAGGAAGAGCAAGAGAGAGAGAGGAGAGGATAGAGAGAGGGAGGGGTGGAGAAGGAGAGAGAGAGAGAGAGAGAGAGAAGAGAGTAAGAGAGTAGCAGCAAAAACGGGCCTCTGCAGACTGTTTGCCCACACCATCAGTCGAGATAATTCTTTTTGTAATTTACTGCACTTCTGAGGCATCTCTGTCCCACCGCCCCATGCCAGAAGCTCTATCTGTAGAATGAGATTCCATGCATGCTGTCCTTTGCTGTTTGTGTCAGTGGGAAAGCCTCTGCTACTACAATAAACTACATCCAGCAGCTCGCCTAATGCACACACGTTTTAATCTGGCCTAAAATTCTAGCCCAAATCTGAATATATCAAGATTGTTCAAAACTGGCACACAGTGCTAAACATCTACAGGCTAAAAGCCAGCATTATTAGGGACAGTTGCTTTTACATTACTTTAGCCACAATGCTAACAGTCATTGAAAATTAATAGGTAAAACAAGAAGTGTACTAATCATCAGCTATAGAAACTTAAAAGTAAATGCACTTCATTAAATCTATTCATCATTCAAAGGCCTCAAACATCTCAGAAACACTGTTGCATATAAACATATAGTGCAATGCGTATCCTAAACCAAGCCCTAATCACAGTAACCAAAACATTTTGGAGAAATAAGAAGAGACATGCTCATCATGTTCCTATTGATCATGCTTAATAATGCACACACATTGTTAGGCAATTTAATATGTTATCATTATAGCTAAACTGTATACATTATAGAATTGTACTAATTAGACAGGCAAACTACAGATGTGCGATTAGAAAGTGTAAGTGTGAAGTGTCCATTTGTCATACGTGAACGCACCACAGCACAGCACACAAGCAACATTGTTCTCTGCATTTAACCCATTCACCCAGTCAAGCAGTGCCTGGGGAGCAGTGTGTGGGACGGTATCTTGCTCAAGGTTACCTGTGTTGCCTCTGGCAGTCCTGGGTTTCAAACCCCTGGCCTTCTGATCGCTGGGGCAACTCCCTAACCATTAGCCGGCCATAAAATAGATAATAAGAAGCCTGATATTACTAAATGTTCCTTCTTACATTCAAGTATTGTACTGTTATATCCTACACTCACACCCCCCAGTGCACATCCACAGCCCCACTCACCCTCCCCAACACATTCACACTCACCACAGTGCAAAAGGGCAGTATATCAGCAGTGAACTTCACTCAACTGTGGTATGGAGGCTAGTTTTAATTATTTCTGACCTGCTCTGCGCTAAGCTCCCCTTCTTGCTTAGTCATCTGCAGTAGTTCGACGTCAAAATAAAACATTTATGCCTTAAGAAAACCTGGGCCTCAATAGTAAAGACGGAGACTTGAGCTGTTGAGTCATGCTCAAGTTTCCCTTAAGTTACAAATACCGTAAACTGACTCAACATTCTGCTCTGAACTGTGCCTAATTGACTTCTAATGTAACCCAGACTGTAAAAACTAATTACATAAAAGATGTTTCCATAATTATTGTACATTCTACTGGAGCATTTATCAGAATTGGCTGCCATGCAAAATCATTTATGTCCTCACTACTTCAACTCGCTGCTCTGCAGTAGCACTCCAATTGAAACAATGGCAGCACAGCATTATACCTTTTACAACTTTGCTTTTCCCTCTGAATACATTTTTACATTTCACTGTTGCATACCTTCATCCTTCCTTTGTACTACATCGCTGGGCAATGTATCATTAACACCAAAACCGTGTTATTGGCAAAAAGGTTGATTTTGTTTTGTTTTTTTGAAGGTGACAGATATTAGCTGTTTAATGGCAGTTTTAAGTGCCTAAACACCACCTTCCTGCAGTACCCTGGTAGTATTAGGGGGCCACACGCAATATTAGGCAAGGGGAGCATAATGTTATTACTGTATATTGAACAATTATTACAGCTTGTCTAATGCCCCTGTGATGGTGAAGAGGTAGAGGTGTCATCAGAGCCCTACGATGTGTGTGCACCACTCCTCTCCCAACAAAGGACAGCTAGACTAAATTAAAGGTATGATGTCTACACAGTTGAGAGAAGGACTTTGGCTGGAGAGGACACTGGCTAGACCATCTGCATGTTATAAGAAACGAAATATAACCATTCGTAGTCTATACTTCAAAATTTTGTGTGTTAAAAGAGAGGTCAAAGTAAAGTAAAATGAAGTGGCCCCTTACAATCATGCGTGAACGCACCACAGCAAAGCACACATTGTGTACAACAGAGAATTCTCTGCTTTTAACCCATTCACCAATTAAAGCAGTGGGCAGGCAGTGACAGCGTGGCGCTCAGGTAGCAGTGTATGGGGACGGTACTTCAGGAAGTTGCCCTAACCACTAGGCAGCGGGCATCAACATGAAGATTATTTTTATCTTTTTACGTAAAAAAAACAGTCAAACAGTTTTTGGTACAACAAATAGCATAAGGTAAAGATACAGTATATGTTCAAAAAGTATATGTTCAAATGGTGTATGACTGTAGAGCAACAGTGGTCTCATATAAACCTTCATTTCCAACTGTTTTTTCCTTCTTATTCACATTAGGGACCTCTACTTGGATATGGTCAAAAGGTAAATGGCAGAAAAAGGTAATATTTGCCTCTGGTGGCCCATGGAGGTCACCACCTCCTAATCCTCTCGGTATCTTTTCTGTCCCCTACCCCTCGTTCCCCAGTTCTCCCCATGGATCCAGAAAAAGTCCAGCTATTTTTAGCTTGGTGCCCGTTACCATGACAATGAAATGCCTTGCTGGACTTACCAGCATCTGTTGGTTGTGACATTATGGGTTAAGAACTCCGAACCATGCTTTTTTGTGTGTGTGTGTGTGTGTGTGCATGCATGTGTGTGTCCCTGGACACTCACTGGTCACATGACCCTTCATGTTCTATTCCGATGTTCCCAGGGCTGCTTGCTCACACACACACTCGCACACCCTCCCCAGCAACATTATGGGGTGTGAATACATGCAAGGCACCTCAGTGACCTTCACAACTCTCCCAGCACCACCTCTCACTTAACATGAGTGACTCTACAAAGCACACTGAATTACCAACTGAGGACAGTAATACATGCGGCACACTGACACATTCATGCGCCATGGGAGATGCTGTGGCACAGGCTGGTGGTGTGGTAATGCACTCGTATAAGAGTCTCCATGGATATCTCTGCATCTCTGCGGCTCTCTGTCTTTCAACAAATCATTACCAGTCACACTACAGCACAGAGGGAAAAGGTATCAATAAATTATCACGAAACATCAACTACTAATCCCTATAGCCAGAGAGGATATAGTATGAAGCATTCAGCCCAAAGTGATACAGTGCTGCTAATGTCTCTGCTACAGATCAGACGGCCTGGTGTGTGTCTGCAGCAACAAATGTGATGGAAAAGCATCCATACACTAGTGTTGACTAGTTATGAGAAAGCTACTGGATTTCGTTACTGTATATATAGTATACTAAATTCCATAACAGTGTTGTTAGCATCTTTTTTTTTAAGTGGCCGTAAACGGCCTTATTCAAAAATCTCCCGGCAAAAACACACACCTTGACAATGCAGGTATACATGTTATAATCTCATCCTTAAAATAGTAGAAGACCTGATAACCTCACATTTCTTTAAATTCTTCATTGCTGGTGATATTAAAAGAAACAAGACTTTCCATAAAGCCAATATAATAAGGAATGAAATTTCTTTTATGATGTGTATTGTTTTTTTGTTTTTTAAAGGGTCCCTCAGCCAAATAAAAAACTAAACCATAACTACACATGTTGTACTCTACTACTGATTTGAGGTGGACTTTTGGGAACGGACTGTTTGAACTCCCTCGTTTTGTCTCCCTACTAGCTAGCAAACGCAGAACGAAACCTGATTACTGATGTTACAGCCAGAACAGATCTTGCTGTGTAACCGCAGTAACAGTATTTAAATCATCTTTAGAATGGGAAAAATAGATTACTCATCAGAAATGACTCATCAGATGAGGAAGAAAGCTAATAGCTAAAGTTAGTGAAGTAGGTTTCTGGATATCGAGAGACCTTGCCTTAGTTTGGCTCCTGTATTCTGGGTGAAAGGGTTAGCGGGTATGCTAGCCAATCATTCTGCTTTTAGCCTTCGCTTCTTTACACGTTCCTCTTCATCCAGGAATATAATACTCCACAATCATTCTTCACTTGAATAAAGCCAACTTGTTTAATTAATGGCTGAGGTAAGAGTTACACTAACGTTAACTTGCTAATCATTAGGCTGTCACTCAGTGGCTGAATAGTGTGCAATTGAAAGTTTTGAACCATCGCAAATAAGAAATTCAGTTTTCCATTATATGGGCTCTTTAAAATCTGCATCCTTCTGCTTGCCCTTTGCCTTTTGTCTTCTCTTAGTCATCATCCTCCCATCTCTCTCTAGCATTTGCACTCACTATGTAGTAAGCAGAAGGAGAATTAAAAGCCAATATCACAGTCCATTTCACCAGACTCCGCTCAACAGCCTTCTGCTGCTGGAGGTAAAAGCACTCTCTCTCTCTCTCACACACACACACACAACTCCTACTCTGTCTTTTCCTTTCATTTTCCCCCTCCTACTCTCTGTATCTTACTCATACACCCACCAATCCACAACTATTCCCCACCCAGCCCAAAACACACACACACACACACACACACACACACACAGTGGACTACATGAATATCGGCCCACCTTGTAAACATTCTCAACTTGGACTCTAACATGGACTATTTTATTAGACCATTCTTCATAAAATGGGCAAACACAGTAAACTGCAACTAGAATTTTAAATGCAAAATTTCATCAGAGTTCATCAAAGGTTTTGACATTACAATTGGTCATACATAAAGTCCAAAGCAGCATGTCCTGTCTACCCATCTGTCTAAGCTACACTACATGTTCAAAAGATTTAAGACTTCGAATGGATGGGTTCAGCTACTTTAAGACAGCTGACACAGATATTCAACTGTGTTCTGTTTGTATAAATAATTAACTTCAGAGAAACTGTGCTCAGTATGCCAACTGTGCAATAACTGGACCACTCAGAGCCCAAGAAAACAGGTTAGCATGAGCCTAACCTTCCCAATTTCCACAAGGGAAGAAACGTTTTTGTAAGCCAGTTTGTAAGCCCTTGCTATCAGCAGCACTGTTTCTGCTGATGGCACTGTTGGTATAATGCCGCAGAGAAATAAAGCACTCTCTTCTGCTGATTACAAGCCTTCTGAATCAGACACAGCTTGTATAATCTCCATAAATAATTCTGATAATAAACATATATAATCTATATGTATTTGCATAACCGCATATCATCTAGAAAAGCACTGCCAATAGAGTGGGGAACACTAGATAAGCCACATATGAGGCTAATGTCACGATGCCCAATGCAAAGCATCAATCCCAACACTGGGCTATGAAGCAACAGAATTGTCTTAGTATGAGGCACCATCCCATACCTTTGATAGAAGCTGTGTGCCAATTTGTGCATTCAGCAAAAAAAAATTGTCCTTTGTCCTCGGTAATGATGAATCATTCTTCACTGTGTGGCAGTCTGATGGATGATTATGGGTTTGTTGGATGTATGTGTCCTAAGCGAGGTGTATAAAGACATGGTTTGAAAAGTTTATTGTCAAGAAATCCAATGCAAAACCATTGGGATGAACCATGGATCATTCAGCATCACCTCGCAAATGCTCTTTTGAATTAATGTGTACAAATTCCTATAGACACGCGCTAGAAGAGTGTAGAGTTTTACGGCCACGAACTATTTCAATTCAGTGTTAATGCACATGGTTTTAGAATTGAATTTCCAACAAGCTTATACAGGTATGATGGTCAGGAGTCAATTACTTTACTTTGTAGCAAATAAAAGAGTCATGGCTATGAATTTCTGTTTGAACAGCTGATCATTCTGGCTTGTAAAACATACCT
Source organism: Brachyalestes nurse (assembly GCA_037974405.1). Classification (NCBI taxonomy): domain Eukaryota; kingdom Metazoa; phylum Chordata; class Actinopteri; order Characiformes; family Alestidae; genus Brachyalestes; species Brachyalestes nurse. The sequence continues at coordinate 11,361,588 of JBBPCY010000156.1, read as the reverse complement.
CAAAAATTATGGCATATCACCATCCACATAGATTAAGCAGAAGACAAACTATAGATTCACCTTGTAATTTGTTTATCTAAAAAAAATACCGGCTAAAAATGCAAATTAGTCCACAGTTAAGAAAGTGCTTGCGGACCCTAACAAGTTATTGGACTTGGTTAATTGAAAGAAAACAAGGCTCCAACAAGAGCTGTCAAATAATGGCATTTAAGGAGAAATACATCATAGAGTGTGTCAAAAGAACATACTAAAGCTTGTTCCCAGTCAGGTGTATCTAAACATACGGGTAGACCCTGACAGACCTCAAAGCATCAGGATAAAAAATTAGAAGCAATAGGTCTTTAAAAAGAAAACCCACAACAAAAATGAAAATCCAATGGGCGGAAACAAGAGTCAATGCGTGTGACAGAATGGTAAATCAGCCAAATGAAATGGGATTTACATACAGAAAAGCCAAATGAAAGCCAGAACCAAATCATAAACAGGAGAAAACAATCTAAGAATGGGCTAAAGATAAGCAATCATGGAGTGTGGATGATTTGGCCAGTGCAGATTTGTGCTTCATCATGATTCTTTCAAGGAGATAATACTGAATGTTTTGTCTGGAGCAATTCTAACGAAACACAAAGGCCCAAAGAAGTAAACAATCAACAGTGATGCTTGAAGGTGATGTTTCAATTTTCTATTTCTGAATAAACATGCCCTAAAACAAGCATGTTTTCACACATAAATAGTCCTAAAAGGAGAGCCCAATTAAACAAATGAGACCAAAATATTAAACAGCTGATCGTTCTGGATTGTAAATGGTAATTTTCCTGAGGAGAATGACAAGTATTACATATTTGTAAGTGGAACTCATTTATGGTATAGTGTTGCATGTCAGATAAGGAGCTAGCTAAGATGGCCATAGTTACCTTAGTCAGTACACAAATATACAGTGAAATCTTGAACACTTTTCTCATTTCATTAATTCAAAATAGGTTTCATGATGGAAGTTAGGAACACTTTTTTTAGTAGTGAAGACCATTATGTGTCAAAGAATTCAGTACAAACTATATATATATATATTTTTTTTTTACCCTCTACATGCCATCAAATAATGTTTCGCAAAGGCAGAATGTTCAGCTCTAAAACAAAGATGGTTTAGTATCATACAGTGTTATTTGTTTATTTGCTACAAAGTACAAAAAGATCTTCCAAGTGTGGGGATTTCAGAATTTTCACCAGGGGTTGTACATTTTTGTCATATATATGTATGATCGCACAAAACAACAAAAATACACTTTGATAGCATGATGTTCTTGTACATGCCAAGTCTTCAAATGACACAGACCTTTGGCTTTACACCAGGCCATCCACGCAACTTGACCTCGTGCCCAGATACTGCAGCAGAATAAAGTATAACCTGAAAAGGCAAAAAGGTTAGAGTGGCTGTAAACTTACTGGAAGAGATGCGTGTGTGATGCACTATTTATGTGACATCCACTCACATTCCGCTGTGTGTACCCAAGTGTATGCCTCGCTAAGGGCACGTGTGTTGTGTAGGAAGGGCTCAGATGTGTACAGTTTGTTTGCTTTAAAGGCTGAGACCCTATCTTTTCTCACACATATATACATATATATATATATATTTCCATTGCTTTTCCATTGCTACCACACAAGCAATGGAAAAAAAGGACAGACGATGACAGAAGTGCTACCAGCTGTAACAGACACATTCAAAGGGGGAAGTAGTTCAATTCCTCAACACAGTGTTGGGCATCCAGAGAAGCATACCTATGTTAATATGCTATGTTAAGACACAAGGTAGTAGTGTTGTCACGACTGGTTGATAATAATTACTTTAAAAAGATTAACTGATCTAAACTGAGTGCTATTAGCACTCAAATCACTTCTGTGAGAATCCCTAAAAGAGAGGAAACCTACACGACCTCATATGTACACTGTTATATAAGAAAGTTCAGCTAGTCTTTGGATTGCTGATGAAAGCTATAGACATCTCTGATTGGAACTTAGAGATTAAAAAGAAAACTAAAGCATATCACTGCTAGGCTGCTAAAAAGAAGAGACTGACAGACCAAATCAGGCCAAGATTTGAAGTGCAGCAGGAAATGGACTGAAAAGGTCAAAGGCTCTTTACATATCAAACTCTGTATTCCGCATGCCTTTGTATTCCTGCAGACAGGTGAACAGGAAGGGGAGAAAAACCTTTTCATCGTTGTCCTCCTCTTTCCGTTTAGTCTGGCACTTTGATTCCATTAAGTGTGTAATTGCTCCTAATGGAGGTAGCTTAGATAATTACATAATTGATCCAATGGACCTCACATGCACATGTTGAATGACACGCGCACACACACACACACACTACTCTTGCACTTCCATCAAAATACACAAAATGGTCAGAAGTTAATATCGAGTAGAACTAACAAAAGTGAAATGATGAAAAAGGGGATGATAAAAAATACCTGTGAAATAAAAAGTGGGCAAAAATCTGAAAAAATAAATGGTCCTGTTGAGAAGCTCAGATGCAGACAGTCAGAAAGTGGCAATAAGCATGTGTAGATAACAGCAGTAGAGCAACACACTAACAGAAGGCAGGCAGAATTTTCAGAATTACATTTAGGTGCAAACGTAACAAGGATTGCTCACAAACATTCCATGGTGTAGCGTCGCATAGCGGGTGCAATTCTCTTCCAGGACACAATTCACCAGTCCTTGGGCAAGACTGGTTGTTAAAATGTTACTGAGGTAGGACAATATAACATTCAACATTTTAGGTCTATTACGAACATAAACTGTATGTATGTGTCACATTTAATGTTGTGTCAACAAGAAGAAACTATTCAAGAATGAATCATATTCCCAGAAAAGGAGATCAGTTTTTGTCAAGTTATCCACCTCACTATCATCACTTTATAAAAAGGGTATTCTGGATATAATATTATGGATATAATATATCAGTATATTATAATTTATGCCGTTATTTTGTTACAATTAATAATAACAATAGTAATAATAATAATAAACAATAATAAAAAAAGATAATAATAGATGTTATTAATAAAACGTACTAGGTCTTTGCAATTTCAGTTTATTAGAATCATTTTTAAAATCTTGGCCACCATACCCCTTTTATATTCTTAAAAACACTGATTTCAAACTCTCCTACGACGTTTAAAAAGAGTATTACCTTTAGACTGATGGGATGTGGCTAAGAACATTTTAACAGAATCCAAAATGTATTCCACTGGTACTAAAATGGATCGTCAGCAATGCATAATGCATGCGAACATTAAGCCCCAAGGTAGTTGTTTACAGCTATAAAGTCTTCAGAAGAAATTGGAAAACAGACCTTCATTCCAGTAAACAGAAATAGGATGAATATAAAAAGGTACATGGGGAAAAAAATCTTCAAAAATGCTTATATTTTGGAGAACAATCAAAGAAGTGTAATTACGTAAAACAGCATGTGGTGATCAGCTTTTTCACACACAGCAGATTCCTTCATTCCCATGACCTTGTAGTCTGCATTTCCAAGATACTGTGTGTATACTAATCCAGCAGAGATGGTTATAGAGGTTGTATTGAGACCTTCCAAATACATGATTATGTTCACATCATCCAAGAGTTGAAACTAATAACTAACACTTATAAAATAAGCACATTTGTACATACACATACACTACATGGACAAAAGTATTGGGACATTCCTGTTTTTCCAGGCTTTGGGTTAGGCCACTTACTTCAAGTGAAGAGCAATCCTAATGGCTCAGCACATCAAGACATTTTGGGCAACACCATGCCTCTAACTTTGTGGACAGAGTTCGGGGAAGAACCTTTTCTATTCCAGCATGACTGTGCCCCAGTACACAAAGCAAGATCATAAGACATGGTTGGATGAGTTTAGGGTGGAAGAACTTGACTTGCCCACACAGAGCCCTGACCTCAACCCCATTCAGCACCTTTGGGATGAACTGGAATGGAGATTGTGAGCAAGACCTTCTCATCCAACATCAGTACCTGACTTTATAAATGCTCTACAGAATGAAAGGGGACAAATTCCCACAGAAACTCCAAAATCTTGTGGAAAGCCTTCCAAGAAGAGTGGAAGCTGTTATAGCTGCAAAGGTAGGACCAACTACATATTAATGCTACATATTATTAAAGTTCCTGTTGGTGTAATGGTCAGGTGTCCCAATACGTTTGTTCATAAAGTGTACGTACAGAGCTACTCTTATCACCAATATAACCAACCCAGTTTATCCAGCCTGCAGGAATAATTTACTTTGTATTATTCAACAATGTCACGTGATGGAGTGAATGTCTCTTTGGACGTGATGATAACAGTAGATGGGTTCGACAGAAGACTTCCTTCTTTACTGAAATTTCAGGGCACCGTCTGAGCTGGTGGAAATGACGCGGACAAAAGCAAATTAGCCAGAGTGATCGGACATGTAGCGAGTGATAACGCCAGCCAGCCATTTCCAATTTCACACACTGCACACACACCATTTCAAGCTATTTCAGCCTTCATCACCACCCACTCTCCTACCCAAGCACACATACTAAAACTTCAGAGCAGCTTTCAAAGATGCCTTGATTTTTTCCCCCTTGTTCATTCGGAGCTCCCCTCAATCCCACCGATTTCCCACCCCAATTTGAGAATGGGGAAAATGACCGGCGTATGTGATGACCCGTCTGCCCATTAGGAAACCACTGTTTGGTCACTTGTCTGGGTCTTAACAGCCACTGTGTGTGAAACAGTGATGCATTTTCTACTATTTTCCTCTAAGACAACGAACCGGTGAGGTGATCATGCATACACTTTATGGATATCTTGCGTATCAAATAAAACACTCAGCATTAGCATACAAGACTGTGCACTCATTTAATAAAAAATGAAAAAAGCATTCGGTTGGTTAGTCATATAAATGCTTACAGAGTGAAAGCCACATGAATGATCAGGTGTTTCTATATTTTCCTACAAAATATGCCAGGCAAGTAGCTTAATCTTTATTTAAAAAAAAAAAAAAGTCAGTAAGACTGCAGTGTAATACACAATTGCTCCTTGCTAACGGTCACAGTATGCTCAGTACTTCAGTTCAGACTATCACTAGGGTAAACTGTATATCCCCGCCCACCCCCATCCCACTCCTGCCGAAACAATTTCAGAAACCATGCAATTGTGAGGGCATGGTGAAAATCTATATTTGTGGTAAACGTGACAAAACAATGTGTGCTGATCTGCAGCATGCAGACAGTGTGTGTGCCTGTAATTCCCTCTCCGTGTTTGTCCTTCAGCTGGAGCTGAGGACAGCCAGTTTCCTGCTCGCTCGCTGCAGCTGATAAACTGAGCGAGCAGAGAGGGGCTGACTTCAATCAGGTAATTAAACTCAGAGAGCGAGAGGGAGCCGGGGGGCTGCGGGAGCCATAGTGGGGCTTTGGGTGGCCAAACTGAGCTAAAGCACATGAAGAGGAGCCTGGGGAGAGAATGAATGGGGTGGTCTGTGTACCTGGAAGTCCCTGAGGAGCTGATGAAGCATCACCCCCACCCCCCGAGAGAGAGAGAGAGAGAGAGAGAGAATACATAGGTGACAATTAGACAAAGATTAAGAAGTGCTGGGAGCAAAACAGAAAATAGGGAGACAGGGAGAGGCTGCTGATTTTGCACTCTTGTCCTATACACTAGCAGAACATCTGTTATTACAAAATATGATTTTAATGCAACCTAATCCAGAAACATCCTTTCTTTGGTAGATTTTTGACTCTGGGAGACAAGTCAGTATAGCTCAACCTCAGACTACAAGAGGCAGTGCAGTAGGTGCTACTACATCCTGCTCAGTTTTCTCAGAGGGCCGGCAGCATCAAAAACACAACTTCCTCTGAAAACAGCTTTCAAGAAAGTACACACACATACACAACAAAGAAAGTAGCAACAGTTCCAGACAGGACTGCCAGTAAACAATATCTTGAGCATAGCACACTTCAACAGAAGTCTTCAGCCAAGACAGGGGAACAGTGCGAGTAACAGCAACCAGCTCTCAAAGGGCCGTGCTTTTGGTTGTACACAGGCATCTACAGAGGTGGAATACCACGAGTTTACCCCGCAAAATTTACTCTAACATCTTTTAGCAGCTCTCAACTTCAGTGGGTTAAACATTTAGTCAACCATTGCTCAAAGAAACAAAATGAATCACTTATTCATGAGATGCAGACTGCTGCAATAGCATCCAGTGCTCATAATACAGATGGATAGTTGTTCATGTATCTAAACAACATGGATTAGTCTTGCTTCTGACAAAGCTAGCCAACATTTAGAAAAACCATCATCTTGGCCAATGACTGGTTAACTGCTTGCAGGTTATGTTTACGATTCTCTGGAGTGAAATGCTGACCGCATACTCTCATATGTGAATATCTGTCTTGGTGAACTATCTGGATATTTCACATTCGAATAGCCTGCTTCCCCTGTAATGTTCTATGTGATTTAGTGAATAAGGGTAAGCAGTGCACCTTGCTTTAGCAAGTGCTACACATATTATGGCTTAAACATGGAGAATTTAAGTTTTTTAACAGAGACTTGTATAACGTATATCAATGGGTACAGATCAGTAGGGCTGCAACTATCGAATATTTTTGGAATCGAGTATTCTGTCGATTTTTTCAACGATTAATCGAGTAATCGG
>JBBPCY010000156.1:11324879-11349799 GCA_037974405.1 Brachyalestes nurse | reverse complement strand
CTCTTCTAATAAGTGCTTAGTAGTTTATTTATTCTGTGATGTAAACTTACTAACAAACAGCACAATTTCAACAAAAAAATGTTACAGAACAATATTACAGAAAAAAATATGTATTGTATCAGAATCTGTATCGGTATCAGCAGTCGTGTATTGGAATCGGATCGGAACTGGAAAAACGTGGATCAGCCCATCACTAGATATTTTTAAAAGCAAAGTTATTGTCAGGCAATGGTAACTAATTTATTTCAGCCACCAGGAAGCATTTGAAATAACAGCAGATTGGTTCACCCAGATTAGTACAACACCCATGTGTTTCTCACAAAGCAAACAGTTATCATCGACCGACCCATTGGAGAACACTTTAGACGAATGATATGAGCTAACAAGTTGTTCATGTTCTAATACCAACAATGTCCAAAGAAGACTGCTGCACAACAAAGCATGATACATTTTTTACAACTTATGGACCAGTCTCACATATGAGCCGTACATGAGTCTGACTAGCCATTTTATTGATGACTGGACACTAGAGTGCATGCCTTCAAACAAATTACTGCCCTGAAGACCACAGTGGGGACCTAATTGTCCACGACCGGGAGGAAGCACTACAGTCTTGCAGTCAAAAGTGAAGAGCAAATGGCCTGCCTGACAACAGCACCAATATGGTAAATGCCTTGAAGCTCAACAACTGGACTCTCCTGCCATGCTTCGCGCACAGATTGCACCTAGCTGTAGGTGAGTGGTGGAAAATACCTTTAAGGATCAAGGAGAAAACACTTTCTACCTCGTGAGACCATCTTCAACTTTCAAACTACAAAACTATTTACTATACAACTATTTATTAAATTGCTCAAATAAGAACAGGTCTCTTTATCTTTTGTTCATGAGTTGCTGCTATGACCTTGTTTTAGGTACATGTGCATGTTTCCCTTTTCATAGAAAAAAGAATTCGCCAATTCAGTTTTCAACATCCCTATAAAAAAACAGTCGGAAGAAGCAGAGAAAGCAGAGAGACTCCAACACACTGGGGGTCCAGACATAGGATTGAAAGAGTCCTTGAAAAGGAAGTAGCTATTCTGAAAGCTGATAGAAAAGCAAGACACCTTGTCAACGTGGCAAGATACTGATGTTTTGGAGTCTGTGAGGAAGGCCTTCAGTGCACTCACAGATTTCACAGATATGACATGAGGTAAAGATATGATGGTACCCCTCTAATGCCAACAGGAAACGGCTTCCATCCTGGTTTGTGAAACAATTTTTGAACCGTTTGGAGCATTTCGACCAAAAATGTATAATTGGTTTGGAACGTGAAACGCTGCATCCAAAACGGTGGCCATTTTTACCAGTGCAAACTATGACATCAGTGGGTGTGTCATTCTAGTCTAGAGAGGAAGCAGAATGCAATGGGGGGAAAATCATCTTAAATACCTACAATAACAGCTAAAAATGATTAGAAACAAAGTTCAAAAGCACATTCCCTATTGCTGTACAGCACCTTCGGAGATTAAATACATTGAGATGCTGGGGATACCCAACTTAGCCTTTTCAAAACTATCTAGTATACCTCAGCCACGGGCCCGACTTCTTCACCTTTAAACTACTTTCCTTACTTGACAAGTCTTGGCATTTTATGTTTGTTATCTGTTGATTAAAATTAAAAATTTAAATGCGCATTTTACTACAGTTCTTTTATCTACGATCTTGAATACTTAAAATCTGTTATTTCATTTGAAAACAGTGTCTAATGTTATACTTTTGCTTAAAATTGTGCAAACAGATAAAAGAGTAGGCTTGAATATTTTAAAACTAGGAAGGCAGACGGCAATTTGGGTCTTGGATCCTGACTGCGTGTTAAAAAGATTGCGACAGGATTTTCTGGGAAGATCGTGAACCCCTAGGATCCACTCTTCATTTATAAAATCAAAACATTTAAGACAAATCTGCACAGAGCCAAGTGCTCTTTGCTGAAACAGAAACAGCTTTGCCGAGATCATTTGAGCTCGTAATTAGCACAAGCTGCCCCAATTTCAGCACAGCTCGTAAAGGGCTCTAGCATTTGAGCCGTGTGAGAGAGACAGACAGACTTGACACTTAGTTTCGGCTGAGTCATTGAGTTGCTATGGTGAAATCCAGTTACCTTGACGATACAGAGAAACCAGTGATCTGAACATTAGACGGAAGAATCTAGGAGTGTTTAAATTTTTTTTATTCAAAAAACCTCTTGTTCAGACAGACTCTTGTGTTTTTTTCAGGACTTGGTAAACTGTCTTCTTTTTCCTCCTTGTATTACATATTCAAAACTTCCTCTCTGCTTTGACCAAACCCATCTGTCTCACTAAATACATACACAGACTGAGAGAGAAGTGTCAGTAAATGGTTTTAAATATGTTTCATCACCGTTTACAGACATCAACACAGCAACCTTTCAATGTTCTACGCTTCGCCCACAAACACTCTTTCAGAGCAACTGTTTCACTGTTGCAAAGTTGGACTAGCTTCAATTTTCCTTTTAATCTAATGAAGTTAGGCAGGAGTCATTAAAAATCAGGCAGGTGGGAAGCAACAAAGACTGTTAGCTCAATAACAAATAAAAAAACCACTGAAATTAAAAATAATGCACATCATAAAATGAGTGGAGCTGAATTCATTTTAGTTAAATGGGATTTTTTCACTTAACATGCCATGAAGTTCGTCCAACCTTGCAACACTTCCTACACAAGTGCTGAACAGACACTGATACTGCATTGGAACCCATTCAGTAAAAGTGACAGAGACTACTGATACCATCATTTCTGATGCACACAAGCTCTACTGTGTGTTGGTATCTAGGCTTCATATCAGCGGACACTTCAGAGTCAGGTAGCTGTGTCAGATGGGAAAAGGTTGCATAACTGCCTCTATATGTAACAACATATTTGTAAACAGGCCAGTTGGGTGGTTGCAGTTTGGGCAAAAATTAACCTGCAAAGAACTTTTAAGAACCAGATCCAGGGTTGTAGGACTGAAGATGTTTTTTCTATGGTCTTGCACTTGGATGAGCTGCCAAATATTCTAGTGAGTCCCGATTAAGTCCAGTTACCCTTTCTCCAGAGTGGCAGACCACAGCAAAAATAAATCAATAAATAAATGGTAATGTATTGGTTCATCTGTTATACTGCAGAAAATTGTACCTAAGGGATGAGTTTTGATATTACTATCACAGCAGTAATGCCACAAACAAGCACAGAACCTGCCTGTGTAAATCTGGATGCATCACAAACAACGAAATCACTTCACTTACCCACTAGTGAGAGTTACACTGCAGCACAGCTAAAAACTATATGGAAACAAGCCATCCGAGGTGAGCTGGTCAGCCAGCAGGGTCTGTGAAGCATGAGGGTCAGACACCCAGACCTCGCTGGAAATAGTATTTTCACAAGGCTCTGCGTGTGAACCTAATAGCAAACACAGGACCAAAGTAAAAAACTAAATCAGCTACCATGATAATCCTTTGGTTTGTATTTAAATCATAAATCATGTTCATTAACAATTTTCGAAAGATGTTCTAAAAGAAAGCAGTAACGACAAGTTCGTAAACATGTTGTGTTCGGGTTTTCTATTTATTGTTCTGTTTTTGCTATTTTGCAGAATTCAGACGCTTCAGTTGATAGACGAGGTTACTGTAAACAAGCCTAAGCCACCAGACACTTACAAAAATAGGTGTAATGTTTTCTAATAGGTTTCTATCTGGAGAAATGTCACTTTGCTACACTGTGATATAAAAATTACAATTTTAATTTTTGCTCATACTGTTCAGTAACCAGTCACATGCCAGCCAAAACTCATGTCCATACACTCTGCACACAATGCATCTATGCTCAAATTTTATTTTGGCCTCAGGCACAGAATAGACGAGCCAAGTGAATCAAGTGAAACTAATATATTCAAAGTAAACAATATAGCCTAATTTGATCCTACAGAGATGTTCATGCCTTTTGAACATTAAAAAGAATAGTGCAAATTGATCTTAAATAGAAGACATACTGTATCTCTAGAATCTCTAGAGCAAGTGGTTTTGAAGAGGATTCTCTTTTCGCTTCATGGTGTCTCTCAGTCATGACTTGGACTCAAACCTTTTATGACTTTATCTTGACTTGGGCTCAATTAGTCCTGGTCTTGGACATAAACAAGTGTGGTCTGGACTATCGCTCCAGACAGATTCTTAAAAAGATGTAGTCTGTTAACAACAAAATCAAATCAACAAACACTTGATATTCATACAAAGATGAGTTTTTAAACTGCCATAATATTTAATATGGAGTATAGCGATACTACACTTGGTATCAGTATCAAACAAATCTGTCTAATGCAGAACAATGGTTACATCATGCAAACACACAAATGCTTGCGCGCACACACTCACATATACACATACACACACACACATACACACACTCGTGTGTCTAAAAGTAAAACTTGATATCCTGCAGCATCAAGTGATGGATATGCTGTCAGAGTGACTGATGGCCAGTGTCAAATCACTGAGTCTCTCGCTCAAACACACAAGTCATAGCTTCCAGTAAGACACAGAAACAAGATACAGACACACTGGTGCAACTCATATCCACTCACACATTTATATTCAGCAGGGCTGGCCTCAAAATCCAAAGTACTATTACTAGCTGAAAAGATTCATATATATTTAAAAACAAAAAACTAAATACAAACATACAAAAACACTAGACACACAATACAAAAAAAGAACACACAGTTCTTGCTTCTTCTACACACTCCTACATACAGTGCTGTCACCAACAAAATGCTTGATCCCCAAAAACTTTAAATGGAAGTGAATGTAATACGATTAGCAATGTATTTAATTACATTGCTTTTGGCCCATATCTACTCATCCATTTATCATGAATGGAAACATTATCCAATGCTGTAAAAGGAACAAGGTTTTAAAACAACAATGACAATTTTAAACTTTATCTGCATTCTTTAACTTGTACAAACTCCTAGACTTCTCCCACTGTACAAGCACATTATCATAAGTCAAGTTCATGGAGTCGATTTCTAAATGCAAGAAGTAATTCACCAACTTGGTGCAATTAAGAAATCTAGTTATCTGCATGGTAGTTTCCTCTCAACATATAAAGTCAAACATCTGCTAAATTCTCAGGGTCAGTCTTACCATCATAGTAAAATCTCACTCATATATACTTCACTCTCATGCCACCCATTATACCAGAGCAATGAAACCTCTAAGAGAAGTAAAAAGCTCCTACCTCTGCTCCCTCTATCAATTGAGGTTCCGCAGCAAAACACACTCTTCTTGTCGCAGAGTCTTCCTTCTCTTAACACACCTGTCCTGTTTTCTGGTCCTGCTCTTCTGGAAAAATGAAGCTGTCTGTGGTTTAGGAGGACCCCCCCACCCCCAGAACGTCAAGGCGGCTGTGTGCGTCTCTCTGAGGGTGTGGATATCCCAGTAGTAGATAGGAATCCTCACTCTGGCAGCAGCAGCAGCAGCAGCCTGGCTGACTCAACAGCTCAACGAGGGTGACTACAGGACTACAGAGGCAACAGCAGAGTCAGGCTCAAACACACACACACACACATCCAGTCTCTCTACATACACACACACACACACACACACACACACACACACACACACTACCTCAGCACAAGCAGCAGGCCCTATCGCCACTATCCATACTCACTGCTACCATATTCCTCGGAATAGCTGCACCCCTCTTCTCTTAATCTCCTTCATTAACTTCCTGAGATTTTTTTTACTCTCCCTTGGTGTCTCCTCCACAGCATCCTGAATGTGTATTTTTGAGGATGCTTAAGGAGGAGCACTTGGAAGAACTGAGTTGATGCCCAGGGGGGAAATGAGTCTACTTACTGCGTGCTTGCCGCATGGAGGAGAGGAAGAAAAAAAACAGAAAGCTATCCTTCAAAAAGCCAGGCAGAGGGAATGCGGCTCCTTCCATATCCACTCTCTCTGACATAGGTGCCTGCAGCACACGCACACACACACACACACACACCATATTTACAGTACACCACAACAGAGGTCACAAATGCCATGACCAACAAACGAGCTTTATCTCTCAATGAGAACTCTGTTGAATATTCCTGATGAATAAGATATTTTGCCATTACCTATTAGAAGAAATGCTTAAATTGCCTGTTTATCAGGCTTTGCATTTTAGATTCGGCTTTGATTGGGATTTGTGTAGCCAAAATCACTTCAATCATGTGTAAACTCAACATTTTATTTACAGTGGCAGAATTTAATTTATCGGTGGGTCAGTTGAAAACACACACATCAAAGGGCACTTTATAGCACTTACATTGTTTTGAGTGACCACTAGTTCACAGAGTTTAGTCACTGTTGATCTTATAAAAATGTATCTAAAATGTATTTAAAACCATATCGTCTACTTTTTTAATTGATCATGAAATATGCCATTATGCAGAATTCTCATACAATATTTGTAGCTAAAGGATGTACTATACTGAGATCTGGGCAACTTCACCAAACAAACATCAAATATATTACACCACAGTAGTGCTTACAGATTCTGAACAGACCCTGCTTACACACACAAGTTACACACACACACACACATCATATAACTTTTTTCATCAGCACCAGAAAGGTAAATAATATGACTTCCACTATGAGACCTTTATGCAGAACCAACTTACCCCTATCTAGGTACGTTTTACTTTAATATTTCTTAAACGACAAAAGAAAGATGAGGGTTATTTACATTCTTTGCGTTCTTCCGTCGCAGGTACAGCAATAATGCTACTGATTGCTAAATGCTAATTAGCCTGATGAAGAAGCAGAGGCCGCGTTACACCCGGGCGGAGCAAGCATTATCAAAACTTTTACAAAGCCAAAATAGCAAAACGCAACATGCAGACATGAAAGGAATATATATATAAAGTGTGTATGAATAAATATATTTATACATACTCCTCCGTTTTCAGAACACACTTGCAGGTTCATCAGTAACTGTAAAGGGCGGGGCCACCGCAGAGAGGACCGATCTGTGGGGAAAGAGCCAATCAGGAGCCTTCATAGCATTTAATTCAAATTACAAATAAATGTCAGCAGGTGATAAGTGTTAAAACGGTTCGTTTTTAACGATTTATAATATATTCAAAATATATAGAATATATATATATTCTTAAACACAACTTAGACGGTAGAATAAACTGCTCACCATTTTTAGCTTAGTATGAAGTGTTACTGTTTACAAACTTGAAGACTAATGTACTAGTTTGATGCCTTGTTATTTATTGGTAGCACTGTTAATAACAACCACTGCATATCACACCCCACAACCTGTTTTGGAGATATGTTCTGATCCAGGTGTCTAGCTGTTGTAATTCAGCCCTTCTGTTACTCAGATCTTTACACTTGTCCGTTTTTCCTTCTTTCAACACATCATTTTTATTGCTGTGTATAATTTTATTGCTGTGTATAACACAGATACATAACCCAATCCAAGACATGGTGAAAAAACTTTTTTAAAAAAACAGTAACATGAAAAAGGCAAACCCAAGAAAAATAGCTGGGAAATAATCAGATTAAGCACTACAAGTCTGACAAAGAACAAGAACACAACAGGGAATGTGTACATAAAGGTAGTCCTGAGAAATCACAAACAGGTGGAAAGCAGGAAGGGTGAGAGGACAATCCACAGTGGACATTTGTGCTTTCTATTTTGATTAAGAAAAAAATCAATAGTCCTATGTAACCAGTCAATCAATATCATATATTAAGTGATAAAATCACACTTTCCAGCCAGATGGTTTCTTCAGATTTGAGCTCAGGCAAACTTAAAAGACATGTGGAACAATGGAGGGAAAAAATTGCATATATGGACATCAACAGGTTAACTACACTATGTAAGAGAGGCTAGAGAGTAATTGGTAACTCAGAGACTGACAAGAAACATATGACAAAAAACAATTTCCAAATGAGTAAGAGTCTTTCTACGCGAGAGCTTCTCTCCTGAAGTTCATTAGATTCACTGGGCTGGAACGTTATCCTAAATGATTGCGTTTAAGCAACTCTTAGCTAAAACCAAATAAAAGAGAAAACTAAGCAGGCAGAACCTGCCAAAACAAATCACCCTCTCTGGGATGAGTCAGGCAGCTTCATTGGAGTGCGATGGTGGACATGTTTAACCTGGGTTTTGCGCTGGGCCTATTGCATCCTGACTGTGTGCGTATGCAGGCACTCAGAGGTAATTACATTTCCAGTCAGACTGAGCTTTCACAGATTTCATTCCGCTTATCAAATGTGTCCAATGCGAATCTGAGATCAGATTGTAGCGTATAAAAACTCATTAATTACCGCAGGTTAGCCTGCAGCCGGGTGATGGGACTGCACTGGAGTAATTGAAAAGACTTCCTGCTGCGTGTGTGTGTGTGTGTGTGTGTGTGTATGTGTGTGTGTGTATGTGTGTGATTGAGATAAATTGCATGCGTATGTGTGAGAGATTTAATTTCTGTCATGATGATGTTTGCTTGTCCTTGTGCTTATAGCTGTAAGGGTTGTGTGCATGAGCACAGCATGTGGTGGGAATATTGTGTTGCTAAACAGTGTGTTGTGGAGATGCTGTATGGTTTGGTGTGTGTGTGTGTGTGTGTGTGTGTGTGTGTGTGTGTGTGTGTGTGTGTGTGTGTGTGTGTGTGAGCTTGCAGCAGCACTTTTAGGGATGAGCCTGTCATAGAAAAGCGGCCGAGGGTTTTGGAGGTTAAACAGTGTCGCCCATTTCTGCTGATGAGGGCCAAATTGAATGTCTGCAGCCTGGTTCAAATGGAGAGTGTGGAGAGAGAGAGAGAGAGAGAGAGAGAGAGAGAGAGAGAGAGAGAGAGAGAGAGAGAAAGAGACAGACCGCAAGAGGGAGGGAGAGATGGAAAGAGGGACAGAAAGTGAGATAGAGGAAGGAGAAGAGAGCATAAGAGGGAGCGAAAGAGAGAGAGAGGGTGGGAGAGATAGAGAGAGAGGGAAATGGTGGGGAGAGGGAGAGAGAGGAAAGAAATGAGGAGGTGAGAGAGAGAGAGGGAGGAAAAGAGAGTAAGAATGATGTGGAAGTGGAGAAAAGACATGGGGGGAGGGAGGGAGAGAAAGAGTGGGAGAGAGGAAGCGGGAACACAAGAAAAGAAGAGAGAGAGGGAATGGAATAGACAGAGATAGAGAAAGTGAGCGAGAGAGAGAGAGAGAGATGTAGCAGAGAATGAGAGAATGAGCCATAGGCATCATGTTTTTCTATGTAATCAAATCATCGCAGATCACTGAGTAAGAGCTGTGCTGTACTATGGCAGTGTGGCCTGGCCGTAATGAAGGTCTTACCTGTGCTGGGTGTTCAGATGCCATGCAGACATTTCAGAACTGTTTCACATACCAGCAATCACACGGGGCTATGAATATATGCCTAATGGTTTGGGGCATTGCTATCAGTTTTGGTTTGTGGTCTATTGTTAGATCAAATCTTGAATGCATTTAGGCAGCTCTTTTGCTATTCATCTTAATTCTCCTGAGATGAGCAGGTACATTACACACATACATACACAGACAAACACACATGCAATCACTTGCAAGCAGGCAGGCCTTACACCATTTTCTATGCCTTCGCACCATCTCATGCCTTGAGGTTAAAGGGTTGTCACAGCTCTTCCAACAAAGACTGATGGGTTAGTCATCAATGAGCTGAGCTATCCTTCATTCCCCTTTTCCTCTTTTTCCTCTCCTTCTTCCCTCCATCCAAAAGCCAAATCAATACAAATTGCACTTCTCCCTAAAGCCTGCTCTGTCCCATTCTGGCCGGGAGAACACACTCATAAATTAGGCTCTGAGCCACAGAGCGGACAGATAGAGCTTCTAATCAGAAAATGAGATGGAGGGGGCAGCCTAAAGGAAAGGCCCACTGTATCCATTACATTATCACAGTGCAGGAGAAGGACCTGGACAACACGGCCCATTGCCTTGCTTTAAAACAGACAGCATATATTTAAATTTAGAGATAAATGTATGAAAAAAATGATCATACAATAGTGCATGGCATGAGAATCACTGTTTAAATATATACTTATATATAAGCGCACCATTGATTATATGCTGGAGGTACATGTAGATATCTCTGAAGGTATCCAGGCACCCCTTCTAAATTAAATTGAATCCACCCATTTCTGACCCAGGTGTTGTATAACCCCAGGAGCTTGTATAACCTCCATATAAAAGCACTGACAATATAATGGGACACTCTGGAGCAACCACACATACACCTCACTATGTTCAATGCTAAGCATCAGCTATAGTGGTATGAAGCCCACCAGCCTGGGCTGGAGAGCAGTGAAACCGCATGCTCTGGAGTGATGGAGTTCCTTTTGATACCTGAAATGAGTCGGAGAGGTGTTTGAAACTGAATGTCCAACATCAGTACCTGACCTTACTAATGCTCTGGTGGTAGAACACAGTCAAACCCTCACAACAATGTTTGAACATCCAGTGAACATAATGTAAAGGGAAATTGGTTTTTACAATTAATGGAGAAAGGGGACAAAAGTGAGATTTTTCATGTGATAGTGACGGAATGCCATCATATGTATGAAGAGTTTTATACCCAAAGAATTTTGTTTATGAAAGTTTTTTAAGGTTTTTTTTTCAAAACCTAAATGCAGAAGTATAATCTTTTTAGAAGAAATCCGAATCAGGCAGCAGTCACCAAACCAAGTCCAACTCAACCCAGGTCAAAGTCAAAAACTAACACATCCAAGGGGCCTTTACACATCCAAGAATTATCTAAGCAATATTAAAATAATATGTTCTTTTTTATACATGCACACAGATCATACAGAATATTAAAATGCACTGACAAGAGAGGTGAATAATAGTGCTGTTACATTGGCACTTGTCAAGGGGCAGGATAAATTAGGCTGCAAGGGAATAGGCAGCATTGATAAATAAAAAATGGTCAAGCTTAAGGATCTGAGCAACTTTGACAAGAGCCAAATTGTGATGGTCAAAGCATTTCTAGAACGGCAGTGGGGTGGCAGTCTTGTGGGGTGTTTCCAGAATGCAATGGTAGGTACCCACAAAAAGCGTTCCAGCGAAAGACAACTATTAAACAGACTCCAGGAACATGGATGCTCAAGGCTCACTGAGGCATGTGATCCATGTGGGGAGCGAAGTGTAGCCCATTTGGTCTGATGCCAGCAATGACGGAATCAGAACACAGTGCATCACACCTTGCCGATAATAGGAGTGTATAGCCACAGACCAATCAAACTCCTGTCCACAACCCAAAGCACCCATGATGGTCATGAAAGTATCAAATGGAGCATTAAGACTGGACCATGGAGCAATAGAAGAAGGTGGCCTGCTCAAAAAATCATGTTTTCATTCATCATCACATGGGTGCATGTGTGTTCCTTACCTAGGGAGAAGATG
The DNA here is from genome assembly GCA_037974405.1 of Brachyalestes nurse. NCBI lineage: Eukaryota > Metazoa > Chordata > Actinopteri > Characiformes > Alestidae > Brachyalestes > Brachyalestes nurse. Next base: position 11,338,341 of record JBBPCY010000156.1, on the reverse strand, counting down.
GCACCATGATGCAATATGGGAGAAATTCGTGCTGGCAGAGGCAGTGTGATGCTCTGGACAATGTTCCGCTAGGAGGTCTTGGACCCTGTCATTCATGTAGATATTATTTAGACACGTAGCATCTACCTAAACACTGTTGTAGACCAAGTACACACCTTCATGGCCATTGTATTCTCTAATGGCAGTAGCCTTTTCAGCAGGAAAACCCAGTGAATCCACCTCATAATGAATTACACAGGAAGGACTAGAGATCAGCATCGATCTCCAGTTAAACACAACACCTGAGACAATGGGACCTCAGTAATACAAGCCTTCACACATAGAAGCACACACACACACAGAGGATGCTCTGTTTGGTCAAAATGTCATGGAAATGTAGGATGCACATCAATCATGCAGCTACAATCTTCAGACAAATGTGTGTCTGAAGTGCTACAGAAGTGCCATGAACTCAATTTCAATGCATCTATGGAGAAGAGGGCCTTCAGCAGCTCATATTGGTTTTAAACTGAGGTCCAGCTATTGCCTGACAGGAGAGCTGAAGGGTTTACACACAATAGCATACAATGGAGGGCTATCTACCAACAATAACACTGGAATTAGGCTCTCCAGCCCTCTCTCTTTTACCCAGACATCAAAAGACTGGGGTGCAGGGGGATCTTATTACACTGAATGGTGAAGGCGTGGTGCCCATTATAGATATGTGGTCACTGTGGGTGAGTGTGTATGCGTATGTCTGTGTGTGTGTGTGTGTGTGTGTTTGTTTATGTGTGTTTAAGGGGCTCCCCTTTCTAGTCTTTTGTGTACAACGTGGTGGGGTTAAGCCAACAAGCCTAATGTATTTAAATGAGTCCTTTCGAATAGGGAAGATTGTTTCTGTAAAGTATGAAATATATTAGTAGTAGGGGGCCAAGCACTTTAACCTGCCACAAGTACAGTTTAATGATTTTTTTCCTTATTCAGTGGGGTCCACCTCCTCATTTGCACATTCATCCTCTCACCCGAGAGAAGCGGTTAATTTCCACAGATCACATGAATATTTATGAGCTGATTTACCCTACGGCTTAACCACATTGGGGAACTGAGGCTTAGTTACTGAAAATGGCCATCCATTTCTGCTTTTTCAGCTAGTCCCTCTCTCTCTCTCTCTCTCTCTCTCTCTCTCTCTCCTTTGTCTATCCCCATTTTCTCTTTCTGTCTTCTCCTCCTCCCTTCCTTTCTTCTGTCTTTCTCTCTCTCTAGTTTTAGTTCAGGACAGGTCAGCATCTTGCCATGACACTATTAAAGACAATGTTGCCTACACTTTTGGTGATGTCAGGGTGGGAGCGAGGAGGGGGTTGCCCACTGTATATGTATGCTGTTACACATATAGCAGCAAGAGGGGCTGTTTGTTCCTCTCCGAGAATATTTCTTAACTTTCCTTGTTCTGTACGTTGTTCAAAATTTGGAATTAGCTGGTTCAGGTTGCTTGTAAAAATGTAAATTTTTGGAATGGTATCGCATGTTGATTTGAAGTCATCTTCATGAAGTCCATCTCTGGTTTGACCTTATCCTAACGTGACTGTGACCACACAATCTTTCCTCTTTGGACTTTTTACAACTGCCCTATCTATGGCAAGAAATGTGGTCAACACTTTGAGTCTGTAATTGGTCAGGACCTCTCTCTCTCTGTCTCTCTGTCTCTCTGTCTCTCTCTCTATCTCTCTTTCCGCCCCCCCCCCTCTCTCCCTCAATTCCTGCCTTTTTTGTATCTTATCAATGCAGTATCCAGTGATCATTCTTGTTTTTTACCTCAAGGCACCCAAGCAGGTCTGAATATTAATACTTAAAGAAAGACGGCCTTCTCCGTAATGAGGGTGTAATCTTGCTAATACTTGCTCTACAGGAAATGGTACCTGTATAATTCAAGTCCTGCAGAGAAGGGTGCATTTATACAGACAGGCCAACAGCCGTATTATCGGGATTCAGTGCCACCCCCTGTCTACGGTTTTAGTGGATGATAAGGCTGCATTTATCTGTGTGTGGAGAGAGAGAGAGGGAGAGAAAGAAAGAAACTGAGGTCGAAAGTGAAGTGTGGATCTTCCCTATTATAAATCACACATGCCACTCTGTGGTAAATATTTGCATGTGCTAATTGGGATCATTAATGCTTAGACAGCAGCACAGAGGCATGTGAGCAAAGCCCTGAGTGAATAGATAAGTTCACTTCCTTAATGGGAGATCATTTAGCCTGGGCATCTATTGTGCCCATGAATACAACTGGACACTGATAGGGGCCTCCAGAAATGTGTCTGTCCTACATGATTGCCGCCTGGGGTAATGAGAAGGATATTACTGCGGAGTGCTGAGAACAATGAGCACCATAATGTCATTAATGGATTTAATGATGAACTGTAAAAAATGTATCTTGATGACCAAAGTCAAGACCACTCTTTCTGGAAAGGGAGACTTTTATTAAATTGTTAGCCTCATTGCATTTTAAACAAATGCATTGCTGAGAAGATAGAAATACCTCGCAAATAATTAAAAAAGGCTTTTGGTTGCCCGCTTGCCATTTTTTCCAGTGAATACCTAGAATAATTATCTGGAGTATGCTTCAAAGATCTGCTTTCCATGTATAGTGACCAGCCTGGACATGACAAAGGATAAGCACTTCACCATCAAATACTGGAAGAAAAGGCAGTAAATACAGAAAAGTAGTGGTCCTAAAACCTTTACACCATGTACCACCTCAGAAATATTTTTTGTTCACCAAGTACCACTATTATGACCAACATAAAAACATGGGAGTGTTTTCTGCCATGCACAGTTCATGCAGGAGGCAGTTTTTATTCCTGATTAGAATATTATTTATGATAGCAATGCTGCACAAAGCGGTAGCACTAGAACTGTCACTTATTAGCAACCACCTAAAAACTCCCCAGTAACCCCTCCTACACCATAGGAACTGCCTAGAAACTGCTTAGCAACCACTTCCTACACCACTTTGTATACCATAGTAACCACCTAGAACTTCCCCAGCAACCATCTCCTACACCATAGCAACTGCCTAGAAACTCCTTAGCAACCATCTCCTACACCCTAGTAACCACCTAGAAACTCCCTAGCAAGCACCTCCTACACCAAACTCTTCCATAAAGCTCAAAGGGCAGTTCACACAAACACATGCATGCACACAAACACACACACACAGCAAGTGAGAACATTAAGAATAACAGCTGTATTTTATTCAAACATGCATATACATAAACAGAGTAAGTGGGAACACCAAGATTTCATTTGGCTATATCTTCTTACTGTCATGCTATCCTAGGTTAGCCAATGACATATAATTAGTGTGTTTCTTGTAAATATGCTGATATCAAAGCAAAAATCTTACAGAAAAGGATTTTTTTAAAAATTCAGTTTCAATATGTCATAGTTAAGGTATTTTATTTAATTAATGTTCTCAAAAATGTTTCAGAGATTCTTCCATTTACCACTAGAGGGAGCACCGCATGCCAGTGGTTGGTGTTGTAAAAAATGCATATAGGTTAGCCTACATAGAAGCTTCATTAAAAGCTACCCCCTTAAAATGTCTTTCCTTTAAATCACTGGGTTGCAAGTGACTAAGCCTTTGAAAGCCTTTACAGATAACATACAAAGCAATCTAATGAGCATTTCGCCTTCACCGGTCAAGAACAACTCAGCCAATCAATGTGAACAGAACCATAATGAGAACTAAGACTGCTCTCAGATCTGAATGTTTGCTGTATATGTAAAATGTGATGCATAAAAAGCAAAAGACCACACACTCAGGTCCACACAAAGGCATTCCAACTATATTGTATGTGTCTTGTACTGTGATGTGCATGGGGTTTGTAAGGAAATAGACTCACAGAACACAGGCAATGTTATTTCTCATAACTCAGGATTTCAGCACTGGAGTACATTTTTGGCCCACTAAACTGTTTCAGTGAATATACTGTATGTACAAAATGTTTAAAGTCATGCCACATTTTATGTGTCTTATACAGAGCCATGAAAAATTGACAAATATCTCATTTAAATATTTAATTATTTCAAACGTTCAAATAACATTTAATTTAACACAAAGACCACCTGAGTAAATGACAAAGCGAAGTGGTTGTGTCAAAATCTGAGAGACTGCTTCCCAGGAATCTTCCCATATGTGGCTGCCCTTCCAAAATTCCTCCAAGAGTGAACCAATGACTTACCTGTTAAATCATAGCAGAAGCCAGACAAAGGGACTGCCGGCTTCACTGACTTTAGACAAGGTCAGCACTGATGATTCTGTCTCACATTTGACAAAAAACACATTAATGAGCCTTTTATGTTATTATGTTCAGATGAGAAAAAAAGTGGAACATCTTGAGAGACAAGGGTCTCTACACATCTGGCATCAAGCAAACACTGCATTCCACTACAAAAGACAAGACCAACAGTTAAGTGTGGTAATGGTAGCGTAAGGGTGTAGGGAGGCTTTGCTGCTTCAGGGATTGGCAACTTGCCATAATTAGTGGAACCATGAATTCCCAGAGAATATCGGGTCATTGGTCTGTGATCTAAAGCTAAAGTGCAATTGGGTTATGCAGCGTGGGCAACAATTTAAAGTCCAGCTCTGAGTGGTTTAAAAGTAGCACAATTATGGTTTGGGGGTTACCTAGTCAAAGTCGTTATTTATCCACATTGAAATACAAGATTTTGTTCCTGCATTTCCCGAAAAGCCTTACAGTGTGTCAGAAATAAAGCAATTCTGTGCACTATAAAAAATTCGTCTTTTTAACCGAATCATACTAACACACCTATTGAAATTTGCTTTCACCACACAGTGTTAAAGTCAGGTTAATTAGTAAAATATTTACATCAGTAATTTAAATATATTTATAGATTCTGTAATTGTATTTTTTGAAAAACATATGATGAGAGAAAAAATAAAACTACTGTATTGCTGGAATATCAGTCAGGGCTCAGTGGGGCCCTGGCAGCTTTAAGACGAACCCAACCGCCAGCATTAACCCCACGGGGGGCCCTGCTCCTCTAGCCTGGAGCTTTGATTCAGGGGAAACCCAGCACATGATCGGCTGAGACACACAGACAGTCCCACTTCAAACTCCACTGGGGCCCCTTCCAGCAACCCAGACAGACTCCAAACTTCAGCATAAAACTCCCATATAAATAAAGAGTTCTTAATAGATTAAAGGAAAAGACAGAGAGACTGACAGAAATCAGAGGTCTTACATGTAATACTTACATCAGCTATGTGTATTGGTTTACCCCAGAGTAAAGGGCATTACAGTGTGTTCAAATGTGTTCAAAGAATGTAGCTTTATCCATCTCTATTTTTGTGTCATATTTTTTAGATCTACAGCTTTAAAAAGATCATTTGAAAATGTGTTTTGTTGTCTCGTTTTGTCACCACATTGGCATTAACACCTTGTTTGGTAGAGTGTTAGCATTAGTGAGGACATTTGAATTGCTTTAATCGGTGTGTTTAGTTAAAAAGCTTCCTCTGGGTTTGACAGCAAGTGGCATTTTAATGTATGCGGGGAGACAAAACAGCAAAAAAGTGAGACACATCCTACCGGCAATCTGACAGGCCCTAGCTTAATGAGTCAACACAGGAAGAGCCAGAAAAATCTGCCTGTTTGTGTGTGTATGTATTTATTTGTCTTAGCATTTGCATTTGCAAATTTGTGTAGTGGCCTACTGTCTGTGACTGTGCGCAAGCAATTAGCATCTAGGCATTTGTGTATAGCAAAATAATACATACAGTACTGTGCAAAGATCTTGTTTCATTTCTTTATCATTTTTTAATCTCCTTTTTAGTGCAAAAAAACTAGTTTATGCCTCTCAAACTAGAGTAAATTCAACATGGGATGTCTTTGTTTCTGCAACAGGCTGCAAAGTACCTAAAGATACAAGATGCCTGGAGAAAGGTGTTCCCAACCACTCAGCATTCAGCACCACCAGTATACTGATCACCGGCCTGATCATCTGGAATCATCTGCAACCGTTTCATCACTGGTTCATACCTTGAGTTAGATGTCTTTGTTATGCTTGAATGATTCATACATAGGTTATTGTGAGGCTTAACAAACAAAAACCATTCCTCTGAAACTGGTCGGGTTCAGGGACTGGACTGAAAATGAGAGACTTTGAAAGTCCTCTAGGAAGCCTGGAGAACTGATCCTCAAAACTACACTTATATACAAGAAAGTCTAGGTCTTTGGAAGCAAAATATGAAGAGGGGTGGCTAAATACTTTTACAGTGTAACGTGATCATTTTGTCATGCATGAACACACCACAGCACAGCACACAGTGTCAACAGTGTGAAATTCTTTCTCTACATTTAACCCATTCACCGAGTGAAGCAATGGGCAGCCAGCGACACAGCACCCGGGATGCAGTGTGTGGGGGCACTACGTTGCTCGATGGTGCCTCAGTGGTGTCAATGACAGTGCTGTTATTCAAACCCACAACCTTCTGATCACAGGGGCAACTCTCTTATCACTAGGTCGCCAGTCAAACCATATTGCCCCAAGATGTGTAGCAATTACTGAAAAAATCACAAGATTAACAGCATTCATAGTCATTGCTGAGTAATTCATACCATTCTCTGAACAGAATCCCATCCAAAGAGAGTAAAACCAATTGAGCTCTCTTAAACCCCCAGCCATGAATGGCTTGCAACACCACTGTGATCTCCCGATGATACGGCCAACACTTAGATGGTTGCACCACCTCAGGAACCCTAATTCCCTAAGTCCCCAATGATTATAAATCTAGTCTTATGATAAATAAAAAGACTAGAGTTTAAAGGGTTAAAAAGCTTGCAGTTAAAGCACCTAAATCTTGTGCCTTATGCAAGAGAGTGCACGTGTATGTGTGTGCTTGTGTATGTGTGTGTGTGTGTGTGTGTGTGTATATACCTGTATCCTTGGCTCTGGCCTGTCAGCTTTCATAGCATCACAGCCGTTCAGGGTTTTGCAGCGTATTATCAGGAGAAACACACACTATTCTTACCTTGAAGTCTGTCCCCTCTAAAAATACACCTGTGCTGGAAATGTGACGTTGAAAAATGGGAGCTGAGCTGCGAGCACCGCAGGCACGGGCCTCGTACTGTAAACTCTGCTCGGTGAAATACAACCGTGGCCGTGCTCCACGACGCGCTCTTTGTTCTAATGTCAGCCAGCCACACCAGTGACAAGAGAATTCACTCTGGAAAATCCAACTTGCTCAAAAAGTTGTTTCCAAGGCCTACAGGACAAAGTCCCCTAAGAGTACGGTTTGAAGCTTATTTAGGACATGAGTGTGATGCTCTCTAGGGGCTGACACAAACAAAAAGCTGTTGGCAAATCATTTGTAACAGAAAGTTTTGGATGGTATGACGTGTATGAATCAGACTCTACTGCCATTCCAAGTTAAAATGTTACTGTAAATTAGTGCAGCTGGGGGTAATCTTTGGGAGTGGACTCAGGCTGTGGATTGAGTTCCAGATGCTGTGAGACCGCTGAGCCAGTGCTGACAGAGAGCTCCCGACTGTCAGTAATAGCAGTTTCCATAGCAGCACCGAGGCAACAATTCGTTTCAGAACAAATGGAAGAAAGAGGTAATGAGGGAGCTTGCCGGTGTAGTGAAGAAAATGTACTCCTCTCCATATAAAAAGTGTTTTTAATTAATTTACCAAAGGAATATTGATAATAACCTTTATTATAGGTATAATGAATGTAGCAATAAACATAACTGAAATAATAATAATAAGGGTAGGAATAATTATAGTGATGATGAGGAGGACTATTTCATATATTTCTTATGCCATGTGGGCAGGGCTAAGTGTGGTTCAGTGTTTTTGGCCTTATAAAGTTATTTACGTCTGAAAAAAAAACACACCTGCACTCGCTTTTATACCTGCAGCCTCTCATCTCTATATGTTTTGCTTATCTTTCGTCTCATTCTCTGTATTCTTCTCTCAGCCTCTTTCATCTTTCTCTCCGGCTCTCCCTTTTACTCAATAAACCAATAATAGCCTTTGATGCTTACAGGGGTTGTACAATCTTCCTCCAAATCAATCCAGGCACTTTTCGCCCAAACTGGTCTCAGAGGAGCTGGATAACAGTGGGCTCAGACCACTATTGTGTGGGGTTTATCGCTCCCTGAAAGCTACTTAAATTCCATGCCTGGATGGCTGATCAGTCTCACACACACTCCGTTTCGACATCGTTTCAGCTGATTACCTGGCTGAATGTTGTCAGGGTGGAGGAAAAGTTCACGAGGAATGGATGAATGGAGAGGAGGCCTATTATGTCCTTCCGTCTGTAGTAATAGTTGTAGTTATCATTAAGATAGAGAATAGTGCCGCCTCTCAGTGTGCACATGTGGGCTGTTTCGGCTCTACAGATGCAGACAAAAGGGAAGGGTTTACAGAAGACAGTGTGGGAGGTAATAGGATAAACTTAGCTAATCAGCCAGAGTGACAGACGACCAAATTCACTCTGCACCAATGAATACAATAACTTTTATTGTGAGAGAAAGCGAGGGAGCACTGGGAGCCTACTTAACGCCCACACGGTACACACACACACAACGTTTGGCGCATGGACAAACTCGGATTAAGGTGAGTAGGTGGTGAGTAGCATGCTAAAGGCTTTTAATCTACGGTTAGCTTGCTGTCGGCGGCTGCCGTGTCTGACTCAGTGATATGTCAATTTCTGCCACTAAAACTAAGCCCCGTCTTATCAAAGTTTGACAGAAAAACAGAAGAAATATATGAATATCTACCGCAGAAGTTATACAAGAGCCGCGGAAATTTTACCCTAAGCCAACTTTATATCATCCTCTCGGCAAAGAAAAGGTCTTTATTGGGCATTATTCCTCCTCTTCTACAGTAGACTAGGGCTAAGTGCGCACTGTTAACATAGGATTTCATTCTAAAAGTGCAGACATTCTTGACATTTAAAGGCTCCCTCCAGTGTTTCTTCAGTCATTCAGCCGGTTAACCAAGTTCACAGCTGTGCCGCAGTGCTGCCCGGCACTCCTAGTTGGAAAACAATTTGTTCCGTAATGAGATGTTTGTTTTAGAAGCTGCTTCAAATGGCTGCTTTCTTGGTGTCCTTTCATGGGGTCGATGTCTTCTGAAAGAAATAGCAGGCATAGAAATGAATAGCGGCTTTTAATTAGCATGCAGGTAGGGTATCTGACATCTGCTGGCACTTAGCATCCTGCCTCCCTACTGTGGCCTAACTGAACTCTGGAGTGTCCACACTGACATCTTCAGAGTTAATGACCAATTTCCATTAGACATATACACACACATATACAGTTCAAGAAAAATGAAATACATGCTCATTGTGAAGTCTAGGAAACTCACACACAGGAAAGTTTGCATTTCTGTCTCTGTAGGGTCTTTCCATTGACTTCTGTATTACTGTCGCTGAATGCTGTTGTGCCAAATCCAACATTAAAGCAACTTAACCTGTGTTCCACACATCTGAAGCACACAGAGGACATGGATGTCCTGGTGGTATAGAAAACCCATTGGCTAAAAACACATAAGAGAAGGAAAGAAGCAGTTGCTGAATTCCATCAGTTAATGCCCATGAATAATTATATATTTTTATTAGGGCTGGGCAAAAGTAATTGGACACCTGCCCGTTACACCAACAGAAACTTTGATGACACTGCATTCAGATACATAGACCTTCATATGGAGTTGGTCCCCCTTTGGAGCTGCTATAATGGTTCGACACCCCCCGAATCCCATGCCAACCCCATTTTTTCATGCCAATATAATTTTTCATGAATTTTAGTGCTAAATTTCCATATAAAATATAACTGTATACATGTTTTTGTACTGTCAAGAGAACACAAAGAAGGGACCCCTGTATTCAGAGGTGGGAGGGTTAAAAGTAGCCAATCTGAGAACGTTATTCATTTCTCCTTACTGCTGATTGTTCTTCTTAAAGCCCTGTAATTTTATTACTGTAAATTAAATTGAATCATTACTGTATTTACCCTGCTTATACCAAAGAAAACATGCTTGTATGAATTACAGTACATTCTATGCTGGGGTAATATCGGTATTTTACATTCTAGCACTGTGGGAGACAGCAGTTCAGTGTAAACTGTATCGTACATATACGGATTTACAGTTTACATAAAAAAATTTTACATTTTCTTTAAGGGTAATATATTTACCTGGGTTTAACATTAAATTAAAGTGTTTAATATTTAGGGTTTACCCCATAAAAACAGGCATTTGTGGGATTTTTTTTTACCACATCACAAATTTGCGTTTTTTCACTTTTCGTGGGTGCTTTTTGAATGTAACCCCCATGAATGCGAGGGATTACTGTATTTAATTTTGCATATAACAATGCAGTTCATTGCAATTAATTGCAGGAAACCATGCAATTAATCGCAATTTAAAAAATGTAACATTGCCCAGCAGTAATTTTTATAAAACAGTTCCATGAATTATTCAATTTAAGGTCATTTTAAAATTAAGCTAAAAACCTGCCTAATTCATTCTTTCAGAGCCTATTCCAGAAGGGACAGTTTATGTTAATATGTTACCAATGTGGTGGAGTGGGAGGATTTTCACAGGAATTGACTGATGAATGAATACCAGAAAACCTGAGCTGCTTTTTAAAAGTTGGATAAAAGTTGTTTTTAAAAGTTGGATAAAAGTTCATAAGAGCAGCTAACAGCTAGGTAAGACATTCTCTTGTATCTGTTTCATGAAAGGCTGTATTGGTTGTTGTTTTGAATTTGCACTAATAGTCACATATTTCAAATTTATTGAATTCAGCAGCTGCCCATTGGCTTCTAATGTAACTGAACTTTTTTTATAAGTATATGGGAAACTGGTGAAACTGCTGTTTCTGGTAATTAGTAATGCAATACATCAATTAGGGTTTATATTGAAAAATGGAACAGCACTACTGTGATCTGAGAAATTCTTTGTTCTTTGTTGTTGTTGATGTTTTTTTGACTCTTCTGGAGCAAAAAGTCAAACTTTTCATGTGGCATTTGGTACCAGAAGGAGATAAACTCACAACACACACACACACACACACACACACACACACACACATATGCACACACAAACACATAGTTATGCTATAAAATAAGGCCCTCCATCCTGTGTACGGAAAAGTTCACTGAAAAGGCCGCCCTATACTACCCACTCACAGACCGCCCTTACCACAAGACAAAAATGTCAAAGGCCATCTGAAACAGCCTGAGAGCAGCACAGATGCTCTGCATGCAGAGAAGCCTCTCTCACTCTCTCTTTCCTCTGCTTTTAATATCTCAGAGGGAGGCAGCCAGGGGGAGTGAGGGGCTGCTTCGGAGATGGAGCTGCACATCTCTCTGATATTACATATTCTCCTCTCGTCCTGCAGACCTCAGGGCTAAGGCAGTGGGACATTAGGAATTCTCTGCTTGTAGGTCAGTCCATGGATGGAGGCAGCAAGTCTGGCAGGGAGAAAGAGACAGAAAGAAAGAAAGAGAGTGAGAGAGAGAGAGAGAGACGTTTAGTCATCTTAAAAGAGAGCGATCAGCAGTTTTAAGGCTGTATAAACTTGACATGGGTGTCTCAGTGGTCAAGCACAAGTCGCAGGGATAGAGAGAGGCCCTGCATCTCTAAGCAGGAGTTAACAAGGATTTCAGAACCACGGACAGCAGCATTGCCACCGAGTTTTTCTGCTTCTCTGAAGGAAAAATCCACTCAGACTGTAATATGAATGTTCAATAACCTTTAAAGTTTAACCTATTTTATGATCATGGGTACCTGTAGTTGTGTGTAGAGGTGAAAGGTTTTGAGGACTTTGCTAAGACTATTTTTCACAAACAACTGGTCATGTTTGATAATGGCTTTGATGAAATAATACTGATTTCTTTAGGAAATAAGTCCATTTGAAAACAATTACATATCTAACATAAGCCTAAGCAAAAACCCTACCTAGCTGGTTACATAGTTAGATGAATGTTAACAAGACAACAATCACAATATACACTTTATGGACAAAAGTATTGGGACACATCTGTTTTACAGGGTTTGGACTAGACCCCTTACTTCCAATCGTAATGCTTCAGCTTAACAAGACATTTTGGACAATGCCATGCTTCAAACTTTGAGGACACACTTTGGGGCTGGACCTGAAAAGGGGGACCAACTCCATATTAAAGTCTATGTGTGGGTTTGAAAGCAATGTCATTAAAATCCCTGTTAGTGCAATGGTCAGCCATCCCAATACTTTTGTCCATCTAGTGTATATTTAAAAGTAGACACTTGCTCTGTTTCTTACAAAAATCAGGAGTATTAATAGGGAGTTACACTCCCTCACACCTCCTTGGATCACAAACACCACTCCAACTAATCCCAGATTCACTGGACAGAGCTCTGAAACTCTGGAGCACACTTCTCCTGTTCAACACCCCAACACTGGGCTTTAGACACCCCCAGCTGATGCCTGGCATTGGTCATGGTGACCTTAGATTAATGTACTGCTGCTTACTCTATTGTCGGTGCTTTTCTGTAGGGATTTTGCTCAACTGAACAACTGTATCAGCAATGAAAGTGGTTGAATTCACCAGTTAAAGGGTCATTTTGGATATATAGTGCATATGATTCCCAAATTACCTGCACAAAAAATTGTAAAAACAAAGTAAGAGCCTTAAAAGAACCATATAATGCAAGAAAAGTAATGTTTGTTACAGTACTACGCCATAAAGTAATAATGAGTCTCCTCCCCTATCTCTCTCTCTCTCTCTCCCTCTCTCTCTCTCTCTGTCCACATTGAAAACAGAATTTCGTATCAAGGTTTTCTCCAGCTTTAATCCTACTGTCCGCACCGTAACCATGGCACCGTTGCCATGTCGACTGTCAGTCCTGCTGTGTAGAGAGAAAGAGGATGGCTGAGAGTGTGGCCAGAAAACATAACTCTCACATTTGCAATAGATAAACAGGGATGGGACATAGTGTGTTTACACACACACACACACACACACACACACACACACACACAACCTCACACACACACACACACACACACACACACACACACACACACACACACACACACACACACATAAATCTATTCTCATGTATAAAACAATATTACCCTTTGAGAGGTGAATTAGGCTGAGCTAATATTACCGTTATCAATAGAGACAACAAGGTAGCTGTTCGGTGTTTGCTTAATGGGTCTGTATGTTTACCAGAAGCTATGTGCGCATGTGTGTGTAAATGCTGTGTTAATGTGATTTCACAATGTTCCTTTCTCTCCACATGCACTGAAGGTCACAATGGGAAAACATCGCATTCCAGGAAAAAGGCCTTAACCTCTGAAAGAATACCTCTAAAAGGACTGGCCTTTACATTAACTCAATTACTCAATTACAGTGTGTGTGTGTGTGTGTGTGTGTGTGTGTGTGTGAGTGTGTGAGTGTGTGTGT
>JBBPCY010000156.1:11299912-11321752 GCA_037974405.1 Brachyalestes nurse | reverse complement strand
GAGAGAGAGAGAGAGAGAAAGAGAGAGAGAGAGAGAGAGAGAAAGAGAGAGAGAGAGAGAGAGAAAGAGAGAGAGAGGAAGAGAGAAAGAGAGGGAGAGAGAGAGAAAGAAAGAAAAGGAGAGAGAGAGAGAAACAGAGAGTGAGAGAGAGAGAAAGAGAAAGAGGGAGAGAGAGAGAAAGAGAGAGAGAGAAAGAAAGAAAAGGAGAGGGAGAGACAGACACAAACACGCACACACACACAGCCCTGTCTGTGCCCTTGTTTACACTAGTATATATTAACCTATTGGGCTTTTTATGTATTTATTTAAGTTAATTTTTAAACAGCATTAATACCATTATTATACGTACCTGTATTTGTGTACACTATATCATTATTTTATCTTGTCTTGTTAAATCTTTTATTGTTTCATTTCAATGCTTTGGTAATACTGTACATGCTCACGGTCATGCCAATAAAGCTCACAGAACTGAACTCAACTGAACTGAGAGAGAGAGAGAGAGAGAGAGAGATTTTCACTACTACCATAACATCAAACAACATCAACCTTCAAAATGTTTCAAATAACACAGTTCAAAATAATCCATCTACCCATCCATTATCTGAGCTGCTGTTCCTAACCAGCATCATGGGGGTGGAGCCCATCCCAGCACTCAAAGGGTGAAAGGAGGAGGAACAGCCTGAACAGTTTTATAACAGGGCAGACATACAGACAAACATACGCAAACACTAAGGAGCAATTTAACATCACCAATTCACCTTGCGTACTTGTCTTTAACTGTGGGATCTCTTGAGCAGTAGATGCAAGGAGAACATGCCCCAGTCGCCCTAGCCGGGAATCAGACCCAAAGCAAATATTACATATTATTGTTTTGCTCATTTTCTATTCCACAGAGAACCAGTCCAATTGCAACTGATCGAACAAGAAAACAGTGAAACAGTTGCTTTCTTTAATGAGGTCTGACTTTGTTAACGTTCTTTCACATGGTTAACTGTTAACTGTTTAAGATTTCATTTATGCAAATGTTTAACTTTTCCAAAAGAATTTCTATAAAGGAATACAGTTCATGTCATGGAGCAGTCAGAAAAAGTAGAATTCATGAACTCGCATAACTGGCAAAGATTTGGGATTAAATGGGTTAAACTCAGACTGCCATTGACTGAAATAATTACTTCTGGATTCGAAGATCCCACCTAATCTTACTTAGTCAGAAACATGACAGGGAATCCTCAGGGCCTAATGATTGTTGGGAACCAAAAAATATATATGTACCTTTCTGTAATTTGTAGTCTTTTTTATTAAATAGAATCATTCTTGTATTTACGCAGGATACGTACTGCAGTACTACTCTTATTTCATTAAGTAAGAAAATGATCCAATCCCATTTCTTTTCTCTGTTGTATCTGAGTAAACAAGCTCTTCCATTGGTTAGGCCCTCAGGTGTGAAGTCCTAATGTGTTCGATAAATAACCATCATAACTAACAGATTGTGATTTACAGCAAGTGGGACCAACTTTGTGAGGAAAAAGGTCATTCTGGTCCTTCTGGAGGTCCTGGATAGATCACTGACTGTGAATATGAGCAGCCGCCTTACTCATGGTTTTCTCTCAAACAATGCCAGGACTTTTCATTACAGAGTCCCTGGCAAATACAAGACAAAGTATAAGTCTGTTACAACTTTTCCAAGCTACAGATATCTGTGTAAACTGCAGAAATGTCCAAACTGAGCTCCTAGCTCTTACAATCACAGTATGCCACTGCAGAGGCAGCATTAATTTAATGCACTTCTTCTAAGAAGACACAGATAGTGAGAGAATATTCATTTATTCCCGCACAGTTCGACCTGGTTCATAAACACAATTGAAACTGACAAGTTTTTAGACAGGAAAAATAAATTAGACTAGTCTGCATGTCTGTTCTGATTTAATAACACATGCTTAATTGTTATGTATCATTACTCCAGACACATTTTCGACCCAAATTTATTTTATAAGGTTGTATATTCTTAAATCTGACATTAATTGCAATGTTTAATTGATTAATGGATTGGTATAAATGTCATACATAAATGGCTTGGGAATACTTTAACTTAATATGGTCATGCTAATAAACCTGAATTCAGCTGAGAGAGAGGGAAAGAAAGGTAGAGAGAGAGAAAGAGAGAGAGAGAGAGTCTTTATAACGTGATCTAATTTGGAATCACAGAGATTCTCTGATTTACCACTTTATTGCCAGTGACCTTGAGATGTCTGAAAGTCACTGTGTATAATGTGACAAATAATGATGCTGTGCATGCAACTACGAAGGAATAACAATTAGCTATGGATTATATCAAGCTCAATAAAGAAAATTAGTTATTTTCCCCTGTGTGTGACACATCTAGAAGGTGCATAAACATTTGAGGAACATGCATTAGATGTCGTTAACATTAGAACTACACATGTATTATAATATTGCCAGGCAGCTGCACTAGCAGGTTCAAACTGGTCATAACTAAACTGAAGAAAAAACACTGGAAAAAATATTGGCTCGTCTGTTTGTAAATTTGTAAATTTGTATTTTTAGTATAATTCACCCTTGTTTGTAACTACATGCGTGACATAAAATCACACCATGTCATGACTGGTGACTTCTAAGGATTCATGTAACCTCCAGCCTTTGATTTGAAAGACAATATGTTCTGCCTGATCAAAAGCTTCAAAATTCAAACTTCAGTTCATACATGACTCAAAACTTCATTCTGAAGGTCTGACGCTGAACAAGACCTCCTCCTCCACAGCTGAAGAGAACTGTTTCAGTCAAATGACATTTCCACAATAACAGTTCACTCAACACCTTTTTTGCCATCCGCTGTGACATTATGGCCATTCCACCCGTCCGCCCAATGTCCTCCCCCTCATCAGGATGCCATGACGGAGTGACATTTTCCTTGTTAGGGGCCTAACGAGGGCAATGCCTCATTAAAGGTTATCTGTTAATTACCGCGACAAGTCAGGGGCAAAGGCTTGGGGAGAAGAGGCAGGCTTCTTATCACATCGGGTTTAACCTTTTCAACAGCCTCCCACTATTCACCCTCACCCTGCCCTCATACACAAACACAATGTCAACACGCACTGGCTCTCCGACGGGAACGCATCGTCCTGAACAGCACACTGTTAATGTGAGACGCTGTGGAGAAGTGGCTGTGAATTGGAAAGGTCTGGCCACTTGAGGTTTCATCTGGAATGAGGACCCTCCTCACTGGAGGGTCACTGGAGAATTTGGCTGGGGACGTGTGTCCTAACAAAGCCTTCCAAAGCTCACCCAATAGTGCTGCTCTGCGCTTTTTCTTATGTATCTCAGGTCAAAGAACTACATACTTATGTTCAGAGCCAATCAATGCATGTTTTAATGGACTGGGATTGGACATGTAAGTCTGAGTTCATTGGTATAACGTAAGGGTTGAGTCAAGCAGGTCGTAATTGCATCTAAAAGATGTAATGCTAATGTAACCAACCCACAAACAAACTGAGGGCCCGGGGTACACGAAAATACAAGGAACTACAAAAACATGAGATGGTCCAAATGATAACAACAGGATCACCACAGAAACAAAAGGGAAAATGAACAAGTTCACAAAAACACAAGCAAACCAACATAACTAGAATTTACCAAAACACAGCTTTAAAAGCAAGTTTTACAAAGAATCCACCAACACAGACTTCAGTACAAGGGGTATTTATCCTAATTAAGGAAATAAGACACCTGCACACATGCAACCCCTTTTTAAAGTTAAAACTTTAATAACATTTATGGATACTGACATCAGGGGTCCACAACTCCAGCACAGTTTGGTAGTTTCTTTACATAAACACCCACCAAACCTGGCAGAGTTGAACCAGGTGTGTTTAGCAGGTAAATCACCATGATGTGCTGGACATGGGCCCAACAGGACCAATGTTGAGCACCTCTGGTGTAAATGTTCACCACAACTTTGGGAAATCATGAGTCTGAACCCCAGCAATGCCACAGCCTCCATTACCAAGCTAAGATGAGGAAATGGGGTATTGTGGGGTATTGTGTTGGAAAGAGGCCCATGTTTCTATTGTTTAACAAACCAAGCAGAACAAAAAAACTTTTGACTAAACTCATTTAAAATTTGAGTTGGGTGAACTCTAATAGCTGTGAAATAAGTTCCCTCACTGTTTCATATTGAGCTCATACTGAGCGACATTAGCCCTGTAGCACCAGTTCAAAACTATAGAAGCCAGATTTGGAAACCAGACACTAATGGGATATTTTTTGCTTTAATAAGGAGCTATGCTGCATCCTTTAAAATCATTATTAAGTGCTGCTTTAAACAAACAATGCTTTTATTTAATTGAGTCTCTATCAGGTTCATAAAAAACAGACTTACATAATCTGTCTCTCTCTCTCTCTCTCTCTTTCTCTCCGGCGCTGCAGCCAGAGCGAGGTCGAATTTCACACATACAGTACGACAATGCTTCTTCCTGGCAACTTCTCTCTCTTTCAGCAAATCCGCTGAGAGAGAGTGCCAGAGGGTGAGAAAGATGCAGCCCAGAACAGCCATGTCTTCCTCCTCAAGGAAACCCATGAAATAATGGGAGCCAGTCAGCCTGAGACACTGTGAACATGTTTAGCTCGGTGTCGCCGGCTGCTTCAAAGAAACAACTGCATAGCAGAAAAGAGAACGCTGCAAAGGTCACTATCCAGCGTGCTTTCAGTGGAGTGAAGGATCCTACAGTATGTCCCTTAGGGTGTGAACTCTATCAGTGTCAGTGGTGCCTTAAAAGTGGCTTTGAGGGGATGATTTAAGATTAAGAAGTCAGATAGAGTGGAGCGAAGGTGAATGTACAAGTGGGTTTTGTTTAACTAAATGCTTTGAGGAATACCCAATGGAATCAGCCAGCAAAAGGAAAAAAAAATCTAATTTACACAGTTCTCTGGGTCAGGCGCAATCAATCAACTACGTTTAATGTGTCTGAAATATGCTTCTTTAGTTTTACACCAGAGGTCAGTGTGCTTAACCATCAGCTAATACAGTGGCTGAATCAAAACATATCAAGTCAAGTAATCTCAGATGGACTTGTTTGTGTTCTTTCTAACATGGTATGACACTTCTGCCTCTAAAAATGAACAAAAATAAACACTATATGGACAAAAGTATTGGAACATATCTGTTTTTTAGGGTTTGGGCTACACCCCTTACTTCCAGTGCAGGGGAATCTTAATGCTTCAGCATACCAAGACATTTTGGACAAAGCCATGCTTCCAACTTTGTGGACATAGTTTGTGAAAGAACCTTTTCTATTCCAGTATTATTGGAGGTCCATAAAACATGCTTGGATGACTTTGGTGTGGACGAACTTGACTGGCCGCACAGAGCCTGACCTTAACCCCATCTACCACCTTTGGGATGAACTGGAATGGAGAATGGAGCCAGGCCTTCTCGTCCAACATCAGTGCCTGAACTCATAAATGCTCTACAGAATAATGGGGCATCAGTATACCAGTATGTGGAAAGTCTTCCAAAGAAGATTGGATGCTGAGAGCTGCAAAGGGGACCAACTCCATATGAAAGTCTTGGTTTTTGAATGCAATGTCACTAAAGGCCCTGTTATGGTAATGGTCAGGTGTACCAATATTTGTGTCCATATAGTGTATCAAACCATCTCAAGGCCTGAATTTTGTCTTCTCTTTTACCACTTTGAATAAGAGGTTTATGTCATACAAAGTCAGAAATTACATGTGCAGGTCTGTTCGACACTGAAGAGGTGTAGGAGCAAGGTGTGGGTGGAGAGAGTGAGACAGAGAGGAAGACTGAGAGAGTGATTGAGTACACAGAAGAAGTTTGCAGCAGTTTGATCCATGTCGGTGTCAGTGGCTGCTGAGGCAGCAGAAAGCAGACATATTTACAGATCACTCACCGCTAATGTACTCCACACCATTAAACCACTGCCGCCAGAGCTGTTGCCCCGGAGAACTCCCCTAACAACAGACTGTTCCCCCGCATTATAGCTGCAGAGGCTGAGATAATACAGGAGTCAGCGTAGAACAAACACAACTTACTGACAGTTATGGGTGGCAGTGGGAAACTGCACTAAAGGGCTATGAAGGATTTTTGGCGGTGATGAATGTTTTTAGGAAATACAGAAAAAAACGGTATAAACTGTGTTAACCTTTACATCAGGGTTTATAAGCAAGATTTTTGTCAAGCGGGTGGGTGAATGGATTTTTTGTCAAGGCAGGGGTGGTTCCTCAGTCACTGTACTGTGTGTGTTGGGTTGGAGCAAAACTAGGGACCGTCTTGTGGTCCATGAGACTTGGTTTGCACAGCCTTAAGCATTTAAAAGGCACTCTCATACATCACGTTTACAAAAATGCTGCTCTTGGTTCTTAGGAGAACCAAAAGTGGTTCTTCTAGCTTACAAAGAACCCTCTCTGGCACCTGTTTTAAGAGTGTGGTGTAAAAGAAAAACTGCATCCATGTTTTCCCTAGTACAATCCACAGAAAGGTTATTCCTTTTATAGCAGAACCATTTCCGACCATTTTTCACTGTAGACAAACTGGCATGTGATCTGAAAAAGTCACAAAAAGGTAGCACTTGCATGAGGGTAATCCATATCTCTCCTGGAAATCTTAAAGTGGTTTACTGGTGTTAAGTCTTCAAAGGGTAGATCAGGAGATCAGGTATCAGAAAAAAAATTCTGACTACCTGTCTAAACGAAATGAAAGCCCATGAGAAGAAGCTCAACATTTAATGTGATCTCCAGTGATCTCCACACGTTCTTGATATGAATCATCTTTCTGTTCCTGGAACCAGATACTGGTGCATGACCCAACCTGTGTGTGTGTGTTTGTTTTTGTGTGTGTGTTTGTGTGTGTGTGTTTGTGTACTCAAGCCCCACCTTTTGCCTGAGTGAATCATTTGGTTAAAGGGTCCTTTGCAGAACCACTGAATGAGAAGCCTACTTAATTTTTCCCTTTACAACGTCACTCTCCACACAGCTGCCAAAAGCAAGGCCACGCAGTCAAGTCAGATATCGTGTTATCAGAGTGTGTGTGTGTGTGCTCTGTGTGCGTGTCCTGAAGACAAAATGTGGTTAACCAAACCCCCCCGAGAGGCACATTTATTCCAGACATACGAGCTCTTAAAGCTCCCCTTTAGCTACGTGCTACTTGGACCTGAAATGTGCCGGTTTCGCCCTGTGGGCGACCATGTTTAAGAATAGCCAAATTGTTTCTGACCGAATCTGTCACTCCAGCTCCAGTCCCCGTGCTGCCTACAGACACAGGGCGCAGCGCCGAATGGCAAACTTCATCTTCTCTCCGTTCACTCCTCCTCCGCTCAGCATCCCTCAATCCCTATCCATCGTTTCTCTCAGGGGTGAGCTAAGAGGTCCATCTGTCTGTAGCACTTCTCCCCATCATGAAGAGAAAGAAGCCAAGCACAGGTCACACGTGCTGTACTGCAGGACCACTCCAGTGTTGCTGTACTGATCGTGAGGAGGTTTGGGGAGGGCTATAGTCTAAGTGCAATTAAAATCTCATACAATTAATTTACTGCATGCCCTGGGTGACTAACAAGAAGGTGGCTATGACAAAACCCAAATTCTTAGGCACGGCTGCTTTATCCAATCAGCTTCTTAGTAATGTGTTCTTTCCCGACCAAAATCAATCACTAACATAAGCATAATTTAAATAAAGAGGAATTATGTACAGTCTAAAGCACAGAAGTTCAATACAGCTGGCTTGTAAGTTATCTGGACTCTACAAACCTGCTCTCTGAATAGGATGCAGCTAGGACAGGGGAGGTGAACTGCGGTCCTGGAGGGCTACTGTCCAGCACAATCAGGTGATTCACCTGCTCTAGATTACCTAGTCAACCCGACAGCAGCGCTGCAATGTAAGAGAATACCAGTATTTGGAGAGTGTTTTCAGGATGCAGAAATGAAATGCATGTTTTCAGTAAAAAAGAACATGTGATCCATCAATATTTGTTTATGAACTACAGATCTACAGATCAGTGCATGGCAACAAACAGGCCTTTTAGACAGGAAATTATCATATTACTTCTTTAAGCACTGCTAAAGCCTGAGTAGACAGATAAATCTACATCTGTCTACTGAGTAACACATGAACACACCACAGCACAGCACACAGTGAGAACAGTGCAAAATTGTTCCCTGCATTTAACTCATTAAGCAGGGGACAGCCAGTGACGCAGCGCCCAGGAAGCAGTTTGTGGGGACTGTACCTTAGTGGTGCCACTGACAGCCTTGGGATTCAAACCCACAGACTTCTGATTGCAGGGGCAACTCCCTAACCACCAGGTCACTAGCTGAAACAGCTGAACTAGTTATTTATATCAAATTGTTTGAGGTACTGAACAGTATCAACAATAGAGGCCTTGTTCTCTTGTGATAGGTTTAGCATTGATGTACTGGACTCAAGTTCAGGGGACTGTGGAAGCAGCAGCACAATAAAGCAGATACAAGATAAAAAGAGACAATTTTAGAACTTAATTAAAATAAGCAAATCTTTTGTGAAACATGTTAACGTATGACATACGACATAAAGAAAACAGCCAACCAACAACAGCATGAATTAAGTAACATTTACAACAGCAAATGTTTTCCAATGTGCCTTATGAATATATGTTTACATTTTATTATGAAAAAGTATTTTGTAGTTAGTCATCACTACTTTTTTATTGTATTCTGCCTTACTTAGCCAAGTAATAAACTGTGGGGATGAATTAGGTGTGTCTTAGTAGAAAAATCACAAAACTGAGCTTGAGTTTATCTAAATAATGCACTAGTGTCTCTGCAACGTGTTTAATATGGTGACATACTAACATCTGCACCCAAGATAGTACTTTTCCCATAAATATATATGAGAAGTACCCCGAGATAATGCTGCACCAGGCAGAAGGTTTTCCTTGTTCGTATGGGTGCAAGGGTGTTTTGCAGTCATTTTGACTTATCTTAGCAAACTGGTTTACAAACTGCTATAATATATAACATGTGACATATTTTGCTACAGATTAATATTTTGTTAGTCTAAAATAAGAAGGTAGAAGTGGGCCCATGAGGTTATGAATTAGTGCAACTTAAACTGAAGAATCAAATTAATTCACTGTAGAGGCTTGGTCAAGAGTGGCCTTGTGATAGGAGTTTTCAGAACCATGTGCTTTTAGAGCATCAGTTCAGCTATGGGTCATTAATGAAGGTGGTGGTCTAATAATGAAGGTGAGAGGTCTGAATTAGCATGGTATGGTGCAGATGAGTATGAAACCCAACAAAGCATTTTTCATATATCTCATCGTGTAGCATTGTCAAGCCTCAATATGCTCTAACGCACAGCCATTAAGAGCAAAACTAGCTTAGGGAGGCACTGTATCATTCTTTTGTCAACATGTGGTACAGCTGGAGGTTAAAACCTGGATCCTAGCTGTAGGGGGAATCACTGTTGTACTGAGTGCTGCTTTGAACAGATACACCCTCTGGGCTGGATGTGCATTATTGATCCAACACATACCATGTGCAGAAGCACACACATGGACCTCAATATAATACACAGAAAATCCAGTGCAAACTATCATGTTATAGCAGCAATCTTTAAGGACTAAACTTACAGAAAAGAATATTCATACACAACCTTTTCTAATTCTCATTTCATGAGACCATTTCAACTACTGTTATGTTAATACTGTTATGTCTGTGGAAACGTGGCATATTAAATAACATAATGAAGTCAATTGTGAAGATATTTTGTTGTTGACTCTCTGCAGCCCTAAGTCTAATGGAGGCAGAATATAGTTCAGATTACACAGAACAGGTGCTGAGAGCATTTAAAAAGAGCCTGTTAACAGCATTTGATGGGCACAGAGCTAACAATACAGTGAAAATCAGTCAGGATAGCCTAAATAAAGCATATACCAGCAAATAACTTACCTATCAAGTACTAGCAATCAAACTCGCCAAACATGTACTAGCAATCTAACACCCAATTTATGAACTAGCAAACATGTACTAACAAGATTATCAAAAGGTGGACTAGCAACTACATACCATAAACCAGGTTACTGCCTACTGCAAACACACCAACCATATACTAGCAAGCTAATGCACAAAAGTGCAGCCTACTGTAATAATCAGACACAGATCAGCATTCAAAAATATTCAGAGTCACACACACTAGCGCACTGAGAGACATGGTAGAGAGGGCACACATGTAATCACACAGTCACACAGTGAGAGGCTGGAAGCCACAGGAAAATCTCCTCATGTTCCCTGTTCACCTGATGAATCACCACACTCCCCCGAGAAACATCTACAATCTGCAGACACGGCCACTGACAGAGAACCATTTAGCTCTCTTCTCTACACCTCACGCTATCCTTCTGTCTCTCTTTACCGCACTCTCTCAGTCTGCCTTCTTCTCCATCTCTTTTCTCAGGGAATGGATGTTTCTGTCAAGCACATGTCTGACCGGTACTAACTCATTTCTCTGGCTCTCCCTCTCTCTGTCTCTCTCTCTCTCTAACTTTGCTTCCCTCAAGGTCATGGTTGGCTCTGCACTCGCTGCCATGGCAGTCATCTGTTTCCCTGCCAGGCTCTTTTGGCACAGTAGCCTGGGTCAGACCCTGAACGTTGCCTGGCTGGGCAGCCTCTCTGACCCTCACTACCCCATCTCCATGGCACCACCTTGTCAATTTCACACCACAGGCCCTGCTCAGACGTGCCCAGAGTCATTGAGAACTCAAGGGCACGCTGTAGAAGATATGGCTGGTGCCACTTATGCCTTGTTTCCTATATTTGCCTCCAACAGATGATGCATTTCAGACATCTAGGAAAGGTGGAATATTCAGCCTCCTACTGGTAAAGGTGTAATGGAATGCCATTTCCAATAAGCAGACTCAGGCAGAATTCAACAACCCCAGCTTCCCTGAAAGGACGTGATGAAAACTTGCTGTCGCAAAACAACAATGCTATTGATGTAAATACTCCTCATAGGACAATGTTAAACTATTTAATTTACATTCCTCCATTGTATAATATGCTTTCAGAGGCAAGTGTGTGTTTATTTTGTAATCTTTTCTTATACCTACGAGAGCCATTTTCTTTGTTTATGCATCATCTTTTCAAGCTTCAGACACTTTTTATATGCACATGCTTAGAGGTAGCTGGAAAAGGCAGAATGCACCAGCAGTTTTTCAGAATGCTATGAGAACACAATTGTTTTCAACATTTCACATATCGTGCTGGACTAAATCCAGTTAAACACATTTAATTATGCTCTCTTTGGAATAAAATATGCTCAAAAAGTGGGTTGCGGCACATTGTGATGAAATCCAGACATAAGTAGACTCTCAATTAGACATCAGCCTTATCATTTTTACCAAGAGCCTTGGAGCCTTGGTATGTATATTATGGAATATTGCAGTAACTGAATTAATGCCAATATTATGCGAATAATAATTCTTTCATTCTCCTTCATGTGGCGTGCCATGTGATTTTCTTTTATTGCTTCACCTTTATTTATTCATTCCTTCTACACAATCATTCTGTTCTACGGTTGGTTTAAAGAGTGCCCAATTGAAAAGATTACACTTAATTACAGGCTGTGCAAATAGAACATTGCCAACTAATTAAGTACACATATATACATCACTAACATTAAAATGTTAATATTGTGTAGGTGCCCCTCATGGCACCAAATCAGTTGCGAACTATAGAGGCAAGAATTCCACAAGACTTCTGAGATATCTGGCACCAAGATGTTATCATCAGAACCTGTAAGTCTTGTAAGTTGTGAGGTAGAATAGTTTGTCCAGCACATCCCACCGTTACTCAATCAGAATAGATCTGGGGAACTTGGAGACCATATCAGCACCTTGAAATCTTCGCCATGTTTGTCAACATTGAACACTGTCCAGAGCATCACCTTGCCTTCTTCCCATAGTGCATTCTGATGCTATTTCATCTCCAGGTAAGTGACACAAATGCATGCATTTTGGAGATCCTCAGCTCTTGTCAACGTCACTCAAATATTTATGCTTGCCCATTTTTCCAACACATCAACTTCGAGAACGCTTGCTGCACCCTTTTGACAGATGCCACTGTAATGAGATAATCGAGCCCGGTCTCACGACTTTTGTGAAGCCATCACGACATAAAAGCTTTATTCAAACGTGCTGTGATCACGCTTAAAACCTTCTTTTAAGCTGACACGCACAAATTATTCTCCTACTGTCCCTCAGTGACCAGTTAGCACTGCTAGTGGCGGTGTTACGCACTGCGTATTAAAATACATAGGGTAAAATACATAGGTCCTACAACAAAACCTTAGTATGTGAGACCTCTACAGTACAAAGTAAAGACCAGTTTAGCATACTGAGCTAGATGATGAATCCTTTGATGTGCTTGCAGTTGGGCAGTATTGCCGCTCTTGCTAGTAATCTGGTTTATTTACAGACCAGTATGTACCACTGTTAAAATCGAGCGGTTTCCAAACAAAATATAGCCAAAATGGCATTTATTTTTTATTTTAAAAAGTACCTTTTTGTTTCTATAAAGATGTTAAATTAGTAAGTAATATTAGGAACTAGCCCAGGGGGTAATCATATTGTTTAAATGCCAAAGAGTTAGACTCTGAAACACAACTGAATTTTGCAGTCTACATGTGTATTATATCCCAACTTAGGGTCATGGGAAGTGTATGGATCAGGTATGCTTATGCTTTGAGCTAACACAATCTGTAGGATATGGGATTACACGAATGAAGTTACGCTGTCAGTCAGAACAGGTATTTTGATTAACTAGCCCTCAACTCAAGCAACAAGGATATTCTTTCCCTGTTTAAACAGAAATGTGTGTCAGTAATGACCCAAAATAGAGTTAAAACTGATCGCACAGTTGTAGCCTAGATAATTAGGAGAGTTATATCAGTATTGCTACAAACTTCATCAACCCAGCAGTGTGAGGACTCACTTTGAAGTCATCAGCAAAATAATGAAGGGCCTCATCTCTGCTGGCTCAATTTGAATCACTCTGACTGTGTCTGTCCTGTTTGTGCTCCATGATGCTAACGGGCTAATTACCATCTTTTGTGCTAACTGGCTATCAGCATGCAATTTTATTTTGATGAAGAGATGGTCTAAAGCTGCACCTCATATAAATTAGTTTGAAAAAAAGAACCCTCTTTAAATCAGACCACATCAGAGCAGTTAGTGTTGGGCTCAGCAAGACAGAAAAACACGTCTAGACCTCAGACCATGCACCGAAGGCCTGGTGGGCCAAGCTAGACGAGCTCATTTTTACGTTCCTTTGAGAGCCAAAATGCAATATGCAGTATAATATTTTACCCTGGCAGACACGAACTGTGTCCTGAGCTATCCTTCCTTTTTGGACAGTAGTGAAGAAAGTGTGGCAGTTTTCTCTCCATCTTCATTGCAAATGAAGTGAAAGGAAGAGAGGAAATATGGTAATGTGGTAGAACTGAGGTCCATAATAAAGCCTCAAGGCTGCCGGACTGTGAAATATGCAACTTGAGATCTGACCCCACATACTGGTCACTTTACCACTGCGGGCTATCAGTGAATCACTTACACACACACACACACACACACACACACACACACACACACACACTTCTTTTAAATTCCATCCACAAAGTTGGTCTTATATCCTGAGTTTGTTAACGCTGAAAATTGTCAAGCATGCGTTTGGATGTAGATGTTATCTTTGGACAGCATTATTAACTTTTAAACATCATTTTCAGGCAGAAGAATATTTTTTTCTGAGTATAGCCTGAATATCTATGTAGTGAACTTCTCTTGATAAACTATTAATGATGTGTATTGCATGTGGACTGGGAGTGTGCTCTCTAATTTGAAAACCAAACAAAAGGTCATGGCTATTAACATATGTTTCAATGTGTTAATGGTGTCTGGATGTAGTGTGGAAGGATTCCATTTGCACTTTTCATTAAAATGTATTCCCTCTGTGACCAAATGAGAATGATATCAGAGTTTACTTTCTGTCATAAAAGAACATGAGTGGGCTGATAAAAAACATAAAAAGCACAACTGTCAGAACGGTGACCGTTTGGTGAGTAATTTGGGACACTGAGAGCTTGGTCCTCAGTGATGTCACAGCCATCCGTGGCTGGAGGGTCCAAGAGGGCCTCCCCCCACACCCATGACACTCACGTGATGCTAGCCAATGTGGGAATGTGCAAGCAGGCATTAAAAAAATGGTAGTTAGTTCTTCTCTAAGCATGTTGAACTGTCTAGTGACATTAGCAGCATGGTTAATTTTCATGGTTAATTTTATACCACTTAGAGGAAGCACATGTTAGCTTTCCCCCTCCCGGTGTTGGTAGAGAGAGACCTAGCTAGTGGGTGGAAACTAACAACTAACAACAGATAAGCTACATTGTACCCAATGTGAAGGACTGAACAAAAAAAAGCTAATGCTAATCACAAAAACAAACAAAGAGAAATACCATCATTTAGGCCACAGAAATAAAAAAATTAAGATGCATAAAAGAATCATTTTATAATGACATCTTGGCAACCTGTACTGAAATCAAATCGAATCACCAACAGTGAGCTGAATCACACAACATGAATTCTTATGCGCCCACTTAAAGACTCCAGCAGAGTTATGATCCTCTTCTATCGCTCCAGAGCAGGTCAGTTCATAATGAGAAGTTTATGAGAGCACTCCTCCACAGTTAGAGAGATAGAGAGGGAGAGATAGATAGATAGAGAGAGAGAGAGAGAGCGAGAGAGTGAGAGTGAGAGTGAGAGAGAGAGAGAGAGAGAGAGAGTGGTCTCACACATACTTGGCCAAACAACAGGCACATTTAGAGCCAAAATGGCAGTATTAATTATTCATAGAGCTGAGAAAATAGGCCTTTGCAATATTTATCCGTGATATTGACTTGACAGTGAGCGACTGGCAGAGCAGTCACCCAGCCACACGCTGAGGAGGGCTCACGACCCCCGCAGCTGAGTGTTCCAGCCTTCCCACGGGCCAGATTCAATTAAAGAATACACACACACAGACACAGACACACTCACAAACACATCCAGGGAATTAACCACACTCTTGCACAAACATACATGACTTTTAAACAAATACTCATGACTTGACACACACAAATGACTGCAGATTTGCAAATGCACACAAACAGAACCACTCACACAAACACACACATACACACACACACACACGCACATTTACTAGATTACTGTCAATCAGTAATATTCTTGTCCAAGAGAGCATAATTGTTCCTCCCTCTTCCCCCATCACACTGCTAGCCAGCATGGGTGATTGTTAGCTGACTTAGAAGAATTGGCAGTTAGTCCTCCCTTCCACGCACACTGAGCTGTCTGATGATGTTGGGCTATAGGTTAATGTGATAGGTGAAGACTTACTTAGACAGTGAAATTGGGGAGAAAATCCAAAAAGTCTAAGTGTAGGTTAAAATGAAAGCTTTTAATTGGACAAATCAAGTGTGGCCATTGAGGGTAATATCTAGGCATCAGAAAAGCACTTGAAGACGACACAGATCTATAGACTGGTATCAATATTCAGATGATGCCAGCAGAAAATGCTGGGAGAGATATCTGAGGTAAAAATAAGGACAGTGATAGTTCTGTTTTTTATATTTTTTTCATGATGAAAGTAAAAACCTTGTCAGCTTGGTTTCCGCACTGGTAAGAGAAAAGAAAAAGTGGCACCATGCCATCTCCGCTATCACTGCTAAGCGTCCCTCATTAAAGGCCACACTACAGGAGCTCGCCTGTCTAAAGTAACAACATCATAACGAACAGCAGGTCTAACACTGTGCTCAGAGGTGCAAACTAATGGTGCTCCTCAACGATCTCTGAGAACACACACAGGCCCGCTCACACATAAACACAAAATGTAACAGTATACAAAGAACACTGGGGCTGAATACACAAATGAAAGAAACAGCAGCAGCTTCTGATTGCCGTGAGGAACCCACCTCCCCGCCATTTTCTACGATCCAGCTGTTTGTTTGAATTAAACATCATTTAAATATAGACTGGGTTTGTGCATGTAACTGGAGCAACAGAAAAAGTCACTTTGATGAATAATCAGCGGCAGCCCGAGTGCAGAATGTGTATAGATTGTTGCTTTTGGGCCGTTTATTAAAATGCCAGCACAGTGAGTTAGATTTAAAATGCCATCTAACCCATTGTGCAGCGGATGCCTTTTTGCCTGATCTGATTAGGGTGTGTAATGGAATTGGAATAACATTATTGTACATCATTGAACACTGGGGCTGTGTTTCAAAGCAAAGGTGCAGGTGTGTGTGTGTGTGTGTGTGTGTGTGCGTGTGTGGGATGTATGTATGTGTGTGTGTGTTTGTGTTTGTGTGTGTGTGGATGTATGTGTATGTATGTGTGTTTGTGTGTGGATGTGGGTGTGTGTGTGTGTGTGTGTGTGTGTGTGTGTGTTTGTTGGACAGCAGCATTTAGATCCTTTGAGCCCACTGCTTGAAACGGATGGATGATCAAAGCTGAGGACACCTTCTCAACTTTCTTAGCTCTCAGTTAAGGAGGAATTTTCTTTGTTTTTTCCTTGTCAGAGGTTGGAAATTCGAAGTTGAACTTACTGCTACTGATAGCATACACAGCCTCACAATACCCTTAACAACAATGATATCTGGTTATCTATTTATTGCATATTTTGAACACGTTGAGGTTTATTTTGCTAAAACATTGACAGTTAACTTTTACATTGTTTTGTAGGAATACTGCACCTCATGCATAAAATGATGCACTGAATGGAAACACTTGAGACCTGATGTTACAAAGACATTTGTAAGTTGGGAGGGAACGCTCAAATAATTTGCTTGTTTTGACTCTTGTTAAGGTGTGAGCTACATAGAATGACAAATTAAAGCTAATAACTGGTGAGCTAGATTTTAAATAAACATTTCAGTCTTGCAACAGTAAAGGAGAATAATTACATCTGCCTGTGGGTCTACTTTTTCCTTCTCTGCAATGTATTGTTTCTGCTTTTCGTTCTCTTTCCTCAAGCCAGTTTGAAGGCCTGGGAGCAAAAAGCAGAGGAAGGTTTGTAATCTAGTTTAGTGTGTGTATGTGTGTGTGTGTGTGTGTGTGTGTGTGTATGTGTGTGTGTGTGTGTGTGTGTGTGTGTGTGTGTGTGTGAAAGATAGAGAGAGTTTCTGCTGCTTTATTCATGACTCTGGGCTGCTATAACAAAGACCAAACTCAGAGCACACTATAAAGAATACAACAGTCAGGCAACAGGTCACCCCACTGGAAGCTGGGAGGATGATATTGGGGCTGAAGGTTATAAATGTATAATGGAACGCCCTGGAAATCCGTGTGGATTCTCTGAGAAAAAACGTACCATTGCCGCTCCATTGACTCACATCATACCAAGAGACGATGGCCTGGAGAATAGTGCAGTGTATGGCAAAAACTGTATCATATGATTCAGATGAACACAACAGACTTTGATCACCTTTTGTTTATCAGGTCTTATGCAAACCCTCTCTCTTAGGCCTTCATATGTCAGCTTACAATTAAGTAATGTACAGGGTCCAGTAAAATAAGTGAAGATGGACTCTCATCTCATTCAGTGTATTTCAAGGGGAAACGTCTTTTTTTTCCCCAGAGACATCACAAAGTCTGCGTGTGATGTTTGTGTGGGTTTGTACACCACAAACCTTTATACTTTGTACTATTTTTTAATTTTGTAATAATTTTTACATGACCATTTTCCAACCTCTCCTACTGTCAAGACTGACATATGTGAAAGACCATCGCACTGATTGACTGCCCTGCTTCAATTAGAAAGCAGTCCAGGCTAAAACACTTAAGCGTAACATGTGTCAGTTGTCCTTGTCTCCGCCCCTGCCCAGGTATTTCCATTGTCCTTATCTATCTATATATATATATATACCCCTGTGTTTCAGTATGTCTTTGTGTATTCCCTGTTAACTTTATCTCTAGTTGTGTCGCCTTGCTCAAGTGTTAGTTAAGCTCTCGGAGTATTATGTGTTTCAGTTTGACCCTTGTTAGTGTTCTGTCTCCATCATTGCTCTTCGTGCCTAGCTTGTGTCTTTGTTTAAACCATTTGGATTATCTTGTTTCTGTGTACTCTTGGATACTTTGTTAGTTTTGTGTATTTGTTCATTAACCTTTTGGATATCACACATACTTCCAGCCTCCAGTCAATCCCTGACAGTAGGCATTTGTAGATAGGTTGGGTTTTATGATATCACAAAAACTTTAAAACAGGATGTTTTACCATATAGTTAATGGTAGATAATGGTCATTTGTATGATGTTTAGGTGTGCTTGTCAATAAAGTGTAGTTTTCTATGAAATAAACCCTATAAGTTCACAGAGATTGGCTCTTGGCAAAAGAGGGCAGTAGTGAGTTACAGGACAGAAGGAGAGACCTTGTTTGTCTTGTGTGTTTTTAATATCAGCTCTGTGTAGGGACAGGTTTGTTTTCACCAACAGAAATAGCTTTGCTGTTCCTGTTTACATCTCCTAATGAACTCCTCTGGCTGAAATCTCCATTCACTTAACATAATGTAATATAAACACCGCTGCACGACAGTAAACACAGCACGGTTGCAAGTCCTTGCCGAGTGTAAGCTGTGGGATTTTACACCTTCCAGCACACTGTCACCCCACTGCTGATACACGTTCTGATAAATATACACATAGTGTAAATATCATTTAAAAGAACAGTTTGGCAAAAAACCCAACAACAATTCTACACTGTTTTCCTCTTGCACCAAACGTAATCAATTAGCCAAGATAAGTTGGTTGTCTGAGGTTTGCTTCTTTAGTTTTGCACTGGAGCTACAAGGCTAATGCCAAGAAGAAAGGGAAGCCCATGTTGACTTATTAAAGTAGAAATGTTTGTATTTATGAGTTTATGTGCAAAAATGTTCAAGGTTAATTTGTGTATCCCTACATGTACATGAGTTTCTACCTCTTTTTAGCTGTTTTTACGAATGTGCCTTAATGACTAATTTATGGTAATGACCTCTCGTCTGATTGCCTGTCCTGTAATGTGCTTTGTTGAAAAATGTGCATGACGAAAGTGTGCTTTTAATCCTCACAAAACCACAACAACCAGTTCAGTCGTTGTAGAACAACAGAGGATAAGCAGGAGAACAAAAAAAGTCCAAGTGGCTTAAAGAAAAGCTAGTACAAGGAGGCTTGAGGAGACTACTAGCATGCGACATGACCTGGGTGCAATACAAAAAATCAAAAAAGAGAATGGACACCTCTGAGTGTAGGAGTACATGTAATCAAAAGACGGCTCAGTACTCCAGTGACACGGTGCTGGAGCAGTCAACGCAGAAACATCAGTGTAAATGGGCAGAGTTAAACTGGTGCAAGCTGAATAAGTGGATTTATGTTTTGTGACATCACAAAAAAAAATGAATCCAAATTAGTTGCAGCTTAGTTTCCATCTGGACTGGGAATGACTGGAATATTATGAAATATGGAATATTTCTGAATGTTTTCACAACACATCAATCTTTCTTTCTTTTTTGTGATATAGGCCCTTTAAATCATTTTAAATAGTCTTACTTATGTATTGTCTGTTACTGGTATACAGCAAGGATAATCAGTTCTAGTCCCAGACTGCCCTATTCAAGTGGTCTTTTTCTGCTCAAAAACATCTGATTCAACTCTGCTGAAGGAACAGTTTGGCAAGAAAACTAATTTACATAATTTCTTACCCCAGATCTTTCTTGATCTGCTAAGACATGTTTGGTGTCCCAATTTTGCTTCACTGGAGCTACAAGGCAAAGTTGCTACAAGGCAAACACTAGAAGTCAGAAATCACCCAAATCTTTGATGTTAATACATCCCCCAAAACCTCTATTAACCCATTCAAACTGCAAACTGCTCTTCATTAAGGTGGTGCAAATTAATAGAGGTGGTTTTGGACACAATATGACACTGTGAGCTATACAAATAAACAAACCTTCACTTCTACATTTCAGACAACACCGGGACTGATCTTGGAACAGATTTATTATGAGGGCACACTGTAGTAAATACTGTTTCTAGACCAGTACGTCTATACAGTGCTCCTCCTGTGGTAGATGAAAACAGTGTTTGAAACAGATGAAAACAGTTTAAGCTTTTTGAACTAAGCAAACCTGTTCTCATTTTTACAGATATTTTTCACTCAGTGTCAGAAACCACTGAAGCTTCTGCTTTGGTTCGATGCATTAGCCTTGTAGTGCCAAATTAATGATGCAAACTCCAGACGCTAAATATGTCTTAGCTTATCCATTATATTTCAAGTAAAAGGGAAAAAAGGGTTTCTTTATCATGACATGAAGATATTTTTCAGCAACCATCTCAGTCTCTATAGGCAGAAGGAGAGAAAGCAAGACCGCAGACTTTAAACAAAACAAAGTAACCAATGCACCATCTCTATCTCTGGGCCAACGTTGCATTATCATTTCCTCTCTCTTTCTTTGGTACGAAGCGCAGAGTAGATGGTCTAAAATAAAGACGTGCTCACTCGCGGAAAGAGATGGATCTACAAATGGACAAATGGATGGATGGGTGGATGGATGGAAACATCTCTTTATTCTTCTCTGACTGTGACAAAGCGATGGGCTCACGACCTTCAGGGAAACGCTTAACACCTGTGTCAGTCGCCAAGATGTCACCAAGGGACGCGGTTACTATGGAAACAAAACAGAAACATGCCCTCGGACTCTGCTCCATGTCAGTGGCCACAATTAATTACAGAATCTGCTAACCTGGGTATAAATACAGTAGTGCTATAAAATTTGTGTGTGTGACCAAAAGCTCTAAGCTTGGCTACTGGCTTGAGGAAAGGAGATAAGGTGTTTAAAGAGTCCCTGTGTGTATTCCAGTCCCACCGTAGAGTGTATGTTTGGCCATATGTTCTCCTAATGGCTACAGGAGCTCCCATACCCTTCTTCACACGCACAAATACACGCACATTCACACACACCTCTTCTCAA
Organism: Brachyalestes nurse; assembly: GCA_037974405.1. Lineage (NCBI taxonomy): Eukaryota > Metazoa > Chordata > Actinopteri > Characiformes > Alestidae > Brachyalestes > Brachyalestes nurse. The sequence goes on along the minus strand of JBBPCY010000156.1, from coordinate 11,300,701 downwards.
TGATCGATATGTAATGATTAAAATGATTAATAGTTGGGCTTGGTATGCCATGACTCTAATCCATCTCTGACAGACAGTGTGTATAATGAGAGGCTGGATATAGCATCCATCCCAGTCTCCCTGCAGACACACCAGACACCCCACGGCCACCTTAACCAACTAACCCACTTTCACTGAGACGGGAGAGGAGGGGTGTGTGTGAGAGACAGAGAGCAAGAGAAAGAAAGAAAAATAAAAAGAGAACACAAGGGTAATGATTAGGGATGATCTATATAGTGAAAACACTGACAAAATGGCATGCCAATAGCCACATATGGACAGTAAAAGAGTATTTGTTGAGGCAAGCATGTATTATATGTATGTTTGTACTAGCAGGCCATTTCTCAGAAAGGCAACACCGTGATAAACCCTGTTTGGTTGGTATTTTTCTTCAGCGCATGCACAAGATTGCTGCATTGAATAACTTGCATTTGTCTGAAACATAGATTATGCATATCCTCTGACATTAACACAATGCAACCCCTGCAATACCAGCATAAAGAGTAGAGGCAGCATACCATAGTGTGATGTGCTACAGACTGAACAAACCAGTTCTAGCATGTGTTTCTGCTGTTTTCTCACTATTAACAGTAATACAGTCTCCTCATCTGTTGTCATTGTTGCGCTGAATCAGAAGAAGTCAAAAAATAAATGTCAAGCATCTGGACAGTACTCCTTGTCTAGCTGTTGTATACACACACATATACAGTACAGCGTGAAGAGCAAGAATACCGTGGCCCTAATCTTACC
>JBBPCY010000156.1:11282551-11295460 GCA_037974405.1 Brachyalestes nurse | reverse complement strand
CCTGTAGTTCAAATACAAAGGTGCTGCTATTTCAGCTCAGACAGATATGATAGAGTAATGACTGTTACGTAGACGTTGTCTCACTCGAATCTCATGGAACTCTGGGACTCTTAACAGATTTCTCTCCTGAAGCGGTTCAGTGTGCATAGAGCTTACGTCACTCTGACATGTTAGCATTTCAGTTCTTAGCTGGATCAAAAGATAATGTAAACGAGCTTAGCGGAAGACAAAGGGATTGAGGCGGACCGGATGACCTAATTTCAGAGACAATAGCATCTCCCCAAACATACTGACACGTTGCTGAAATACACTGCAATGTGGGATAAAGTTGTTATTTAGAGAGTGTGAGAGAGTGTGTGTGTGATGGATTGACTCAGTACTAGCTGGCTATTTGTGGCTATCTGAAACCAGTGTTATCTGGTCAGCATGTTTGACTCTAGTGCCCCCCTATAGACAAATACAAATGACTCAGCTGTGCCCACACCCGCAAACTTATTGAGACACATATATTGTAGACAAAGAATAGGAAACACCAGATAACAGGGGTGACATCTGAACTGATTACATCTCAGTTTAAAAAATATATATCAACATTCAAATTGCTTTCTCTTCAATCCTATTCCTTAAAGCCTTCTACTAATTGCTTAGATATTTAAAAAGTAAGTATTAAAATGTAACTGGTGATAAGATGCAAAACTGGAAATGAACGTGTTTTTTTAAAAACCCCTTCATAATCGTTTCTTGCTGTCTACTGAGCTGTTATTGTCGTTTACTTCTTTGGATGGGGTTTTTATAGAATGGACTTTTTTGGGTGGGGTTTTTTGGATGGTGGTTTCTTCTCTAAAAATGACACCAAACATGAATACTGGTATTCCTAGAAGGGTGACAGCTGCTCGGATCCCCAACAGTAGCCAGAAGACTGATCTTTTCATGTGCCCTCTACTTAAATGTACGTGCCTGGCTTGTCCACACATTCAAAACATTTTTTACAGAATATGTTACTATTTATTTTGTCACTTATGTGTGTTGATTTACAATAATATATATAAAGCCTCACCAGTTTTTATTGCAAAAAAGGCTTAAATCCAGTCATTTTATCCCCTTCTTGTGATGTCAGCGCTCTTATCACCTCTTTATTGGGATTTTTTATTGTGTTTTATGCTAATAAAGCCTTTTTATGTAATTAAAAGTATGTAAACATATAAAATAATGACAAAGTATTCCCAGACTCCTCATATGTAGCTTACACTCTATTCAGGACTAGAACTTTAAATTGTGCACTGGATTTGGCTGCTATTCTCATTCTCGTCCCAACCCAACAGAACACATGCATCACCCTTGTCAGGTTTAAGAGCTACAGTGGGTCGTGGAGAACACTGACTAAATTCTTTTACACAAGCCGTCTTCAAAGTAAGCAGCCACATATTAAATAATGGATCTGGGCTGAAGATGCTTTTAAAAAAGTCTTCAAAGCTTTGGCACAAAAACCAGTTGTGATTATCCATTTTACATCAGTGGAGACACTATTCAGTAGATCCACCAATCCACTGTGCAATTACAAATGAAGAACGAACAGAAAGCTCAGAAAAATTCTTTCATTTTGGAACAGCTTTCATTTCTCTTTCTCCCTCCGTCTCTCTCTCTCCCTCTATCTCTTTCTCTCTGTCTCTCTCTGTCTCTCTCTCTCTCTCTCTCTCTTTCTGTCTGTTTGAACATTGCGCTGTTTGATAGGGCTGACCTTTTCATGCCTCTTGAGTTTGAATAGATTTGACTCCTTTTCTATGAGCTGCCATCATAGCAGTGTTCAAACAGACACTGAGACAGATACAGGCAGGCGCATTACATACACACATATGCCATTTAGCACAAAGTGAAACTCACAGGCAGACAAACACACACACACACACAAACACACATAGTCCAGCGCACTAAGCTGGACTGCAGGGAGCGAGTGAGCAGGAGAGGAAGCCAGAGGAAGGACACAAAGCTCTTCACACTCAGAGGCCACATCCATCAACTGGACAGCTCTGCGTAAAATGTGTGTGTGTCTCGGGGCTGGAAGGTAACATGGGTATATTAGAGAGAGAGGGTGCTTACGGGCTGAACAAAGATGACAGTAGGAGAGGTTGCTATAAACAATAGACAAAAAATGTAGGCTACAAGTTCCTAGACTGATGTCTTACAGTACTCTAGTTTAATTCTCCAGTATTCATTCCAGAATCTGACATGATAATACACACACACTGGCCACTTTATTGGAAACACCTAGCTTGTAGTTCCACTTTTCTGAGGTACATTAGAGACTCTACATCTTCTATATCTTCTAGCTTTTCATAGACGGTCGGAAACTTACCTCGACCTAGAAGAGAACTCAGTCTAGCTGTCATGTAGCACCACATGTACTACTGTACCACTGTACAAGACGGGAGAGTTTTCAGGGATCGTACTAAACCTGCGAGAAACGAAATACTTTACACTGTAGTAACCCGCCAGTTAAACAGACACGGGACTGACTGAGCTTAAATAGTTTCTTTTATTAAAGTTCTCTGGAACAATCAAGATGCCGTTTTGGCCACAACTCGCGCCGCTAAAAACCTGAATCAGTAACTTCTGTCTCCAGCTGCACGCACGCACACACACACACACTCTTTCTCTCTCTCTCTCTCACACACACACTCCAAACACACGCGCGCACACGCACACACCCAAACTCTCTCTTTCTCACACACTGTTGCCTTTACCTCGGTTTAGCCACTGCTAACTGGGTGTCCCTTGCTCGTTCACTCGGCAACTAAACAGGTCCAAAAATGAGATGACACGGGGAGTGAGGTCTGTGCTTTCTCTCCTCAGAAAGGGAGCATTTATTTTCCCTTCTTCAGAAAAATAACAAGGCACTCGCGAACAAGCGGCCATGAATGTATATAGAGGCAGAAAGAGGAAGGCGTTTTCTCGAGCTCCTACAAAACATCCCTCCCAAAAAACTACATCCCCCAGCATGCAATCTCTTAAAGTGACAGGCTCCTCTTGTAACAACACACTCCAAACACAAGCGCGCATGCACACACACACACAAACACACACACACACTCTCTCTCTCTCTTTCTCTCTCTCTCTCACTCGCACGCACACACACACACATACACAACACCCTTTCCGTACTTCATCTAACCTAAATCTCAACGCAAATAATACAAGTGCAAAAGAACAGAACAACAAACAATTCATATTTTTAACAAATAACTTAAATAAAGCTCAGTAACTAAGGTCACCACAATACTTTAAATCTTTTTTGAACCGCGACAACATCCCTGACCACAGCGGCATTTACACTATTAAAGGGGTCATCTTTTTCCAGACCGATCAGATCTACTGAATCATTTCATTGGACATGACCATGATGCAAGTTTGTAAGGAGAGTTAATATTTTCATTCACGGCACAAGTAGCGGTCTTTCTGGCACAAGTATGGCTCTTTCTGTGTGGGTGGGATGACACTACTTGCCCCCCTTTACTCAGTGTGATGCGGTAGACTCCATATTTTAAAGAATGTTTTGCCTGCTTTAATGAACCGGAGAATGTTGTTGAAAGTCCCAGACCTCTCATCATATGTAAAAAGTGCTATAGTAATAAAGGAACGTTTTATCAAGTTATCTGGAAGTTAGTTATTCAGTTAATATTCTTAAAATTCATTATTCAAAAGCTGCTGTGGAAGTACGGAAACCTAATGTAAGTTACATAGTTGTGATAGTTTGTGCCCACACACAGGCCTTTGCAGTATTAAGGGGTAATTCCAGCGTAGTCGTTCCTCAGTTTCCCTAACTTCCAAACAACATTCATAGAGAATTTCTTAGAGAAATTAATTCTCTCAACTTTACTCCTGCTGTCTGGTTACAAAGTGCTGAGCCCACTGGATATTTCTGATAGCAGCCACGTTGTTCCTCAGGAGCCTCTATCTAAGCCGCATCACCGTTATCTCCCAGTAATTGCTGTTCGTGGCAGATGAAAGAACAAACCAAACTCTCCCTCTGTCCCATTTTAGATCAGGTGATTATTGTCTTCCGAGGTGTGCTGAGGGAGCAGGAGGAGAGGTGGGAGTGAGAGGAAATGACACTTCCCTTACCAATAATAAAATGCCTGCTCAGAGCTCCAGGCCAAACAGGCTCCCAACAATCCAGTTCCCCTACTACTTCCTCACTCTCTTCTTCCTTGGTCAACAGTTTTTTGCAGTCTAGGATACTGCACATTGTTTGCATTCGAATGAAAGGAGTGACGTATGTATTTCAAGTGAAATCAGGGCTCTGTGCAGGCCACTGGAGTTCCTTTACACTGAACTCAAACCACATCTTTATTTACCCCCTTTGTGTACCAAAGTGCAACCGTGTTGGAAACTGAACGCCTCAAACTCTTGCCACAAATTTGGAGGTATATATTAAGGTCTTTGTATGTTGTAGCATCAACATTAACCATCACTTAAACTAAGTGCCCTAGCCTGGATGATTAAAACAGTCTCAGACCATTATCCCTCCTCTACCAAACTTTACTATTGGCAAAGCTATGGGAGCTAGTGTTCTCCTGTTATCTCCTGATCCTGAACTCTTTGTCATGTTCCCCAGACCACACCTTGAACTCTTTGTCATTCCAGAACATTTTTTTTCCTGCTGAAAGAGGCAGTTAGGGAAAACAGTGCAGTGAAAGGGTGCTCTTCGCCTGTTAGGTAGCTGGAACATGTCAAAGTAACAACCACTTAAATACCAGGATCCAAGGTGTCCTGCCGGTTATCCACGTAAGAGAAAACTTGATTCATCAGACCAGACCACTTTCTTACGTTTCTGTTACAAGGTAGCATTCAAATGAAAAAAAAAATGGCGTTATTTTCAAATTGTCAAATAACATAAAAAGAACATGTATATACATTATGTATAGGCCTTTGACAAGGTCTGGGATATATATTAGGTAGCAAGTATACAGTCAGTAGTTGGAAGTAGGAAAACAGTAGGAAAGTATGAAAATGGGCAAGACTTACCATAACCAAAGTCGCTCAGATCCTTATGCTTTTTCTGTTCCAAATATATATCTCAGATCTTGTCAAGGGCCTATACATATATGAATATACATTTTTTTTACTATTATTTGACAATTTGACAATAATGCCAAAAACATTTCATTTGAGTTTATATATTCATTTGAGTTTATATATAATGCCCGGTCTAAAAGGGTTTGAATGGGCTTTAGTCATTTTATCCCATTAACTTATTTGGCTAATTTCTTCAACCACCTGTGTCGTATACCTTCTGTGCATTTTGTCGACTACAGCTCGTTCATAAACCTCTATCAAAACAATTAAATATATATTGCATCATGAAAATGTGATGTATGTTTGCTGTATTGCTGACCCTTAAGTATAAGAATGTAGCGCACGGCGGGACAGAGGGTGTAAGTGGAGTGAGGGGGTTCGTGGGGGGAATTAACTTGTACACCTGCGAGCATTGCCCAAACAGTTGCAATTATTGTCGGCCCCAATACAAGGGGAGCAATTACCCACCGGGGCATGGGGCCGTTGAGCCACCCCTGTCGTGGGGAATGAGGATACTGATTTAATCTCAGCGGACACTCTGTAGGCTCACAAAAAGCACATCAGGCCACTGCCCGGGCCAGGCTGCAACAACAGGAGAACAGGGGAGAAGGGGAAAAAAAAGAAAGAAAGAAAGAACCACCTTAACCACCTCTCACGGCCTTCTCCTAATAGTCTGCCACTCCTAGAGACAAGAGCCGAAACCACTAGTGACATTCTATTAGAGTAGGATATCCAAGCCTCCATTAGGGCAAATTGCTCTGTAATTCTTTCTGTGTGTGTGTGTGTGTGTGTGTGTGTGTGTGTGTGTGTGTGTGTGTAGGTGGTGGCAGTGACTGTCCAGGGGGTACCAGAGGGTCTTGCTGCTCCCTCAGTAAGTGCCCTAGGACCCACAGCACTGCACATCAGCTGGGTGCCCCCGGCCAAGCCCAACGGAATCATCCGGGAGTATCACCTCAATCAGAGTGGAGTGGGGCTCATCCATACACACAAGCAAGGGGAGATGGCCTACAATGTCACAGGTATGAAATAGTGTATTGTGTGTGCACTACTGTGAAAACAAGCTTACAGGGAAAAGAAAACTTGGGTAGCAAATTTACATTTTAGTTCACCTGCTTGCAGTATCTGGTGCGAGGCCAAATGTTCCATCCATCCATTGTCTGATCCACTCATCCAAACAAGGGTCGCAGAGGGGGTTCTGGAGCCTATCCCAGTACTTTTAGGGTGGAAGGCAACCCTAGACAGATTGCCGGTCCGTTGCAGGGCCGAAAGAGTGGCTTTCAATAATAACCATCATTACTATCTAATACTGCCCCTTCTGTTATTATTACTATTATTATTATTGTTATGATTATTATTATTATTATTATTATTACCTTTAGTAGTAGAAGTAGTAGTAGTATAATTATTATTTTTGACAACAACTATAATAATAATGGTGTAAATAGAATGTTCAGTAACTATTCAAGTAAATCAAGTTACCTCATTTAAACAGAACATTTATACAGGACTCTTATTATTCACATTTACATATTATACACATTCGCATTACAGTATTTGTGAAGTTTCTTGTTTTGTTTAGTGTGTGTTTAGTGTGTTGTTTTGTTTTAATGTCGTTAGAAGTCCTCATTAAAGAGGTGAGCTATTACCTCCACATGCTTGTTGAAGAGGTGACTCTTTAATTGCCATTTGAAGACAGTGAGGTACTCATGGGGAAAGATGCTCATGGGGAGCGAAGGCTAGCCCATCTGGTTCAATCCCTCAGATGAACTACTGTAAGAAAATCTGTAAAAAAGTGAATGCCTTTCTTATACCATAGGGAAGAAAAAATGAACTCGCATGGTTTCTGACAGTGTATTCTATAGATTGTATACTAAAACTATGTTACAATATTTTGGTGTCAAATGATCTTTCTCAAGACCAACTTTTCAAATATCTATCTGGATATTTATTAAATTAGATATTTTATATTATATATTTATTATAACTATCTAACCAACTATGTTGTAAATGTAAATGTAAATAAATGTAAACTACATTCTGGATGCTAAACAGCCATCTCCAGCTCTGTTAAAGATACTGGACACCAGTAAAGTTTTCTGATGTGCTTTAAGTGGGTTTTGTAGGCAGCATTTGCACACTGGAAATTTTGTCAGATCAAGAAAACGTTCCTAAACAAAGCCTGGGTGTTGTGGGCTCATGTACTCAGTAGTTGCCTTGGAGTTCATACATGTGATTTGTTCTTGAAAGCCACAAAGGAAAGGGAGTTTGTGTGAGTGTGTGTGTGTGTGTGTGTGTGTGTGTGTGTGTGTGTGTGTGTGTGTGTGTGTGTGTGCGCGTGCTGAGTGAGTGATGAATCAATCTAGCAGCAGAGAGTAACCACTCCCTGGCCTTTGGGCCACCACCACTAGCAGCAGCAGCAGAAACAGAGAGCAGCCACAGTGTCCCCTCCGCGCCTTCACCCTTTATTTATGCATGCTGTTTTCTGGAAGCAGTCTAATGACTGAATTTACACCTGATTCCCGCAATGAGCGGGCCGCCCTGCCCATCACCCGCCAGAGCCCCCGTGATTTGTGTGGCTTCTTTTTATCTGCTTGCGAGCGGGGCTGCGTTCCTGGCCCAGAGCCATCCGTCGCAGCGCCCAGAATCCACACAGGATGGGGGTGGGGACACACTCGCGACTTCCACCTCCCAACACTGGCCCAACGTATGGCAACGGCCAGATGCACAACAGCCAGCTCCCAGCACACGCTGAGAGAGGGGCCCAAACTGAAGCCGGAAGAAATATGGACAATACTGACTACCATTCTGTCTGATAAAAGACTGCTACAGAAGGTGCAGTGCAAGTACTAATAGCGGTAGTAATATGAATAGATTTATTATTATTATTATTATTATTGTTATTGTTATTATTATTACTCAGTAGAAATACCCGAATGAGTAGCAGTAGCAACAGTAGTACAAGTAAAATTAAAGCAGTAACAATGACAGCTGTAACAGAAGTATTAGTGCTTGTACTACAGTCCTTAAAAGGTTCTAGAAAGGAATCTTTGTGGTAACACAGCCTCAAACGAACCTCTTAATGGATGATTCTTGAAAGAACTGTTTTTGTAAATGAAATGTGTGAGCATAAAGAGCATTTTTAATGTGTAAAGAACCTCGACATATTGCAAAGGTTCTAGGAGGAACCTTAAAAAAACAATATTGACGGTTATACTATTCATTGAAAGGTTCTTTACACTCTCATATCTCTTTTGCAAAAATGGTTCTTAAGGGAACCTTTCTATGGCCTTGTATCAGTATCAGTAGTTGTAAATGTAGTAATTATATATATATATATATATATATATATAATCATAATAGTAATAATAATAATAATAAACACTCTTGTATTATTTTACATTTTAAACCATTTATGTAAATGGAAACTATGCAAATAGCACATATGTGCTTTAAGTGTCTCTCTCCGGGGGAAATATGATATGCATAATTCATGCAGCACAAGAGAGAGTGAGAGGGAGAAAAAAAAGGCAAATGCTAGTCGTTCCTTGCCTGCCGACACTATCAATGACATGATTATCAAATCTGAGCCGGGCACGTATTTTTTGGGGAGCGTCTGATCTTCTTCCAGTCACAATTAATATGAATGAAAAGGCATGCGGAGAGCCCGTCCTCTGAGAGCAAGACCACTCCGGGAATGCTAAACCCACTCTCAGACACAGGCAGCCGCAACAGACGGCATCCACACACGCTCCTCCTTTGAGCATGCGAATGTCCATGGAAGATTTCCTTCATTTATCCAAATATCTTTTTGGTACATTTTCGCTTATTTAGCAGTGCTTTGCCAGTGCTGTGGCCGGGTGTGACTGCAGCGGGTTGGCAAGGTGAGTTAGGACGAAGACAGGTGTGTCTGCTGGAAACGGTGAATACGAGAACCGTAAACGACTTACAGACCTTTTCTGATCAATATTGTATTGTAATCTGTCGATCTTGTCAGTATAGTTGGAAAGTTGCTGAGGGGTTCAGCCTAACTGCATTTACTACATGCCCAAATGTAGAACTAAAACAATGACCAAAATAAGCTTCTGGAATAGGTTTTAGGTAATAAAGTTGTTGATTAACATGGATAAACTGGCAATGATTAGTTGGTGGCTTGCATTATGATAAAATATATTTTAAATTCCCCGACTGGTATCTCTTGCATTATGAAACAGAGTCTAATAAACACCTCCATTCACATTTCTTTTTTTTAAATGCAGTTCTCTACACACAATACAATACTCCACTTCCGCGTTTACAGTGACTTTCTATGGTTGCTATCACAGTAAAGAATTTAACATTTTGGAAGAATAGAACATAAGTTGTTTAATGGCATGTCTATTTTAATCTTATTAATCTTAAGCAAATAAATAGAAATGTGGCCTTAAATCTATCGAAAAGTGCCACATTTAAGTTTGCTCTCTATGAACAAATAATTTACAAATATTTTAATAATAATAACAATAATAATTGAGCAATGCAGTTGAGAGTGAGAACCCTACTAAGCTCTTGTGGAAAACGCTGCATGGCTCATAGATCTTTTAACTGTAGACGTGGTGTAGCAGTGGGGGCCTTTTATGGGTTTCCCTTCTTTCGTCATCTCCTGGCCTGTTCTCTCAGAGGCATCAAATCCCTCCCCATCGTTTTCAACAGTGCTCAACCACAGGCTGCCCCGTGTATGCTGGAGGGACTTCTGGAAAGCTCTGTGCCTTTGTAAATAAGCCTGAAACTGTGAGAGGGGGGCTTCAAAACCACTGGAGCTCCCCAGCAGCCCTCTGCTGAGTGAAGATATTTAGGCTCGAGACCTCTCTGCGCTCCTCTAAAGGCCCAGGAGTTGGCAGAGGCAGTGGAGGGATCCTGGGCTTGAATCAAGGGAGGTGGGGGGATCTGATGGCAGATTTGGCCCGCTGGCAGTGGGGCGCATTTAGGAGTTGGCGAGGCTGCCTGGCTGTGTCTGCTCGGATGCATTGCTGCTGTTGGAGGAAGGCGAGGCAGAAGAAGGCGAAGGGTTTCCCTTTGTGGACAGTGGCACAAAGGCTGCTGCGTTTGGCACCACTCATCTGAATCCGTGTTTACCAGCCTCGCTTCAAAACTCGCTTCAGACAGCCATGAAAATAGTTGAAAACTGTTTGTCAGCAATAAGTGTGTTTTGTCTTTGAAACACTGTATAGCATTAGAATAAATACAAATATAAATAAATATGGGCAGTGTTATGTCCTGGTTAGAAGAACACATTTACAGCTCCAGAAAAAATAATAGACCACTCAGTTTCTCAGGTTTTATAGGTGCAAGTATTGAACTGGACCGCTTTGCCTTAGTTTTTAAGAACTGCCGCCAATGTTTCTTCTAATTTCTAAATACAAATATAATTCTTTAACGCATAATTTCAAAGGAAATAACAATACATCAGAATAAGAGAAATGATGCAGTGTTTACTCGAAGAAAACAAATCTCTTGTTCACTCTTAAACAAAACGGCAAAAATGACCTTTGATGCACTTCTGGTTGTGTTTTGGTGATTCAGGTGATCGCTGATCAGAATGAGGTGCTTGTGTAGGAATTTAACAGACACTGGCATGGAATGGTTGTCATACGCATAGAGATGCTGATTTAAAACATGGTCTCTTCATTTTTTTTTCGCGAGCTGTAGATGAACCAGGGTTGTGTTTCAACCAAAACAGAAGACAAAATACCCAAAATACATTAGCACTATCACTTTGTTACTGTAAACACTGTTAAATGCGTCTTTTGCTTTTTTAGAGCGGTCAGCACAGATGAAACATTTCAACTGTGTGAATCTTCTTCAAGCTCTACAAGGAGCCTTAGACTATCACTGTTATAAAACCCAAGAACTTCTCCACTGCTCATGTCTCACATATTTATGTTGCACACACTGCCTCTGAAAGTGGTCTGGATGTTGGACGGGTGAGTACATGTGATACATGTATGGGAGGTTTTTTTTTGTTTGGTTGGTTTTTTTGTGTCTGTGACATGGAGAGAGTAAGAGAAGCCAAAGTGAATCTCATGCCAGCAGTTACAGTTGTTTGTGACAGTCATTTGCTACATTATGAAGAACAAGCTGCGATACTATATTCGCCATATCATCCAATTATGCATTGGAGTGATCCTATTTCATACACCCCACGCAAAACTCGTATTGTCTGACAACAGCTACGCTGCTTGGAAATCCTTTTTTATGAAAGGCGCAGTTGATCAGTTTTCTCTGAGCACTGATATGCCCACAAAATCTCCCTGTGATGTCATTTATCATGATAAAGATATCGTTTCGGCATCCCACCCAGGACGCAACTAATCTTCCCCTTAACTGGGCATCTTTTGTTCACTTTTATCACCGTTTTGGTGATTGTGAGGCCTGTTGTTGCAAAAGGCAATATGCAAATGAGCCTGTGAGCGTCCTGACCAATCACAGAAACCCTACATACATTTCTGGAGGCATTTTGATGAATCAAGACGTGTGAATACAACAGTCATTTAGGTCAAAATAATCAATCAATGCTTCATCCGCGTTTTAATATGAGCCATCACAATCTATATTTAGAATGTAGTATTAAATAGATAGTATTTTCCTTCAAGCAGCCGAGTTAAACACACCGCCCTTTCCTCACCATACATGTTTTCCCTTCTGTAGATCCTCCTTAAGAGCAGCACTATAGCTTTACATGTTCAGGGTGAAGTCTTTTTTAAACACTGCGGCTTAACCTAAACATGAAAGTAATGTCTTCTCATATGATCGTGCATGAATGTGCTCTTTTTGCAGGGTCTCGCGCACAAACATGCAGTGCGAGTCCCCTTATGGAGCCCAAAGCCCGGGTGACAAAGCCTCTCCCCGTCTCCCCTTTTGTAATTCTAATGAATAATGGCCCAGTAAATGAAAGGCATAATTAGTATTACTTTTAAAGTGGTTCTCTGTCCCACAAAAAAAGGAGAAAGACAAAAGCGAGGAGTGAGGCGCAGGTAGAAAGACGAGCGCTTTGAAACCGGAGCTGGAATATTTGCTTGGTGTCTTCTGTGTTCTGTTTCACAGGGCACCGCTCATTCTCTCCTTCACACCAACACGAGCGTTTAAGTGTAAGGGAGCTTAAGGATGGGACTTCAAATGCTGCTTTTTATTCATTTAATACAGAGCGCTCTGAGTGTGTGTGAGAGCGGGAGTGTGCCTGCGTGTGTGTGTGAATGATACAGTGCAGCATTTGCAAACAAAATGTGCTGGTAGTAATTGACCTCAGTGTTGGAATAAGTTAACCTTGACTCAGACACTCGCAGCATCTTCAGAGGAGGCACCACCAATCCAGCGAAAGTGCAGCCGCACAACAGCGCCCTTTGTTTAGGCTTAATTACCAAATTATCTGCCTGAAGATGAGAGAGAGAGAATTATTCTGCCTTCAAGACATTCCCTCAGTCTTCCCTTTTTGCACAGACGGTGTGTGTATATATATATGTATGTGGTTTTTGCCTCAGAAGATACACAAATTTGCCGTGCTGAATTAACTCCAGACTCCTCAGTGAGTTTGAGTGCAAAATATGTATAACTCTTCATTAGCGTGTATGATTTAATGCTCTCAATTACATAAATTAAGCCGCCATCCATGCATTTAATTAAACATTTGTAAATGAATTATTAATGTATTAATGTATAGTTTTGTGCTTTTGTATTTGTATTGCCTAATCAAGATCATCATCTGTGACATCACAGGCAGCACAGGATAATAATAATAATAATAATAATAGTAATAGTAATAGTTATATATATATATAGGTCCAAAAAAAAACACACATATAT
>JBBPCY010000156.1:11268384-11282451 GCA_037974405.1 Brachyalestes nurse | reverse complement strand
ATATGTCACTAAACAAACCTGTTTCTTACATATGCTGTTTTTTACATTTTTAAATATGCAGTAATAATGTATTTACAGCCTGAAAAGTTGAGTCCAAACTGGGCAGTGTGTCAAGCTGGTGGATGTCTCTTTTCACAATGCTGCAATTTTAGAAGTGATTTGTAGTTCTTACACAAGATGCTTTTCCATTATATCTGTGTACTGAATTAATGTTGGGCTCATTGCACAAGCTTCATATCCCAAGCTCTACTACTCCAAGAACTATTTTTCTTTACCTGTTTCTCTAATCTTTACTCATGTACATGTGGAAGAATAAAAATGCCAAATTAAACTAAAAATGGTTCTTTAGTGCCATGCCATAGAAGAACCACAAAGGTGCTGTAAAAAAGGTGCTGTAAATCGTGCTGTAAATCGTTTTGTAACCAGAGGTGCTGTACATCGTTTTGTAACCAGACACTCCGACAAATTGCTAATACATGTTAAATATGGGGAATAAATGTGATGTGGGCGCTGAGTGAAATGACCCATGGAGCTGTGTGCGCTCGCTTTCTATGTTCTAGGACTCACCAGACAGTCTGCAGCTATGGGGTCTTTTACTACACACACACACACACACACTCCCTCTCTCTCATTCCTAAACACACACCCGCTCTCATAATAGGGATCTCTCCTGTCAGCTGAACCAAAACTCAACTGCACGCGACACTGCGCGCCCTTGGAGGAGACGGGTGGCGGGCAGCAATTTTTCGTCGGGAGGGAAAGCAAGGAAGACACACTCTGGCCTGTCTTCCTTTTCCTCCACCATCGAGATATTCCCTCGCTCTTTCTCAAGCCTCTCCGTCCCCGAGCACGGGAATAATGAGCGTCATTACCGGCAGCAGGCAGGCGCCATTGTCCACGAGGATATTACCAACCAGCGCACTCAGTCAATTATTCAACCCCTTCACACACACACACACACGGGGCTGGGGAGGGGGGAGCTACTGTGTGCTACTTACACTGCTTCTAAGTAGGGCAAAGAGACATAAAGGGAAAAGTACGACACAGAGACAGAGCTGGGACCGCCTGTGTGTCGGCTAAAACAAGCTGTGAAAGTACAAAGAAAGACTGGAGTCTTCAGAGCCATTTAGCCCTAATGCCAGTCCGTGACCAGAGTGATATGAATGGATAAACGTGATTAGCCTACTCCTGTCTTGGGAAGTCATAAAAGTTTCTATTCACCTACTGAATGAGCTGACATGAACGAAATATGCTCTAGGAAGTTCCAAGTAGAATTAGTGCAAATCTATTAGAACTGCCTCTGCTTCTCCTGTCATTGAAACAAATTAACTTATAATATCAGTTTCTCTTTTTGTCCCAAATCAAACAAACTAGTTTTTTACTGTACTAAATGACATCAGTTCTGACTGACTGCCCCATTCTGTGCCTTGTTTAAAAAGCACAAACATTCAGACGTCTATCCTTTGGATAGCTACACAAACATTTCACTGATAGCAGAATAAAATGTTATATTTGAACTGAAACAATGTGAAGTCTTCTCACATTAATAAGGTTTCAAATGCCAACAACAATTTTCATCCTGACAAGAACAGCATAATGTCTAATTTTTCCTGCACATCCATCTGTGAAGTTTCTGGGTAATGTATTAAGCTGAGTTTAAAATGAAATTAAAGTTTTTTGGGAGCATACTTGGTGGCATATTTAGGGTTTACACTATAAAAATATGCATTTGTAAGCCCTTTTTCATGATGCGCAGGTGCTCTTTGAACGTAACCCTGCAATAGTGTACTGTACACTGAAACGAATTTCAATCAATTTCACTGATTGTTAGACTTGTAACAAATACTTTGAAAGTTTAAATGAACATACTGTGAAAAATAGAGTATAATTAAGTAAATGAGTAACAATAAAGGTTTTTATTTTCAGCAACACTTAAGTACAGTACACAATTTTCACAAAAACATTGAGTTATTTTCTTTTCCACCCTGATTACATTTGAAACAGCTAATTTTTAAAGAAGTCTACAGTGTGTATTGTGTCAACATTGCACTCGGGATGACTTTCACAGGCTCTCTTTAATAAAAAAAAGTTCTGTAGAGAAATGGTGCCTTTAAATATCTTCCCTCTTGCAGAAATCTGTGTACTGTGACATTTCCTATTCCGTTCACTCCGCTGTAGGAAAATAGGCGCTAATGGTCTATGTCTAATAGGCACATATTCCTGAATCGTGACAGCTCATGTGTGTGACTTCATTGAGCTGTTTTTGCCTTATCAGGCCTACACAGGCAGCTTCTGTGTGTCTATATCAACAATGTCGTTATGAACACTAAGAACAGCCCCATTCCCTCTAAACATAATCCTGCCACAATCAGACCAGGGTAGTCTAAATGAGCTTAGCTCTCCAAAACATATATTACCGACTCGATTATCAGTGCAACAAAGTGGAGGAAACTCCAAAATCAGATTATAGCTTACACATTTCTTTAAATACCTTTCTCTTTATAGATCCCTGGGCCCTCTGCTGGTGCTAGGGTGGACCTTGCTCTGAACGCAGACACTAAAAGACACAATCATGGGAGATATGAGGAATAAAAATAGCAGTGATGCTAGAATGCTAATTACAGCATCAGTGCTAACGCCCTTCTCTGCTGCTAGGATGAATTAGCATTAGCAGGGCCTTGCCTGCCTCCAGCACAAAATTCACACTGACAGTAATGCATGCTTCTATCCAATGCAGCATGGCAAAAGAGACAGAGAGAGAGATAAGGGGGTGGGGTTAGCGAAAGAGAAAAGAGCAAGGAAAAGGAGGACAGGGGAAGAGGTAAAGAAGAGAGAGTCGGGGGGGTTATAATTTAGTGCTGGGCTTAACCAGAGTGTGGCGGATAGAGCACCAGTGACCGAAGATCTGTGGGAGTTATTAAGCCGGTGTTATTAAAAGTTGAGGAGTCCCAGTAAGACCCTCACAATAGGGTCGATCTGTGTGTGTGTGTGTGTGTGTGTGTGTGTCATAAAGGATTGGGGTCTGCTGCTGTACTCTGGCAGTGGATTAAATGTAAGGAGGAAAGAGAGAGAAAGAATGAAAAAGAGAGAGAAAGTGAATGAAAGAAAGAGAGAGAGGAAGGCTTAAGTCTGATGTGTATCACTGTGGACTCTGTAAAAGGGGTCAGATAAATACAGTTGGGGGTTTTATACTAATTCCTGACAGCGCTAGCGCTAGGCCACTGAAGCAGGCTCCCGTCCATAGAGATAACTGCTGAATATAGCATCTGCGGCTAATCCCATTTACTCCGCACAAACCAGCAGCCGTACTGAGCAGCCCAGGCCTCTTTTCTACTGTTCTTTCTATCAGCACGGGCTGCCTAGCTCAGAGTTATTGCGTCCCACACACTCAAAAGACATAAACGTACATAGATAGACCTACTTTTTAAAGCCTGATATATGAATAACTTATTCCCACTGAACCAAGAGTGGAAAGAGAAAAATGATTGTGTACAAAAACCAACAGTTCTTTTAAAGTCTATACAGTATGCTATAGTATTCATTTAAATCTCCGGTTCTAGCTGTTAAACATTTAAAAGCATGCTCACATACACATATTCAAACACACACACACACACACACACACTCACACACACACACACACACACACACACACACACACACACATACACACACACACACACAGCTTAACACGCAGATCATGCACAGTTGACTTTGTGTCCAGGGGCGCAATGATTGTTCTGTCTAATACTCTTAGAGAGGCTGCTATGTGCAATGCAAGGTCAAAGGTCAAGCTGAAGCTAAAAGCTAAAAGCAAAAACTGTGTGCTGGGGGGGGTGGTTCAACTGTGGCGGTCAGATGGCCATCAAAAAAAGAACTCTCTCTCTATCTCTCTCTCTCTCTTAGTGTCTCCATATCCTCCAGCCCCATACTGCATTTTCCTTTGTTCCTCAATGCTTTCTCTAATTCCATCCTATTACTCTCCCTTCCCCCCATCCCTCGGTTTCCCCCACCCGCTTTTCAATTCTCTTCCTTTTTACTTTCTCTATAATTGAAAAAGACATGCTCTCCACTTAATTCTGGGCCAGCCATTTTCTTAATTCGCAAAGCTGTTCGTGTCAGCCTAAGGTGTTAAATATCCTCACTGACTGTGACTTTGATGTGAACATGCACTTTACGCCAGGTCTGCTTCATTGACTGTCAGTTTTCCTACGGTTTCTTCCTTCAAATATTCATTCCACTTATTTGGCATCTCACAAATGGGATGCTTGAGGCCGGGACATGTAGGGCAGGACCTAACACAGAGTAAAACCAAAGTCATTTTTATGTAGTGCCTGTAGACTGTGCCTTCATTCACTGTTCTCATATAGTATGTAAGCTAATGGCGTCACACACAAACATTTTTGGCTGATCTGGATTGAGCATTTTTGTAAAAGACATTCTAGATTTGAACAGAAACACATATCAACCATAATGTTAAAACCAATAGACTAGTATTGTGTAAAGTAAAGCAAAGTAAAGTTAAGTAAAGCAAAGTAAACTTATAGTAACATGTGGCCCCCATAGCTGTGTCTACCACAGCGCACAGTGTGAACAACATGAAATTCTTCCTCTACATTTAACCCATTCACTAAGTAAAGCAGTGTGAGGGGACAGCACCTTGAGCACTCAGAGGTGCCACTAGCGGTCTTGGGATTCAGGCCCGCGACCTTCTGATTGCAGGGGCAACTAGACCACCAGCTGCCCTGACATGAGGCCAACAGGTCAATTTTGTGCTGCCAAAACAGCTCTGACCCTCCAGGACAAAGACAAAGGCCTCGGATAGATGTGCTATAGTATCTGGCACCAAGACATTAGCAGTCAATCCTTTAAGCCCTGTAAGTTGTAAGGTAAGGCCTCCATGGATCGGATTAGTTTGTCCAGCACATCCCACAGATGCTCAATGGATTTAGATTTGAGGAATTTGGAGGCCAAGTCGACCCCTTGAACTCTTTCTCGTCTTCCTCAAACCACTCCTGAACAATTTTTGGTGTGTGACAGGGCACATTATTCTGGCTACTACCTTTATCATCATGAAGAGTGTACATGATCTGCAACAATATTTATGAAGCAGGAACTGGAATCCAACTGTTTTAGAACTTCATAATATCTCTACTGTGTATGGTAGTGCAAGGATATTCAGAAACCATGAAGTAAATTTATCTAATCACCAGTATATTGCTGATCAACCCCAAACAGTCCTGGAACCTACCATTGGTGTCATAAACTCAATACAAGTCCTTTTGTTAATGAATCTTTTACACTAATCAATTTGATTAATACTCACCATCTAGATTTTATCTGTTTAATTGAAATATGGCTGGATTACAGTAAAATGTATCCAGTGTGGAGAGGTGGGGTAGCGATTATTTTTTAAAAATATTTTAATGCAAACAGGTAACACTTGGGGATTTGTCTTCATTTGAACATCTTTGTACCCTAAACAAAGAGACACCCCATTACTTTTATGAATTATTTACAGATCTCCAAAATTTTACTGACAACCTTTCTGATGTCCGGCAACTCCACAGCTTGTTAATAATGATTTATTGTTATGATAGACAATCCAAAGGACAACATATAAAAGAATTTCTTGCTCTACTCACCACTTTTGGGCTCTAACAACATGTAAAATGCCCATGTGTAATATAAATATATATACATAATTCACATACTGGACTTGATTATCAGCAAGAATGTTCATTATTAATTCTATCATTATTAATTATTTGATCATTGTATTTAAATACCTCTTTATTTTATTTGATCAGTCTCCCTTTCACTAAAATGTACATAAATGATAACACTGGAGATCTGTTTTTTAATCCCATGTCCTCAGTACTGAAGTCAGAATCAGACACTCTTTTAGAAATACCAGGATTATTAATATCAACATCATGGTCCCTGTAAAAACACAGACCATTTCTGACAAGCAGAAGTCTCCATGGAGCACTAAAGTGGTAAATATCCGAAAAAGACAGACGGAGGAAAAAACAGCCTGTAGATTCACTATGACATATACAGATTGAGCCAGAAATGGAAAAGACCAGACAGTCTTTCTTTCATTCTTCTGTCATTAACAAAAACATAAATAACTCACACATTCTGTTTGCCACTGCTGCCAGATTTAAAAAGCCTCTCAGTCAATAATCCAATGAATTTACTGTTTTCTTCAAAGACAAAGTAACAAACATAAGACAGGCCATCAAGGCCTGACTGCCAGCAAATGAAACTGTTTTTCCCATAACACGACACAGAAAAGAATCTAATTACCACATCTCACTTCTGCACTGTCAGCAACAAAACACTTGAGTAATCTGTGCCAAACTCCTACTGCATTGACCCCCAACCTGCAAAGTTTCCCCAAGATGTTTTAACTCCCTGAAAAAGGATCTTCTGCAAATGGTAAATGGTTCGTTAATTTGGGGTATCTTCCTAGAGTCACTGAAGATAGCAGTTGTTAAGCCACTCTTTAAAAAGAACAAAATAGATCCCACTGCACTTAACTACAGACCCATTTCTGACCTCAATTTTATAGGCAATGTTATTGAAAGGGGTGTTCTCACTCAGCTTAACAATTTCCTAAGAGCAAACAACTGCTTTGGAAAGTTTCAATCAGGACTTTGGCCACACCCCAGCTTGGAGGCTGGTTTAGTAAACGTTCAAAATAACATCTATGTGAACTTGGTATAAATTGGCTCTGGTGCTTTTGGACCTTTGTGCTGCTTCTGACATGGGGTGACAATATTATTTGAATAGACACTTAAAATCTAAGTAGACCATTCTCTAACAATCCTAAATGGGTTCAAATTGTATTTAAATGTAACCTTTACATGCTCCCACTAAGCCAAATCCTGCAGGACAACATAATTGCTTTTCATAGCTATGAGGATGATACTCAGATTCACATCAGCCTGTCCCCCTGATGACTACAGTCTGACAAATTGTTTGTGTAAATGCATTGAGCTTATCTATAGCTGGATGTGTCTTTATTTACTCTAGCTGAACAAGAAGAAAACAGAAGTGATTATATTTGTCCCATTTGAAGAAAAAAGAAAGGCTTATACATATCTCAGTTCTAAAAGTTTTAAACGCTAAACCACAAGAAAAACAACTCGGAGTCCAAATTGACTTAGAGCTATTAACTCCACAACAAAGTCAGCTTTTATCACCTGAAAAACACAGCAAAATTCAGAGAGTTTATGACTGCAGAAAACTCATTCATGTGTTTATCTCCAGCAGGATAGATTATTGTAATAGCCTTCTTACTGTCCTCCCTAAAAATCCATTAGACACTTGCAGCTAATTCGGAATGTTGCTGCCAGAGTATTGAAGACGAAGAATGTATGGACACATTACTTTAGTACTCAGATCACTACATTGCCCCTCAGTTAGATTCAAAATGGCCGGCCTGTGGTTACCCAGCCCTTTATGCAATGTGAGTGGTGTTCTGACACCTTTCAGTCATAGCCAGTATGAACTTATTCGGTAATTTGTGCTACAGAAGCTCTTCCGTAGGATCAGAGCAGACGATCTAGATCTAGCCTTCGCTCCACATGTGGAAATGATTCTGTTATTAGTTCACTGGTTGTCCTTTCTTGGACCACTTTTGGTGTGTACTAACCTCTGCATATTGGGAAGACCTGTCGTTTTGGAGATGCTATCACCTAGTCGTCTAGCCATTACAATGTTTCTCTTATCAAAGTCACTCAGATCTTTACGCTTCCAACAAATCAACTCTTTCACTAAAGAGTGATGGCATAGGGTTGCCACTGTTTACCATCTGACAGAAACTCATTACCTGTTGGTTATTAATCTGACATCCAGCACCTCACTTCAGTCCAGTCTGACTCTGACAATCTGACTCTACTGTTAACCTAAACTTAATGAAGTAGTATTGTAATACTTGCTGATGTTTACTAGAATCATTTTCTTTGCTAGAGCCATGTTTGCATTTAAACTAAAAACTACAGATATGTTTACAGAAATCATGATTCACCTGATTCAGCTTCAGTCGGATCATTCACAAGCCCATACTGAGTTAAGGAGTGTGTTAAAGCAGAGAGAGCACTGAAATGGCATAATGGCATAAATCAGCACTAATACAATAAAAAATTTGTTTACAAGAACAATGTTGTTTTTGTTCACTAGGAATTGTCCCATCTGCCAGCTGAAATTGAGATTTTAATTGCTTCTGCCACAGAGTTTCACTAACCGTCTCTTTTCATGCACATAGGTCAGTGGTCTGAGTGGTTACACAGAGATTTTTCCAAATAATGCCAGCCTGAATGCCATTATAAAGAACTGAGGCATAGCCCCAGTGCTTTAACAAATGTTAGGTAAAATGCCAGGTCACCCACACTGTTTTCTCAGCCATGACTCTGACCATTTCTTGTAATTTACCATATAGACAGACTGTTTCTAGGAAAGTAACTTTTTTTCATCATAAGTAATCCTTAATCACATTACTGTACAAACAGTTCTCAGTTACTTGACTGTTTGTGTGAAAGTAACTTTTTTCATCATAGGTATTTCTCAGTTACTGAACTATAGCCTATTATGTTTTGTTATATTAATAATGCTCTTGATGCCTGTCACATGTGATGTGACACGTTTTACAATAGTGCCCCAAATGAACAATGACAGCAATCCATTTCCCACTGTGTACATTCAAAATGCCAGTTTTTATTTTTATTCTACCTTGTGGTCAAAAATAAATCTAAGACTTTTTAACAGTCAAATTTACTTACTTAGTTTTGTTGTTATAAATTTGGAAAGCCCATTTGCTTCCAACAACATATGAAGCCAGTTGCAATAGATAAAACTATAGGTTCTCTTTTCTGCGGAGCTGTCTAAAAATGGCCAGTGCGCAACATTTTAATGAAAACCAAAATGTGCAAGGTTCTACCCCAGCCTACTCTAAAAGATCTGGGCTCTGAATCCGGACAAGAGAGCAGTTTGGGGGATACAGCTTCTGGGAGGCCACCTGGCCCCTTGATGTGTTCAGAAAAGAAAACCGTGAGCAACAACACTCTTTCTTAAAGGGGCAAGGCAGTATAAACGAGGCTCAAGTGTAACTTTCACAGTGGTATGTGTAATATTTTTATATCTGACAAAGGATAAGTAGAGAGAAATGAGGGCCAGTGGCTGGTAGGCATGTTTTATACATCACCGGTGATAGAACTTGACATTAAGGCAAAGAGAAAAAAGCACCCACATTCATTCAATACAGGCTCAGCTCTGAAAATGTACTTCGTTCCCCTAGCACAGACAAGCCCGGCTAATAAACCGATAAAGCATGTGTCCAATCGAAAGAGAGGGAGGTAGGGATGAGGAGAGAGAGAGAGAGAAAGACAGAATAAGGAACATGTCTCACACTGAAATCTCATCTCTGCTTTACCAAACCGAGAAGAGGGTAGAGAGAGAGAGAGAGAGAGAGCGATATCCTGTTTATTGATCAGATAAAAGCAGCGACAC
Organism: Brachyalestes nurse; assembly: GCA_037974405.1. NCBI lineage: Eukaryota > Metazoa > Chordata > Actinopteri > Characiformes > Alestidae > Brachyalestes > Brachyalestes nurse. The sequence continues at coordinate 11,272,935 of JBBPCY010000156.1, read as the reverse complement.
GCAGTAACAGAATGGCTGCTACAGCAGCTCGTCTCCCTCATAGATCCGCTTCATCTGTAAGCAGCAGCCCCCTATGGAGGACAGCATCGAACAGCAGGGGAGGAGGGACAAAAGCAAAACGCAGCAGTTTAATGGGTAATTGGACTCTTGAAAGAAAAAGGGAGAAAAAATGTCCTTCTGAGCTTTACTGCTCGCATGACTCTAAAGGCGTTAACATGCAATAACAATATTACACAAGACCGCAGGTTAGTTACAGTACTTGGTAATTTCGCCATCTTGGTGGTGGTTGTACGGATGGAGGATGGTGAAAACAAAGTTACTTGAAATATTTGTATTTCAACATAACGGTATAAGTATTAGGGATGTGTGCAGATGTTGAGGAGGGATTGTCCTTAGGTTTTCAGAATGGGGGAGAAACAGAGGCTGCGTCAGAAAAACGAATAAGCTAAGCTAATATGTTTGTGTTAAAATGAATGGAATCACTGAATCATCATAAAGTCAGAGATTTACACCTCTGTTAAGAAGATTCCAGGAAAATGTTATCATTTCAATCCATCCAAGAATCTGTATCAGTCTCTGAAAGCAACAATGTGGTTCACTCACTCACCAGCTTGGGGGTACGGTGGTACAGTCCACACATGACACTGTGGGGTCAGGTGGGGTTTCCGACCCCTGGTCTTCTCTGGCTGGCTGTAATGGAAAACAATTGTCCTGCCGTGATGGGCCTGGGCCAGACAATCAGGGAGGATCAATGAGAGCGAGCAAGAATACACATTACCTCTCCTGGCCTGCTTTGGCTTCAGTCCAAACCCCGAGCCACCAACACAGCATTTTCTCATTACGGGGTGAAGCAATTTGGAGACATGGAGGTCAGTGGGACCAGCGTAAGGTTACTGGGACAGAGAGGCCAGCGGAAGGGGGAGGAAGGAGGCGGGTCAGGGTGCTAAAATGAAATGGGAGTTGGCAATAAAATAGTGAAATAGTGTTCAGGGAAGGCCTTCAGGCAAGATGGGGGGGGCGGGGGGCGGCACACAGATAAAAGCTGTATTTCCTAAAAAGTTTCTTTTACAAGGTTGGCGCTGTGCACAAGAACATTACACAGCATTTCACCAGTAACTTACAACTGCTGTCTGTCCGAAGTTAAAGAAATACAGCTTAGTACTATTGAACAATTGTAAAACTGCATGAAAGCACTTAACTTTAAGGACCCATATAAATTCCCCACTCTCACAACAGTCGCATTGTGAACGTCTAGAAAACCCTGATCAAATTATACACTTTACTGAAGTTTAAACCACCTCTGCATACACTCCACTCGCACAATTATTATTTATTCGCTGAATTAAAAATATCGTAATATTAAAACATAAAAATGTGACATTTGCATATGATTGGGCATAATTTTGTTCTTAATAAGACCTCATGTTGGTCGTCATGGACAATTCTGCTATAGACTGTGTTGCAGAGTCAAAAAATGCAAAGACATATGCATAACATACAAAAATACACTACTCTTGTACTTATTTCATATGTTTGCCATTTATGTGATTCATAACATTTAATGCACACTATTCAGTAAAACAAGTCAAGTTATTTTAGAAGGTTTTGTGGAATGTATCTGAGTTCCATTTCCTTTTAGCTTCATGCATTTCTAGTTCAAGAAAGTAAATTTACAATGCATTCATCATTCACTTCATGATTGACCCCAACCCTGACACAGGATGCCATACAAACCCATAGCATAACCCACCTGCTTAATGGTAGGCAAGCCATATTTTTGTGCTGCTTCTTTTTTCTTCTCCAAAATGATTGTTTATATCAGACCAGAGCACATTGTTGTATTGTGTATTTCAGACGTTGTGATGAAATCCCAATTTAAATGACCATCTGACCATTTGATCCTCATGATTCTTCCATGTGGTTGTGCAACACTACTGCACAGGGGGGGGTACATCACTATTCTCATCACTATACCCGGGCTGTAGGTCAACTGTAACCCCTATCCAGTTGTCTGAATTACATTTCTGCCTTTCATGTTGGTTCCTAGAATTCCACTGTTCAGTATTTTGCATTTTCTTGTTTTGTTAGTTGGTATAAATGTCATTATTTGTATTTGCATCTTCTCTATGTCCTCCCTTAACCTAGACTGTTACATGATGATGTATTGATGCATTAACAAAACATCTGTTCTCTTACACATGGATACACTTACGGGAACACCTGGGTGTATAGAATCTGCACTTCTTCTAGAGTTCCTCCTCTTGATTTAACGAGCTACAAATGAGAAATACTCTTATAACCACCAATATGTTATACTTCTAATACATTACGGTGGTCATATACATAACTAGGGCAAAACTGTTTCTGATGCTGAACGAGAACTCCAGCAAAATGTGGAGAAGAGCGGATGTGTGCATTTGATCTGATGACCTCCGGCTGCTGACTAGGACATCACTCAGCTCACACACCCCACTGAGACCCCCAAGAGGGCGAGAGATCTGAGTCGGCTCCTTTCTGACATGCACACACACGCATCGCACTGTATACCGACTCAAAATCTCCTTGACCACCCACTGTTTTTTTGTAATGTTTTATTCTCTCTCTGTCTCCTTACAATGGGCACAGTCTCCAAGGATAACCCAGGATACACTGCACAACTTTGTATATCATTTCAGCTAACGATACTTCCCTCTTGAGTTTTCTCAACAGCTCACACTGCAGCACAGCTTAATTCTAGGAGTTTACGCCCAAGTGACGGCCCAAAACCTCTCTTGAGACTTTGCCCCCTGATGTGAGATAATCACCGGCATCACAGCTCTGCTCGCACTTTAGGAAAACATTCTGTGTCACGTTAGAAAAATAATTGGTGTGTCCCAGACACATCTTCAAGTCACTGTAAACAAACTCATATCATAAGGCTGCAGACATAACAAATAATTAAGGATTTTTTCATGGTTTTAAAAATGTGGTTAGGAGGGCAATGACAGGGCACCATCATTAGCCCCCTGCACTCACTACATCATCAGTGTCGTGACACTGGGTTTTCCATTCCTTTACTAAGTAAAGAGAAATGCATCAAAATGACTGTCTGTGGTAAACAATCATACATTAAGAGTTGCAACAGAGACAGGTTACAGTGAAAAATGCTGGAGTATTCCTTTCATCGTGGTTAATTAGACTATATTTTTCAAAAAACTATCATAGTCGGGATATTCCAACATAAGTGCTTTCTTTAGGAATGACAAGTTTTATACCAGTCATATCATTTTGTATGAATGAATGTATGAATTACTAACACAGATAATAAATAATGATAACAACAGCAACAGTAATAGTAACAAAAATACATTTTTTTAAAAAAATGCTAAGTGTAATTGCACAGTTGCTACAGTGTAGGGGTAACTGTGGTCATTGCTATAGTGTTGCAAGGTAGGTACTACGCCATCACATGTGGTTGCTAAGGTATTGCTTGTTGGTTACTATGACAATTTCAGAATACACTTTTCAAAGGCTATCTTGGGGAATGACAACTTTTATTTGACCTCCATTTCTGGGTAGCTGGGTCAGTTCAGACCGAATTTCGATGTGGTATATTTGGACCAACATATCAAAGCTGTAATATTTACATACACACACACACACATATGGTCTACAGTGAAATCGATGTATATAAAGCTGTGCTGCAGTACCATGTATGCTGATATTTCAAAACTGAGTAGAGGGCTAGGGAAAGACAACATCATTGCTTTGTCCTTCACATAAAAAAATGCACTGTGCATAATGCCAACCATAGCAACGAGACCAAGCACACACACACTCAGATCTACGTGAGGTGTGTTTGTGCACCACTCCTTACAAATAAGCTGGTTCTCCAATGCAGAGTTCCCCAAACACCGGGCCGCGGACAGGTATCGGTCCATGAGTCATTTGGTGCCAGGCCGCACAGAAAGACAGAATAAAAATATTTTATTGATCATCAGAGTCTGAAAGATCTTTTATTTTGAATTTAAAAAAATGCTTGTCTTAGTCATTTGATACAGTACATGAAAATTGTAGCCCACAAGCTAGCAAATTATTATTATTTTTTTTTTTTGTTGTTGTTGTATTTGTACTGGTCCGTGAAAATATTCTTTTACATTAGGTATGCACCGAGTATTCGGCCACCGAAATTATTTTTTAACACGACCAAAAAAGTGATGACGTAATCAACAACCATGTTGCCCTCTGACCTGGGTGTTAGCCGCTGCTAACAGGCGTTGTTCACTCGGCAACTGAGCAGCTCCAAAAATGAGACGATATGGGGAACTAGGTCTGTGCTTTCCTCTCTCAGAAAGGGAACTTTTATTTGCTTTAAAAAGAGCATTCGTGATGACGTAATCAACAACGTGTTGCCTTCTCACCTCGGTGTTAGCCGCTGCTAAACAGGCGTCGTTCGCTCTGCAACTGAGCAGCTCCAAAAAATGAGATGATGGGAAGCTAGGTCTGTGCTTTCCTCCCTCAGAACGGGAGCTTTTATTTTCTTTCTTTAAAAGGAGCATTCGAGTGGCAAAA
>JBBPCY010000156.1:11248567-11268284 GCA_037974405.1 Brachyalestes nurse | reverse complement strand
TTTCAACTTTTATTTTATATTGTGCATTGTATGAATGCTAAATAAATATTTTCATAGTTTTGTAACAGATTAATTTTGATTTAATAATAATTTTTCGGTTTCGGTTTTCGGCCAAGTTTTTCCTCATTTTCGGTTTTTGGTTTCGGTCCAAAAAAATCATTTTGGTGCATCCCTATTTTACATGAAACTGGTCCGTGGCACAAAAAAAGGTTGAGGGCCGCTGATCTAAAGCATGAATGTAGTTACAATTAATCTGCATGTCCCGGGTGTACTGTATATGTTAGAGCCATCACATCGAATGTTCTCAGATGTAAATATGAGCAATTCTTATCTTTGTAATGGCCAGGAATCTCTTCACTTGCTGACATAGATCCAGCTTACCAGCTTACTGCCTGAGTTCAGTCCCAGCTAATAATTGGCAGAGCTCTATTCGGTTTCACATTCTATTCTTTTGACTTTCTTGAGCTGAATCACTTACTGTTAGAATGGTTGAGTGGTAGACCAAGCCTGAAGACCAGACAGAGGGCTAATTTCTCCTCACTTACAGAGCCTTTGATTTGAGGAACAGTTAATCAACGCATTAAACTCACCACAATCCACTATCAGGCCCTGAGACAGCTATAAACCCACTCTTCCATTACACACACATCGATTTCTGATTTCATTGGGAAGCAATCAGTCCGGGAAGCTAGATTCGCTGCATGCACGCCCTGAAACTGAGAGGCTTTCTCTACAGCATTGATTCTCAATTGATAAATGGGTTACAGCCAATGATTCATTGAGCAACACTACAAACCTTTGCATACCAAATAAGGCAGAGATATGTGTGGAAAAGTATACTGAGTATTTGTTTGAGGACTCCCAGCCCATTATCCTATGTATTTAGCTGTTTGTGGGGACCAAATGTCTCCAGGATAATAAGAATATATAAAGTTTTTCTTGTGGGGATAAGGAACAGTGCTTTCTTTGCAGTTCAATAACTGCAGCTTTTTTTTGGAAAATATAAAAGCAAAAAGATTTTTCACTTAATTGAAGCATGGATTAGATTTAACTGAAGATATAGCAGTACTTAGCTAGCAGAGCATTAGAGAATACAAAGACCCAATAATGACACAAATACAAAGTTACGTGTGTGTTAGAGTGTATAATTACAGACAGAGAAGGGATTTCTGAAGCATCCAAGCAGCAGGAGGGCAGCCTCTTCCTCTTTAATGTGTTTTAATGACCACAGCATCACACTGCAATTAAAAGATGAAACATTCCCTCTAGAGCAGACAGTGACATCACTAACCACATTCCTGCATAAACGTCTCATGTTCAAGTCAGTTCCAATGTTCACCAGCTGTGCGTTAGTTCAAATTTAGGCTTCTCAAAACTTTTACAAGTATAATGTACATTTTCTGAAAATTTGGATGCCCTTTGCAACATCCTGCTGGGGGCCCCCTCTACACATCTAGGTCCAGTTGTTTTGTATGCAAGAATGGAAAGAAATGAATTGAATATTGAAATAAATGAATCAATAAATCTGGAAAAAATGAAGTAAAAACAAAGTAGGACATGGAGTCTTTAAGCAAATTGTCTATGAAAATAAAATGAAATACATAAATACTACACATTTTTCTACCCTATCAATATCTAACTAACATAAATTATAACTAATAATAAGCAAAGTATAATTGTGTGGTTGCTGTGGTGTTCTGAGGCATTTGCTAATGGTAACTATAGTTGCTGCTATTGTGTGGCTTGGTGGTTACTATGACATCACAGGTGGTTGCTAAGGTGTGGCTAGGAGGTCACTGTGGTATTGCAGGTACTTGTTAGGGTAAGTGTGGTGGTTGCTAAGGTGCTGCTAGGTGGTTACTTTAACATTGCAAGTGGTTGCTAAGGTGTAGCTAACCGGTTATTATAGTAACTGTAGTGGTTGCCAGGGTGATGCTAGGGTGGTTGCCATTTGTTCCTAGGTGGCTTCTATGGCATCACAAGTATTTTGTGTTGCTAGCCGTTTGCTATGGTAACTGTAGTAGTACATGTCTGTGTGTATTTGTATGTGTGTATGTGTCTGCAGGTGTGACCAGAGTTCAGTTAATGTCCATCAAAAAAAGTGTAACCAAACTTTTGACCAAAGCCTGTCTTGAACCCACATCTCTGTATTCCACAGCAAACAGCTCTAAACACTCTAAACAACCAAATGGAAAAACTCTAGAATGTGGTTGACTTCTGCTTGGATTGTGTGTGCACAAACTTTTAAACAAAGAGGAATGTGTCAAAAACCCAATGAGTGAGCCCAGTGCTCTAACCACTGAGCTGCCATTCCTCATTCATTCATGATGGCAAAATGACCAACTTTTGACCAATAGTATTAAGCATAATAACAGTAATAATAAACACAACAATGAGGCTTGTGGCTCAGGGGCCCTAAGCAACTACTTATGCCAATCATAGTAAAAGGTGACCCTCATGAAATAACACTAGCCCTGTTTACACTGGCATCAATGCCTGATCACAGACAATTGTGGTGATTCGCTTTTTAGTACCAATAACATTAAAAGCCAAGCTTTCCATGGTTCTAGGAAGGCATATGTCAAATTTGTTGAAGAACCAATGTTGAAGTTATTTTGATCAAGCTGAATTGTGCTACTAAAGTGTCAGAAACAACATTACTGGACAGAGATACAATGGAAAAGCAAAGAGTGCTGCAAGTTCCATGCCGTCGCAGTGCAGTTTAGGTGCAGTACGGTTCCTGTATACCTGTGGAAAAGTGCCATTATATATCCACTGCTGGTGTATTGATGGAGTAGCCACAGACTGTAAATCATGCACAAGTACAACCTCAAATCCAGACAGCTCCAGTTTGTTGTCGTAGGCACTTGTGAGCACATCCTGGGGGCTGCGTCTCAGGGTGCTGACATCAGGACGTGCAGTGCGTGTCGTACACGGGTTTGAATTGTAATGTCACCATTAGAATGTGTGTCCTAAAACAACAGGCGCGCGAGTGTTGGGAAGGTTAATGGGAAATTATTCAAACGCATTCGTATGCTAATCCTTCATCCCCGCACCGCTGACAGCATCCTCCTGACTGCTGTAATACATCATCTCTCTTGCTGTTCTTTTGGCTCGTGTGGTGAGGACACTGCTGAAAAAAGGAAGGAGAAGCAAAATTTGAGTGTGTAAAAGCAATGGTTTATTGAGTCCTGGGTGACGGCATGGCTAGCGCACGAGCACTGCTCGATACCGAGAGAGCAGAGAGCAGAGAGTAGTTTGATGAAGCGAGAGAGGATAAAATCCATATGCGTGAGTGAGTGAGGGAGAAAAAGCGAGGGAGATGAGGATGGAGGCCATACGCAGTTCATACATTCAGTACTTGACCTAATCACATTTTCAGTCCCACCTACTCGTATCCTAACCTAGCCAGCTAACAGTCTGAGAGAAGCCAGCACTACAGCAGTAATCACAACCTCTAATGAATGAATTCTGAGGTATGTTTTTGGGTCATTGGCCTGTTGTAGAAGTCAGCATCTTTTCATATTCAGATTCTTGATCTACAGTGTTATATTTGGCTCACTCTTTCTTGTCACTCCCTGTTCTGTTTTCTGCTCCTCTGCTACATCTCGTCTTTGTTTACGTTTTACACGTGGTTCTGGAATTCGACACGCTTTCCTCCACGTGCTTTCTGTTGTCTTCTCACACTCTGCCCCTGTCCTGCCCTCCCACTCAATACCCAGACCTGCTCATTTATTCCCATGTTTCAGCTCCAATGGAATTCTGTTTGTATTTATTCTCTTGTCTACGTATACATTGTTTGTTGGTCATCTGTAACCCCACCCCTGGATCTGAATGATTGCCGTTTAGTGTTTCTCACCGTTTCTTTGAGTCTGTCTAAATATATTCTGCATGTGTTTGCACTTGCATCCCCTCTCATCTTCCTGTGCGTTCACCATTACATTTAGTGGAATCTATTTTCCTTCTATATTTGCGGTGCCACTGCTGTATACAATCCCATAGCATAAGAAATCTCCTTACATTAATAAAAGCTGGCAAAGTGTTCTTTTAATCGAATGCTGCTCCTCTTTCTCTGTAAAGAGGACTGTGAAGAGGTCTCAACAAGGGATTCCTTCTAAGGACTCCTTAGTGCAGATCAGGTTTTTGCAAGAAACACACAGTACAGCGGGTCACCACCACTCCTGCTTCAGCAAACTCGGCACATTATTTGCTGTCATATAGGTGTTTTGCTTTGCCTTTCTATATTTAAACAAATAATTCTCTCAGCAGGTTTTCTTGGTCTTCCAAATCTTACCTTTCCCCGGCACTGTTCCCCTTAACTGCCATTTATGACATTTTGGACATCGGAAATAGCGAGTTGGAAGCACTTTGATTTTTTTATTGTCTTCACTTGCTTTGTAGGCATTGATTAGTTTAATTTTCAAATCCTTAGCCAACTGCATAGAGGAGCCTATGGATGTTGCAGGTTATAATTTATTACACTGAACTGTCATCTGCGGATCATTTCTGACAGTTCTTGATCTGCCTGATGAGTCCCAATGAATGAAATTAAGGCCTAAGAAGAGTTTTGAGACTTCTGTAAGTATGTCTGACTTTTGTACATGCCATGATACAATGTACACCTTATTTTCCTAATTGAGGTTAACATGTAGGAAACTATTTCTTTTTACAAATGGTTTTTACAAAATGAGGTTTTATTCCATTTCAAAAACCAACACAATGTCTGATTTTGTACATTTGGGCTATTGGTGCGCAAACATTTGCATACTACTGTGTGTACCTGTCTGCTCATAGAGGGTGTCGAACACTGTGCAGCAGAACATGAGAATTACCCTCAATGTTCTGCTGAAGAAAATTAAATACCGCACTGACCTTCCTGACCTCTCCTCTTTGTTCTCCAGCCATTGTGGTTTTCCAAGTTAATTCTATGCTGATTTATCATTCATATCTTTAATGGTACCCCCTTAAAAGCTCTAATTACGAAAGCAGCTGCAGCTGCAATAAACTGCCAGTGTATTAGGTACTTGTACTGTATACCTATACTCAGGTATACATACCAGACAGGTGCCTTACTTTAGCCAATCTGTTGCAGTTTCCATTCATCAATGGATATCTTAGGACTACTGCTGATCACATATTATTTGAGCAGTAGATCACTGAGGTCAGAGATCACTGATGGCAGAGCAGTGATATCAACATGGTACTGGCAAGTACCATGTTGAGTGTAATGCTGGTGTTTATCAGGGTGATTGATGTTAGTGGCCACGCAATATCTGGTCAGTAACGGTTCTATGGTAGTCTGTTAGAGGGTTGCTGACAAGCAGAAACAGACAGGCTACAGTGAACATGTAAAGTGCACCTGTAAATGATCAGTGTTCCTGATTAAAATGAGTGAGTGTAGGAACAAGGCCAGTGTATATACTACTCTTGTTCAGAAAATGCAGAATAGCTTCTTCAAATAATATTATTATAAGCATGCACTCACTAAACCCCACTAAATATGGATATTTGGCATTGTCTGTTAGTAAACTAGACACAGCCGGGGCGGCTGTGACGACGTTTTAGCAATTCCCGATGGGGCCTTTAATCTCTGTACAGCTGGCTAAATGCATTGTTAAACTCTCTCTTATCTATAATGGCATGAGGAGATTGCTATCTGTGACTCGAGGAGATCTGAAGGATAAAGACGCAAAGGAACTATGAGCTGCACACACTCTCAGTGCTTGATAACAGCTCAGGGGACTTATTAGAGATGGAAAATTATAACATGCAGCAAAAATAGTATTTTCAAAATGGCAGCGATTCTTATCGAAGGAAGAGGGAAAAAGCCCTCTAATCTCAGACCATCCTGACTGGGCTCAGAATAGTGCCCCCTGGTGGATGAGACATTTGAAAAATGTTTCTAGTATGTTAAACGTGCCTCCATTTATTTCTAATGACTTATGAGATTTGTGTCAAAATAGACAAAATCCCATTTTACATGGCCTTTTTCCAACCTTGGTTTATCCCTTACGATTAAACAAGCTGTTTTTGTTCCTAATATACACAAATAACGTTTGTAAAAGCAGTCAAAGACTAACTACTCCTAATAAATTCAGCAATTTGTAAACTATATTGCTGACCTCACAAAAACAATGCATTCATAATGAGCTGTTCTTGAGTCTTCGTTTCCGCTGAAAATGTATGTATTACACCAATTTTCAGATTCAAAAAGCTTTTGAATGATATAGGCCCTTTAAACCTCGACTGAATGTGTGAAAAGCTCAGAGTGACATGCTTTGTTCCCAGTCTGGCACCTTTGCTGATGCCTCTGGAAGACTGTGTGTAAAACACAGAGCATTACCCTAAACCGATGATGCAGTGCACACTGCATATAAGTTATTTGATCAAGACAAATATGCACAGTTGGAACAGAAGGACAGATTACGAAGACGTATTTCTAGTGAGGTGAATTTCACTGTAGAATTCATTATGAAATACCTGTATTGCTCATTAGCTAACTCCAGAGCCTGCACCTCATTTCCATGTTGGCTGCTGGTTTGGCTGGCAGAAGCATAGCAACAGCTGCTTAAATTACACAGACACACTTTTCCACACCTTTATAGGAAAGCCTTCATCTACAGAGAGCTGGCTCTATTTTTACTAAGTGGGTCAAGACTCTGCACCAGAGGCAGTCGGGAGAGACCAATTTCACAGGTACAGCTCAACTTAATTAAGGCATAAAAGTGCTCTTTTTCTTAAAAGACGTCCGACATTTTTTCTTTTTAAATAGAGTAATTAAAATGTTCTGGATATATTGCTAAGAGAAACTGAGAAGCTCTGAATGTCAAAAATCCATGCTGCGCTGCACCTGCATACCTCATGCGAGTGTGTTGTAGCGTCTGACCTGCACAGAATGTTTTGACTGGCTGTGTGGCCACGTGGAGCACATTAGCAACAGAGCTTTTTACACTGGGCTGCAACGATTGCACACCCTTTCTATGCACCAAATGTTAAACAGATAAACAAAAGTATTGTCTCACTTTTGGATCAACAATACAAGAAAAGAAATAGCAGAAATATGGCAGAACAGACCCACAGGAGAATAACTGTCAGTACAAAGGAAACAGAAAAGCAGGGCAAAGACGTCAAACTGGTTGGAGTGCAGAAAAAAACAGCATATTTAAAACCTATAAGGAGTGCATTGTAAGCCCAAGTATGTGAATACATGCCTCTTGTCAGCTTTTCCTTTAAAGAAAAAGATCTCTTCTGCAACTTTTCTGTTCAGCAGCAGGTGTGTGGGTGTGGTCCTGAAATGCTTCCTGTAAAAGGGTAAAAGGCCACTGGAAACAGCACTGCAGGGGATCATCCGTCCACCTACACATAGAGGACACATAGCAAACTGACTTCCCACACATGTCCCTGCTGTGGCTTTCTGTAGTGAAAAAAAGCCTTGCAATACTTCTCAACATAAAAAGGCAAGACTTTTATACTCATACTGTAAATGCACACACACACAGTCTCATCAAAGTGCTGCACCCCATCCTGGCAGCACACAGCCAGTGGTCGTCCTCCTTCGGTGTGGAAGCCACTGGTGGGCGGGAAAGAGAGCAAACGTAGAGACGTCTGCTCAGATATCCTCCGAGTCCTCTCAGCAAGAGCAGATTCATCATTCCTCTTCTACTCCTATCTTCATGTAAAACAAATCTGACAAAATGACAAGGCTTTGTTTTCCAAATGTAACTTATCTTGTTTTCATTTATTCAAGTCTTTTGTTGATCTTTTGGTATGAACCTACTTAATTACAGTGCGAAAGTTCATGAACCCTTTAGTATTGTTAATATTTCTTCACAAGTATCCAGTAAAACATGGTTATTCCTAAAGGTACATAAAGAGAACCCAATTAAATGAGATTAAATATTATACTAGATTAAATATATTATCTGTGAGTTGCAAAAGTATGTGAACCTTTGCTGTTAGTATCTGGAGACTTCCTTGTGCAGCAGTAACTGTAATTGAATGTTTATGGTAACTGTAGCCCAGTCCTGCACATTGGCTTGGAGGAATTTTAGTCCATTCTTCTGTCCAGAAGAGCTTCAGCTTTGGGATGTTGGTGCCAGCACTGTTGTTCAGTGTCCTCCTGATGACGGACCCACGAATTTTAACCTTAATCAATGTGAGACAGGCATTTAGTTTCATTAACCTGGGGGTCTTTGTGACTTTGGAGACAAGGTCATTATGCACCTTGCTCTTGGATCTTTGTGATCTTTGTTGGTCACCAACTCCTGGGGAGAACAACAGTGGTGTGAATTTTCCTCCATTTGTACACAATCTGACTGGTGGAGTCCAATCTCTTTATAGATGGTCTTGTAACCTTTTTTCAGCCTGCTAATCATCAACAACACAGAAATCCTCTTTGTTCATGCCATAACATGCTTCCACACTTGCGAATATCAGATTTTGAGTGATCCCTGATCTTTAAGTAAAACACGGCACCCACTTACACCCAATTGTCATCCTATTGATTGAAAACACCTGACCATGCTTTCACCTTCAAGTTAACGGCTAATCCCAGAGGTTCACATCCTCACAGATATGTAATACTGGATCACTTTCCTCAATAAATAAATGGCCAAGGTTAGTTTTTTGTCCCCTTTGTATAACTGAGTTTTGGTTATCCTACCTTTTAGACTGAATCGGATGTTTTAGGTCACATTTATGCAGAAATAAAGAAAATTCTTAATTGTTCACAGACTTTCAAGCACCACTGTATGACACAAGATCAGTTCCCCTCTTCAAAACCCTTAAAACTCTGTCTGGAGCAGTATGATGTAAGAAAGCCTCATGTGCTGATGGTTATAAAGGATGGCGCTTTATTTAAGATCGACCAAACTGGGCTACCAATTAAACAGAAGAAACTCACACTAGGAGAGGAGCAGAGTCGTCCAAAAGTCCTCTTAAAGTTTCATGTGGCATAATCAAGAACACAAAATAAAGTAGTTCAAGAACCATGGACAGGGTACTAAACATTCAATTATTAAAATGTTGATTAATAATAATAATAATAATAATAATAGGCAGCACAGTGGCTATCACTGATCTGGGTTTATTCCCTGCCAGGCACCAGAGGGTCCCCTCTGAGGAGTTTGAATGTTCTTCTGTGTCTGTGTGAGCTTCCGGTCACATTTGAGACATAAGTATCAGTTTGTGTATTTCACATTACAGTATACACATGCAATTTCAAAAGTTTAGAATCGCTTGCCATTTTATTTTTGTTTGGTTGTGTTCATGAGTAACTTGTAGTTTCAAAAATAAGGCCAACATTTGAAGTACTTTGGGGGAAAAAAACTGAACTAAGATAAACACTATAGTTTACCTTTTACTCACATCAGGAGATAAGTGATGCGTGCACCGAATGCCAGTCTCTTTTCCATAAACAGGACAGCAGGTACGGTCACAGTACTGCTGTTCAGAGTTCATGGTGGTATAACATTGGCTAAAATGCATCTCAGGCATCCTGAAGTGGTTTCAGCAGTTTTAAATCTGTTTATAACTTTGTGTTTGCTTTAAAATACTCTCAAGTGTAAAAATTTGAAACTTCATATGCTTCATCCATCATGCCTCATTGTGGGTTTGCTGTTGCTATGAAGAGCTTAACTGTTTTGTACGTTTATTGCTGCACTCTTACTAATTCCTTTCAAAGATTAATCTAAAGGTCTATAAACAAGAGTCTCTTCTTAGCAGAATCTGTCACTCTGCTAAACTTCATGGACCTGTGTTATGTTGTTTTCAGGGCTAGAGAATACAAGTGTTAAACTCCAATGTCCTTCACAGAGGACACTGTATACTGGTCCAGAACACAGGTATGCAGAGATTAGTGTTTTCCCTCCTCAACACGATAATTTGCTGATGACTTGAGTCAGGTGTGTTTAATGAGGCACACTGTGAAACCTTCCAAAACTGTGGCCTGGACAGAACCCAGTTTGACACTTATGCAATTCACAAACATTTATTTCGTTCTATGTGGAGGACATTGAACATCGCCAGCGAGTTCGCCAAAGTAGCAGCTGTGAAGTTGCTCCTAACACTGGATTATTTCAACATTGAAAAAATATTCAGTTTAGGCATTAATCATTATCCCTTTATTGCCAAGGTCTATTTAGCATATTCCATTCCTGAACTGAATCCTTATAGACAACAAGTGGGTTGCAGCACTCTAGTGGTCTTCTCCCGCTGCTCTAGCCTTCATGCTGCAAGGTATCATTTGCAGACAGAACAAGCTCTAATCCAGCACTGACCAAACTGTCTGCTTGACCTGCCAGAGGGTATCTACGTGCATGGACAGTGACAGAAGAGTTAAAAAGCCTATTCCATCAGAAAGGAACCACAGCTAGATTTTCTAGATAGTTTGCGGCCCTCAGCTCACCACGCAGACTACATTCTGACTGAACCACGGGTTGAGAGTGCTTTTAATTGGCTCAGCGGGTGATGGCCAGCAGCTTGATGTTTCTTACGCAATCTTACAGTTGGTAATGAGTTTCTGCTTCAGTTCCCCCCGCGGGACCAGCCAGCCCAAGGAGCATGGCGGCTAAATTAACGTGTTCGGTAAGAAAAGGAAGAGCTTAAGCAACAACGCTGCCAATTTCAAGTCAAATACACACACATACACACAGGCCAAGCAGCATAGAGAGGAGCCCTGAGACCAACACTGCGTGAGCAGGCGGACACCGGCAGGCACTGCAGCGTGCACGGCTGTCTGGAGTCCCTGGTGAAACGCACCCGTCTGCCGGGCTTGGGAAGAAATGAAACATCATCTTTAATAAATGAGCAAAACATTGTGCTCCAGCAAAAACTGATTCTTTTTCTAAATGGTTTACTCTCTATTTCACTCCCCAAAACAGAATTACCTAGTACAATCTTACAGAAACAGACACTGGCTGGTTAAGAATGTCATTACAGGCAAGGCTGGTAACTTTCTTCCATGTCTTCTCTGAGTGATCTGATAGGGCTTATCTGGTAGAATCTTAGCTTGGCAGCAGCTCTTGATGTAAGTCTAGGTTTACTAGTGTGAGGGACATGTTTTCTTTGTAGGCTACAAAGCATCCATGTATGTCACTTGTGAGAGCGTCTGCCAGTGAAAATGTAAATTAAAAATCAAATGGAATCATACTACATATCAAGTAGAAAATCTAATATCTTTGCATAGACAAATCATTACAAATCGTAATGGAACAGAACACATTTTTGCTAGCAGTCACTTAAGGTACACATAAACCCAATGAATATGCTTCACCCAGGATTTAGCAGGATCAGACTAATGCTGGCACCTGAAGGCTGTTTCTGGTCTTTGATGAATGATGAAAATGATGCATATGTCTGCATGGGGCCATTATGCTAATTCTAACATTAAAGACAAACCCTTGTTTATTATCACTCCCTTCTTCTTGTGGTGAGTGTGCCCTTTGTCCATACTTTCATATAGGAAATCATTTCTCATATAGAACTGTACCGTAACATGCCTTCTGCATCTTCAAATATACAAATAGCAGAAATGTATGACAGACTCTGTTACTAATGGGGCATGCATATTCTCTGTCGTTTATATTATTGAAACTTTGCTTAACATCTGTTTGGGGCGGCTAAATAGAAAAACTCCTTATAGTCTGTGGTATAACATTAATCTGCATCTTTGGCCAAAGTACTAGCCCCTTTAAAGTAACTGTTCACAAAAAAACATAATATTCCCATTATTCCAAAAGGAGTTTATATACCCACTATATACCCAAATGTATCCTGCAATCCCTACTAATAAGTAAACTGAGTTCATTTAAGGTATTCCCATTTCTAAATTAAGTTTTCAGTTACACATTCATAGTTTGAATGATCTCCTAAAAAAAAAAAGAACTGTCAGTAAAACGGGATGCTCTGGAACAACCTCCATGCCTCAGAGTGGGGGGGGGGGCTGGATGAGCAGGTGTCTACAAAATGTCGACATATTGTGTATGTACAGAGTGCTGTAGCTTTGTAGTAGAGCTATACAACAATAATAGTTCAAATATAAAAATATATTCTACATTATGATAGTCTATTGTCACTGTGCCAACTGCAGACCTAAACCAAATGAGGAATCGAAGTGTGAAATGGCCTTCATAGGCATTTACTGTTGGTATGCTTACTGTTGATTAAACTCCCTGGTGCGTCAGTCAGTACTAATCAGAGCCTGCAGAGAAGACACAGCCAGCACTCCACCTAACTGAGGCTGGCGTCCGGGGTGTGGAACTGCGGGTGTCTTTGGCAGAGTCACTGTGGCTCTTTCTCTCTCTGTCTTCTCTTTGCTTTCTTGTTTCTCCTCGTCCTCCAGCAGTTGTTTCATGATCTTGGAAAAGGCAACACGGGGATCGGTGGCAGGAAGGGCGGGGCATTCGCACTTCGCACGGACCTCCAGAGCCTGCAGAAACAAGACAGGTGGACACACAAGACAGAGGACATGATCTTTGACCTTAGGTCCCCTGACCCCCCGTGCAGATGACAGAGCTCTTTAAAGTTTAATTCCTGGGGGACGGGCAAATGGGGCGCACAGATAAAGAATGGATTTACTAAAAACCTCTCAGGTCTAAGGTGGAGGGCTATTAGTATTCAGTGTGTGCAAGCTATCTAACATGAGGACAACTGGACACATTTATGAAGACAGATCTGAAATCAGCGTGATCTCCACACTGCTTGGCTCAGAGAACAGAAGTCAGACAGCATATAAGAGCTTTATGAAGAATGAATGGAAAGCAAGCTAGACTACTAAGACTGTGATAGTAGTTGCACGGAGAGTTGGGCAATCTGGCAAAAATATCATGATACTTGAAGACAGCAGTCAGGTTTCCAAACATCTGTCGAATGAACACCTATTTAACCATTTTAACGTTCCAAAAATCACAGAATAAAACTGACACTATGTCATGTGTGTTAAAAACATGGACAGAGTCTACAGAGAAATCCTGGAACTTTTAGTTGCTCCTTTGTTTAATTTGTGGTAAGCAGTGGTTTCCTTTGACACTATCGTTTAATATCACTGGTAGATCACTTTTTCTTTGAGAAACCATCTGATTTATCAACATACATTTTATTGTAATGTACCGCAATTCTAAATAGCAAAAAGGTCATTGCTGCAAATGAGCCTACAACCTTTGAATGTTGGTGATTTTATTCATTTGACTTTATCAAGCCATTTTTTTTTTCAAACATCAAATTTTGCATGAGAATTTGTGTTCAGAAACGTAACTCTTCATACCGCATGATGTCATGATGACGCAAACACTTTAGTGGCACGTCTGCCATTAAAAACTTCATGTTCTGACACTGAAGATCCTTTCATCGAAACAGGTGGTGTTTACAATATGCGGAACATTTCCAGAAAAGTTAATCATCATGGCATAATTTATCCTTTAATTGTCTAGTCATATTACTCCTGGCACATTCAAAAGTGTGTGTAAGTCATTCCAAAACAAAGTTAAACAATGATCTAGGGATGGAAGGACCTGCAGTGAAAAGCTCAAAACAGAAGCTTTCTGGTCAAATCCTTATTCTGAGCAATCTCCCCAGAGGAACACATCACACACGGCACTTGACACAAACCCTTTTCATTAGCTTGGGAGAGGGACAGATTTAAGAAGCGCGTGGATGTTTGAAGATCAGGCCATTAGAGGGAACTCACAGATCTGAACGGATAAATAAATGTAAAAGGCATTTGATGAAAGAGTTGCTTGTCCAAAGCTTATTGGCAACAATTACCCTTGGGAACATATTAGGGCAGCATCTCCTTTGTTGTGTTGTCTAGTTATTTAAGTACATTTAAAATTTAGGTAAGACAACAACAGACCAGCTATGCATGACTTTAGCTCCTTAAAGTGTGCCTGTTATATGGAGGGAGAATCATTAGCAAAGCCAGCAATGCACAGATCAATATGATGTACTACACAAGGACTACAGCACTGCTCCTCTACAAAAGAATACAGAACATGGATCATAACAAAGAAGCACACAATTATATAAGTGCCTCACTACACTTATATGCAGGTTGTTTCATGATGAGCTACAGACATACTTGACCCATGCTTAAAACAGATCACTTGATTTAATTAAATGTATGAATTTCAAAATGTATGAATTGGCTTTGTGAGTACTTTACAACATTGAACGATACACAGGGAATCTGCAGGCCATCAAAAAGCAGTCTATAGCGGTTTAACCAATCACCACAAGATATTAGTGCTTAAATCGCAAACAGCAGGATTTTCCTATTTTGTTTATGTTTGTAATTATAAATTACATGCAAATTCACTTAAATTTTGCTACTGAAAATTGGATTTATTATTACTTGATTACTTGTTTAAATGATTGCTCAGTTATTAATATAATCAACAGTGACAGCCCTACTTGAAAGTTGCAAGAGAGGTCACTGTGCACCATGCAAAAAACCGCATGCCCTTTTTTGACCAAAATATTCCCATAATGTTGATGGCAACGCTCTTTTGAAAAGTTATTTAGTGCTGCACTCTCTGCATTACTAGAATGAGATGAATAGAAAAAAAAGGGGAGAAAATACCCAATTACCGACCTGCAATCAACTTACAGAAGTACCCTATGGTGGTAATATTCGGCAAAATGACTCATCGTTTGTATGTGTGTGTCTCTCTCTGACATACACACAAAGTCTTCCACTTGACTACTTAATAGGAAGCTGTCACTCAGACACTCTCACCCAGTGCTCTGTCCTTCCAAATATGAACCTTCAGCTGAGAGTGTATATTACCACCGATTCACAGGGTTGGAAACCACCAAGGCTGTGGAATGAGCAACAGGAGAGATACTGGCCTCTACCCCTCCATCACTCAACACAATGCAAGCAAAGATGTGTATCTGTTAGCTGAGGTAACAGAATTGTTAGTTAGAAGTCTTGTCCAACCATGTTAAGCTGTCATGACTTTGCATAAAAAAAGATGTGGTGGCTTATTTGGAGACTTAAAAATAAAATATAAATCAAATATATATTTGCATAGACAGATAAACTGTTGTTTACCAGGATTTTGATTCTGCTTGCGTTCATACTTAACCCCTTCTCATTTAATTACTGTTACATTCTGAGGTAAAGGTATATGTGTGAAAGGGTCCATTGTAAGTTTTTATAGTAAGACTAGGCCTTGGTTGATATATCAGTTGGTCTGTCAACTACACTATAGTAAATATACTGTGAAGACCTGACTGACAGAATATCAGATGGTGTAATACTGAGCTCCTAAGGATTTATCAATATCTGCAAAAATCTTGCACAGCTCCTCATATTTTCAGAGGCATGGAAACTACATTTTATGAACAAAGTAACCCTGTGAAGGAGTGCTCTGAAATAAGCAACGGTACAAACACTGGCAAACACTGACTGTTAGCTTTGGTAATGGTCATTAAGTAGTACATGGAAGACGGATCTTTCTAGTTGAGGTGGGTTCTCTTATAGGGCACTCAAAAGAAACTTCCCCTAGGAGTAATGCAGGAACACTAAGACTGCAAATAAACATACACACACACACACACACACACACACACACACAAAGCTGATGGACAATTAACGTCTTCACCATCTGTTCCCTCTGTGTTTGAGGCACCTCAGTGCCAGGATGCAGGCAGGACTCTTTCACTCACTGTTATGGGTTCAGGCTGAAGGTTAAGTAAGCCTCTGTGAGAGACTAAAACACACGAACACACACACAAACCCACAGCAACAGCCACCTCCACCACTTTGCATCACATATTAAACAGCCATTTTGTGGAGTCAGTGGTGTGTGACAGCGGAGAGGACTGTGCATGTTCCTGTAAATGAGTGCCCTCCACACTAAACTCACTCTCCAGCTTTCTCTTAGCCTGCAGTGTGTCAAACTGAGCTCTTCATCTGTACACATACAAGCACCAGCATATCAGTACATCAGCAGAGGAAAGAAAAGGTGTCTGTAGAATTCCAGCAGATTTCAGGAAATGCAGAAAATGTGTTGAGCCATGCAAGATTCAAAATGCCGCACAAGATGAAAGATAAACGGTTTTCCTCAGTCTTGAGTTTAGCAAAACAACCAGACACTATTATAGATGTTACGACATAAGCAAACTGGACATTTTTGGAGAGAAAAAACATCCGCCCCTACTGTAGACCATTACAAAAAGCAGCCAAAACTTAAGCTTTGTTTCCATTCTATATACAAACACAAAGATGCATATATACACACACACACACATATATATATATATATATAGTACTTAAAGAGAGAGTGAGTTCCAAAAACAGCTATAGTCTTTCTGAATGTAAAATGCTTAAATAGCTGTATATAGCAGGGAAATACAGCTGATCTCCAGTATAACTGTTCCAATGAGGAATACAATTAAATACATAAAGTGTCTATTAGTAGGTACCGGGGAAATCAGGGAAGCCATAGGTACACAAGTTATGACATACCTGAAAGCAAAGATGGAAACGTGCCAAATGTTTGTTTTTTTTAATCAATAAACCAAAACTTATACAACAACAGTTTGTTCCAGCAAATGACATCTTTACAAAAAGCATTTTTATCACTAAAGGTCTGGGTGAAAAATCTCATTTTTTATGATTTTCTATGATACATCCAGCTGTTTAAAACTCTGTAAATACTGACGACGCTTATGGTGTACCCAGAAAACTACATCATGATGTAACTTAGTAAAGAATGTCTAAATCTCAATATGTTGTCCACCCCTACTTAAAAGTGATTGATTTCTTTTCCCAATGAAGTATGTGTCCTGCATCGACTAGTGTTAGGCTTCAATGTTCCCGCTCATACCTCGTGTGTATATGCATGTGAGAGTGAGCATGTGAATGCTAACGGCTGCAGAGCGGCAGGATACTCTCCAGACGTCTTGTTAGTCTGGGTCTAGTCTGGAAATTGCAGACAGGCCTGGGAGCTCAGCGCACTGCTGTTCTAACTGCTTCTCCTCGCAGAGGCTTCCAAAAGGGAACATGTGGTCATGTCTCCGAGTTATGTTCATGTATATTATTACCCATAAATGGCAATAGCACTTTCATATAAGGTTTACCTACTAGCTCTACAAAACACGTTTAACCATCAGCTCCGGTGAGACCTCTAAAGCTTTAGCATAGGAAGATACTAAAGCAAACTAGAGATGTTGATTTCTTAGGTAAAAAGGTGCTCTTAAACTGTATTGCTTCCTATTGCATATGCATTATGATCCAATCTCAGGAACAGAGTATGGTCTTTAAATAGTCCATTATTAGGTCTTGAGGGGGATTTATGTGGTGTTACAGAGAGGTGGGAGAGTGTGTGTGTGTGTGTGTGTGTGTGTGTGTGTTTTACCTCTGGGACCAGGTGGTCGAGCTGTGTGACGCGGTTATGGTGGGAGGGGTGTGTGGACAGCCACTCTGGGGTGGTGGGCACGCCAGTCAGCTTTTCGGCTAAGTCCATCTGCTGCCAAAACACAGGCCCCGCCCTCACATCTGCACATGCCTAGGAAAATGGGGGACAAACATACAGACAGAAATATACAGAGAGAGTGAGTGCTTTAAACATGCTTCAAACAACCTGTACAACCCACAAAGCCTAATGCAACCTATTATCCACAAGAAATCTTCAATTCAGACGCAATTCCGGCAAGCTACCTCTTACTACATCTGGGGGTCAAAGAGTCAGACTACACAGAAAGGGCCCACACTAGCAAGTTACTGAACAATTGACCCAACCTTGCTTGGCCCATAAAGGCATTGTTTTGGAGCAACTATTACAAATCAATTTTTTTTAGTTTTTTAGTTTATTAATTTCATAACAGCTATTTTCAGTGCTGTTGGTAACGTAATGTTACAGTAACTACTTTACTTAAAAATGCAGCTGTGTAACACATGGCAGTTTAAAAGATAGCAAAAATGATCACACTGCAGTTACTTGTGTTACTCATATATATCTCAGACAATGATTTCAAATGTATGCAATTTTACTGCTATGTATGCAATGCATTCCATTATACATGTTATATGCACCTGTTCTTGCATGCAACTTGCATGCACATGCACTACCTGTTACAGCTGACCTGCACAATGCAAACATTGTCGTCAAATGCAAGCTGTCCAAGCATCTTATATTGCTTATATATAAGTCAAGGATAAAGATTCAGTGCTGAAACAGAGCAAGCCCCAACCTCACCTAAATAAGCACCATTCATATTCATTCAGGAACAGCTCTGTAAGGATTTTATTTAGATGTGTCTGTTTTCACTTGGTATTTAAGTTATCAAACAGTATCAGGTGTTAAACTTAATCACACTTAACTGACTACATCTGGTTCAGTACAAAGTTAATTATGGTGACATGCTCGTTAGATTACGTTTACTGTGATGGGCAATTTCTTTCTTAATAAAGTCCTGAATGGACTGTTGAACTTGGGTTGTCCAGCTGGTACGAATTTTAGGGCTTGATACCTTTTAGAGTGTAATAGTAAGCAGTAGTAAGCTAAGAAGTAATAGCGACATCTCTTTTGCAACAATCCATTCAATAAAGTAAACCTGCTACAGTTTTTTTTACTATCCCAACATAGATAACACTTTTAGGCTAGATGTATTTTTTTTTAACTTTAATTTTAAATTTACTCAATGCCATAAACGAACCAAACAGATGATGTAATATGTTTTACCATTAACATTATTTACATGTAATTATTACATTATAATAATTTATTTTGAGTTGCAATCTAATATAATTGACTTTTTATTAGGTCTAATTGAACTTCAGCCAGAATGTTTTTCTAAAATCGCATCAGTTGCTACAAAAGAACACATTTATGGGCAGGGCAGGGATCGATTGGCTGCACATTTCCTGCAGAAACCTTTTAACTACGTTCTGCTGCAGTTCAGTCAAACTATATCCAGTCTGATCGGAGGCGATACCCTGTGCTGTGTATAACACTAAGCATTCCCTGCAGACTACACTGACCTTGGCTTTCAGATTGTAACTGTGCTTTCCTTCAGCCTCATGTCAGCCCACGCATCTTTGTTAAGAGTGCTGTAGCTGCCAGCACACCCTCTCCACAGCACCTTGACTCACGACTAGCCAAGCTAGTCTCTGTTCGTTACCCAGGTAACATGCCAGAGTCCTTCATCACACTGTGACAGGAGGGGATATGAGAGGATATGAACAGAGGGGGTGCCCGTTAGCAAGGAGACACCTTCTGATAGGAAAAGTGAAGCTGACCACTTTGCTCTAAAAGAGGTCTGCTTAGAATTAATGTTATGAGGGCAGCACAGCTCTAGATGGCACACCAGACTCTCCAAACCAGCAAACACTGTTAGGATAAGCCAAAATTGTGTGTGTGAACACTGCCATCTGTTGGACACTGGAGATACAGCATTTGTAATAAAAGCTACTAACACCAGAAAGTAGAATGTTTCTGGTTGTAGCAAAATGAGACGCTTTTCATGCATCAGGTTGTTTATACTAGGCCTAAAGAGCCTTTTTCAGCAGAGCCTTTTCTGCTCGTCAAGTTTATATATATATATATATATATATTAGGGCTGTAACAACACACCAAACCCATGATTCGGTTCGTTTCACGATTTTTGACTCACGATTCGGTTCGCATCACGATTCCTTTGCTGTGAAGGAGAGGAGAAATTCTGAGGCGCCATTTTGTTTGGAGACACCTTATCTTTACCACAAAATTATAAA
>JBBPCY010000156.1:11221496-11236387 GCA_037974405.1 Brachyalestes nurse | reverse complement strand
AGATAGATAGATAGATAGATAGATAGATAGATAGATAGATAGATAGATAGATAGAAAGAAAGAAAGAAAGAAAGAAAAGGGTTTTTTCACCACCTCATACGTTTGGCCCTCTAGGTCTCTTGCATCACACCAGTTTCCCCACATATCCCGAACTCGCCTCTTCCTGGCTCTCTAAGAGACAGACAGAAAAACAAAATCAGTCCAACCAGTTATATCAAAGCTTGCTGCTGGAAACCCTCCTGCCTTACCCATAGGAAGATAAAAGTGTGATGGTCTGCACAAACTATTTATTGCTGAAATTACTGAGTATTACTTAGAAATTGTACCAGTAAAACATTATTGAGAAGAGATGAGTAATTGCCTTTCTCACCATGGACTGGAATCTCTGAGCCAGCTGGTAGGCCTCCAGGCTGTCCCGGCTCTCTTTTAGACGAGAGCGGTCCACTGGCCGCGGACGATTATAGATGGCCTGATCTATAGTTTGGAAGGAGGATTGGTACAGATTGGTGAATGGGACATGTGCTTTTTCAGAACAACTAAAAAGTGAAGAATCAGAAATGGGTGACTGAGGCTAAGAGCTTTACCGCAGTTGAAGTTGATGGCCCCTATGAGCTCCAAGTAGGTGTGTATTCGACCGATGCAGTTCACATCCCCACAGTTCTTCAAGCCAGGGCGCACTGATGTCTTATTCAAATACTTGGGTTTACTCTTTTCCCTAAAACACATACATGCACATACAATAAGACGTTAACTGCTACTAACTAGGAAAAAGTGGCTGCTTTGCTTTAACTTGGCTAGCGTGAAAAGCTCTGCTCACTACGGCCTAGAGCACAGACACAAGCTCAAATCATGATAAATTGTGCTGGAGGGACAGAAATGTAAAACTTAACTTGTTCTGTGGTGCTTTGGTTGTCAAGTTTGACCTGAACTAACTGGTGTACATAATAAAAGCCATAATCTGAAAGATTTAAGTTCAAGCGACTGGTGTTTGGAGGAACTGAAAAGCTGAAAATAAACCTGTTCTGTGGTCAAAAAGTGAAAAGTGAAAGTGAAAGTGTTCTGTGGTGTCTGTAGTCTTTAGCCGTTGATGAGCCCATTATGCATTGTTTTTCAGAAATATTTTTTTCCTAGCTTTCTTACAATGAGTTCACCTTTTGCTGAACGTTCACACCCTACTACGTAAATGTTCGGAATGTGTTTATTTCGCCAGTAGCTAAACAGAAATTAAATAGAAAATCATTTCATCCTGTAGTGTGCCTTACTAACATCACACAACCCTACTTTGAAAGTCTGTATAGTTTTGTAAACTTAATCACAATACATACATAATACATTATAATACTTCTTTATCAGGCTGTTCTTTGCAGACTCACCATTGGTCCAATATGTAGTTGCGGATTTTCAGATATCTCTCTGGGGTTTTTGACAGACGGCCCTCAAAGAACTCTGGTATAGCCTGTTTTTCCTCTTCTGTGATGGTGCTTGTGTCCAGTGTCACCTCCTGTTCAGGGGCTTTCAGCTCCTCCTCTTCATCCTCATCCTCCTCCTCCTCCTCCTGGTCCTCTTCTGTCTCCTCCATTGGACCATTTTCCACTTTATCTACTGCAAAAAACATCAATGTCACCAGGTCTCATTAGATACACTACTTTGTTTCAGTAATACGTGCAAGAGCTGCCTGTAAACAAGCAAGAGGTTGTATGTCATGTTCAAGCATATACTGTTACCAACACAAACTGCAAAGGCTTATCCAACATGATACATATGATATATACAGTGCAAACAAACTAATAGAACTTAAATTTGATAGCAGTAAACACTTGATTTGATTGCTGGAATAATTGCAAAATATTTTCAAAACACTGTTTGCTTCCTTATTTTAGGTCTTATTGTAAACACACCTTCTGAACTTTCATCTCCAGGCAGGGTGCACGTCTCTGGGCTGGTGGTAGGAAGGCAGGCCTCCCTCGGCTCTCCCGTTTCCAGCTCAGCCACTGCCTGACAGTTACTGTTGTTCACTTCAGTGCTTAAATCTGCAGGTCTAACAGATGCTTCAGCAGGATTTGAGAGGTGGCTGTTCACTCTCCCAGCTGAGGGCTCTACCAGAGCAAGCTCTTCCTGGTCAAGAGGCTGTTCAAAACCTTTGGGTTCATCCAACTGGCTGTCTGGCTGGGATGTGTCATCACTGAGGTCGTCAGTGATATCAACATCCTCATCATCAGAAAGATGTTCGATGCGTACTGCATTGGTCAGCGCAGAGAGGGGTGGTTGAACAGAGGGAGGGCCAGATCCAGAGGCTGTGGTGTGAAGTGGAGTATTCTGGAGTTTGGGAGAGGACTCCTCAGCTTTAGCCTTAAGAGTAAAAGTAAAAAAAAATTAAAAAATAGATGTGAAATCAATTTTACTTTCTTCCTTTAGGGTTGACTTCCCAGACCCAGTTAAAAACAAATTCTAGTCTAAAGAAGTTCTCAATTACATTTTACAACCGTCATTTAGTCCAAGATAAAACTCAAGCCCATGCCTGGGAAAGCGGCCCATAATGCATTAAATAAAACTGCTGCAAATAAAAAGGCTGTGAAAGAGAAAATGAGAAACCTAATCATTTTAGTGATCACTGTTCCTATTTGTGTTTAATTTCTTGCAAGGCGACTTAAAGGAGTAATTATAGGATGCAATAAAGAATTTAACTAAACACAGTGCAGTTGCTGTGTTGCCAAAACCAACTCAACTGTTGGTTGGAGGTCTGCTCTGGGTCATTAAATTCCAACTCACGTAGACCTCCCAATTCAGGTCATGATTTTTATTTAAAACTTTGTGAAAACGTCTGTTTTATTTAAGGATATTAGAGCAAAATGCATTGCAACAAGTGCACTCACAATTCATTCATCAAGCATTTTGATGGGACAGTGAGATCCATTTCCCAAAGGCCATAAAGATGTGACAGAACTACATTAATACTACACAGAATCAAAAGTCATACGGGTTAAAAAGTCACAAATGATTAGGCAGATTTTATGATGACAACAATAACTTTGTGAACAATGCTGCTGTGCTCTGTCTAGGCTTTTGGGGCTTGTTTTTTTGTGCATATGATATTCTAGATCAATAAATCACAAAAGAATATAAGTGATGTGTGAAGTCAAATGTGTGTGTATTAAGTATTTTACATCAGCTTGAAATGCGCACCAGCCTTGCTTTAAAATCAAAACTATCAGTTATATAATTAAAGATTTAAAACCTACCAGATCATAAACACAAGCACCCGTCAAAGCTTTCTGAAATTTGTCTCCGACATTTACCAAAGCAGATTTGCAGAGAGGACATAACAGTTCAGCCCATCTTCAGTCCATTTAGACGACTCTAGTCCACACTGTATTCATAATTCAATTAATCTGCACGAATGTTTTTGTAAGAAAACTGGGGTTGACCTGATTGTGGAGTCTAGAGATTGCATGGTATGGTTTTCACCCCAAGCTAATAAATAACTCAACACACACAGACACACACACAAAACCATATTTGTGGATATTTACATAATAAAAGACACAAAGGCATTTTCGTGCATTATAAAGAAGACATGAGGACAAGGCTTTAATGTCATACCTTGTTTTTGAAGTATTGCCTGGCATAGCTCTTCACTTGAAGTACAGTCCTAGTACCAATCAGTTTTGCAATCTTGGTCCACCTCCGCCCATACTGAGCCTAGAGATCACACCAAAGTTGGAGTACAGCATGTCCTAACAATGATATTACTAACCCACGCACTTTTACTAGCATATAACATAGTCATATATCTGTTGCTGAACGTAGTCCTCCAAATATCTGGCCAAAATGCTGTTTTATAGGCAGACAAAAAAAAAACATACTAGTCCTTTCTCAAAGAGGTCCTTCTCCTCCTGTGCCCAACGTGCTGGAGCTCCAGAACTCTTCACTGGTGACCTGCACAAAGTACCACTATACTCATCAACATTCACTTCTGGATCTACACAAAAACAATAAGACAGAAGAAACTGGTTCTTCACTTACTTCTTTACTTTAGGCTTGTCCTCGGTCCATGCCACTTTAGGCACCTTTTTACCAGCAAAATAATACCTGAACGCAATTAAGGAAAAACAGAGCTAGTTAACCAATAAGTCAATGGGAAATAAATCTGACAGTATGGCTTAAAAAGGATACTGCTCTTCCAGCAACATGCTCTCAATGACTTCTCTGTTTTCATCACTGATTGAGCTGTCCAGGGTCCAGGGCTGACAGGAGAGAGCACAACAGCAGCAACTCATTAATCCCACACATGAGACAAGACTGTACAGGTCTTATCATCCACAATGCTGTCTTACCAATATAGGAGTGTCGGTCTTCCAAGCTGACTGCAAGAACTGGTCTTGAAGGATCATCGCTCCACTAAGATCACTAGAAAACCATAGAAGATAATCCGGATTTGTCAAAGCAAAATTGACAGCAACACCCTCAGAAGTGCAGTCACAATTAATTCATCAGACATTTTGCATGTCATCATCACAATCACCGAGAATGAGGTAATATTTGCTAAACTTGTCATTCACAAACCCTAGCTTCAAACGTGACACTCTCTGTTGCACCCGAACGAAACCAGTTAAAAGCACAATGCTTAAACTCGTTAAACAGCAGGTATGGAGCAGACGGAATGAAGAATGGCACAGAAAGCTAACAGCTACACTATATGGAGAAAAGTAATGGGACGCTTCACTATTACACCCACAGGGCATTTAATGACATTGCATTCAAATACAAATGTTTTAATATGGAGTTGGTCCTCTCTTTGCAGCTATAACAGCTTCCACTCTTCTTGGAAGGCTTTCCACAAGATTTTAGAGTGTTTCTGTGGGAATGCCCATTCATTCTGTAGAGCATTTATGAAGTCAGGCACTGATGTTGGACGAGAAGGCCTGACTCGCAATCTCTGTTCCAGTTCATGCCAAAGGTGTTGTGGTCAGGACTCTGTTCGGGCCAGTCAAGTTCTTCCACATCAAACTCATTCAGCCATCTCTTAATGGACCTTGCTTGGTCACTAAGCTTGATACTGGGACACAGTCGTGCTGGAATAGTAAAGGGCCTTCCCCAAACTGTATCCATAAAGTTGTAATTATGGCGTTGTCCAAAATGTCTTGGTAGGCTGAAGCATTAAGATTACCGTTCACTGGAAATAAGGGGCCTACTGCAAACTCTGGAAAACAGGTCCCAATACTTTTGTCCATATGATGTGGCTAGCTAACCAGCTAGCACATCAACTACAGTAGAGGCAAACATTTACACTAAATAAACTTATTCTCTATGACAAGCTAAAAAGCTGCCAAGCAGCTAGGCAGCCGGGCAGCATGTGTATGACTGAGTCCATCTGCTGGACAGGTCTCTCCAGCACCAGCTCCAGTAGAGCCCGATGCTAATTCAGCTAAAAGACAGGCTCTCCTTATGCTGTCTGCCTTTCTGCCGAGTCACTGACTAATCATGGACAAAACACAGTGGTCCCTTTTACTCCAGGGAAGGACTGTAACAGATTTTGAAGCATATTTACCCTTCATCTGCATCATATTCGTCCCCCTCGATGTCAACTACATCCATCTCGTCCGCCATGTCTGTGGTGATGATGATCAAAGTAATCAAAACGAGACGACGCTCCTTCACTTTCCTCCTAACGACCCCTTCAGGCAGGGAGTATACTGGAGTATAATCGAATACACTACGTGGACAAAAATATTGGGACACACCTGTTTTCCAAGACGAGGTCCCATACGTCCAGTGAGGGGCAATCTTAATGCTTCAGCATACCAAGACATATTGGACAACGCCATGCTTTCAACTTTGTGTACACAGTTTGCGGAAGGCCCTTTTCTATTCCAACATGACTGTACCCCAGGGCACAAAACAAGGTCCATAAAGACTGGCTGGATGAGTTCAGTGTGGAAGAACTTGACAGCCCCACACAGAGCCCTGACCTCAAACCCATCCAACACCTTTGGGATGAACTGGAATAGAGATTGCCAGGCCTTCTCATCCAATATCAGTGCCTGACCTCATAAATGCTCTACAGAATGAATGGGCACAAATTCCCCCAGAAACTCCAAAATCTTGTGGAAAGCCTTCTTAGAACAGTCAAACTTGTTATAGCTGCAAGGGTCCAGCTCCATGTATTCCAGTCTATGTATTTGAATGCAATGTCAATAAAGCCTGTTAGTGTAATGGTCATGCATCCCAATATTTTTGTCCATATACTGTATATTGGCATGCACAGAAACATAACAAAATGGATTATTATTTATTTGTTCATATGTTTATTTTAACCTTCTAAACTGCAGACATACCATTTATCATAAGCTTATAATGGTGTAATTGGTATAAATTATGTATAGCAGTTACTACGTAACTAAAAGAAACTAAATAGCACATAGTAATAAACATGTTATGAGTGAGGAACTGAAAACCTAGCAGATTACGGAATATTAACAATAATAATAATAACAATAATAAAAATAATAACCTTATATTTTTGTGACAGACCACTCTCAATCTGAAGAACCCAAAAAACCCTTTGTACCCAACATACCAAGCCACTCATTTCAGCAGCATACCCATATGCCTTGCCACTGCAATGTTTGTATCACTGTGTTGATGATGAAAACGACCCAACACTCCTGTAATCAGTAACAGGTTATATTTACAGTATACCTTTATACCTACAGTACTGTGCAAATGTCTTACGCACATATGCAAATGTTTAAAGCCATTTTCTCAGTATGTGATAATGTGTCTTTCTGCTATGGCAAACTCAACAAGAAAGCAGTAAAAAGTAAAAAATGCAAACAAGAGAGGTGTAAAAAAAATATCAAGATTTGTTTGTAAAAAGTAATATTAATATTTTTTTGATCTGGTAAGAACACAGGTTTGGTTCCAGATATCTCCTCAGTGCCTCCAGTAGCTCCTGATCTAATTTAATGAAGAGCTGATTGAGTCAAACCAGGTTTCTGATGGAAATTACAAATAATACTGTTTCCACATGGAACATATTAATATACTGTACATAAAATCACTATTTACTCTATAATGCATGTATTGATTTTAGGTTTATTTTGTACATATTTAGTAAAACAAAGAAAAAAAAACTCAATCATCTAAACAGTTTTTAAATATTATTTTAGCAGATGCCTTATACTTTTGCATGGTACTGTACGTGGTGGACATATAAGCCAGGTAATAAAGTGTTTTTAATAAAGTGGATGATGTCTCCAGATGATGATGGAAGCTGTTGAGTATCAAAAATCAAGACATGATCACGCAAAGTCATTAATTATTTATTAACGTTCTCCTCAGAGGACCAGCCAGGCGGCTGAACCTTCACTGCACGTACACAGGAATGATTAGAGTGTTTCTCCACTGAAATCTTCTCACAAAACCCTACATACACGCCTTAGTAATCTATCACTTACTCGTTAACGTGATGCAAATACGACCGCCCTGTGCGACAATTACACATGATTATGGTGCTCAACTCACATGAACATCTAGTTTCTGTTTCATACAGTTACAGTTAATGTGGCATGGACATTACGATGTGTTTGCATGGCGTCAGGGGAACTAAAAGAGGTGGAAGGGAGCAGACAGGAACCTGCGCTCCGGGGTCCGTCCCTCTTCAGGCAGATCAGCAAGCACTAGCGACATTCACAAGACAGCTGCAAAACCACAGAAACACCAGCATGTCAGAAACAAAGTCTATGCACGCCATGATGAAAAATAAATATAAAAGGATCAACTAACTAGCACTTAAAGAACCACCCAATGCATTCTTTCTTGGCACCTGAGGTTTAAAGAGCTTTAGAGAGTACTGAGCTGTAAAAATCCTATTAAATCTACTGAGAAATTGTAGTGCTTTGTGAATTTAAATATATATTCCTATGAACACATCTTCACAACAGCTGCTATGAAATAAGGCCTTTTTGGACAGAGCACAGATCAAGGTACAGTGTGTTATAGTTCTTCCTGTATAGAACTCTGCAGTGTGGTTGATCTTCAACAGCAGGACTGAGAACTCCTGTGTTACAATATATGTTTCAGCTGATCCGGTCTCCAGAGCACTATATAAAGTAGTTAATTTACCTGCTGTGTCTCACTGGTAGAACTTTATCTCTGTGTCCACACAGTCAAAGAAAAGGTCCCCGAGCTCCTGGCCCTCCACCTCCCCTCTCAGCATGGCTTCAATCTCCTGCAGACACTGTGACTCTAAGAAGCGCATAGTCTCCTGTAGAGACACTCCAGCATCCTGTCATAAAACACACACACACACACACATACACACATACACACACATACACACACATACACACACATACACACACATACACACACATACACACACATACACACACATATACACACACACGCATGCATAATTCAGTAACCAAAGACAGGGCCAAATAATCTCTTGGCTTTTTCTGCACACCAACAGCTTAAGCTCTGCTTCATCTGGTTTTGATTTGCTTCGAGAAATCATCAGGGCAAAGGGCAACTACCAAATATGCTCCAAGTTCAAACTTTTAAGTGACATTTCAAAATAATTTGAGCAAGGTTTCACGGGCTTAAAGATGAATCAGAGCGAATGTCTTTTTACAGACAGCCCCGGTGTTCCTTCTCACTTGAGAACAAAGCATTCCTGAGTTTCCGTGGAGTCTCCACACATTTTCTTCTCCTTTAACCTCACCGGATTTGACTCCGTGGTAGCCAATGCTGCCTGGTGAGCTTTGTAGAGCTCATGCTTCCTGTCCACCTTGCTCTGGAATCGAGGCTGTGTCCTTACAGGATCGTCTGGGCCATACTGTGGAGACACCACCATAGTGACCGGACTCATGCTCTCCGAGAAGATAAATGGCTTGAAAACAGACCTGTGAGATTAGAAGTACGATAGTAAAACATATATTAAGACCCTGAGAAGTCCACTGAAAAGGGTATGTGCGCATGTGATCAAGTTGTGAGCTCTTAGGGAATCTCTAGAATCTTTGTAACAACAACTATTATTCATTATTAACCCTGTTGCATTAAGTTTGTATTGTATCCCTTTAAATGAGTTACCTGGAAGGGTCAGGCGTGGCAGTGAAGAAGTGGACACAGGGCATGCTGGCATCTCGCGGAAGGATGGACACCATGCTACCTGTGGTGCGGAAACCTTCAGAATCCATGCAGATTCCACTGGGCTTGTCCCTCAGGATGTCCATCATTACCTCCGCTGTCACAGAGCCTGTAGTGCACAAGAAAAACACCCAACGCATACACACAGGGAATAAGTGGTAAGAGTGGAATGGTTTTTTGTACATTTTGTCCTTTATTCAGTCATTATCTCACTACCTCTGCTATATAACCCTGAGAAAACAAATTAAAACTAATCCTGAATAACAGATATTTCGTTCAGGAACACAGCAAATATGTGTTAGTACTGAATCATGCTGCATTCATTTTTAGTCACACTGATGCAATTCAATTTTGTTTCAAATGCATATTTTGATCATAATCTATACAGTTAGGATACAGCTCACTCACCATCATGATCCTGAAGCAGGGCAGTGCCTCCCTTGTAGCGCTGCTTGGCTAGTTCCATCCTGGCAGGAGGGTTGTCTGGACTAAAGGCAGCAGTGAAGCTAAACTCCCCCTCCCCGTTCCACCACCCCTGAGACTGGGCCACACTGCGCAGCTCCGGATGCTCAGCAAAGATCTCCGTGCCTATCGTCAGCTGGTTGGAGATATTCTTAACTCCCTCTGACAGAGCAAAATGAGGTCAGTAAATGTTATGAAATGCATCATGCAAAAACGCACCAATCACTCTATATGCACTGCCCTTGTTTTAATATGTTACATTCGTCAATTTGAGTTTACTGTATTTAAGACAATTTTATTTTACAATAGCAATTATAGGAATCTTTTTGAAAGTACTATTTAGGAATGTAGGAATGTTAGTCCTTTGTTGTGTTCTTAGCACTTAAATCGTTCTGGTGTATTTAGAGCAAGATTTTCAATAGGTGAACTATTTGAAAATCATTATTTGGGCAAAATCCACTGTTCATACCAAGCAAGACACTGTGATGAACAGGAGGCTGAGTGTTGTGTTATTGATAGTAAAAAGCTGTTTTATATGAACAAATCCTTTTTCATTACTTAATTGAAACAACACAAATTTCCAAAGAAATTAAGCTGCCTACAAACTTAGGACAGGGACTGGAACTGACCCATATCTCATATCAGTAGAACATCTGAGAACTGGTTTCCCTTCCTGACCTTCTGAAAATCTGACATATTATTGTCGCACTCTTGGCCCATATGGAGAGAAGAGATGCACACGGAGTCCATAAAGCTAATGCAAAACCGCAAAAAACATGAATTACTTTGGACTCTGACCTGTAAACTTCTGAGCAGCCCACAGTTTCCCAGCAGTCTCCAGGACCCAGGCCTCCTGCCGGTCAACAAGCATGAAGGTGTTGTGGTAGCTGAAGTGTTCGGGGTCCTCCCTGCAGGCCCCTCCTTGGCCATGTTGCTCCAGCAGCTCAGTTATGACTTGCAGAGCAGCCCATGCACTGTCCCCCCGCTCCAGACCCAACCTAACCACACAAAATAAACCACACTTATACACTCCTCACAAAGTCAGCCTAATCAAACCACACCACAAAGTTTAGGCCCTTCACCAGACCGGCTGGAGAGTTTACTACATAACCTGCAGCACACTGAGTGATAGTCTGACCGATATGAACATTTTGTGATTAATACAGATGTTAAGGGGTTAAAATTTCAAATAATCAGTAATACCTGTCAGTATCATCAGTGATTTAATATACATGTATGCAAAATACACATCCTTTACAGGGAAGACACTTAAATATGGCAAAATATATTTCTGCCATCTGTTACACTCAGCAAATAAACACTTATTGGGCATTAAAATGTGCTGCTTTCTGCAGAGGATGTGCACTTATTCTCACAGAAAATCAAAACATATCTTTTGACCAGGGGAGACCAAATGGTTTCTCTATAAATCCATCTTCAGAGAATAAAGCCAAAGCAAAAGTAGTATATGGACACATGGCTTGGCAGGACTCACCGCACCAGGTCCATGCCTAGCAGAGTCTCCTCCTGACCCACAGGCTCACGGGTCCAAACCGCCTCATTTCCGATACACACCCCATGTTCATTAGCCCCCATCTCAGCCCCCCAAAGCCAGGCAGGCCTGCTCAGCACCACGGCATAGGTGTTCTCTACCTGTGGGATTGAGATGTATGTGCACTGGAAGGAAAAAGAAAAGCATCTTTAAAGGAATACTCCTTGAAAAACACTGGTATTATAAGCCAATGTGCAGATTCTTCCACTGAAAATGTGTTTAGGAGGGTTTTCTTTTAGAGAATTTATAGTCAGTGGTAAATTACAGTATAATACAGAAGACAAAAGACTAAAAAATGCAAGAATGCTCCTTCATTATTTATGTCACTATTATGTGCTATAAAGGACATCTTTGAACCACTGTTAATGTAAACTACTTTTATTTATTTATGCATAGTATGTCCATACTATACATATACAGACTACAGAACATTTTCAGAGTATTGTCTGAAGAGTTTTATTTTGACTTGATATTTTGCACTGTTCTTGTCTTTGTGTCTCTGTGTGACTGTGCAGTTTTCTCTGGGCAATTTTCTCCGGGATCCATAATAGTTTTCTGATACTGATTAAGTGTTCTACTGTCCAGCCTTGGTTCAGTACTTCCAGATGGATTCTTCCAACTGCCCATTCTTTTTTAGCATTCAGTGAGCAGAAAGAAGCGACGGTGCCAAGTGCTCAACATGCTCAAAGTGTGAACACTTTTGTTTACAGATAAGAGTGCAAAGGTTAGTTAATGTTGGGTTAATGCATAAACCTGACTTTCTACACCACTAACCAGCCTGTGACAGAGTAAACAACATCCAGATCATTTCTTTCAACATGTCCTGGAGATATTTCCATTGCATAGGTTGTAAGTAAAAGTGTGTGCATAAGAATGCATTTTTGCAAATTACAGCATGTTTTGCCATTTACCTCCACTATGGCTCCAGAAGCATGTGATGCGGCAGGATAGTAAACCACTTCTTGTACCTCATCCCTTGGCCGGTCCGAATTCTTACCAAATAAGACATGATTATATTTCGAGCCAGGCGGCAGAGACACAAAACAGTCACATGACCGGGGTGGTTCAGCCATCCTGAAATAAGTCAATGGACCAAACTAAGTTACACAAGACGAAAGAGAACATCCAAGAGAAACAGATACACAGAATGCCTATGTTTTAATACACGGTTCTTAAACAGACATCCGGCCCAGCCCCCAGGGATCTGTTGTCTAATACACTGGAGAAAGGTCATAAAGGCCCCTGGGAGCATCTAAACATTAATCCCAGGTATGTTCGATTAGGGATGGCTCTAATGCTGAATCCTTAATGATTCCCTACAGGGCACCACACAGGTCCTGATATACACGATATGGACAAAAGTATTGGGACACACCTGTTTTACAGGGTTTGGGCTAGGCTCTTTACTTCCAGTGAGGGACAATCTTAATGCTTCAGCATAAGCAACATCAGTGCATGACTCTTGTGAGAAAAGAGGAAGCTGTTACAGCTGCAAAAGGGGGAACAACTCCATATTATAATCTCTGGATTTGAATGTGACGTCATTAACGTTAATATAGTGCTTGCACAATTACGGATGGCACTAGCACTGAATCCCAAATGACTCCCTACAAGGCACCACACAGGTCCTGATATGACAGCTTCAACACCAGGGAGCCATCAGTACAGGGCTGGTCAACAAGAGCAGCCTATTGTTTGGGTGATTTATTTCATTTAATTCCGTGCAGGGTGATTTTTATCTATGAAATACGATCAGATGCAAGAAAATACATATATAAAAAATAAACAAATAAGCTCACCTTCACGAAATCATTTAAATGATAAACATATAGATGAATGAATAACAAGTAACCAAATAAATAAGCTTTTAAAAACAATAAATAATAACATTAAAAAATTAGCTCAGCTTCCTTGAAGAAATCCTTTAAATAATCAGTGAAATAAAGAGCTGAATGGATTGTGAGACTAATCTCTGCTCGGAGGTGCCGACAGGGTGTGGGCGACCGTTAGTCTCTTCACTTCTCCAGAAAAGTGCTCTTTATACTCTCCAGTTAAGCGGGATTTAAATTAAAACTTTGTCCGGCTTCAAAGTTTAATGTAATATGTATCAAATCAGCTAAATCAGACTGTTGTTCTGTACAGACGAGGACGCGTGTGTGTGTGCGTGCTCCTCAGAGATTAGGCAGCAGTGTTAACATTAAATCCCACTCAGTGCTGAAGAGAGACAGACCGGCTAGGGCTTAACGCCTCCATGTCCCTCAGACACAGGCCCTTTGGTGGATGACAGAACCCAAACGAAGTATCCTCACTTACAGGAATCAAATAAAGAGTCTGACAGTGCCATATTTTTTACATGACAGTTTATAAACGGCCTGTCTCTCTCAACGATTCAGCACCTGCATCACATTCTCACAAAGAATTCCTCCAAAAACATATCTATACACACATGACACCCATACCATACCATTCCCCTGATCTCTGGCTTGCCTCCTGTGATTATCCGGCACAGTTATGCATAAAATTAATAAAGTTATTACCTTTTAAAGCTCCAAAACCGGCCAGCAAGCCTGTCCAAGGCAGGGCTCTGTCTGGGAACCTGCTCCGGAGGCTCTGTCAAAATAAAAGTCGTCTTGGCTGTGGAAAGTAAGGGGTCAATAGTGATAGTTAATGGTTAAGGTAAAAATTGCAATATAAGGCTAATATGATTTTTAATTAAAGGCACGGATTTTGGAAGTGGTTGGTCTATGACCGACCACTGAAAACACTAGTTTTATGTATCCTCACTTATTATGTTAACTTCACACTTATTATAAGAAATAATAGTTCTTGTGGACAGGGATGAATAAGGATGTATATTAATAAATGGGTACCAATGTCTTCCAGGAACAACCAATGCATGTGTGCTCCATGGAGACTCTTAATAGAGGACCTGTGGCACCAACCATCATAAAGAAAGATGATGACATTCTCAGCATTACAAATCCATCTGCAGAGACTACAGATAGTTTATTGCAAAAATGATCCTCTTTTTGGGTTTCTAGCGCAAGCTGTAAGGATCGACCAAAAGGGATGAATGGAGCAGACAGTGGTGGAGACAATGGAGAAAAAAATGAAGTGTTTCTTGAAAGAACGAGGGAAATAGTCTTCCGTGATATAAAAAAATGGATGTCCTCAAAGATGGTGGTGAAAAAAACCCATCTAAGATAAAAGCCCTTCCAAAGATGACAAGCTGGATCTGGAGTACCATTAAACTCCTCAAACGAGTCTACTGAAATTCAATCATGATGCATGTTCACAATGGATTTTTTTTTTCTTTCGGCCACATTAACTAATCCAGTTGACAGATGCTAAAAGTATTAAATCAGTTCGTTTAATTTTAAACTTGGAGGCCAGGGCAAGACTTGGTCATGATCCTCAAACCATGAATAGAGGGTCCAAGGTTTCCCTGCAGGACATTCTCCAGAACATTCTCACATTGCCACTGCCGGCTTTCGCGCTTTCCGTAGCGCGTCCCGGTGTCATCTCTTTCCAAGCTAAGCAACATACACAAGCATCTGACCATCCACTCAGTTGAAAAGAAAATGGGATTCATGGAGCAGGTGACCTTCTTCGATTCCCTCAATATCCAGTTCGGCTCTGGTCTTTACTCATTCGACTTAAGATTTGCAAAATAAAACGTTATACAGCCCCTAAAACAGGAGTATGAGTTATTAATCACTACATCATC
>JBBPCY010000156.1:11200698-11220170 GCA_037974405.1 Brachyalestes nurse | reverse complement strand
GAGCTGGTAGTAACAGTACATCCTTCTAAACGCAGGCTGAATTGTGAAAGCTGTTGTGTACTGGTTTTTGGGCCAATAAGTAATATCTCTGTCTTATCTAAAATGGTTTGCTCTCTAAAGGGAACTGAAACTCAAATTGAGCAAGAACAGTCGGAGGGGGTTTGCATGGTTCATTCAGCCACAACCGCTGTGTGGGCACTTCCTGTTTGTAGGGTGATCTCTGAATTACAAGATATGGTACAATCATGGCTGTTTTCTGGGGCATGAAAGCTTAGATTGGATGATTGAGGCTAATTTACACTGTACTGCTTTCTTGACAAGTGACTGGATGGACGGACGAGTGTGGGTCGAAAAGCACAAAGGGCGGGAGGAGCTGACTCTTTCTAAACTATTCTACTCCAGGTCATTTGTTGTATGCGCTGTGAACTTAAATGATAAACAGACATATGATTTTCACGTAAAGGGCTCATATCTGTACATTTCTTTGGCTAAACCTAGACAATCTGAGTGGAAGAGGTAGGACATTTTGTTCTTGTATGTATTATCACACAGGACTGGGTTCAGCCCCATGTTGGGCATAACGGTATTGCAAACACATGTATCTACACAGGCAATAAATCATGATCACCGACCTATCACTGTGATGGCCAGCTTAATGGACGACCCAGCTCTGTTTGAACTATCAATCCCTATCTGGACTAACTTCATCAAATCTGGACAGTGAACTTCATCAAATCTGGTCACAGTTCTGAGATATGAACATGCCCCATATCCCGACATGCTGGCATCAGCAAAATGGTGTAACTCATATTGCTGGACATCTTTAAACATTGATGGCACATAACGCGGTATCTTTACCAAAGACAAGTTAGGGAGGTCTCGTAGCCAAGCTTCCCAATGCGGCCTGAGGTCATCAGGAAGTGGTTTGTCTCAGCTTATCTTGTCAGTACACATACGCTGTAAGATCCCCTTCCCAACTAAAATTAAGGGAGCGACGAATTCAAGAGGATCAAAAATGGAAGCAACTGTAGACAGCGCTCCTCTTCTAGTGAAAGGATTTTCCTTTACTAGTACTCTAAAATTGAACTCTTCAGAAGCTACGGACCAATGAACTCCTAATGCCCTTTCTATTTTAGGTTCTCCTAGGGCCAAATCAAATTCAGTTGCACCTTCAGTACACTCCTCCTTTGGGATTGTGGTAATTACCCTCTTGCTGTTGGTGATGAATTTGTGCAAGTGGAGTTTCCCAATATTGCAGAGATCCCTGGCTCCCTTCACCAGCTGGATGGCCTCTGCTTCCGTGTCCACACTTGCCAAGCCATCATCAACGTAAAAATTACGCTAAATACACCTCACTGTGTCTTGATTAAATTTGCCTTCACCTTGTTTGGCGAGGTATTTAAGCCCAAAGTTCGCACATCCAGGTGAGGAGGCAGCTCCAAACAAGTGGACCTTCATGCGAAAAACTGATGGTGGAGCGTCCATGTTGCCCTCTTCCCACCACAAGAACCTGAGGTAGTCACAATCCTTTGGGACAACATAAAACTGATGGAACATACGCTCCACATCACATGATTGCTACCTTCCCTTTCTGGAGGCGACACAAGACTCCAACAAGGTTATTTGTGAAATCGGGCCCAGTCAACAGATTCTCATTCAGAGGAGTATTCTGAAGCCTTGCAGAGCAATCAAAGACAACACAGATTTTTCCTGGCTTTTGTGGGTTATAAACCCCATGGTGAGGGATATTGTCACGGTGAGACCCGATCGAATTTGAGGAAAGAAGGCACTGGAGTGGATATCCATAATATCAACTAAGGTTTATTAACACAAAACAGGGCAAAACGAAACCAGGCATGGGGGCCAGAGACAGAGAAGAAAGGAGAGGGAGACAAAGGCGATAACAGACTTGAAACAGTTAGAAGGTAAGTATCAACAGACTGTGAATAATGCTCCACACCACACCTGAGGACTGACCGTCTTAAATACCAAGACTAATCAGAGACCATGACAAGCTTCAGGTGTGGGTGGAGCACCGTTTGTGATTCCACAGTGACCCCCCCGCGGTTGCAAAGTGGAACCGTGACAGATATACCATGATGGTTGATTGCTTCACTCTTTCTTAAGACTTGAGGACAGTTATAGCCTATTAACAAACCTATCTCACAATCAAGTGCAGGAGCCATTTCATCTACCAGAAGTGAGGCCAGTTCTTAGCAGTTTCACAAGTGGGTATATGAGATCTATTTGCAGTTATATAGTGTCTTGTATAGGTCGTTGGAGGTTGAATTTTCATTTTAATGCCTCTTACTTGTAGTCCATTCAATTTGTGACTGGACACGACCTTCGTCTTGGAAGTTATTGTAGAATCTTGAGTTTGACTGATGTCTCAGCTGTGTCCTTTAACATAAAAGTGGTGTCACTTTGGGTATCGAGTAAGGTGTACACTAAAATCTCCTTCCCTGGTTCCGCTATAGTTGAAACATATACTGGAATGATAGATGAAGTATAAGTGCCATTCCTTTCTCGAATCACTCTGTTGGAAGTCATAGGTGTAGGCTCTTGTATCCTCTGTAAATCAGTTATTCTGTCTTGATTAATCCTTGACTGATCTTGACTGATTCTATCTCTTTGTCTTGGACCTTTATTTGCCCTATCCTGGTGTAAGCATATTGGATGATACTTGTCACATTTTTCACACACACTTCTAGAGGTGCAGCCCTTAGATTTTAAGACTGTTCCTGTAACTAATGACTGTAAGACTGTATCTGTAACTAATTACTGTAAGACTGTCCCTGTAACTAATGACTGTAAGTCTGTCTCTGTAACTAATGACTGTAAGACTGTCTCTGTAACTAATGACTGTAAGACTGTATCTGTAACTAATTACTGTAAGACTGTCCCTGTAACTAATGACTGTAAGACTGTCTCTGTAACTATTGACTGTAAGACTGTCCCTGAAATGAATGACTGTAAGACTGTCCCTAAAATGAATGACTAACTATGGGAAGAAGGCCTAGGGGTGCTGGCGATATCTTTTTAAATTATGTGAAGCATAACGAGCTTTACACTGAGTCTTTATTGAGTCATACCTAACTTTGATATTAACGTTAGCGCCAATAATTAACTCTAGAAAACAAACACAAAGTTATGGGGTACATGGGGTATCTGTTAATGTTTTATCAAATAACAGTTTGAGCCTGCAGCATGTTGTGTTGCTCCATGTTGTGTCTTCGTATGTGTGTGTATTTATACGCTTTCTTTATTTTCAACAGTTTTTCCACTCAATGTAGTATTAATAACATTATGTGCAATATTGTGCAATGTTCTTATTGGGTGTTAACATTATGTGCAATATCTTATGTCTTACCACCTGCAATATCATGTGACAGTTTCTAAATGTGGAATAATTTCATTATGCAATAGTCTTCATGTTACTTTTTACTTAATATCCCTACTGGATGCCCCTCATGTGTAACAGTAACTGTACATTCAGCCTGTTAATGATGCTAACAGACCTATTAACTGTTATTCTGATACTGCTTTTTTATATTCAATAGCTTTGTAGACCTTTTAATCAACTTATGACTGTGTGCAACATAGGGTTTCACATGACACATGCCTCAATGAAAATGAAATGTATTTGTTAAATAATGTCACGTTGATATTCACTGGCAACTTCGAATGTATCTCTGTGCAGTGCATTGAGTTAGTAGTGATTACTTTGTAATATAATCAGTCACTGAATGGTAATGAATCAACTATAGCATGGGGTTTTGTTTTAAAATTTTTTTGTTTAAATTAAAATGTAGTCATTGACAGTGTAACTAATTAGTCAGATGTTACCTCACTGTAACAAATTGCTGTAAAAATTACAGCAATATTTTACAGCAGTGGGCTGTTTTTTCAATAATACAGCAAATTGCTGTAAGCGGCAAAGCATTCTAGGGTCACGCGGTCCTTTGATTCAGATTTACAGGATATTGCTGTAAATTTCAAATCTACAGAGGCGGGATCTTCAATTCAACCAATGAGCTCCTAGCTCTCAGGACCACAGAACAATAACACAAGACGTGCTGCTCTGAACTATGTGCTCGGAGAGAAGGTAAATGGAGCAGCATGTTCAGGTTATAGACTTAAGATTTTCAAAATAAAACGTTATACAGCCCCTAAAACAGGAGTATGAGTTATTAATCACTACATCATCTGTGCTTCAGGGGGGACGGAGCGAGGTATGAGGGGGTACGGATCAGGTCTGGGGGGGGACGTGTCTGCGCCCCTGTTTCCAGGCATTGCTAGGCACAGCTCAAGCTAAATTCACAAATTGGTGGATTAGAGTATCTAGTAAATTCATCATATTAATATGGTGTATATGCGTGTAAATTTAGTTCATAGTTAGAAGAATGTGCTAAATGATAAAAGTGTTCTTCCAGCAAGACAATAAATGAATGCTAAAAAAATTTGTATATACAGTGGTAATGGACAATTACTGCCAAAGGTGCTTTATGCTTCTTGACCTTTGGTTGACCTCTAAAGATATTTCATAGTAGACGCCATGCTTGTTTATGTGATTTGTGATGTTCTACAGTTTATGGTAGGGGCAGCTGCACAAATTAGATGGGCAGCTGCACAAATTAGATGGACAGATTTTTGTGAAGAATGTCTCTCCAGAAAAGGAGTTGTCTTTACTCTGTACGACTACTAGGAACGACTAAATAAGAATCAGTGATGACACCAACTTTGTTCCATCCTGCAGACTGCATACTTGTTTGTGATGGGAACCCTCCTTGCAAAAGAGCATAAACCACAACCTTACAACCAACAGAGAGTGCTCAGTGTTTCCTCCCCCCACTCTGGTTTGAGTAGAGATTTTTTCTACACAGTATAATTAAGCTTGCCTGCTATCAGTAGTTTGACTTATGACACAGACATATGATTCAGATAAAAATAAATAGTTTAAACTAGTTCGGCAGATTAATGCAAATTTGGCATTAACTCGTCATCCAGTGAAACATTTTAATAGCTCCTCAAGATATTAAAATGTTAAGTCAAAGGTTTGTAATGTAAAGAAGTTCATCTTTGATAAGGCTCTTATTTTTACGATATTAATATTGCATTCAACTGCAGCAGCATTAGTGAGCTCACATACTTGAAAGAGATGATGGACCTCCTTCACACTGGAGAACCCAGTCCCACTGCTCTACAGCTTATCGCTGTAATTTATACGCCTCTGACTGGTGTTTAATACTGGTTAGATTCATGTGCTACTGCTATCAAGCTTCCCATCCTACTGTCAGTTCTTTTCTATAATGAACATGCCAGCTGTGACTCAT
Organism: Brachyalestes nurse; assembly: GCA_037974405.1. Classification (NCBI taxonomy): domain Eukaryota; kingdom Metazoa; phylum Chordata; class Actinopteri; order Characiformes; family Alestidae; genus Brachyalestes; species Brachyalestes nurse. The sequence continues at coordinate 11,214,837 of JBBPCY010000156.1, read as the reverse complement.
CTGTGCCAGCAGCAGACACACCGGCTGAATTCAATAGTTGGAAGTGCTGGCTGGATACCTTTGGAAATATAATGTATACTTTGAATGATATTTATATTCTGGCTAGTGAAGTTCAGTGGTGTGTATTAATATAATCTATATGCATGTACTTTCCATGTTGAAACCTTTTTCCATTCCAATGAAGTAGATTGTAGAGCTGATGTCCAACAGCAAACAAAATCGTTAAATGAAAGAACTAAAAGCCCATTCGCTCATAGTTAGAATGATGTACTATATGTTAAAAGTGCTCTTCCAGCAAGACAATAAATGAATAATGAATAAATATAAGTGATTTTGTATATAGAGTAGAATTAAGCTTGGCTGATATCAGTAGCTTGACTTTCTTGTTACACGAACTCTATATGGACAAAAGTATTGGAACGTCTATTACACTGAACTCATCCAACCATGTCTTTGTGCGCTGGGGCACAGTCATGCTGGAATAGAAAAGGTTCTTGCCCAGCCATGTTCACAAAGTTGGAGGCATGGCGTTGTCCAAAATGTCTTGGTATGCTGAAGCATTAAGATTACCCTTCACTTGAATTGAAAATTCAGTTGAATTTAAAAATTAAGAGGGGTGTCCCAATACTTTTGCCCATATAGTGTATATGATAAAGCCTAGTTTTTTTTTTGCCGTTTACTCATCCGCCAGTGCTGTATTGAGTGTCTACAATATATGCGGAATATATTGGAATCAAGATCACTCAAAAGATAAGAAACACCAACAGAAAACAACAGAAACAGAGGGATAGAGAAGTCCAGGTGGAAGAGTGTTGGGGAGATCCCAGAGAAACAGCTGCAGTAAGAGATCAATCCTCGGAGATCTTATATTCGCATGTCTCAGATGATGAAGAAGAGGGCAACAAAACACTTTTTGGCTAAATTTGCAAGAAACACGCTCAATTCTTTATCATCTATCTTGTGATTTTTTTCTTACTTGATTGATTTTTTTAAAAAACAAAGGTCAGTTTCCACAATGTTCAAAGTACAAGACACAGTACCTCCGGTTTAGTTGGTTTCCACTTTTTTTTTACCCAATTTGACAATACCAGTCACCCCAAGACTTGATTGTAATGATGAACAGACTAATAGAAATGGTCCAAATAAACTAGGAAATAAAACCTTTTTTCATTAACTTATACTGAAAGTTCAGAATGTTTTGACCTTTTCCTGTATGGTCAATATTTAGAGACACAAGGTTTTGTTCCAGTAGGTAATAGTAGTCAGGGACAGAAACCACATAAGCAAGTTGAAGGTAGCATATATAAGCATGTAATTTGCGCAGGGCTAATTGATAGGGTATAAACTTCTAAACAAACAAAAAAACCCTACAAACCAAGGTGTGTACCTTGACCGACCAACCAGGTAAAAAAATGTATTTGTAAATTAGGTTTAAAGGGAAAAAAAAATCTCATTTTAAGCAGATGTAAATAATGTTATGTGGTTTCTGTTGGTCCTACTCATGCTACAATGGAAATGTACTCCCAATGTTATATAGAAATTAAACTAAAAATCTCACCCACCAGACCTGCAAACCAAAGCTAAAGCAATTCACACAATCATGACAAAGTGTTTTTATTTAGAAATTCACAGTTTCTATTGGCACTACATTTTTTGTAGTTACAGTTGTTCCTGTTCCCCCCCCCCCAAAAAAGAAAAAAAAAATACTGTGCAGCTCGTCCTCACAGATTATCTGGTGTTTATTTGGTGCCATCTACTGGCTGATTTCACTCAGGAGCCTATGGCCACTAGAGGACACCAGAGTGAAGAAAAACACGGGGGAGAAGAAGCACTTGAACAAAGCGTAAGGAAGGGAAAAATAATAATAATAATAATAAAAAAAAATAGAACAAAAAATAAAAAAGAAAACCAAAGGCATAAAGAGTACTCCAAAGTGCTGAGAGAGAAACTACATCACACATAGACGCAGGTCTCTGATCACTGGGTTACAGGACAGGTTAATCTCCAAATATTCTTTTTTTTAATCATCTTCTCCTTCCACACTGTTCAAAACATCCATATGCACGCAAAACACAAATTACACAAACATTTTCATACACAATGAGAAAGAGATCATGATTGAGAGAGAGAGACACACACACACACACACAGCATTAAAACCCCCCCACCCCTCCGTCCAAATATGGAATTACTCTCAGGACAATCCTAATCTTTCCCTTTAATTCCCCCCCCCAAAAAAAAGGAATTCACATTTCTTATCCTTAGAGAGAGCTTAGGGTTCAGAGACAAGCAGAATGGAGGAGTGAATATAAATGACAATGATGGGTTGGTTAAAAAACATGCTACATGTAAACAGTTTCTATTTAACAGAATAAAACTACAGTGGGACAAAGAGTGGTCCAGTGAGTGCAGACACATACACAAACGCACATTAATATTTATGAAAGTGATCAACTGAGAGAGAAGGAGAAATAGAGAAAGAGAGACAGCAGCAGGTACAATCCCAAGGGATGTTTCATTTATAGGGACGCGTGTAGGAATGAGCGAGATACGTGTGTTCCAAGGAGGTCTCACGCATACACCAAACTTTGAGCAGAGCTCTAGTATTCTTTTAAACGGCCACCAATAAGACATGAACTCATCAGAACAGACCCATTAACAAAAAAGGAAAGAGATTCATTCGTTTCGGTTCCTACGACGGAACCAGGCGCACTTTCGTTAACCAATATCTGACGTCTGGCCGGTCGCTTCAGAAACTATTAGGAGATAAAGATCATTAATAAATGAGAATGAAATGTAAAGTAGGTGGCGTTTGGCTAGCACTCAGACTCCAGCTTTCTCCGTTTTACATCAAGTGAGTAACACCGTAGGGAGTATTGGTACCATTTCATGTTCCATTGCTAAGTTATATGTCGAAGTGTGCGCGCATGAGGGTGTGCGCATGTGCGTGTTCTTCAATAAATATCGACGAGACGCCACACGAACACTGGAAGGGCTAAAACACCCTGCTTGACCCATGATCTCGAACTCGAAACAGTCAAAAGTGACATTTAAATAAATAAATAGATAAATAAAACAGCAAACGCAGCGTCCACTGTAGAATCCCTGTGGGTGGACTATGCAGTATGTATGTATATACATGTAATATGAGTTTGTAAATGTTTTAGACTGGCCATCAGGCATAAACAACTATCTCGAATGTCGGCTCATGTAGTAAACAAACACAAAAATACAGAGTAAACAGTAAACATGTTTGAAAAAGCTAGAGTCTGACCACAGCAAAATGCCTAAAGGAAATTAGTGAATGCGCATATGACTGTGTGTTTATTATGCATGTGCTTTCTCTGCTTCTGGGTTCAGGCCCTGCCCGAACTTATTACAGTCATCATGTAAAAACACACAAAAGAAGGAAGGAAATGACACTTTAACAAGAGACTTTACAGGGTCCTGTCAGACACGAAAGAGAAAAGCGCGTGAAAAAACTAAATGGATCTGTTCTTCATTCAGTTCTGCTCATTGGAGTGAAGCATGGTAAAGTGCTGGACTGCCCTGGGCTATGATGATACCAACCACACAGACACACAAACACACAAACACACACACACTGTGGTCCCACCAAACAACCACCAGGAGCTACACATACACCCATGCAAAACTGGGGAGAGTGGATTTTAGTAAAAACAAACCTGTTACCCAACAACAGTGAGAACATCAAGGAACACAAGAAGAGGCAAACACTGACCATATTTAAAAATGTGGGAGAGTGTGAGAGGGGCAGTAGGAGGAGTCAGATAGAGAAAGAGACAGAAGGCAGCGACCTGAGGCCTGTGGTAGTGTGTTAGAAAGAGAGGAAAGTTGCTCCTCATGGTCTTTTCCTTGCACTGCTGTTATTCTCCTAAAAAAAGCTCAATTAACCCTCCCTTTCATCATTCTGGCCATGAGCAAGGACAAATATCTACTGATAAAGTCATGTACTGGTCCACTTGAGAAGAAAGGGACAATAGAACAAGCAAACAAAAACACAAAAAAATCTATTCCATTCATATTACTCAAAATGTTAGTCTTCTTTGTAAGCCCTCTGGGAAATAAATTTGGGATTTCTCTCCAAAAATGAAAGAAAACAAAAGACCCTTTACCTCCATCTGTGAACAGTTCATCAGAGTTCAATAACGGACAAATAAAGGCACATAAAAGAGGAGAGGATCTCAGAATGAAAGGAAAGTTATGTGTTAAAGGAAGGGGAGTGTGGGGTTGGGGTGCTGCAGTCTTGAGTTCCACTCTGCACTGAAGCGTATGCAGCGAAGTCTGGCTCTATAAACGCTGTGAGACAGATCAACAGACAGATCACACAGATCGAGAGTGAGAGATCTACTCTTTCCTTCTAGCTGACAACAACATAGAGGTGATTGAGTGGAGGAGTGAATTGCCTCTTTGACCGTCTGTACAGGTGTGTGATCTAAGTGTGTGATACAGTGCTGAAGGGGTGGTGGTCTTCAAACTCAAACACGACCAGTCACAGCTGTGTTCACTCCGAATGCCCCCACGCCGAGTTCCTGTTTCCCCTTCATCAGCTCCTGCAATGTTGGCATGACACCCGTCGTCACAGGAATGGTGGGGTGCAGAAACCCTGCCCCAAACTGCCCTCGAGACTGTGGCTGCTGCTGCTGCTTTTGCTGCTGTTCTATCATCTTCAAGTGCCGGCGCTTGAATGACCTCTTCTCCGTCCTGCTCTTGGCCGGTAAGGAGCTCGATGAGAGCTGACCATTACACTGGCTGATGCAGCAGGACTCTTCTGACACTGTAGACGAGGAAGAGGAGGAGCAGGACGTCGAGGAGGAGAATTCAGAGCCGCCCTCACACACCCCCTCTCTGGATGAGTAGGTGGACGCGCTGCCGTCGCAGACTGACGGCAAGAAATGAGGCACATTGACGCTGTCGCTCTTAGGGCCCCCGTTAGCGACCGTCTCCTCTGCAATGGAGGCCCTCAGAGTCTCTGCCTTCTCTCCACCTTTCGTTTTGCAGCGCTTCTTCTGCAAGAATAAAGATAGAAATAAAGAAGAAATGGTTTCATTTCAGTGCAGTTACAAACAAACACATATAAATCTAAATCTAAAGCTGCAGGAACCACCTTTATGCTGAGTGAGTACAGGGAGGATGAAGACACAGCAAAGTTCATTTAAATTAAAATACACTATCTACAACACTTCAAGATGAACCACTGACAACAGGAAGGTAATAAATCAATATAAGAGAGATTGTTCAGCCAAGAATCAATTACACAATTTTCCCCTTCGCCCCAACAAAAAGGTATGCCTGATGGCTTAAATCAGTTAAAACTAGAGCCAGTTTTCCACACCCCACTGGAAGTAAAGTGGCTAAGCCAACACCAAAACTTCCAATGGCTATTCTCCCCTGACTTTGAATTTCAGTCCAAGATTAGGCTTAAGCATGCCTGGGAAACCAGAACTAAGTGTATTAGCAAGGTGTTGGGCCATCACAAGTTGCCAGAACAGCTTCAGTGCACCTTAGTATAAATCCAATGCTGTACATCTATGAAACTGTACTGAAAAAGATGTCTTCCTCTCTTCCTCAAAAAGAAATATTTGATGGTGAGGTGGAAGAAGTACATAAACCAAGAGACTAAGATTGTTGATGAATGTATGAAGGACCAACATATAAGCATATGTTCATATTCTTATGTGCAGCATGTAACTGCTACTTGTTCTCTTGTAAAAAATGGAAGGAAGGATGAAGAAAAAAAAAAAGCTTTGTTGAAAGCAAATACTGCATATTCAAATTTTTATATGTGGACCCAGTGCTGATGTATGTTGACTGTTTTTTCTAATAAACACAAATGCAAAAAGGAAAGACAAACTTCATACATTAAACATGTGTTGTACATTTGGAGAAGTGGAAAATTGTGCAAATTTGATTTTTGTGTAAACCATCGCTTTAAGCAGGAAAAAAACATTACAACTGCACTACACTGATCAATACCAGAAATGAATGACAGGAATGAGGGCCGGAACAAAAAGGAAAAATGGAAGGAGAAGCTACGAGCAAGACCTAGTCCTGCTGAATCTTGTGTCCACACTTCTAAATTTCAGTCGGCTGAGAAGCGGTTCACTTCACGGTCAGTACGAAACACTAACAGCAGGAGCTGTGTTCCAAAACACTCACATTACATGCTGAATAAAGACACGGTGTGTTCTACATTACATTATTTATTAGTTATTAGTGTTTAATTATTATTTTTTTTTATTCAAGCCTTGTTTTGAATTTAAACTAACACTTAGAGCTTAAGTGTTAAGTGAGAGATTAAGTGAGTGGTTTGGAAGCCCCTGTCTCACTATAGTCATGTACACACAGCAGCCCACCACAGCAGGCAAAACAGACACTGTACCTTTTTCTCTGGAGAAAACCTTAGAGGTTCTACAATGTACAAGTCATCAGGACCTACTAAAGAGGGGAGAGAGGGGGCTGGGTTAAAGGAATGGTATGGCAACCATGAACACAAACAAGCATGACTGCACTTGCAAGTAGTAGAAGATTTTGTTTCAAAAGGCAAAAAACAAAACATTAAGACAACATTCAAAATTAGCAGATGGTTGTAGTTATTTAGCCTTGGGGAATATTTCTCAGGTAGAGGAAGCTTTAGAGGCTTGCAGGAATGCTTTAAGGCACTTTTCATGTCTCTTAGTTGGTACTACTTGCAAATGTCTAAACATGAGCCAGCCAAAAGCTTTAATTTAAACAAAAATTAATGGATGCAAACTGGTAGTGTGAAGAAGCTCCTGACCCCAAGGGCCAACATAAATCATAAATGTGTGCATGAACAAACACACACACACACACCCTTACCCTTTATGAGCACCAACAAAATGTCCTCACTGCAGATTTTCCCATTTTTGTATTATAAGGACATTTGAACCCGGAAAGATAAATGCAAGACCACACACGCTAAATAAATTCACACACAGCTAAATGTGAGCGGTCACGATGAAAAATAAAAATGCTGTTGGTGTCACATGCTTGACATGAAAAGCTATCCGGTTAACATCACATTTGTGCTGCAGCTCTATAAAGAGGTGAGAAAAGGGCTTTGGCTGCTAATGTCAACAGAACCGTTTCATCATGCTCTTACGGAGCAGTGCAAAGCCACATAAGCCTCAGTGCAAAATGACTGGTCTAACATAAAAACTCTTTACATGGAGACCTAAGAAGCTGCATAGCACATAGAAATGGGAGCAAACAATATATATATATATATATACATATTAAGGCAGGGTGATAAAATGTTTATGATTTAATTAATGTCCAGGTGGACCATTCCAAGTTTCAAAAGAATTTTGATGACATCAACTAGTAAATCTGAAAAAATTGTGGTGGAAATATTTTTAAAGCTTCCCCACTCGCAAAACTATACTTTTAAATCAGAGAGTTTTGAAAGGGTTGGTTTCCCAGACAGGGATTAAGCCTAGTCCTGTATTACGTAGCACTGTAAAAAGAGATTTTTCCATTAAAAAGAAAGGGTAGTCAAAGACTAGGCTTAATCCCTGTCTGGGAAACTGACACAGAATTACTTAGTTCATTTTTATACTAGGATTATCCGGTATAAATTCTATATCTTCTTAGCTAAGTTTGTAAGTACATTTTAGATTATAAAATGACCTTAGCTAAGGAAAACGGCACTCAGCTCATTACAGTGCGGTATCACTTGCTAGCAAGCACAAAAACGGATCAAACTTCTGTTTGGATATTGAATGTATTTATTTTTTATTTGTATTATTTTTTACTAAAAAAGTAAACTACATACATTTCCTACACTTACTATTTTTCATTATGTTGCGCTGATAAAAAGGAAAGCCTGTACACAGCCTGCTGGAGTCGCTGAGGAAGAGAAGGAAGTGCTCGGCAGGCCTGTTTATTGATGAATACTCATCACATACATATATAAAATACAGCGTTAGAAGTTAAATACATTTTGTATCTTCCCAAACAAAGGACACTTTTCCCTTTGATACAATTGCTGTAATAATTCAAAGTATTAGCAACAATTTGACAATTTTTTTTTAAATCAGCCTTTAAGCTTGAAATCATGATTTGACTTTTATTGTGATAATTACTGACTGCTGATTTTTTTGGGATAACATGTTTAGCCATATCGCCCAGCCCTAATACATATACATAATGCTTGCTTTGAAGGTGTTAGACACTGATGCTGCTCTGAATATTATGTTACAGGTATATGGCAGGAGATGAAGAACTGGGTGGCTCATGAGAATGAGTGTGAGAGAGATTCTGGTTACAGGATTCTTAAATGAGAATCTTACCTTCTGAGGTAGGCAGCTGAAATGACTTGGAGCGAACAAGAGGGCATGAAACCCTCCGCTTCAAACTCATATCATCATATGAGGAGAAACACCTGGGAGAGAGAGAGACAGAGAATGAAAAAGAAAGAAACAAAGCAAGCAAGAAAGAAAAAGGAAAGTGAAAAGAGGAAAACGAAGACCAAACAATGCAATGCTTGAGGGTAAGGTGGGTGCCAGTCTGTAAGAGTATACAGTAAACCCCCAGTTTAACGTGGACCAGGAGTCACAGATTCAGTCACACAGATTTTCTTTAGAGAACCAAACTCATAATTTCATGTGGAAATCCCCACAATAACGTGGAAACTGCAAATATCCTCAGCCTTTTTTTTTGTGGCAATAAATCTATTTTTCTGGATGTTTTCACATTAGGGGATTCAGGGCATGCTGTAGCCGACCTGGAAGCACTTTTTTCGAATTCCACACCAGGGTTGAGCCCCTGCGCTCCAAGCACGATTTCTCTGCAGTGCAAGCACTTAGACACTTCAAACTCCACATTTCGATTGATCTCCAGGAGACCTTTCCAATGAGCCCTCATTTGTATTTTTAGCTCGAGTAGATCAGGAGTTATTCCCCGAAAACCGTTCACCTCGCCACCGTGTCTCAATATTTTTGACCAGCGACCTTTCGAGTTGCATATCTCGGCGGGGAATTTAAATTAAAAAGAGGCGAATATGGATTTACCTTTACATTTTCTTTTAGGGTAATGCATTAAACTGAGTTTAAACTGAAATTAGTGTTCTGGGAGCATATTTGGGGGCATATTCAGGGTTTACACTATAAAAATAGGCATTTTTAGGCAACGCGGTTTTACAATATATGCGGGTGCTCTTGGAATGTAACCCCTGTGAAAAGCGGGGGATTACTGTATAACTACACTCCTTAACATAAGAATATAGGTATAATATTGCACCTGGATTGTGTGTGTGCATGTGTGTGTGTTGTACCTCTTTGGGCTGGGGTAGTGGTTGCTCACAGGGATGGCTGTATTCTTGTTGTGATTGGAGGAGCTGCAACAGCACTGCATACACAGCAGCAGACCAAGAGCCAGACACAACACCAGAGATACCACCAGATAACTTTGTCTGTCTGACACCTGTAACAAAAATATACACACAGACAGCAACTTGGTCACATGTAAATGAATGGCTCCATATAGAGAATGTTTGAGTTGAGTAAGGTGTAGTAACGTGTAAATGTGTTTACATACTTCTTTCTGTAACTGGTTCACAGTGGCAGACAGGTTAAGCATGAGCTTGGTGATATTCTCCAGTTGGCTCTGTAGCATCTGGATGGAATCTGTTTGTTTTTGATCCTGCAAGAGAGAATGCACACAGCCTTCTTAACCTGAAAGCACACTTGTCTACAACTTCTGTTGTTAAGCACTTACTTGAGATGTTAGTAGTACACATATACATGAGCGCTTCTACTGACCTGCTCTTCTGCGATTCTGGAGGTGTTCTGCAGTTTAATGATGGTCTTATTGAAGGCCCTCTGCATCTCCTCCATCTGTTTACGGTACCTAAGGGACAGCAATACAGGACAGAGAAGTACACAACCAATGAGCCAGACTTTAAAGAAACGCTGTATACCTGTTTATATTTATGGCAATAAGGTATATTTGAGCAATCATGACTGTATGACTTCCTCTTGAATATAAGATATGTATACTGTGCAAAACATTAGTATGCATAAGGCAGCATGTGATTTTTGCATGTGGTCTAAGGGACATATGAAATGTATAATAATAAAAGATATGTTTGAGATCCACGGCTATTAGAGATGAGCTTTTATAAAGGACACATGCACTTTTCTTTTCAGTGCAAAAAGACAAGAGATTTCAGGTGTATCAATGTGTGTCAATCTATAAAGAAAATGTGTTCTAACGTGTTTAGATGCACAATACATACAGTAAATTTGATCCATGCACTTGAGACGTATTGAGACTCAATACTAAAAATGAGTATGTTCAGGATAGGAAGCGTGAGATTGTGCATATATAATTTGAGATTTTATGTGAGACTTAATTTATTTGTGACTAAAAGCTTGTCTCTACTTAAATAACATTGTGCACTGAAAATGAAAGGTGGGTAAGCATGAAGAATTGAGATACTGTGTACATGTATTTGTGTTACCTCTGGCTGAGCTCCTCCAGGTATCTGCTGCTGAGGGACATGTTCATTTCCAGGGCTTTGATCCTGTTATTGAGCCTCATGAACACAGACTCCTTCTGGTTGGAACCGTGTACTTGGTTGCCGTTGGCGTTGCCATGGCTCAGCTCAGATAAGTTCTGAGGTTCGGCATAAAAGTCTGTAGCTGTTCGCTGAGCGCCACTCTGGCTGGCCGGCACACTGAGGAGGATGTCCTCCACCTCCTCCTCTTGGGGAGTTAAGGGTGGGACCTCAACAGTCTCAGTTTTATGTTGGAGGTCCTCAGACCTCGCGAATCGATTCGGATCAGTAGCTTCAGGACCAGGTGTAGGGAGTTCGGTGGGAGGGGGGATTTCTGCGGGCCGTGTTGGCGTGGGGAGGGGCTGGAGTGGCTGTTCTTTGGTTGGCACAGTGAGTCCTACTTTGTCTGTTACGTGGCTGAGGAACTCCGAGGTGGGAGTGAGCATAGAGAAGGAAATAGGGTTGAGAGAGCTGCTGCTGGTGCTCTCTGGGAGTTGCTCAAGGTACTGGGGTTTGGAATCCTGTAGATCATCTGTAAGAGGCGGCGTCTCGGAAACATCCTTGGTGGGGGTGGTCCCAGATAGTGAGATGTCAGAGAAGCTGTGGGGGCTGATGGGTGAAGTGTGGCTGGGCTCCAGCAAGATGACATCAGGGGACAGTTCCACAATGGGCTCTGGAATGTAAGCGGGTGCCGGGATTGTGTCAGTTGGCGCAATCTTCTCATCATGAGGGGCCTGGGTGGTCCGCTCGGTTTCCGAAATCTTCTCAGAAGTTGGTGCGGAAGCTTGGGTGGGAGTGGGATCAGGGCCGGTTGTATGCGTTTGAGTGTGTTTGCTGGTTTGTGCATTCCGTTCCCGACGCAGGCGCTGGAGGGCCAAAGCAGCCGAGCAGTACAGGCGCAGGTGCTCGTGGAGGCTGGCCAGACAGGACAGGGTGTTGAGATGGCCGCAGTAGAAGAGGTTTTCTTTTTCCCACGCCTCCTCCTCGTACCTCTCCTCCTCCTCTTCTCGCTCCTCCTCCCCCAGAAGTGTGACAGTGGGTGGGGTCAGCTCCTCCTCTTCGTCCTCAATGAGGATGACTATGCGGTTCTCCTCAGAGAGAGACTCACCAACGGAATCGGGATCCTCCTTTATCAGGGTAGGGTCCAGCTCTGGAGTGTGAACCCTGGTAACAGAACATAACCCCATTAGCTGCATGCAATACACAAAAAGTAAACCTACCATGTTTCCATTTTCAATTCATAATTTTTATATTTGCTCATTTGCAAGCAGTTATAATGTTCATCCCTAGTATGAATTACACTGTTTGAGGTTCAGTCTTACTAATGTTAGATAAATAGTTTAACAACACCCAGTTGAAAGGTACTGTTTAAAAGTCTTGAGTCACCCATTATTTCTTCATATTGTGCTTTCAAAGGGCCACACTTCCTTGTATTTTTACATAGTCTTCATAAATAGATCTCCTGGCTTCCTGAAGGCCTTTCAAAGGCTCTCATTTTCAGTCCAGTCTGTGAACCTGACCAGCTTCAGAGGAATGTTTCTTGTTTGTTAAGCCACACAGTGACCTACATATGAATCATTCAAACAGTATTTTTGCAACAACGAGGTGATTCAAAGCAAAAAATATGAAGAAATGAAGGGTGGCCCCAGACATTTGGACATTACTGTATGTAAGTCTTATCCATGACATTAAAAGTAGCTTGTGTGTAAATAACATTTTAACTAATTTATTTTGTAATCTATATTCAGCAACAATAATTTGTAAAAATTATGGGATTCTTTCCAGGGTAGTATTTTTTTGCTAGCTGTTTTTTTTCTCCATTTTGCAGTTTTTTTAACATGAAAACATATCTATTTCATGTGCTAAATAACTAGACTACAATCAAGAAAAAAGGCTCATTGAAAGGTTTTCTGAAAGGTGAGTGACAGTTAACAGTTTTCCAAGTTACATCTGCATCTAAACCTAACAATAGGAAGCTTGACTTGAAGAGTTTAATCGGTTGACTTAGAATGTGAGCAAACAGTACGAACCAGTTTCAACTGGAAAAAGACTGGAGGCTGAAAACTAAGCAAGCATTGGTAACACTGAATCAAAATGAGGCTGAGTGAGTGTGTGTGTGTGTGTGTATATGTGTGTGTGTATGTGTGTTTTTAGAACATACATTGCTTGTTGCTCGGTTGGGGTGGGGGTGGGGGTAGGTGTTGGTGAGAGTATGGTCTCTGTTAAAACTCCTGTGACGTTTTCCGACCCTGAAGACAGGTTCCCTATAAGATGAGGCAAACGTGATGACCATCATATTCAAAGAGAAGAAAAACAGCACTTACACGAATGAAAGTTATGCATTTAAAAAGCAAGGGAACTGAAAAGAAGAGCTAAAGATCAGAACGAGACACACATGTGGGTTCAGCGAGGCACACATGCGTCAGACGTTCTGTCCACAACTGAGTTTAGGCAAACCCCTGCACCCCCTCTACTCTCGCTCACACACAGAGATTCATTGTTTCTGAAAAAACGTATCCTCTACTGAACACACACATGCAGTACCGCAAACAAAGCACATATACTTTACTCTTGCTGCAGTTTTAATAAATGTGTGCAACACTGTAGCGGCATAATACTACACCTAAACTAAACCCTTACGTAGACCTCAGTAACAAATCTTTCTGCTCTTTTTGTTCCTCCAAAACAGTTGAGTTAAATGTCCTTGTCCACTTTGTAATATTTTCCATAACTGTATCATTACGGGGGCATTTGGCCCACAAAGAGCTGGTCCCTAACCTAGAAACAGCTAAGGGAAATCATCTCTGCATCACGTAATGACAAAGACAGAGGACAGCTGGCTAGACAAGCAACCAGGCTACCAACATGCAAGTGAACTGCACACTACAATAATGCAGTGTAAATGCAGTAATCACTGAAGTTACAAGAGGACAAAACTCTGATTTGTATTTCATTTACATATCCTGACAAATTATTCTACTACCATCAACAATCTGGGCCGTATAAGGTCAAGCTTATAGTAAGGAGCTTAAAAACATGAGTCATGTTTTGCCAGTTACGCCAAAATTTGTTTCGCATGAGTTAACTCTCAAACTAATCAGTTTGGGCAGGGAAGTGCTTGTTTTTTCAGGAGCCTCCTGGCATGAAGCTTGTTTGTTCAAAGAGAAGGAAGAAGCTGTGCATTTTGAGGGGCCAACTCTTGGAAAAACTAATATTGTGCCTACCTCTCATATTCAACTATTCTAATGACTATAAACTATTAATCACACCTTAAATGGTTATTGTAGCATTTGTTTGAAATCATGAGATGCTACCCATGGGACAAGCCTGTTAAGGTGGCATCATAGTGTGTCCTTCACAAATGATTGCTGGTTAGTTTGGTCTTCAGGCCTTCTGAGCAGCATTTTAAAAGTGCTATCACTCTTTCTTTGCACTGCCACATCATCAACAGGAGAACGCCTCACTCTGGCAAGCTCTGCTACTTCACACACACACACACACACACACACACACACACTTGTTATTGACAGCCCTCCAAGCTTTAGCAGCGTTGGCACAGCAACAACCCTCGGGGGGGGGGGGGGGGGGGTGGCAGGGAG
>JBBPCY010000156.1:11183524-11195598 GCA_037974405.1 Brachyalestes nurse | reverse complement strand
CCGTCATTTGGACACATTTTGGCTTCAGTAAGGATGTAGACACTGTAGAAAAACAGTTGCGACGCCCAAAGGTAACATCACCAATTTGTTTCAACACTTGAAGCACGATCACGTTACTGAATATGACCAGTGTATGGCTCAAAAAAAACAAAAAGAGACTGACAAGCAAGTGAGCATATTTACTGTACAAAACTTGTCAGTGAACTATGAGGGCAAAAAAATAAATAATAAATAAAATGATCGTTCATTAATCGTAATCGAGTTAAAATGTTCAATTAATCGAGATTTTGATTTTAGGCCAAATCGCTCAGCTCTAATTATCACCCACAATAAGCAGGCTCCATTTCAGTCTCTCATACAAAAGGTCACTGTGGCCATGGTGCCGAAGGTATTCCATGTCTTAATAACCTGGGCTTTTAATGTGTGGATGGAGAAAACACGTCACTGCCTCCCATGAAAAAACAAAAGTAAGTTCCACGTGACTTTTCTGGTCACTGCACCCTATTCTCTACTTCCCATTCAGTCACATGAAAAGTGGTGAACTTAGAAGGGCGTTCCAAAGGGTATCAAATAAGCCAATATCTGAAATTGTACCCCGAGGCTTACCTTCACATATTTGGCGTACAGCTGTTCATCCAAAGGAAAGCTCTGCACTGTACGTTCATCCCGGGCATGAAATGTACCAAGTTTGATCCATTTGCTGGTTGGATATCTGGTAATAAATAGCGTGAAGGGAGACATTTATAATGAGTAAGTTGTTCACATATAGCAATGTTAAAAGAACACGAGAGACAGCAGACAAAAGAGGACAGGGCAACTGGTATTTATTTTTTGTGACAAAATCAAGCAATTGTTCAGTTGTTCTAGAAGTCCTGAGAATATTCACATTATACCCACAAATGTATACTGAGATGTATAATGCCCAACCCAGGCTAGATTACAGCATAGACAGCCCATATGGACACAATATAACCTAAATGTACATATCAGCATTATACAATAGGTGCAGTGCTCAACAAGAAAACAGTACAGGCCGCAATTTATTTATTTTTTCACAATAAATATAGAATATAACTATTATCCAGGTTCAGTCAGCAGTCCAATTGCTCCAGACACTTAAAAACTACAGACTTTTCAGATTTGTTTGGATGACATTCACAGGCCTAGTACTAGTAATCCCTAAACACCACTACTAAAAAGTCTAACAGAGAGAGTGAGAAAAAACATTAAGGTTCCAGGATGCAGCACAGGTGGGAAAGATGTTGGCATACCGGTCACTGATGGACACCAGGAAGTCTTTTGGCGTAGAGGAGAAGAGTTCAAAGTTTGCAATGTCCAGCTGCTTCACCTGAATCGGCTCACAGAGCTCTATGACAAACCTAAACCACAAAGAGAGACCGCAAGGAGGAGTGGATGAAAAAACAACTTTACAAGGTCACTTTTACAGCTCCTATTTGCTGTTGGCCCACGCTTGTGATACATCACAGGCTGTTCTATGGGGTGTGTGTGTGTGTGCGTGCGTGCGTGTGTAACAGCAGCTGGTCTGAGCTTACAATAAAACCCCATGCTTGGTAAGAAAGAGACAAAACTTGAAGCAGACATGGGCAGTCCTATATTATCTTCACAAAAATATCAGAAACATTCAACACCCATCCTTGTTTGCTAGCACTGCGCAATGAACTGTATGTTAATGTATCAAAGTATTAGGCTTTGCAACACTGAGATCCAAGAAAGCATGAAAAAACAAATTTTCAGTTTGTTTTTTGTTTTTTTTCCTGTAAAACAGTTCCAGATGAGTGTGCATGCATTTTGATAAATAAAGATTAAGTAAACCAACTACAGTTTTTTCTTTTTTTTGGACCAGAGCCGTCATCTCATTGAGTCACCAATGCATTTAACATATTGCAAGTTAACTGTACTATGTGGCAATATAGTATAGGGATGTCACGATTAACCGCTTTCACAATTAACCGCGATTTTAAATGGCACGGTTAATTAGTCGTGAAGGCTCCTCAACACCATGTTTCTGTTGGCACTCTTAAAAACGCAGATTATGACAGTGCTATCAAGATTGGCGGGACTCAACCAGAATGAAAATATGTTTTACCAGCGGGACATTTGTGCTAGAAACCCGCAGACAGTGCAATCAGCGAATGACGAATATGACGAATGTGAATATGCTCACATTGTTGCACTTTAATATAAAAACTGATAGAACTGAAGTAAGCACTCCAGACAAAAGAGTATCCATTTGTTTGTATATCATTTATGTAAAACATAGCAGAAAATAAAAGGGTAAAAACCTCTAAAGAAAGGGATTGTCGACATTGGGAAATTAATACATGCGAAATAATTGTGATAATCGTGAAATCGTGATTATTTCCCAGATGATAACCGGGCCATCAAACTCTATAATCGTTACATCCCTAATATAGTACAATGCATGCATTTTGTGCACTTCATACAGCCCTACACTGCAGGTACAGAAGTCTGAATCTCTAAGAGTGCTGAGGCAGATCAAAATGACTCACCAGATCTTATTACTGCAAGGGTTTAGCATGTACAGATCCATATTCTCCATGAGGATGGCAGAAGTACTCTGAAGATGAACAACATGGACAAACATACAAACAAGTCAGACAGCTCTACAGACACATACGTTTATGCACTGAAATTAAATCACAATGCCTCTTTCTGCATCAGTATTCATGTGGCTCATTTTAAGAATTGTCTAAAAGGAGCTGGAAAAAATAAATACATAATATTTAATTTGTTAAAAAAGTTTGAAAGCTTCATAGCCACAGATGAAGATAGCACCAATGTTAAGAAGCCACAATGAAAAGAAGGCTAATAGAAGTGATGCGATCAGAATATGGAAATGGTTTTACAAGCAAACCATTAAAAGTATATTAAGAGGAAATCTAATGGTTTAAATCAATACAGAGATCCATTCCAGCAGTGTGTGAACACTGTACCTTGGCCTCACTGTTGGCTGAGAGGATTTTGGCCCCACATTCCACAGACGCGTAGTTGTTCTTAAAGTTCTTCTGGACCTTCTTGACTGGGTGTGGACTGCCATTGGTTGAAGTGTGCAAAGACTGACCTGAAACGAGGAAAATTCAATTCCATTTCATGTTTATTTACTTTCTAAGCAATTCTGCTGGGAAAACAAGCAGTAAAGATGTAGGACACAAACATAAGATTCACGGTACAAAAACCTAGAGCTAAGTTGTCTTCATTTTGTGAATGTAAAGACACCTTATTGTTTAAGGGCCTGCATGTGAGCGTTCACGCTATTGTGAATATTATCTTAATAGAAGCAAGTAACATACAGCATGTATGTATAGTATTATGCAAAAGTAATTAAAAATCATTACAAACTTCAGATGAGCAGTGAGTATTTTGTTCCACTTTAATATTACAAAATATACTAAATAAAACTATAAATCTTTGTGGAAGTCCAGTATTGTAGCTCCCATCAGAAACCTGGTTTGACCCAGTCAGTACTACATTCAATTAAATCAGGAGCTGCTGATTAAATTTCACAAATCCAAACAACGACTGGAGGCTTCGAGAAGAAATCTGGAACCAAACCACTGTTCTCCATACCAGCTCACAAAATATCTACTTCTTTACAAAGAAAACAAATACTTTTAGATACTTTATACTTTTTTGTTTGTTTGCAGTTATTCTGTTAACTGTTCTAGCAGAAAAACATATCATAAGCTGAGAAAAATCACTATAAACAAACAACTACATGCAATAACTTTGTGAAGATCTTTTCCCAGTTCCACCTTTGAACTATCTACTCTGTGACAGCAGCTCTCTCTTGACCCTAAAACAAACTGGCAAGTTACACTAATGGCTCTCTTGACAAAAACAAATTAATTTCCATGTACTGCCATGATTAATTTATTTATCTCAGAACATCAAGTCTAAAGTCTAATTTACAAGAAAAACACAGAGGCATCAACAAGGTTAGTATTATCTACAAGTATTGATTAATCAATAAGCAGCAAACAAAAAGCAAAGTGGAATTTTACAGTTTCCCTGAAAACAGGACAACGTGGTGAGCAAGAGGGCTACAAGTGCAGAGGAGTTGTAATCCCTGGACATCAAAGCACTGCACTGCATTCTGACTCGGGTGAAAGTGACATTTAAAATCAAGATTCACTTTATTGTCTCACATTGTTGCCAGATTTGACTCATCCAATGAGCTATTGTGTTACTGAAAGAAATAATTAAATTCAACACAGTGCAAGCCTATTTCATCCACTTTCATAAGAGCCATATTTGAATAAATAAGACAAAAGAGCAATCACAATTATTACAAGCCTCAACATGTGCCCGATAATGTACTTCTGTAAAAACAAACGAGTGCAGCAACAGGAACCCCACTGATTTGGGTTGTCACTCACTTTTGACTGAACATACAAACAGACAGGACCCAGAAGGCAGGCTAGGACAGGGGTGCCCCGACTAAGCCTGACAATTAGTGTGTTTAAGCATGGAAATCAAACTGTCCTAGACCTTGGACCTCCAGGACCAGATTTGTTCATCCCAGGGCTTGAGGCTAAAGTCTGAACAGCAGGAATCCTATATTGCAGATCGTCAGTACTGACATGCAATCATTTATTTCTTCTTTGCTGATGGTGGCTTGTTTTACATTTTTCTTCTGTAATATTTGGGGCCAGACACTCCTAACTAAAGGAAAATAAACGAAATGCACCCAACATCTAAGCATAGCGTAACACATTGAAAAGATTTGATATCTGACAGTAACATAACTGCAAAGCAAGGCGCATTTCAGCATATATATTTAAGCCAAGTACTAAACACTGCACCGAATGGACTAATGGACTGTCCCAGACAATCAAAATGTATCTGGTTATAAACACACACATACATGCACAAACAGGGCAGAAAGCCCCAGTAAATTATGCAGCTGTGCTGTACATGGCTCCAAGCGAAGACTTTCTTCTGCTTCGCTGGATTGGTCTAGTGCATTAAAGCCAGCTGACCCTGCGTGTGTGTGTGTGTGTGTGTGTGTGTGTGTGTGTGTGTGTGTGTATATATATTAATATATATGAAGTTACATAACGTTCACTCTACACGCTCCGTTTCCTATATAGGGTCCACAAGAACACACTAAGACAGAAAAGCAAGATGAGCAAAAGGAACAAGCATGATGGAGAGTTGAAACAGAGTTACAGAAAGAACATTGAGACATGGTAAAAGAGGGATATGGTAGGAAATACCATGCGCACTGCTCAGTCAAACTGTTTGAGCCGGTTAACAAAACACTGCTCTGCTTAGTCACTGCTACTCTGCCTGCAGTATTAATGGTTCCCCCAAAGGGAAGTGCGTGAGACACGTTTTTCAGAATGTCTGTACGCGTGCCTTTGTGCATGTAAGTGCTTTTAGATGGAGGGGGTATGGTTATAAGTGAGGATGCTGTTAAGAGAAAGTGCAGAGGCACGCACAGTCAGCTTCCAGGCTCGTTCAATACAGCTCCAGTTCTTCTAAACGTCTTGATTTCTAACCTAGAGTGGACATTGTTGTGTTTTTTTTAACCAGGCAAGTAGTTATTTACTGCCACTGGCTGATATATTAAAATCAACACTCTTTTGATTAACATATTCTCTGACCTTCCATCACCTCATATTTCTAACCCAATGAAGACCCTTTCGGAGACACTCCGATGGTGAAAAAAAAGTGAAATGTATCTGGGAAGATGGTTTAGTTTAATTTTGTTTCCATTTCTAGGTCTTCCAGTAGTTCCAATAGTGACACTTTTGAGACAATGGTTTTGGCTTTCTTAGAACAAGCTTCCTAAAATTAGCATTTTCCTCATTTTTGTACACATCTTTGCCAGTAATTACAGAGCTGACCATAGGTGCTTGCATTGCACATGTAAACATTTACATATAAAATGTAGAATCATTACCATTTTGCAAATCTATTAAAAAGTTTGTACGTAACGAATTATGTTTACAGGTTCAAGGTTACAACACTGACAAAACCCCTGTGTGTTCCAATGAACTACAATAGCAAAATAAATTACACAAAAAACTGCATTAAATCTTGATTTAGTAATCTGTGCTTTTTAAGCTTTAACTAGGATGGTATAGGATCCAGCTATGGGATCAAAGCATGTGTACTGCAGGCTTTTGGCAGAATGTTCTCTCACTTTTCTTCTCCTCCACCTCCATTACTTTCTTCTTCCACTCATCAAACGTAGGGATGTCCTCTTTTCTGGGTACAGGGGGATCCGTCCCTCCCTCGGTATCAACCACCTACAAAGACAGAACACACAAAACACTCAGACAAGAATGAAATCTTATTTCAGCACGAAGCCCGAAGGCAGCTGTAAACTGTAAAAGCTGATCTTAGGGTTGCAGAATTTCACATAACCCTCTGCTTCCCTCCTCATCCACGAAAAAGCCTTGTATTCATTTGCACTGAGGCTTGATGCCCAGCGAGGTGTGAGTGAGAGTATTACATAAGCACTTTATGAAAGAGCACTCAGAGTTTCCAGACTAGAGAACGCAACTCTTAAATCCTATTATAAAAGTGCACATACACAGAGAGGAAATGGACTAGCCAGCCTGTCTGGGTTTTATCTCCAAAGAAGAGATGTTCTGACCATGTTCACTGACAAATGAGGAGCTTTAAAACAGAGTTCAGGTGTTCTTTGGTCTTTAAACTCATTTTTATTATTAGAATTTCAACATTTCTCTTTCATTCTTTCTCTCTCATTCGGTGCAATCAAATTTCATCTTTTCTCTGTTTGGAGGTTGGCAGAGTGAGCATTTGCCAATGAAAACATTTCAGCGCTGCACTATGAAGACCTGAAGCTTATGCAAACAAATACTTCACAGTAAATGCTACAGTACAGTACAAATTCACACTTCGCTCGTAGTAGCAGGAAATATACTGCCCACATGTTAAAGACTATAGACTTGTGAAGCGATCAGCGGTTAAATCTCCCAATCAAGGGGCTTCTCGGATTAAGTAAAAATGCCCAAGGTATTACCTTCCTATGGAAAAGCAGTTCTGGGCAGATACACAGGTCTGCACTGATCAGCCATAACATTAAAGTCACCCATTAAATATTGTGTTGGTGCTCTTCTTACCACCAAAACAGCTCTGATCTGTTGCAGCAAAGACGCCCAAGACCTCTGAAGGTGTGCTGTGGTGTCTGACCAAGAAGTTACCAGTGGATCCTTTAAGTGCTGTGAGGTGAGGACTTCCATGGATTGGACTAGTTTATCCGGCATATCCCTTAGAGGCTCGATTAGACTAAGCTTTGAGGAATTTTGATGCCAAGTCAACACCTTGAACTCTCCGTCATGTTCCCTAAACAGTTGTTGTAGTGTGGCAGTCATTAAGGAATACTGTTGCCATGACACAGTTGGTCTGGAACAGTGTACATGGTATGTGCCAAAGTAACATCCAAGTGAATGTCAGTGCCCACATTTTCTCAACAGAACATGGTACATGGTTCTATCACAGCAATCCACATACACCCAGCCATCCACGTGATGTAAAAGAAAACGTGATTCATCAGACCACGCCTTCTTTTTCTATAGTGCTTATGGTCCTTTTGCTGGTGGGGTTCAACATAGGCACTCTGACCGGTCTGCAGCAAGAACAGTCTCAAGAACTGACTGTTCTCACCTAATATATCCCAGCCTTTTGACAGAAGCT
Source organism: Brachyalestes nurse (assembly GCA_037974405.1). Taxonomy (NCBI): domain Eukaryota; kingdom Metazoa; phylum Chordata; class Actinopteri; order Characiformes; family Alestidae; genus Brachyalestes; species Brachyalestes nurse. Next base: position 11,187,888 of record JBBPCY010000156.1, on the reverse strand, counting down.
ACATTAACAAGATAATGTTATTAATTTCACCTCTCAGTGGTTTTAAATTTGTGGCTTCCGTTTCTTCGATTTTGGGCAAAAGTATAAAATCATATGTCGAACAGTATACCCACCTGCTGGTCTTCTGGAGGATGTGATGTGTTGACTGTCTGCTCCAGCTCCATGAGATCTGTTTCGGAGTCCAGAGAAGCAGCTGAGTCAGGACTGGTCCCCGTCCCAAGACTCTCCACTGGTTCCATCGATAGACTGCAGAGAGGAAGGTCCAGGGAAGAGAGGTGGGGTTGGGGGTGGTGAGGGGGTGGGACATGAGCAGGCTGTTTATCAGACTCATTCAAAAAACACAAAATGGTTTTGAAAGACAATGAGAAACATTTTTGGGTTGATAGAATCAGCGCTGCAGTGTCACAAAAAGAAAAATGAAAATGAAAAGTGAACAAACAAGTCAAAAAAAAAAAAAAAAAAAAAAGAAGACAAATGACTGAATGAAAGGTATGACATGAGGGAAGGAAGGGCCAGTTGAGACATGTGCTCCAGTACTTCCAAGCAACCTGGTTACCCAGAAGAGGGAACCAGGTCAGGCTGTTACCTGGTTGTTACGAAGTAATGAGCTGGTTAGCTGGCAGTGAGCTGGCAGCTCCTCAGTACTCACCTGCTGAGTGTGGAGTCAGAGGCAAGGGGCTGGCTGGAGAGGGCCACGGAGCCCACCTCACACTGACTGGCACTAGAGTTCTTTAGCGGAGCACCAGCACTGGCAACCTCTAGTGCACTGAGGGGAAAAAATCATATGCCATTTACCAAGAAGATAGAGGTGGAGAGCAGAGAGAAAGAAATAGACAGAAGATAGAGTGAGGTGTGGCAAGAGAGAGAGAGCGAGAAAGAGCAAGAGAAAAAAAGAGAGAATGGAATATTTAGGAACTGGGTTGAGAAGTGATTCCTGAAGATTGCTTTGGTCTTGTTTCATTATGTTTCGCCGGAGTAGGCCAACTGTGGATTACAGAGCCTGGGGGGAAATGCAACTCCTTGCCACTACCTAATGCAGTGGCACATTTCATAAGGCATTGTCAGTCCTGAAGTCCAGGGAGAACATAAGCCATGAGGAATAGAGGGCCAAACTGAGATCAGACCGGAATGCCGCTGAAAAGCTCCAGCGGCCAAAGTCCATTAAGAAATCCAGATAGATTGGAAACGTGCTGTTGTTTAAGTCATTCTCGCTGATGCGGGCCAAATATGGAATGAAGGAATGCGTTCAACACAAACACAAAGAACTCACAAAAGCTGAATAATGGAAGGATGACAGGACATTCACACACAAATGAAAATGGCGATTCCATCAAAAAAGCTTTGGAAAGGCATCATCTGTAAGTTGCAACAAATTAAGACAAGACTCCAACACGAAACATTAATGCAAACCAAAGATAATTGTGATATTAACCAGATTAATGAAATAAACTCTCCCCTCTCTTCTTCACAGCCTGGGCTGGTCGTACTCACCTGGAAGGGGTTTCAGGGGAGGTGTGTGAGGTAGGTGAGACCAGTTCAGGGGCATCATTGGGCTCAACAGTGAGGGGGGCTTCTGTGTTGGGGTCTTGATGAACCTCTTTATGGAGTTCATCAGCAGGAGGAACACTAACAGTAGCAGCATCCTGGTCCTGGGTGGCTGAGGGGTGGAGTTCAACCTCTGCCTGGATCTGAGATGGAAGTGGCGATGGTGTTGATACAGGGACTTGTGCCTGGAAATGTTGTTGCTGGTCTGGTTCGGGATGGGGCTCTGATTGGTGTGGTCCTTGTTCAGTGGCAGGAGGTACCTGTTCTACCACCTCCTCTTCTACTATATTCACAGTCTGTGGAACAGAACAAAGAAAAAAAAACAATTAATTTTTATTCTAATTCAATTTTATTCATATAGCACTAATGCTATTGAGCAATCAGGTTCTTACTAGCATATCCAGAGTATCAAAGGAAAACGCTATCAACTCAGTTTCATTATATGATCCACATTTTGCTCTAGCCTAGCTCCCAGAATACCTGTATGAGCTATTTGGCATTCTTAACAGCTTGGTTCAGGTTTGGGGGAAGGTGGATTAGAGCAAAAATTGTGCCATCTTATGTCTCCTGAGGAGTTGTTTGGGCACCAGAGCTTAAGGGTTGGAGGCAAAAACCTTGCGATGACTCAAATAGTGGAAGATCTGATAGCAGAATTAGTTACAACTAATTATATTAATAAAAAGTTAATGACAGTATATATTTGCCATATGTCCTAGACCTGAGTACAAACACAATGATAGAAATGACACTGGCCAGTTATGCCCATCAAGAACTACCAAATTTAAACATTGGAGGGACAAAAGCTAATATTTTAAAGTGATGCCAGGAATAGATAGTGATGAATCAGGAACAGGAAACTTTAGGCGCAGCATTAGCATTACTAGACAGAACCTGTTGGACGGGTAGTGGGATATGTACACACTGGAGGCACCTGTTTCTGTTCATCTTCGTACGGGGTGTCTTGTGCAGGCTGCTCTTCTAGTGCAACCCCCTCTGCCTCCAGGCCCACGCTGGACGATGACTGTGTGCTGGACTCCCATTCCTCCTCAATTTGCTAAAAGAAGAAGAAAAAAACATGTCAAAATTAGTCAAAAACTAAGGATAGAGGACTTGTCCAACACTGTATTCCAAACATTATGGGTAACAAGAAAACTTAGAGAGTTCCGGGAAAACTGATTGAGACACTTTTCTTGCACCATGAATGCTAAACCTGAATTTTGAGGGGGTTTTTTAAGTATGGTGGGACAATTTAAGCTCCATCAATAGTTGAAGAATGAGGCATGTCCTGCATATAGTGTTGAAATTATTGACTACACATCTATGCTCAATTTTTAAAACTGAAGGGTAAGAGGTCTTTAAAGGGCATACAGCTACCACCTAGGTTTAGTTTGGTCTGCAAACATGCCAAATGACCATGGACCAGGAAATGACAATCCTTCTGAGAACACAAGCAATTAAGCACCTTTTACAAATTAAACTAATATGTAGCTGTACACCAAACGCTTCTGCTATGATAAACTATAAAGACACTTATGTTGGTTGAAGGACTAGTCAGTCTGAGAAATATGCTTTATGATCACTGAAACCCTTGGATACATAACAGAAACTTAATTATGTATATGGTACCAGTGCTGTATCTGTGGTGCTAAGGCTATCTGAGGAAATGCAAAAGAAAGGGGTTACCATGGCCCCACACTGTGAATGGATAAAGATTAACCTGGTGAAAGACAGATGTGTAACTGGAGCCACGTCTCTGAAAGGAAGGCTATTGCACAACCACAAAGCATATCTAGAGCCCTGAACACAGTCCCTTCCACAGAAAGAAACCTGTATGTGACCTTTTCCTTTTCTAACTCACAGAGTCAAACATCAGTGCTAGAGGTCAAAAGGAATGTGGCCTTTCACCTTCCTCACTCATTCTCAAAGTCAGCAGGAAACTCAGTAACTGATACCCAAGACATTTCCAACTTAAGCCATATCAAAGTGCTGATTATGAATTCAAGTAAGATTTTGTTTGATTTGTTGTCTTTTGGTTTGGATTGGATATAGTACTCCACTGAAACTGAGGCAACATTTTACACTTGAGATGCAGTCATGAAAATCTTTTGGCTGAAACCAAAATTCCGGACACTCTAGGCAAAAACAGTAACTGAAAACCAAGTGCTAGATAAAAATTACAAGAGAGCAAAGGGAACATTTTTAACCCACATTTATAATTCTCATTACAAGTGAAATTATTTACTGACAGCATTCATTTGAAAAAATACACTATACTTTTTAAAAATAAACTATACAGTCAGATCAATACAGTATATTGACTATACATTTTTTTTACATACTGTAGTAGATAAATAAAATATATAAATATATTGATCCTTGAGGATCAATCTGTGCTTGAGTCCTCAGCATTTAACCCGTTCACATGAAGCAGTGGGCAGCTGACAATGGCTCCCAGGGAGCAGTGTGTGGGGACGGTACCACCTTAGTGATGCCAAAGGCAGTCATAGGATTTGAACCCACAACCTCCTGATTAGAGGGCCAACTCCCTAACCACCAGGCCACCAGCTGCCTAATTGGCCAATTTAATTCTCAAAAAAATTACTACAGCATGACGTTTTTCAGTCAGTTTTATTTTTTACTGTGCATTCCTTTTGCTACTCAGATGTGTATTTGAGTATTTGTAGTTAGCGTAAGTATCGTACGGCTTAAGGCAGCGTTTCTCAAACTATGGGCCGCGGACCGGTGCCGGTCCGTGAGAGGGTTCCTGCGGAGCCTCAAAACTCTGATCTCAGTGCTGCTGTCACTGCGCGACCGCCCCG
>JBBPCY010000156.1:11169226-11183424 GCA_037974405.1 Brachyalestes nurse | reverse complement strand
ATATATATATATATATATATATATAATCTCATGTTTGCCATAGTTAAATCGCGATTAATCGCACCTTTAAGTCTGAAATGTAAGAAATGTAATGGAATTAGCTCATAGACCAGTCTGCTGATACATTTGGTCCAAGCTATCAGCAGAACAGGGTCCGCATATGCAATGTAGTAACCTAAGGGAATGATGATTAAAATCAAACATGCAGCTCCAGTGCTGTCAACTTCACAATGATAATTCCTTTTTGTTCCTTTATTATTGATGAGAACAACTGCGTCATAATGACTAGTCAGGATCGCAGCAGAACCACTGTTACCCCACTTATTTCACAACTCCATTTTCATTTTGTCACCATCAAGACTAAAAATATGACTGACACTACTGGCTGAATATTATACCATTCGAATAGTATAAAAAAATACCAACTTCACCAACCTCTCAGACATTCATAAAAGCATAATGTATCAAGTGTATAATCCAAATGGTAAGCCGCTTTGGATAAATGAACCGACTGTGTCTGAACCGTAACAAATGCTGCCTTCTTGGGCTGTATTCTGAGGCAGGAAGGCAATAAGTCATGCTGGAATTAAAATTTTATCTCAAATGCAAAGTATTGGGACACACCTTTTTTCGGGGTTTGGGCTAGGCCCCTTCTAGTGAAGGCTAATCTTAATGTGGACAAAGTTTGGGGAAGGACCTTTTCTACTGCAGCATGACTAACCCAGTGCACAAAGCATGGTTGGAATTTGGTGTGGAAGAACTTGACTGGCCCGCACAGAACCCTGACCTCAACCCCATCTAACACCTTTGGGATGAACTGGAATAGAGATTGTGAGCCAGGACTTCTTGTCTAATATCAGTGCCTGAACTTATAAATGCTCTACAGAATGAACTGGCATACATTCCCACAGAAACGCCAAAATCCTGTGAAAAGCCCTCCAAGAAGAATGAAAGCTAAGAGCTGCAAGGGGGGGACCCAATATTAAAGTCTATGTATTTGAATCCAATGTCATTAAAGTCCCTGTTGGTGTAACAGTCAGGCGTCCCAATACTTCTGTCCATATAGTGAACCTTTATCGCGCTGCTGAATTCGGAGTGGGACACAGCCCGGTCTGCAGACCTCCGGCAGGCGGCGCAGCAACCGGTCGGCTCTGTTTTCCTTTCTCGTCACATCCTGCGAATGTAATGGCGAGATGTTTTCATCGAGAAGGAAACAGCAGCTGATCTGGTAAGAAATTTGACAGTAAGCTTTAACTTGTTTTATACGTTAACCGCTGACATTCGTATTATGAAGAACATGCTTTCTAAAAGTCGCTAAATGTCTGTCCTTCACCACAGAGGGGAACTTACAGATGCTCCTCAGGCAGCTTGTCAAAATCATCTGTCCCTTTTATCCCCCAAATATTCCGATTTTTAACACATTCACCCAAATTCCCTCTGTTGATCCCAATTTCTGCACTCTCGGGTAGCCACGCCCCTGGTTTCATTTGACAGCCTAATATGTTGACCATAGTCATAACTTTTTAGTCATGATTAACTTACATGTTTTAAAACAAGAGGTTTGGTGTTGGTGGTTATTATACTTGACAGCTTCTATGATGAACATAGTCATCTTTTTAGCCATAATGCATGTTTTAAATCAAGATGTTTAATGTTATTTTATTTGACAGCTTCATATGATGACCATAGTTATGACTTTTAGTCATTATTACATGTATTTAATAAAGAGGTTTGCTGTTGGCATCATATGTAGTGTCACAGCTTAATAATAGGGCAGCTGGTGGCCTGGGCATTAGGGAGCTGCCCCTGCATCTGGAAAGTCATAGGTTTGATTCCCAGGACTGCCTGTGGCACCACTGAGGTACCCTTGAGCAAGGTACTGTCCCCACACACTCCTCCCCAGGTGCTGCGTTCCTGGCTGCCCGCTGCTTCACTTGGTGAATGGGTTAAATACAGGAAACAAATTAATCCTGTTCACACTGAGTTGTGCTGTGGTGTATGCTTGTATGACAAATGGACACTTTACATGTTTTATTTGGCAGGTGATGGGCGCAGATGGTGATTCGGGCGCCCCCCCGGCTGTCCCATGGCGGAAGGTTCTGTACGAGCGGCAGCCCTATCCTGACAACTATGTGGACCGACGCTTCTTGGAGGAGCTGCGGCGCAACATCCGCGTCCACCATTACCGCTACTGGACAGTGGTGAGGGAAGCAGGACTCGTCGCTCAGCAGGTCTCGTGTGTGGCCGTCTTCCTCACCCTGTGGTCCTACATGGATGGAGGAGACATGGGTCCAGCTACACTGCTCTGGGCCAGCCTGGGATCTGCCCTCCTGGGCTACGGGCTGTACGAGGCTTTAGGAGGAGGCAGCAGAGAGCGTACTCGCCTGGCTGACCTGCAAAGTGCAGCCATCTTCTTGGCCTTTACCTTTGGCTTCTCACCTGTTTTGAAGACACTGACAGAGTCCGTGAGCACAGACACTGTTTACGCCATGTCTGCCATGATGCTGCTTGCCCACCTGGTGTCCTTTCCCTACACACAGCCCAGCCCCCCAGGCAGTCTGTCCCTGAATGCTGCGCTGTTCGGCTCAGTGTGTTTGGCCTCGCGGCTGCCCGGGGCCTTGCACACCTTCGCCATGTTGAGCTGTGCCCTGCTGGTGTTCGCGCTGTGGCCCTGTCTGCTCCATCGTCTCAGGGACCGCGCTGAGTGGAGCTTCCCTTGGGCCACATCCCTGGTATGTGTGGCCGGGGTCGGGGGAGTAGCGAGCGTTTGGCCCGAAGGTGCTCTTCTCCTACCTTTAGCTCTCCTGGTCCTCACGTTAGTCTGCCCACTGCTCCTGGTGCGACTACAGAGACACAAGGACAATATCCACGGTCCATGGGACGAGGCTGAGATCAGAGAGGACTTGTCCCGCTTTTTAAGCTAACAAATGCTCAAGTCACAGTATGGACCTTTTTAATTAGCAAAACTGTAATTCTTAATGTTTTTTACATAACTACTTGTATCAGATTTTGCACTTACATATAACCTCAGGGAATACACAGCACGGTTACTCTTTTTACAGGATTCAACTATGTATTACTTGATTATAGCTGTAACTATGGTGCAAATTGCTGAACTAAGTGGGACAGTATTAAATAATGAACGGTTCAAATATTAGGTCATTATTCCAGGTTTTTTTTTTTTAATTTAATGTGAAATAAAGGTTTTTAAAGGTGAATTAAGACATCACCAAGTAGTCCCTGTGTTTTTTGTTTTGTTTTTTGTTTTTTTTACACATATAGCATTTTGACATATTAAGTAATTGAAAAAAATAACTTCAGTACCAAGTGCCATACATTTGACAACTAAGCTGCAAAAACTGGAAGTCATCATGGTTGTAATATTAAAGCTAACAACAAATTTACATATGCAGTGCAAATGAGAAGTGACAGAGTGTTGTTACTGCAGACAAACTAGAGTTCAAGGTGTGGATGCAAAGTTAAACACATCACTGTTCTTGGACTAAATCCACAAACCCTAAAAGCTACTATTTTTCCACGTGATAGTCTGCTTCTCTTCTGTGAAACCCAGAAAATGATTTATGAAGCTTTCTGGCTGTCCAAATAACAGACAAGGGAAGCCAAAACACCTGAAGCAGCTTCAAGTGAAGAATAGACAGGTGAATTCCATCCAAAGACTACATATAAGTGTATTCTATGTAGGGCTGTACGATATGGACAAAAGAAACCTATATGATTTTCTTGAACAATATTGCGATTTTGATTTTAATCACTATTTTGACACACACAGACATGTTTTACAGTGTCAATATGAAACATTTTTTCCAAAAGAAAACAATTAGATCTTTATCAACATGTAACATGTCTCTAAAACAGACATAAGGCAAAATTTTTTGCCATGCATAAGTCAAAGACCTCTTTGTGACGCTGCTTCAGGTGTTGAAATAGGTTTGCTGTGTTACCCTGTTTCGCCACAATGACAGACTGACAGGTCATAAAAATCACCTGGATCTGTGATACATAATCTTTTCTGTATCCAAAGTAACCCCACACCACAGATGTTGACTTTTTTTTGGACACCAAGTACTCCTGTGCTGAACTCATCATCCCTGTTTCTGCAGCCTATTTGTTGTTAAGCTCAGTCTCCTGTTCTTGCGCTCTGTTTAGGCGCACTGCGTTGTGATTGGTTCAAATAGCATACCGCAGGAAAAGTCGGGAGCGCGCAAAAAATCGCGCTGTAAGGCGCATATTCATATTGCGATGTCGATACGATTTCGATTTATTGCTCAGCCCTAATTCTATGTACAGTCTAAGATGCTGCCCATGAAGTCATTTACAAATCTTTAGTGCTGTCAGTGGCCTAGTGGGTGGGATACTTGCCTCTGGACCAAGAGGTTATGGGTTCGAATTCTACCTTCAGCATACCGCCACTAGGTTCCTGAGCAAGACCCTTAACCCCAAGTTGCTCCAGGGAGACTCTCCCCTGTAGTTAGGGAATGAAATTCACTTTGGATAAAAACATCTGTAAATGCCATAAATGTAATGAGAGGACGGACAGTGGTAATGTGCAGTTGATATAAAAACACACACAGAGAAGGCTATGTCTCTGTAAATAGGCTGGCTCTGTGTAGTCCCAAGGTTTAGCTACCAGGAGTAAAAGAAGCCTGCTTTCAAGCGAGCGTTTTGATTGGTCAAGTTCATCAATAATCAACATCACATCTGATGACACTGAAGAGGGTCAGGCACCCTGTTCCAGCAATTATTGGCTGTTCTCTGTGTTCCTCCTGCTCCTCGACTCCACAGCCCACCGGGGTGTGGGAGGAGCAGTAGGAAGGGAGGGAGGACAGAAGCAGTAGGAAAAGTTCCTGGATGCAGTCCAAGTTTCCACTCTAAAATCAAAGTGCCTGTGTATGTGGTTCGACTGTCCAGCAGAGGGCAGCCGTACCTCGACTTACCTTGATGGCTTTGCCAGGCTGCCTGTGGGTGGCAGTTTTGTTCAGAGTCTGCTTGGGGCGCTCCTGCGGCTTCATGCTGTTGTATACCAACCCCTACACAGAAGGCTACGGAGACAGCAGCCCACACAAAGTGTTTCTGCTTAAAATTAAAATAAAAATAGTTTCCAACAGTGTCATATAAAACCATCACAATTAGATGAAAGCACCATGTCAGAGTTTAGTAGAGTCAATAAAAAACTTCACCATCAATTAAATTGATGCTAAAAATAGTGTTCAGACTTCAGTAGTATATCTTTATTATAGTTTCTAATAATATCAGGACACTTTCTCTGTGTTTCTCAATCTGTTTGAGAAACTGTGTTTCAAATGAAGTCATTTAGTCTATTTTGAAGAGTGCTGATATTTATTGGTATTGGTAGTGTTCTCGTCGTATTTCAGCATATTACAAACACATGGCTGCATCCATAAAAAAAGAAATATCACAATATATTAAACATTTGTGGATCCATTTCCCCTGCAACCATGTATTTCATGAGCTCTAATATTTAGAAAATCCCCAAACGGGTTGATTTAAAGCTTCGCACATTCACCCAGTCTCTCTCCCAAATACATACAAAGTATAAACTACACTCAAAGCATGTGTCACAATAAATGCAGAAACATATGTACAGAACAAGGTCTGGCTGCTTCACTCACAGGTACAGCATAAATGAAATCCTGCATAATACTGCCCACCGATCACCACATCTGGAGGCAAGAGATTCATTGGCCTGACTCCACTGAGTTCATTTTAGTCCATTGCAAATTGACTATAACCACAGATCTAAGATCTTGTCTGCCACCTCTAAAGCCACACCAAAGGCAAGTGGAAAAGAATGTGGGCCGCTGGCAAACATTTGAGGAAAAAAGCAATCAGTTGGTGCTTCTCGTCCTTTTTGTGGTTGGACTTCTCTTGGACGTAGGCCTTGCGTCACCCTGTGGGTGTCAGTGTGGCTGCCGAGAAGGCACGGCGGGTGGCTGTCTCCTGAAATATATACATACATACACACACACACACAGAGTCTCTGAGTGCTTCATTTTTTATCCCTTCATAACTGTGCCAGATCCATTCAGCAAAATCCCAATAACTGTCTCACTGTTTCAGTGCGTACATATGTTTGTGATATAAAGTGTGCACCAGATGCTGCACGTTTAGAAAGTGAGCTGCAGTTAACTGAAAATCTAGTGTTACATTTTAGCTCTACAAGGTTTGCTTTCATAAGGCTGGAGATATTTCCAGATGCTGGATTCTGATTAGCTGGCCAAAACTAATTTAACCAATGACAATGCTTATCCTGCACGAAGTTTCAACATTTGATGGTAGGCCATTTAAATTGTTTTCAATTTCACAATCCTTTCCTTTTGAGCCAGTGTCTGGAAAAAGACTGTCATAATAATATTGTTACCCATCAGTAATCACTCCATCAGGACTATGAGGATAAATTGGCATGAGCTGCCACAAGATGCCTGATGTAGTGTTGTGGGCCGTCTGCGAGTGTAACTAAAGGCCGGTATGTGTGTGTGAGAGGCTGTGTGTGTATGGAGGGGGGGGTGGCAGCGTTCCTGCAGTGCGGATCCAGGAAAGATCCCTGTGGAGGTTCAGGAATCTTGCTCTCTAATGGAGCTGGCAGAAGAGGAGAAGCTTTTTGGGATGGGAACGCGGAGAGAGAGGAGAGCAGCTTTTATTTTTCCTAATCTGCGGCGAGCGTTGGACAATCGAAAGAAAAGAGGGAGACGATGGAAAAGAAAGCAAAAGACGGTTTGCTGAAACCAAGCAGATCTAACGGCCTGGAAATACCAGAGGTTTATTGCAGGAGAGAGATATCATGCAAGGACTATTTAATCTAATTTAGTGTGTTAAATAGGGGAATGAAAGAAAAACAGAAGAGAGGTGTGCGAGTGTTTTTTGTTGTCAGTAACTACAACTGTCTTTTAGCAGATCTGACCCCATGTATATTAACGGATGACAAAAAATAAATAAACACTGAGGTTTTGGCCTAAAATGTATTTTCTAAAATACATTCAAGCCAAACAGAGGGGTACATGCAGGGCATTGTAAGGCAAAATAGTGCCTACAGAAAATGGGGGGGAGTTTAGACTTTTTCAGACTATGACACTAATTAAAATAATGATACAGAATATATATATGTAAAAAAAAAATCATAAGAGACATGTAGATTCACTGGATAGTGAATCTCTTGGATAGTAAATAATTTGACTACATTTGTGCCCCCAGATCCTTTTAGCACTATTGTAAAGAGTTGGCATGTGTCTGTATAATGCACAATTCTATTTAGAAATCAGTTGAATTCCCTTTTAAGCCAAAATCAAGATATACATTGAAGGGTGCCACAAAGAGTTACTTAAATATCAAATATGCTTGCCTTAAACCACATGTTTGAAAAACAAATGTGCCTATGTGAAAAGCATGTAAAGGACTTTCACATGTGAAGATCTTCATGAACATAAGCTGGTTGTTGGACAGCAAAAACAACCGTAGAAAGTGCTTAACCAGAGCACCAGAGATGCATACTAGACACAGTGATTAACCTGAAGAGGCCACACAGTCAGAAAGAAGATGGCTGAGAATTTTTAAAAAATGTTGGTGCATGGTTTAATAAGAATATGAAAAAGGGAGGGAAAATCACGGAGAAGTAAAAGAGTAAGGCGGCGGTGTACATGAGAGAAAAAAAGCAGGAGAAAAAGGGTGGAGGTCCTAACTGGCCCATTTCAGAACACAAAGTAAATGAGGCAGAAAGGAAATGACAGAAGAGCCAAAGCCAAAGAGGGAGTGAGAACGAGAGAGATAGAGACAAAGTGAAAAATATCACGGTGGGGAGAAACTGAAGTGTGAGGCGAGGGAAACAAATGCAAATGGAGAAGCAGCAGAGAGATAGGGAAAGAGAGCAGAAGACAAAGCAGTCAAGAAGTCTCCGTAGTCAAGAAGTCAGCTCAAATAGGGCGAGCTGGTTCACTGGGTGATCATCACATGCCTCTAACACACAACTTGAGGCATTCTTCTACTTGGCTTTCTGCTAATCATGAATTGTATCTAAAACCCACATAAAACAATCAAATAACTGTACGAAACATGAGAAGAGTTTATTTACTCCCTTTGCTGACTAGGCTCCTGCATCTAACGAACAAGGGAGAGCGAGAGACAGGGGGGTGGAGACAGTCTGTACTGAATGTTGGGGGAATGAATATGAAAAACACATTTTCCAGTAGACCCCCACCCAGCTCAAGTAACCTCTGCTCTCACTGAGGCGGCATTTTAATTCAAGTCTATGTGTGCATAGGCAAGTTTTCTTTTCTGCCCCTTTGATTTACGGCCGTAACTGTTTTATGTGCATTGCCTCTGCAATTATAAAATTTGGCCACAATACAAAATCCAGAAGAAGCGTTAAGCATTTACCTAATATTTGGCATCCATAGATAGACAGTCTCATATTTCAACCTCCTGACACAGGTTGTATCTTTTTGAGAAGAAAACCAAAGGCACATCAAGAAAACAGGATTTCTCCAAAGGTGCCGAGAACCCTCTCACTCTGCCAGCACCATGACTTTACTCTGAACAACTAGGAAAGTCATTGGTTTTAGGCTCAATCTATCATCAAAATCATATTCCTACCATCAAAAAACTACCAAGCACTATCGTAACCAGAACAATGCATTACCTACTAACTAGTAGGGTAGCAGTGGTTAAATGCTTCAGACATTCATACAGCTCTCATGCAACATATACAGTCCTACCCACTATAGGGTCTAAAATCAGTAGCACATGCCTTGTAGAATGTATTATATATCAAACAGGGGGCAATTTGGGATTCTGCCAGTGTTTAGTCATAGGGGCCCTAACCGCTTACATACTGAGTCTAATTCAGTTCAAGCCCACCTGATTCCACTTGTCCTCAAACCATCAGGCCTTGATTAGTTTATTCAGGTGTGCTGTGAAGGGATGGAGTGAATGTGTGCCGGACTAAAGCTATTTCTCAAAAAGCATAAAAACACTCAAGTGAGCCAGCAATGATGATAGATGCAATTCCAGTACAGAGTGCAGAATTCAGAAAGTGGAAAGTTCCTGGACACATGCTTACCCTAAATATATCGCACAAGCACAAATTAAGTAAGGGGGTAAGTAGAACTCATGCTACATTTAACATAGCCACGCAACTCTGCTGAGTACATATTTGAAATATTCTTAGTCAAAAAGGTTAAACTAACTAACGTATTGCTAAAGTTGTGTTACAGCTATATGGCATTGGGACTCAATGTGGCATTGGTGAGAACAAAACTGATAAGAATGGTAGGGCTCGTATATGCCCATGACTGTAAAGTAAAGGTTAATGTACTCCAGGGGTCAAGCAGAAGAACACCCAACCATTGAATCAGTTGGTCTCAAACAATGATTACTTATATGAGGTGCTCTTACATGGTTGGAAAGATGGTATACGCCTAAATCTGAGCTCCACTTGTTGTGGAGCTTGTAAGTCCGATATGAAGCATGCTTCTAACTTCAAACTGTTGTTTCTCCATTTGTTTCTTTGCAGCATTTGTTAGTCACCTTTATCCAATACATAAATGGTCACTACTCGTACAAGATCACCAGTGAACAATTATTATTTGGATAATAGATCATTCTAAGCACAACAGTGACAATTTCATGGTCATGACATGTTAGTGTCTGAAAGAATCACATACAGAAGTGCTTCTGGATGTTTAAACAGTTCAGTTTCACTCCTTAGCTGATAATACTCCACCACCCAAAAATATCCTATGGACAGAAATTGACCACTGATGACTAGATGATGACTAACACAAACTGTGCAATATCAGACTCATCATCAACAACGACAAAAGTGGACCAGCATGGTAAGTGTGTCTCTAATAAAGGGTCTCAGTTGTGTTCATTTAAAACTTCTTTAAGCAGGGAAAATCTGTATTGGAAGCATGAACATCACTTACTGGGAGAAAAGATGACACCAGGATGTAAGCAGGCTGGTGGAGACAGTGTGATACTCTCCTGGGAAACTTTGGATCTTAGCATTCAAGTTTCTTTGATACCTTGAGATGTATTATGTACAAAAACATCGTTGCAGATGAAGTACTCCCCTTTATGACAACAATATTCCATAATGGCAAAGGCCTCTTCCAGCAAGATAATGCTATCTGTCACACTCAGTTCTTCAGGAACATTATATAGGTCTTATAGGTGTTGATTTTGGTCTCCAGATTCCCCAGCATCTTAATCCAAAGGAGCATCTGTGGGATGTGCTGGACAAACTAGTCTGATTTATGGTGGTGTCACCTCATAACTAATAGGACTTGAAGGATTTGCTGCTAATGTTTTGGTACCAGATATCAGATACTTTGGTACTATGCCTCAACTGGTCAGAGCTGTTTTGGCAGTACAAGGGGGCCTACCCAATATTAGGCAGGTGGTTCTAATATTATGGCCAGGTTTCAGTTTTGAGCCGATGGAGAAGCGTGAGAATGGTGAAATATTCTTTATCACATGCATAGTCATACAAATACAACACACAGTGAAATGATTTCTCTGCATTTAACCCATTCACCAAGTGAAGTAGTGGACTGCCGCAAACGAGGTGCTTGGAGCAGTGTGGGGACGGAACCTTGCTCAAGGGAACCTCAGCGGTGACACTAGCAGTTGGGATTCGAACCCCAACCCTCTGATTGCAGTCTCACCACTCTGAGAGGTTCCTCTACTCAGGGCAGGACAGATCTGAGATCAGTCAGTGATCAGATGGTCTGATGGAGTCTGACTGTGGGTTTCCTGTTTCAGTGTGGCTGATGTTCTCTGCTCTCTCAGGGTGGGGGTGGAGATAAACTGCCTATCCATTTTTAAACTTTTTAAACTGTGTGTGTTTGAGGAAGCATCCTTGGTGTTGGTGTTTCCTCATTCTGTGTAATAAGGACATGCTTCATCTTACTACAGCAACAAATTTAGCATTTTTTTTACTGAAACTCACAGAAATTGAACTGCAAAAGCACCACAACTCCTTGACAAAGGTACACTCTAAAGAGACACTATTTCATTCACTTGACCTGATCATCACCATGCAGATGGATGGA
The DNA here is from genome assembly GCA_037974405.1 of Brachyalestes nurse. Lineage (NCBI taxonomy): Eukaryota > Metazoa > Chordata > Actinopteri > Characiformes > Alestidae > Brachyalestes > Brachyalestes nurse. The sequence continues at coordinate 11,172,337 of JBBPCY010000156.1, read as the reverse complement.
GAGGAGGTTGTCTTGGTCTCCAACTAGTGACAACCCTTGGCATGTTTCCAATCATGGCCCTCACATGATTTTGGGGGGAACTCATTTGTAAACACTCAACTCACTTATCTCTCAAAGGGTCACCTGATTCCACCCAGAGTGACTGTGAAGCTGCAGGGATGTTTATTGTCTTAGCCATTCACATCCTGTGCCTGAAAACTGCAACTGCAGTGTAGTTCATGCCTGCTTGCAGTATCATGCCATTCTTGACAAGCAGCAGAAAATAGACTCTGAGCTCAATAGCTGAAAATGTGCCTCACTGTCAAAAGATGCATGATCTGTGTTGATGGAACCTGCATGACAGTGGAGCACAAATATATAAACACAGACCCTGAACTGGATCTCTGGTTCTTTTTTTCACAGGTACCCATAAATATCTGTGTTTTACATTCAATAAATAAACTTTTCCATTAGTAATTTTGAGACTCACTCAACAATGCACCCTAAATATACCCTCACCAACATGAATAAACTGAATATTTAAACATTTAAGGCTGTAAACTGACTCTGGGACAGTTTCCAGTCAGTCTCTAAACTAAGCACAGCCAGTTATCAGCAGATCTGAGGTCAGTAGTTAGAGACAGTCAGTGTACAGGGGTCTGAAGAGTGTGAGCTGCAGGGCCTCTCTGGGGGTTTCCTGTTTGTGTGTGTGTCTGAACTTTGATGCTGCTGAGCTCTCAGGCCTGGGGTTGTGTGGGAGAGACGATTCTTCACACGTCTTTGTTTATCTGATGTTAAAATCAGCAGCTCTGTTTCCATTCCAGTTTAAACATGTGTGTTTGAGATTGTATGCATTGACCAGTGCACTGACCTGCTTCTCAATATCAGTTTTATTTAATATAACATCAAGTGCAACACTAGAGACCAGATGAGCTTGAAAGTATTCATTTGTCAGTGTGTGTGTGTGTGTGTGTGTGTGTGTGTGTGTGTGTGTGTGTGTTTCAGAAAAGCTTCTGCTAGTAGCTGTAGGGCCTCATTGAGGGTTTCATGTTGTAGCGAGGGCCTAAAAGTTTAAGTGTGGGGGAGGAGAATCACACATCACTTTTTGTCTCATGTATGAGTGGGGCTTATGAGTGTAGAGGAATACAATCATACAATACTAATATCTATAAATAGAAAGACGATTAGAGACAATCAGGTTTACAATCTACTAAACTGGGGGCATTGCAGAGTCCAAACAGCATTACTGCTAACTCTTAGAATCTGCAGTCAGTGGCAAACATGATCATGGTCCCGCCTTCTGATGGGCATGCAAGCTCATTGTGTGGGCATCACTGGCACTACTATTGTGCTATAAAGCCATTTACGCCATTATCCAGAGTGATGTACACCAGTGCTTTAAAGTAGTCCATGACTGTGCTTAACACTTCTAAATCTATACTTAAATCAACAACAGTTTTTAACCAAGTTACTGCTAGCTAAATTACACACCTTAACAAACCCTGTCAAAGAGAGAACAAATCAGAGTTTAATACACAAGTACAAAAAAAACAGTTAAGAGGGTAAGTGGCTAAGTGGTTTGTTAACAATATAGGAAAAGATGCATGAGAGATGCACAAGAGGACTAGTTAGTCACCAAGATGCTCCTTGAAGAGGGGGGTCTTCAGATGGCGCTTGAAAACAGCAAGGGACTCCGCATATCTGACTGCAAGAGGGAGTTCATACCACCACTGGGGGGCCAAAACCGAAAAGACTCTTGATGCACGTCTTTCTCTTCTTTTGAGCAATGGAGGTTCAAGACGAGTGAAGGTGAAGGTTCTGTAGCAGAGGTATGGTGTGTGAGAATTTAGGAAGATTGAAGATTAACCTCGCAGCTGCATTCTGAATCAGCTGAAGTTGTCTTGTTACCTTCATTGGCAGTCCAGCCAGAAGAGAGTTGCAGTAGTCCAGTTTAGAGATGACCAGAGACTGGACGAGTAACTGTGTGGCTTCCGTGGTGAGAAAGGGTTGGATTCTTCTGATGTTGTACAGAAGGTATCTGCATGTCCTGCAGATACACGTTTACATTTATGGCATTTAGCTGATGCTCTTATCAAGAGCGACGTACATCAGTGCTCAAGTAGTCCACATATGTTACACTCGTAAGCTAAACTCAAAATCACCGTCTACTTTTTCAACCAAGTTATGCATGCTTGGTACACCTAAACGTTCAGTGCTTCTAAACAACACCTGTCAAACAATATCTAAACAACACATGACAGGCAATGCTTGAAGACAGCGAGAGACTCTCAGATCTGATTGGAAGAGGGAGTTCATTCCACCACTGGGGGGGCCAAAACTGAGAAGAGCCTTGATGTACATCTCCCTCTTCTTTTGAGCTGCAGAGACTCAAGACAAGCTGTGCTTGAAGCCCTGAGAGGATGAGAAGTGAATTGTTGTTTGATCAATGCTGTTACATAGGGGGTGCAAGTCCATTCTTGGCCTTGAAAGCAAGTGTTTAGCAACAGGGAGCCAGTGAAGGCTCTTTAGTAGAGGTGTGGAGTGAGTGAACTTAGGAACGTTGAAGACTAACCTTGAAGTTGCATTCAGAATCAGATGAAGTGGTTTGGTTACCTTCTGTGGAAGCCTAGCCAGTAAGGAGTTGCAATAGTCCAGTTTGGAGATGACCAGAGACTGGACGAGAATCTGTGTGGCTTTCACGGTGAGGAAGGGTCGGATTCTTCTGATGTTGTAGAGATGGTATCTGCATGTTCTCGAGATCTGGTCAACCTGCGTCGAGAAAGACAGATCACACATACACACAAACTCAAACTCAGAGGCAGTTTGGCATCTCCAATCTGCCTGTGGGAGGAAACCTGAGATCCTGGAGATATGGGGAGACAGAGGGGGAACATCCAAAACAGAAAAGTCCCTGACTGTCCCAGCTTAGAACCCAATCCAGAACATTCTTGCTGTGAGATCACAGCGCTACCTATTGTGCTGTTGTTACACCTACATCCAGGATATTGAAAGTTCAGTGAAACAACTAAGATATCAACAAACTCAGGACAGAAACAAGAAGTGAGAGTTCAGTGATGAAGAGGTCGGGGTGTTCATGAATGAATCCTCTTCAGGAGGTCCTTGTTCTCAGTG